>JBAJHX010000031.1:7591361-7604724 GCA_037176925.1 Amniataba percoides | reverse complement strand
TCTCTCTCTCTCTCTCTCTCTCTCTCTCTCTCTCTCTCTCTCTCTCCACTCTTGTGTCCACCAACCTCTTTGTACCGTTTTCACTGAGCATTAATAAGTTCAGTCAATACTCTGTGAGGGTCTGCATCTTTTCATAACCCCCGCAAATACCAGAGACATTTGACATTATGCGCCACAGAAAAGAGTCAGTTATGTGCTTTACCTCAAAGCAGCTATTGTAAATATTTGTGCATTGTTGCATGGCCTTTGTGTGAAATTCAGATGCCGTTTGCTGATTACCAAACCAAACTTACAATGCAGAATATTGTTTCTCTCCATTATGGCACACGGTTGACGTCAGCTGTCATTAGGTTTCAGTTGGATGGACCACCTCTTTTTGTATGCACAGGCCACTCAGATAAATTATTAACCAGAGAATTGAAAGGCATGCCTGTTTTTTCTGTGAATAGGAGTGAAAGTAGCTGCTTATTTTGGTCTTCCTTGTTTCAGTTTAGCCTTCAGAATAACATCCATGGCGCTTCTTGTAGTGGAATAAGTGCTACATATGCCATTTCTTCAACACTTTAAATCCCTAAAATCAAACTTTTGAGCTATCACTTCTCAGTAAAAATGCCTCTGATTTTGCTGCAGAATTCACTTCAGTGAGCCTGCCTGACTCTGAGAAAGCAGAGATAAACACAGAGCCCCATGTGTTTGCTCTGCAAATAAACCCCCTTACTCAATACACACACGCACACACACAAACACACCAAAGCAGTGCTCTGTAGTCTGGCATGCTTTAGCACATATTCGTCCTCACCTGTGAGAAACTCTGTTGCTCCAGGTCAAGCTTTTAAGCTCCTGTTTTCTTATGTTTTTGCACAGGTCAATGTTCGTGTCACCACCATGGACGCTGAGCTGGAGTTCGCCATCCAGCCCAGCACCACCGGCAAGCAGCTGTTTGACCAGGTACAGTACACACATGTTGTCAACATCACTTTTGGAAACAATGAAAAATTTAAAATCAAGTTTTTGAATAAAGCTACTTTTTATAGAAAAGGTCAATACACAAATCAGCCAATTGCTCCAGTGGCAGTGATAAAAGCAGATATACATATACAAAAATAAAGACTGGAAGGGGTGGAAGGAATAAGGGATGTTTGACAATGACCTGGATGACTCAGAATCTTAACAAGGAATGGTTTGATATTTTGATGAGATTAAAATCACTCTCATGTTTGTACGGTAAATATGAAGCCGGAGTCAGAAGCCTGTTAGCTTAGCATAAGGACTGGAAACAGGAGGAAACAGCTAGCTTGGCTTTGTCTAAAGGGAAACATGCCTACCAACACCTCTAAAGCTCGCTGATTATCATGTCTCCTTTGTTTAATCCTGACAAGTGTAACCTTAACACTCCCCCCCACCCCTCCTCCCCGTGATTTCTTGGCCAGGACCAGTCGCCTAGCAATATACAGAAACTCCAGGAAGTTTGTCTCCTCCTTCTAGACAGTTAGACACATCATTCATTCATCAATTTAATGTGTATTAAAGAAACATGATAGTATGTGTTATTTAGTGACCTTTAGGAGTGCAGGTTGGAGGATCTTTAGTTTTACACAGAGCCAGGCTAACTGTTCCCCTCTGATTCCAGTCTTTATGCTAAGCTAAGCTAACCAGCTGCTGGCTTCAGCTAAATATTTATTTCCAAAAGAGTTGTTAAACTCTCAGCTTCCCAATTGCTTGATCGGATAAATAAGACGATTCTTTCACTGGACTTACCTGTCTGTGAGACTTACCTGCAGAAGTTTGTAGAGTAAAATAAGTGTTCCTTAAATGTTTTTTACAAACTGCATCAACCCTTTGTCATGTCGGCCCAACTGAACTGACGTCACTGAGGGATCTGTGTCGGGAGAAGGAGTCTGCCCTCATTATGGTCCCTCCTAAGCTCTTTCCATTCATGACCTCCAGGTCTGAACAGTTATCTCCCGCAGACAAGATTACAGGAGCGCTTTGGCCTCGAGTGTCTTCCGGCTGAGTTTCAGGGACAGTTTCCGGTGGTAAAAAGTTGCAGCTTGTTAAATTAATGATTAATGGGTTTAGTGACTTGTATTGGAGTCATCAAAGTGTTGGAGGAAGTTCGACAGTGTCAGTGTGGATGTGGCCACAATAATGGATATTTAAAAATGTCCCCCTGAGTATAGGACATTGAGTGGATCCCTGTGGTTTCAAACAGCATTTTAGGAAACCATCTCATTTATCATATTATATTGCTGACTGGGTGGTTATATAAGGAAAAAGCATCTTCTTTATAGTAAGATAGTAATTTTGGAGCACACTTGTTTTTTATTTAATTAATTGATTTAATTAATTCATTTTATTTAATGAATTAATGCCATGATCAGTTGACCTTTTGTGGTTTGTTCTGAGCTGTTTCATCAGGTGTGCACTGAATGTTGAAGCTAGTTAGTGTATTAATGTTTGTCTACTACTTGAGAATGTGTTTGGGTAATTTGCAGCATTTTGCTGTTCTTGTCCTTCCTGTTGTTGGTCACCTGCAGTATTTTTAAGAAAAAAATAATCTTCTTTGGGTATTTTTCCTCTCATTGTGTAATATGCCTGTGAAGTTCAGCGCCTAAAATCCAAATATCAATGACATGTCATTAGCGCGAGCTCCTCTGAGGTTGTGTGACAGCGAAGGGGGGGGGGGGGGGGGAAGGCATTGTTTTAGCCACTTCCTGTATAACTCGTTTTTCAATGGCAAGTGTAGCTGACTGTACTGTCGCTAGGGATTCAGCCGTCATGTCAGCAGCATTGTAGAGACCATTTTATTAAAAAAAAAACCCCACCACAGTTCAGTTGTGTTAATTATAACATACCCAGAAACCGTGATACTGATGTCACTTGCTTATTTGGATGACTTTTGGCTAATGAGCACTTGTGTGCTTTTACATATCTGGGCCACTGCTCTTGAGTTTTGTTAAAGAAAGGTAGAGCTGAGTACCCAGATATTCGCCTTCGACATCTCTCTATTTATAGGTGTTGGTGAATTCCCCCACCTACTTGTTAAAATGGCTGTCAGTGGGGTGTGCCGCAGATAATGGCTCCCTGTGATAGTGTCAGAGGAAGTTCGGAGCTGTATTTTAACTTAAATGTACAGTTTTCTAATTTGAGCACAGGAAACAAGTCTATGAAGCCGCTCAGAAAGTCTAAAGTTTAATTGGGTTGACATTTAACTTTAGCACTCGTGTCCCTGATTCACTTTTAAACGGTTTCTTTGGCAGTAATCAGCCGTAAAGACACAAGCGCCCTCTCCGAATGTTAGACAGGTTCTGTGGAAATGCTGAGTAACAGAAGTGAGCTCATTTCCAGGGCGAGTGTGAGCCCTGGAGTGGCCCCTGTGGTCAGCGCTGATCATAGCCTTTTTCCTCGTCATGCCGCTCTTAAGGAGAAACTTCTGCCACTCCCCTACACGCCCTCACACAGTCTCACTTCCATATGACTGCGCACTGCTACTCGTTTTATTTTGCTTTGAGGTGCAATTTTGCAGTAGATGCGCTGGTTAGTTGTGTTTGTCCTTGTTGTTCAGAAGCTCTCTCTTGCCTTAATGTGGCTTGGAAGACTTTCAGTTTCAGCAGTGGCTCCTAGTTTGGACTGGTTGAGAGCAGCAGGTGAATCGGCATTAAACAGCTGAAAACATGGCAAGATCTGAAACAGTTCAACAATGCTTTGAACTGAATCCAAGTCTGAATAATCTGGCTGACAGGTGTCAAAATAAGAAACTAGTTCACTTACACACCCAACCCACAACACTCTTCCAAACCAAGAGAGGCAAGGTGTTACATGAGGGCTTTTCTTCTACGCTGCAGCAGAACTATCAGAGATTAAAAACTGGCTTTCTAACAGGCATTATTTGGTCCCAATTAATGTGTAGTCTGACAGTAGTCAGACACAGTCTTTGTGCCGGTGCCTGTTTGGGGCCCGAGTGGGTGAACCCCTCCCTCCGTTGCCGGAGGACTCCACGTTGTTCAGCCCAGAGGATGCAGCGTGTAATGCTGTTTCAGCCCTGTGGCATTCCTCACTCTCACCACAGGATCAGAGCACCCATAAACCAGTCGGAGAAACTTTCACTGTCTGTCAGACGGCTGTTAGACGAGGCTCACAGGCTTGACTCATGCTGACTGTTCCTATGTGGCACTGCAGCTTTTGCTCCCTCAGTCTAAAACACCTCTGAAGTGGGTGGTGACACTGGTCTCAAGAATCTGACAGAACAGTAGAGCTTATTCGACCTGACTACAGATGATTCACTAAGTTCAGAGTGTTTTTTTAATCATTGTCAGAATGAAATACACCTGCTCGCAGACAGACTTTGGCTCCATTTTTTACATGTATATAATTATCAAAAAAGCTCTAAACTTTCTGGCTCTAAACAGTAACATTACTTTTATTTCATATATATATATATATATATATGTATGTATATATGTATATATTTAAAACTAAAGGCTATATCGGCCCTTCTGGTTTTGCATTATACTTTGGACTGTACCAGTTAGAAAGAGATATTAAAACGCTGTCT
This sequence comes from Amniataba percoides, assembly GCA_037176925.1. Classification (NCBI taxonomy): domain Eukaryota; kingdom Metazoa; phylum Chordata; class Actinopteri; order Centrarchiformes; family Terapontidae; genus Amniataba; species Amniataba percoides. The sequence goes on along the minus strand of JBAJHX010000031.1, from coordinate 7,600,169 downwards.
TTATGATGTTAAAAAGCTCCTAAAGAGCCTTTAATTGAACTTTGTGAGTTTTACATTCTCTTCTGTTTTCAGTATTCTCACTAAAAATGAACATCTGAGCTTTGACGTTCATTGGAGTGACCGAGCTTCCCATTAAAGTGAAGGCAGTCCGCCAAACCAACCTGCTGCGATGTCAGATTTAATCCTCCTCTAATGAACTGCATTAGTTTCAGTATCTTTGCCAGCAGGTGTTCAAAACGTATGGTGTGTTATTAAAGCAAGGTTATTATATATTTTTCAAGTGAAGTACAACGTTGTTAAAGGTTGGTAAGCTTGCTCAGGAAAATTGTTACCTGCCTTCCAGTGCCAAGGTTGTACTGAGCCTTTCCTACAGCAGCCGATCCCCTGAGAAAGTCCTTCATTTAAGTATCTGTAGCGCACTCTGTTCCCCTGCCTCTCACCCTGTCGGCCTAGAAGCAGAAACCGCCATGAAAGGCCTGATTGTTTTCAGAGGCCTTATGTGTTTCATTACAGGTGAGATGCAGGGTTAGGTTTTAGTGCTCTCTCATTTCAAACCTCTTCTTGTGCTTGTTGTTCATTTTTACTCCCACAGGTCAGCCTGCCCTGTATTTTGTGTTCACCAAAGGGGGAGAGGGTTATTTTAATTTTAACCTTGACTGGAGCTTATCATTGGGAATGGGCTTGGCCGGAGTGCCAGCATGTTGAGTCAAACTTCACCCAGGCAACTTAACACCTCACCTGGTGACTAGGTGGGGAATTTGGCAGCGACTCATTCAAAAAGGGCCCAGCACAAAGATTGTCTCGCTTTAACAGCACAACAGCACACACAAAAACATGAATTCCTGCACTAGTGCTTTTGGGGAAAAAAACTCTGCCCCCGGTCGTTGAGGTTTTCCCTCAGAAGCCAGTGGAAAACTCCTCCTGCAGCACAAGTGATTATTCCAGATCTATAACTGGGTTTTCACTTTCTGCCTCAGCTTAACAGTGAATAGTTGAAATCTCTAAAATGCTGATCTGAAGAACTGTCTTCCAAGTGTTTCCTGTGTGGTTGAAATTAAAACTGGGTACAAAATCTGCCTTTTTAGGCATTAATAATGAGGAGCTTTCGTTGTTGCAGTTTACCAGAAAGTAACAGCTTTTTAAAAGCCCTTTCAGTCTGCTCCTGGAGTCAGAGACAGGATGCTGGTCATGCAGCACGCCCTCGTTATACAGTATTACTCCTCCTGACAGGTCAGACAATAGGGCCACTTTGTTAAAGACCAGTCCTCATCGTGCTCTCTTGTGCTGTTAAATATTCCAACAGACAAGCAATGTGAGCAAAGTTTCCCTTTGAACACGAGAAGTGGAAGCATTCTGATCTGACCATTACGAGGAATGACCCGAAATGAAATGTGCTTATATGGTTTTAATTTAGTTGTTAATGTGTCTGCTATCTCACTAGATCAGGTTAAATCTTCAACGGATACCGTGTTACATGGCTGATTAATTGGTTAGTTTGCTGATAGAAAATTTATCTCAGTTATTTCAATAATCATTTAAATTTTTGAGCCCAAATGCAAAAAATGTAACAATTTCCTGAAGATTTTCTTTGTATTACAGTTTAGAAAATTAGTTATTTGGCTTTTGGTGACATGTTCTATTTCAAACATTTTTGTTAAATTCTTCATTTCTTCACTTATTAAAACAATTTTGAGCAGGTTGATCAGTAACGGAAAATATTCATTAATTACAGTCATTTTCCAAGAGATCCACTGTGAATACAGTAAAACAATAACTGACAGTGGTAACTATCCATGGGACCTTAGTTTTTTCTAGCCAAATCCACACTCGGGTCTGAGAATGTGTAACACTGTGAGAGTTGTTCATCAGATTAGTTTGGTACCTACATACTCTGCTGGAAGATAACCATCAGTGATTCAGTTACATTTATTGGAAAAATGACCTCTTTGATTTTTGAGGTGTGAAGCTGTCTCAGTCCATTGGCAGCTACAGTTACATCATCATCTCATAATCTGTTTTCCTGGAAGCGCAGGCTGTGAATTCTTCGGAGCAATGCAGTCTTACATCTCGCTGAATTTAGTGATGTTCCTGTTGATTGACAGGAAAATAATCAGCAACTAATGATTTTCATTTTTGGCATATATCAAGCAAAAATAGTAAAAAACAAAACAAAAAAACCCTTCAATAATCTGCAGATGATCTCATAATGAATATAATCTGGTTTGTTGCAGCTATACTGTGTTTTAATACTGAGTAAATCTTTTTCTCCGTGCAGGTGGTGAAAACCATCGGTCTGCGTGAGGTCTGGTACTTTGGACTTCAGTATATGGATGGCAAAGGTTACTACACTTGGCTAAAACTGGACAAAAAGGTAAGAATCATTTTATCAAAGACACATTTTTGTTTGCTTTTGGGTTGGAGGATATATATTCACCAGTATATTTAATTTTGAAAAGGTACCAATATCATTTTTTATCTTGCTTTCCTTTCAATCATTACATATCACGATACCGACAGGGTCATTTCACTCGATATCTCAAACATTTCTCAGCTGCCCACTTTCCCCTTTGGAGTCAAATTCTTTAAACGTTAAGAATGCATTGTTTTTGGAGGGGGGGGTGTACAGTTGAAGCGCCTGTGTTTGCCTTTTTAGTCAATCAGTAGCCACCATAGTACAATATGTATATATCCACATACTGGATTGCGGTTCCACATCCAACATGTCAGCTAACTTTGGTCAGTGTCTGACAGTGCTGGGGGGGAGGTCCGAGCGTGTAATCATCTGGAGGTGGATTATCTGAAAGGAGTGTGAACTCTTTGTGAACCAGAGCACTTCAGTTCCTCTCTGTTGACGCTGGGTAAACGTAGAGGTCACCGTGCCTTCCCTGACTCTCATGCCTGAAGCTGCTCACAAAATAAACTGTTTTGCAAAAAGAAGAAAAACAGCCAAAGGAATGATGTCAAGCCTGCAGAAGAATAAGCTGAAGTCCAGATGTTCAAGATTATTTCCTATATGATCCTCAAACCCCTGCAGCTTTTTAGACCAATAAGGATTTTTTGAAAAACTTTTTTGTGTGAAATCTGGTGAATTGCCTCAAGTGATGTCACTTGAGTCATCGCTGGCCAGGACTGAAGACTACATGTTTGAAAATTAAAATAATCTGGAGGTAATCTGATTCAGGCTAGTGGTTTGACATTATGTAGGCCACCACAAGAATGACAAATCTGAATCTCAATCAGTTGTTTTGTTGCATTTTGGGTAATATAAGCACCAATGTTTGACTAAAAATGAGAATGCATGGAATAAAACAAGATGATGTATGTGCTTCTGCTGCAGCAATTTGGTCATTTTGCTCTTCAGTTGTCCATCATGCAATGTTAAATTGATGAAGTACTCTTTCAGAATACACATGACCCTTCTGGCCTTTTATGTGACATTAACCACCAACTGAAAGAAGTATAGTGAATAAATTAGGACTGTTTCTATTGATTTGGATTGCACGCCCTCATGACTGAAACAAATGTAGGAAAAGCTGCCTCGTTGAACTTTAATTACAAACAATTATAAACAGGTGAGAGAGAGAGAGAGAGAGTTATGCTTGCCTCAGTCAGCAGCAGTAAACTGTACAGTGTGTGCTGACACAGCGCTGCAGCTCATCAACACAATGCCCCGCTCAAACTGGAATATTCCCGGTCACATTCTCTCTATCAAGACCGCTTAGTTCCTGTTTTGAAATTAGAGGAACAGGCACATTGTGTAAACGCAATATGTAGCTCTGAGTTATAAAAGTGCATTTCCATTGAATGAAAACAGTAAATCCCCTTTTGTCAAGGTCGGTGCCCTCATGAAACTGCACATCCATACGAGCAATTATTACAGTCAACATGCGATTTGTTTTAAGTCAGTGAAATTATGAACTGTATACAGTTCAAATTTTAAACCATCATGATTACCAAGTTACCAGCAAATAATTTGGCACACCTCCCCCCATAAAACCAGCAAATTGTGTATCTGCTGACTTGTCCAACTCTTCCTTTAATGCTCAGTTGATACTGGATGTTACTTAACTATGTTGTAATTCCTCTGCAGGTGTCGTCCCAGGACGTGAAGAAGGAAAACCCGCTGCAGTTCAAGTTTCGGGCCAAATTCTTCCCAGAGGACGTGTCTGAGGAGCTGATCCAGGACATCACCCAGAAGCTTTTCTTCCTGCAGGTGAAGGAGGGCATCCTGAGCGACGAGGTTTACTGTCCACCAGAGACGGCTGTGCTGCTGGCGTCCTACTCTGTTCAGGCTAAGTTTGGAGACTACAACAAAGAAATCCACCGGCCTGGATACCTGCTGTCTGAGCGCCTGCTGCCACACAGGTGAGATGAACAATTGAGCAATGAACCAAGCTTTGCTGCAGCATTAATACCTGGATCAGATAAAGTAATGTAGTCATATACACTTGGCTTATTATACTGAAGCAATTGGCACAGTATAAATAATTAGTTGCATAACAAAGTCAAAGTATGAATGGAAGCAGTCTCTGTCTCTCCTTTTATTATCTTAACAACCACTCATCCGAAAGACTTGACACTCTGCGGGTGTATCGCTGATGACCTAGGTACGTGCAGTGTGGACTGTGAGGCTGTTTGGGTGAGTGGTTGATGAGAAAGCTGCAAGCAGCAATACCAGAAGCCAAGCAATTGGCACGTTTTGAATGTGTGCTGCTGTAGTTATTGAGTAATTAGAGAAATGTCAGAGGAATAAGGAACTAAAAAACCTGAGCAAGAGCTGCACTCGTCAACACTGGTTGAACCTGCCTCAAAGAAAATCAACATCTCCACCCTGGAAGCCAAAGAGACAAAAGCTTAGGATAAAGTCTCTGCTGATCGGGATGTCATGATAGTGATGAGTCAAAAGCATTTGAATAATTTGTGTGGGTGTTTTATTTGCAATCTCTCCAGATTATCTCCCTTTGCCTATGTATAAAGTGTATTTATACTTACATGTGTTGAAATTTGAAAAGGAGAGAAGGTCAAAGCTTTATTACATTATTAATAATGGCAAACGCCACAGAGCAGAACCAAGTGCACAATCAACAGTGTGCCAAGAGGGTGGTGCCGTTCTTTTGATGGTTTTTATGGTTGAAAGCACCTTGGGCTCATTTAAAAACCAGGTATGATCTGGGTGTGTGTCAGTAAGGTTCCTCTTATCCCTCGTAGAAATCAGGAACACCCCGGCCATTCAGAAGTGTGAAAAAACAGCAGCTCAAAGATGCTGCCAAGGACATGCTGATCCCTTTGGAGATCACTGTGTCTGTCCCAAGTGTCCCGAGCTTGCCACAATCTCTGGCACTGCACAAACAAAGGAAATGTATAATACAGCATCAATGAGTTAATTAGATGTGGTCATTGTAGACTTCCTGTCGCCTTCGGATGGTTGTATGGGGAATAAATCAACTGAAAGATAAGAGCTTAATATGCACTGCAGACATGTTAACAATGTTAACTCCACCTCGCTAGGATACGAATTGGTAAAATCAAAATGAATACTTTTTTCTGCTCATTGAAACACACAAAAAATGAATACAAATGGTAAATGAGTAAAGAAAATCGCTGATCTTCTCCCTTTCTCTAGAGTCCTGGAACAACACAAGTTATCTAGAGAACAGTGGGAGGAGAGGATTCAGGTGTGGCACGAGGAGCACCGTGGGATGTTAAAGTGAGTGTGTTTTTATTTGATGTCATCCATTGATTTAATGCACCTAAAGAATGCATTTAAACATCACCTTCATGTTATCCTCTGTCCGTTCAGAGAGGACGCTATGCTGGAGTACCTGAAGATCGCACAGGACCTGGAAATGTACGGAGTCAACTACTTTGACATCAAGAACAAGAAGGGGACAGAGCTGTGGCTGGGAGTGGACGCCCTGGGACTCAACATTTATGAGAAGGACGACAAGTAAGTGCAGTATTTTGACAGCAACAGCCGCGCTCTTAGCATCTGTTGTGGCTCCTGTTTTTTGCCTGCTGCTACAGGAGCTGCAGCCCTGTGACACAGAGCTAAACTGGCTGGGTCAGGTCCATGTCTGCACTTAATCACCATTCCTGTTCCTCTGCAGACAGTATGACAGGAATAACAACGAAGGGCCAGTGGATACAGTCTCTGGGAGGAGTTTGTCCAAAGACATTGAACATTAAATCTCAGCAGTGTGCTCAAATTTTTTTTTTCAGAAATGTAGACTCTCTGAGGTGTAGCAATCTATTTTTTTAACTGAAATTGGGCCTTTTTCTGCATATAATTGTGAATGCTTTGAGTGAGAGCATCATCCTCTTTTGTAGGTAAATGGTCTTTTGTTCACACCTGTGCTTATAGAGCTAAAGTAATTACTACTGCTGAATGAAAAAAGTTCATTGCACTGTGAACAGAGCACATGTTCGTGTACCATTTCTACTGAAGATGGTTCACATAAAGTCCCTGCTATACATTAGCAGACTTTTAAAATTCTTTTTCTTGGGAGAGCAGAGATGTACTTGGTGGTCTGTAGTTAATCACTGCCTATTTCTCCTGTTTATCCACAGAAAGAAAGAGAGAGAAAAGCAACTATTTCTCCTTTGTGTTTGTTTTGATGTTTTTCTTTTTTGCTTTGAGGGAAACCTACTTTTTGAGATCTGTGGCAGGGTGTTGCCACAGTGCATCCCTGGCCTCGGTTGTGATTGCCACTTTGTTTATAGGGCAGGACAGTGGGGGAGGTAATCACCCTCTGTTTGCTGAAATGAGCTCTGAGATCTCCTGTGGCTGGTGGCCTCGTCTGTGGGGTTACTGGAGTGAAGTGCACCGTGCTAAAGGAGCACTTCAATCCCAGGTGACTCGTCTTGCAGTCACTGACCCCGTGCTGGAAATCCCTCCAGGCGCACTCTGCTCCGTCTGAGTTTTGTTCTTTCGCTGCCAGATTGAAGCTCTTCTCGCATTAAACTGGCTGCACTGTGTCAGCTTTCATGCCAGCCTGTCTATTGAAAGCAGTGTGGTCTACTTTGTCTGCCTCAGTGGAAGAAATGAATACGGCGAGCTGGAGACGGGGTAATGACAAAGTTTAGCAAGCCGGATGCCCCATGAGGCCTCTAATTGAACCTTCACTGGCTAATTCTTCCTCTTATATCAGCTCAAGTCTAAATGGTTTAATTACTGTAACTGCTATTATGTTAAAGTTCACCCAGTCTCTCATTTAGCGTTGCTGCATCTTTACTGTGACATGAAACCTCAAACAAGAGTGAGAAACACATTGTTAAAGAGCATACCAGGTCCTTGTGTGACTCTGTCTCTTTATGTGCTCCCTGGGATCAGCAAAGAAATGCCTCTCCTCCACTGTGCCCTCTGCTGTAACCATGGCGACGCCGACTGGTTTTTCAAGCTGTGCGGCACTTAAGAATGTGAAGCTAACCTACAACGCTGTCTCTCCAATGAGGGCAGCTGGCCCACAATGCAGCAGTGCGAGCCAAGGCTTCGCCGAGGCACAGTCTGGTGCTGGTTTAACTCTTTGCACTCTGCTAACCACAGCGCTGCTCATTTCATGCGAATTCGTGGAGGTTTTCTGGAACCAAGGTTTCGTCATAGCAACTGTCAAACAAACACACACACACACACACAGAAAAACCAGTCAGACATGAGAGTCACTTTTGACTGTTGAAACCTGTTGTAAATTATCATTGATTGTAGTATCAGAACTGAACATAAACACTTTTTAGCAACTCTCTCATCTTTTCTTTTTCTTCTCATTATTTTAAACTGATCGATTTGTATCTAGCTGCCAAAGTTCACATTGCAACCATGTATGAACCTACAAATGACACACGACCACATATCTGCTTCTGCAAACTCCTATGATTGTTGATTGATTTAGTCATTTATTTCTGTCCAAAATGCCAAACATTGGTAGACATTCTGCATCTTAGATGTGAAGATTTTGGTTAATTCTTGAATGTTAGTCAAACAGACTAAACTGATAAATTTTGACTTCAGTTGTAACTTTCAAGTGAAAAATGACCTGTATTACTCTGATTTTTGTTAGTCTGATTTTTAGCGGTTGATATCAAATGCTGATATTCCCAACAATTTTATACATGAGTAATATTTATCACAAAAAGACTTACAAAAGAAGTGCAGACACATTTTCACCTTTTCTAAATGCAAGCCTTCAGCAAAATGTTATAAACCACATCACTCCAATGGTTGTTTCTACAAACATGAATCTATTGATAAAGCACAGCTCAAGGCCGCAAGACTTATAACTTCCACATTTCTTTGTCAGTTCCTCAAGCATGTGTCAGGGTCAATAATTGGGTGAAATTCCAGTTCAGGCAGTACAGTTTCACAGCGGAGTTTCACTGCGAGGTGGATGGCTGCCTTTCTAGATTACAACACTATCGGCTTGTCAATGTTTACAGTGCTACTTTGTATTGTGCTGAATGAGACTGGCATCCGTTCAGTTTGTCTGGCACAAAGGAATGGTGAGCCGCACCCTAAATTCATCCCTTGTTCTCCAACAGTGGATTCAGAAATCCGTGTTCACAGACTGAGAGGTTTATTTTAACTTGGAAGTGTAGAGCAGTGCAAAGCAAGTTTTTATTTATAAACATCTGCAATATGGTTGTTTTGATATTGTATTATATTTATTGGAAAAAAAAAACTGGATCGATCATTATAATAGTTAGATATTTCTCTAAAATATAAATAATAAACTTTATGCGGCTCTAAGTGTTTTCCATCACAGTCCATCAAAAACATTTTGAATAGTACAATTAAAAGGTTGCATCAGTAAGATT
>JBAJHX010000031.1:7554126-7578811 GCA_037176925.1 Amniataba percoides | reverse complement strand
CAAACAGGAAGACAGTGTAATTCAGCTGTAATTCACACATACATGGTTGAATCAAGCTGAAACTTCACTTGTTTGTACTTCAGGCTTGAACAAATCTATGCAGCAATATTCAGTTTTGGTTATAGCGCCACCTGTTGGCGACAGAAAATGAGAAGTTTCTGTGCCACCTATCTATGGGTTTTTGGAGAGGGCCCCGCAGACAGTTTAACTTACATGTATGAAATTCGGGGGGTTTATGCAGACATGGCAAGACGCACAAAAAAGTCTCCTGGAGCCATGGTCTAACTCCAATAGGAAGTCTGCCATTTTGAATCACACGTCAAATTTTGCCACTATTTTAAGCCATTTCCAGGCCTCATATTTAAACAAACTCCTCCTACAGCTTTGATCAGATTATACAGTCCAAGTTTGAAGATAATCTCGAGGCATTTGCGATGTTGTTGGCAATTGCGAAACTTTTTTGTTTTTGTCAAACTGTGGGGGCGTGGCAAAGTTTGTCTCGGCCTGAAACAGGAAGCAGCTGCTGATGGGGCTTCTGATGCTCATACAATCACAAAATCTGGCAAATTCACCAGAAATGGTAAAATCTCTCTAGACATGTCGATCTCAGGACTGTTTGTGATAAAATGCGTCTATAGCGCCCCCTAAACAAAAACAGCCCCATCCAATGCTGCTTGCAGCTTTAATTCAAAGCTTTTATCTGTAAAGCACACAGATAAAAAATGACATTTATGAACACATTAAGTCACGTTATAACAATGCCCGAAACGACACCATGATCTATCTGAGTCATTTGGGGAAGTAAACTAGGTGTTTTTACTACTAAAATCTACAGTGGTCTTCTTATACAGACCTGATCAAAATCTTAAGACCAGTTGAAAAATTGCCAGAATTTGCATTTTGCACATTTGGATCTTTTTAAGTAGAGCTACAATATGCAAAACCAAGAAGGGGGAGTGAGACAAAAAACATTTGGGACTTGTAATTTAAAAAAATAAATAAATAAACTGAAATAGGTTGTTTATCACCTGATCAAAAGTTTAAGACCACAGGCTATAAAAGCCTAAATCTGCTCAAAATTCTCATTTTCTGTCAGGCATATGTCATGCCCTCCTGATGGCTAAAGCTAAGAAGCTTTCTCTTCTTGAACGTGGTCAGATCGTTGAGCTGCATAAACAAGGCCTCTCGCAGGGTGCCATTGCTGCTGAGGTTGGACGCAGTAAGACAGTCATTCTAATTTTTTTGAGCCGGAGGATCCGAATGGCTGTCCGTCAACACACAGGGCGGTCCTCGACCCAAATTAAGGCCCTTACTGGTGCTGACTGCAGCGCAATAACCATCAGATGGCATCTGCGGGAAAAGGGTTTCAAAAACGAATTCAAAGAACTCGTCTCCTGTTTGTTTTCAATAAATTACTTTTTAAAAGTGCTTTTTGTCTCACTCACCCTTCTTGCTTTTGCATATTGTAGCTCTACTTAAAACCTAATTAAGATCCAAATGTGCAAAAGGTAAATTCTAGCTATTTTTCATCTGGTCTTAAGATTTAGATCAGGTCTGTATTTATTAGCTGATGTGTTTTAAGAGCTGTGGATTCTTAGAGTGAATTCAGTGAAATCAAGTTTATTCATAAACATCAGCGCATCGCAGCTTAACCCTGGAATAGACAATGAACAGAAGCCTTTGTTGATATTTGTATTTTATTTAACATTAAAACATGTATTCATATGGTTTGAAAAAGTAACAAAGACAAGTAATAAATAAAGAAAGAACAAAGCAAGTTAAACAAAAGGCTGCTTTCATTTCCTCCCAAAAGCTGACATCACATTAGTGTTTTTCTGCGTACATCATCAACTTTCAAGATTTGATTCAAATTTAAGGATGACTAACAGACAGTTTTGTCAGGTGCAAATGCAGGAATGTCGTAATTAAATAATAAATACAATATATAGACATTAAATTATGTGGCGAACAGACAGACGTCTGTCTTTCTCTTGCAGACATTTGAGGGAGTTGAGCTGCTTGAGCTCACCCTGGTTGTTGGAGCTGACGGAGACTCTGACCAGCAGGTCTCCTCGGTCCTGCTCCACAGCGCCACCTTCTGGATTCTCAGTCTGACAAAAAAACACAAGACAGAAATACGATCAGACTGCAAGAAAAACTATCTGTCGGACGACTTTGGAGACCTCATGTTCATTATGAATAAAAAACAAACAGGTACAAACTAAAAATATGAAACAACCACAAAACTGTCATCAAACTCAGCTTGGAACAATAACAACATTTGTTACAGTTTGTACTTTAAACTTTAAATTTTCCTTTTCTGTGGCTTTGGTCTGAATGAGCAGAGTCACATGACTGACTGTCTTGATTAAGAAAGACCGTTATTAAAAATGGCATTATTATTTGAAATGCTTATTAGGAAAAATGGAAATAAACTTTATAAAAAGATTTATTTTATATATCAAGTGGAGTGAAATAAAATGACTTGCTATAAACTAACAAGAAGAAATATTATGTTTTTTTAATGATAATGAGCTGTTTTAAAAATGTGGTTATACTATACTAATATTGTTGTTCATTTCATAATGCTGTTATTCAAAGGCGCAGCAGCCTCACTCTGCTCTGTTTTACCTTTGGACACAGCGGGTACCAGTTGAAGCACTGGGATGCCCTGTCTTCAAACCTCCAGCCGTCCAACGGGATGAGGACCTCACCGAGAAACACCTTCCTCCTCAGGGTTCCTGAATGCCACACAGAGGCCTGCAGTCTCTTTCCAAACAGCAGGTGGCGCTCTATGTGATACTGTCAAAGAACAGACAAACAGCTTAGTTTAATTTGTCCAGTTCAAGCATCACAGGATGATAAACTGATTGTTGTAACAGCTGAAGTAAAGACATTTTTAGTTTTACCCTCAGAACTTCATTATAAACCGGATCAGTGGTGTTTTTCTTGATTGCTGTCTTCATTTTCACGCTCTTCTCTGGCAGCACGTAGAGTTTGACGTATCTGCACAAGGAAATGACACACAGGATGCTGAGATCTTGAAAGAGAATTGCACCATTGAAAGTAGGGTCATACTATTGATCATTTATAATCTGTTGATATTCATTGTACTTACGGGTGGCATTTCCTCTTCTTGGTGTCGCCATAGATGAGATTTCTGCAGGCGCCGACCGTAATCTCCAGACAGGTGGCGTTGGTGTTGTAGGCCACAGCCAGCTCCAGCTCTCCGGCCACGCCGAGGCCCTCAAAGAGGCTGCAGTCTGTGCTGATGCTGCTGTTACTGCCCTGAGAGAGTAAAAAAAAACAACAAAAAAACTGTAGCTTCACAGGTCATAGATCACAGGGAACAGGCCTGTCAGGTTCAGCAAATGACTCAACTCTTTGTCTGTACTTGCACATTCAGCAGCTCTCTCAGAGACAGTCTCACTGAAGCTTCAGACTCTACAACAGATTCTCTGGTATCTCCTTAAACTTTCATTCTCAAACTAGTCCCAAACTATCAACATTTCCATCATGTACAGAACATACAGAAAAGGGTGGTTTGTGAACTGTGACACTGAAATTATTATTATATTGCGTGCTGGCTCTATTGTCACAGGATGTTGCTTGGGGATTTTTTTTTCTTTTTTGCTCATCAAGCTCTACTTACTGTCTTTCCTCCAGAGTACTCAGAACTGAAAGATGTCTCTTCTTCCGCTCCGGTGGAAGAGCTCTCATGGTCGCTGTCTTTGCTTTTCTTGAACAAGTTTGGGAGACTCGGGCCTTTGACAAGCTGAAAAAAAAAACAAGGAGGATTTCTTTAATGCGCTGTAGAAGTCATTTGTAGAAGTAATTTCTTCTTATCACCAGTAGGGGCCGTTAAAGATCTTACATTGGTCTTGTTCAGTGGTCTCATTAAATCATTTGCATTGCAAAGATTTTCAGAGAAGTCCACTCAGTCTAAACACACATGCAACAGCTGACCTGGGCTGTGTTAGTTGCATCTGCTGCATCTTAAGTCTTGTTGGGCAGAAAAGGTGGAAATATTGTTTTTGTAGTTTTGTCTTCAGCCTTCTACAGTTCAGTGACTTTTGCTGAATGCATGTAGTCAAGCGTCACCACTGACTTACCATGGTGGATCTGTTGATGTCGGTGTCTGACAGGCTCTTTTGGCTGCTGTAGTTGAAGCGTGGCTGTGCCCGGCTGTTGTTGACCATCAGCAGGTCTGCCCGGATATCGTTCTGGGAAGAGGAAATCTCTGTATTGAGAAAGCAGAAGTCAGTAAATCAGAGGTGGAGGAAGTATTCAGGCCCTTTACATAGGAGGGAGATGTGTATTACTCAAGTCATACAAAAAAAAAAAAAAGAAAAAAAAACTATTTAGAAGAAGAAGGTTAATCAGGACAACTTTCTTATGAACTCTTATGAACTGAGCTACCGTTGGTATCAAAGGGGTTTGGTGGGGTTTTTTTGCAATGCGTGCAACATGTAGTTGTTATCTCTGCTGCTCATCCTGTGCAACTTCTGCTGATGCAGTGAGGATAATGAGGTAAGACAGTATTGCATCACAGGCGAATTTCCTTTGTGGTTATTACCGTGCGTACATTCAACTTGTCTGATTATTTTGTGATATAGCCCAGAGGATATTCGGCCTCACATTCTGAAGCAAACTTTTTACACAAAGATTCTCACTGGCAAGTTTTTTTTTTTTTAGTTAAATGTTTTGTTGTTGTGAGAACATTTCACAAATATCATTTAACGATCAGTTTAAGAGAAAGTGTTTAATGATGCATTCACTTACTTCTAATATGACTTGTGAAGGAAAGCATTAGATTCTCCATCGATTTAGTAAAAGGTTTGGAGTTCTTAAAATCCTGCAGATGAAAACACATTAATTAGCACTCAGTTCATGCATTTCATACTTTAACTGTGAGGTCATACTGGACGGATGTGATCTTACCCCAGATCTGCTCAGAAACTGATAATCCATGTGGGGTGGAGGTGTGGGAGGAACAACTGATATATGACTGTGGGGGGAAAAACATGTCACTTTGTGTTTAACTACTTCATCTAATAAAGCTACAAAGCTACAAACATTCAAAATACCCATGTTAAGACTCCTCGTACCTCAGCACATTGTAGGTCTTCAACAGTTTCTCTCCAACCGTCTCATATTTGTCTGTAAGAGGCACAAATATTGTTAATACCACATCAGTTGGAAGTTGACAGTTGCACTGAAAATGAGCATAACTGTTAAACTAAAGTTTCTTTTTGGTTGTAGACCTACACACATACAATTAAATATTACGATCTGCCTCTTATGACAACACTATAAAGTGGTAATTCTGAATAATTCAGAAAGTCATTTAAAGCTATATAAAGTTATTAGTTAAAAAAAAAACCACAGTTTGGAACATCCATATTTTATTCATCGATGTAGTTACGCTGTATGATGCCGCGGAAGTATCAATAATTAATAGAACTGAATTTACAGGTAGTCCGAGTATTGTAGACAAACCTGTGGTGGTTGAAAACTTCCGAGCTCTCTCCTCTAAGAACCACTCCCCAGACCTGATCTTCACATCCCTGTGAGGGAGAAAACAGTGTCATCAGCAGGTGGTTGAATAATTGCAATAATTGCATTAGCAGCACCCACGCTGAGGTAAAAAGAGGCATCAAGGACAGCATACAAATAATAATGTAGTCAGGCACAGTAACTAGAATGTATATATGGATGGAACATTTGAGAGAATTAACCGATATTTCCCTTATATGAGGCCTTGAATAAATAGTTGCATACAGAAGATACGGAGGCAACACAATCGTTTATTTGGAGTCGAGGCTGAGGAACGTAAATCCAATGTTTTCTTTTTGCTCTGTCTTTGGTCTTCATTACTGCTACTGATTGAAATATCTGTCTCTTCGGCTGCTAAATGCTCCACCGTGTTCACCAGCCAGACTCAAACTGTGCCGGCCTGCTGTTTGCAGGTAGTGTACTGTGGGTGTTAAAGAACTGAAAGCAGCTGCTTGAAGTGGCTAAAAAAACTAGACATGAGAATGGTGTGAGTGAAGCAATACAGCTAAACAGTGAGCTGAGACTCTTTCCAAAGCTCTGCAAGGTTCAGGTGGCAATTCTGAAGGTTTGTCATCAGGAGCGACAAACTTCACACTGAAACACTGTAACTCTAAAAATGCAGATTATAGCAGCTTTAAAGAAAGCTGAAATAAAAAAATGAAAGGGGCAAGATCTCATCATTGTTTTAAATGAAGTGAAAGCAGGTGGTTGAGCTCTCTGCTGCACCTGTAGGCGTGGCAGACGGTGCACTTCCATCCCGCCGCTCCGACATCCACGCGGCACCTGCTGCAGATCCGGTGGCTGCAGCCGCGGCAGACTGCGCCCGAGTTCCAGAACTTTCCCAGCGGCCTCTGGCAGCGGGCGCAGGTCCGCTCGCCGTACTGCCGTGTAAAACTCTTTGCTCCTCTCCTCCGAAGCTCCTGGAGCTCATACTTCATCCTCCTGATGTGAAGATGGAGAGAATCACAGACACCTTTAATGACCACTGGTAAACTTTCAAAGTGTTCAACATCCTCTCTGTAGAAGCTGATATCTATATTATACAACAAACTGAAAGCCACGATGAGAGCTTTATGAGAGGCTTTAAGGTGCAGATAAAATATCACGATGACACTCTGTCAACATGTTTTGTTGCTGCTCCACTGAAAGACGGTATCACAGCAGCCTTTCCAGCATCACTTTGCCAGAAGTATGTTTGAACGTGACTCACCTTATCCTGTCCTCCTCTATGATGCGCAGCTGTTTGTCTCTCTGAAGAACCTCCAGGACTTTCTGTCTCTCCAAAGCTTGAAGTGAACTCAGATCCATCTCTGTTCAGCGGCGGTGTCTGATCATCCGTCAGCCTCACTGGTCCTCTTCTCTCTGTCTGTCTTCCTCTCTGCTGCACTGTTTTCTTTCAGTTCCTGTCTGCTCCTCCCCTCCTCTCTTTGGCCCTCCCTCTTTACTGGACTCCTCTTTAGTCCTCTGCAGCTGTAAGTGTAAATACATAAATAAATAAATAAAGGCCACGTAGTTTGATCCTCCTTTTCCTGATCCTGATCTCCACGGAGTCCCCATCCACGTCAGAGCCACATATAGATTTCCTGAGAAGACACAGCAACGTTGTCGTGCTTTCCACTTGGATGATTTTGTTTCACTGTCTTCCTCGACAACTGTGGAAATACCCTCTTTAAATATTAGTTTCTCTAAAGGCGTAGAATTACTAAGTCTGCTTCTTGATGACGCAGATACTTTCTCAGCAAGAGAGCCGCTCAGGGTGGGGAACTGATGAGATGTGAAACCGAAACACACACACACACACACACACACACACACACACACACACACACACACACACACACACACTATCTTTGTGGTAGTGTCAGTATTTTAAGCTCTAAGATATGACATGGTTCATTCATGTCCTCGTCCTTCCCTTTGTGTTTTTTTTTCATTTCTCACCCCAGTATTCAACCCCTCTTCTGGCTTCCTCTGCTGCAGGAAGCGCATTGATGCTTCACTGATGGCAGGGCTGCAAAACAAACCAAATGCCAACTCCTGCATTATTGATGGCTGACGCGGGTGTGTGTTCTAGTTTCCTTTTTTTTCACTCTCTCTCTCTTTCTTCCTTTCCAGGTCAGTAGTCTTGCTCAAAACTCATTCAAACAGCTAAACATCCATTTCAGAAAGGAAAGTCATCACCTGGAGCTCAACATTATTATTCATTGTCACAACATTATTAATTTGATAAATGCAAACACGTCCTGAAATGTTTAATTTCAGAGATGTGTACAAAAAGTGGTTGTTTGTGGTAGATGCCTAATTATCTGTTGGTGCGGCATCTCCCTGGAATCTCATGAGATGACAAGATTGAAGGATTACGCAAACGAGACAAATTCGTTAGTTGCAGTGTGTTCACAAGTTTCGTTCCAAGTGCACAGAGTAAATCCACGTTCCTCCACAAATGAAGCATGGGGAGTGCAGAGGAAGTGCCTGTGTTGAATAAGTGGATCCCAGCCCGTGTTGATAGATAAGAGCCGGTCCTTGTTACTATCCAGGGCTGCTGGGAGACCAGAGAAAACAATCAGCTGTCAACTGTAATTAGGCCTCGTGCCTCACAGCGGGACACATCTGTTATCTGTCCTCTGACGGACACCATGCCTGAAGGGATTCTCTCCAAACAGGGAGGCAAATTTTTCCGGCAGCTACGAGGAAAAGGTTGCGATGCAGTGGACATTTCAACACGCTCGCCTGTGATTTGATTCCCGTATTTGAACACCAGCAACTCGGTCTTGAGTTTGATGCGAGGATTTTATCTGCATAGGGGATATTCATTGCGTCACATACACTCATTTCACATTCGCCTCTACGACGCAAGGGACTGTTATGATTCAGGCTGCCCGCGGTTGAACAGCGATGAGTTCACATCCGAGAAGAGAAGGTGGGAGCCAATATCAGCACACCAGCAGTGACAGTAAAAGGTACCTGACTGATCAGACCGGGGGCCCAAATATGGCGTCTGTGTGCTGTGAGAAAGACCAAACCGATCACATGGCCTCTGACATGGTTTCCCACCCAGCGCTGAGTTTCCTGGAAGACCCGTGTGAGCAACTGCATACCTAAAATGCAGCCCTGGCTGTGTGTGTGCTTACAGCCAGAGCGATCACCACAACTCATGGCCACACCACAAACTCTGACACATTCACTTTATTTTAGAAAGAATGACCTGTGCTTCCAAAACGTGACGAGGTCATGTGAACCTGAGCTATCTCAAAATGTTTTGCAGGAATTTATCTGCATGACATTGACAAGTGGTTTTAAAAGCATGCAGTGGGTTTCCAAGTAGTTTTCAGCACCTCATATCCATGCAATACTTATACTATACTATATATACTATTCTATAATTTGATATTAAAAATAAGCACAGCCATGTTACTTATAGAGGTCTACATTTACTTTTTTTTTTTTTTTTTACATTTCACTGCACTGCTGAGACATGAGTATGTTGTTGCAAATATTTTATACACCTGTGAAAAAGACAGTAATCACTCATGACAGAGGTGAAGCAAAAGTTATGTAACAAGACTTAAAGCTTTCTTTCACATGCACAGAATGACTAAACAATGACTAAAGTGTGAGCTGTTATGACCAAACCTTTACTCCACACTGATTGCTGCTGAATCTCAAATCACCTTTGCTCCTGGAGAAACAGCACTGAGAATCTTTTTCATTTTATAACAGTGCAAAAAAAAAAGCTTGGGTTTGACATGGGAACTAGGTCACTGCAGAGTGAAGAGGTGCAGAGCAGAAAGCTGCAAGATCTTACCTTTGGGCTCACTGCACTGCCAGAGTGGTCAGCCTGAGGAAGTGGCAGATTTTATATACAGAAGCAGAGATAGAGAGCTTGGTTTCCTTCCTTTTCATGTTCACACACTTTTGCAATATGGAGATGGCAAACAGAGCGACTGTTGGTTGTTTTTTCTCACATTTTCTCTGAGAGGTTTCCTTTGTGTTGTAATACTTTTGCGCAAAAAGTGTTTCTGCCTGTGTGTAACAGCTGAGCAATAAAGAATATAACATCACACGATCAGTGTGAAAGAGTTTTTCTTTTAATGAAAGTGTCTATTTGACCATAGCTGCCATTTCTGACGCCACTGAAACACAGCTGTAATACATCATGAAAATGGCTTAATCATTTTTTTTTCCACAAATGATTTGCTGACCAGACGCTGTGAAGAGCAAAGATCAAAAGATTGAACAGAAACTGTCCTGATACCAGAAATCCTATCAGCTACACACACGCCCACACAAACATTTACAAAAACCGTCTTGGATGGATTACTGAGCACACACAACTTCTATTCATCTCCAGAACGAACTAAATACTGATGTTTAGCTGCACCTGAGAGTTCTGATTGACCTGTATGTCACTGAAAGAGTCAAAGAAACACAACAACTACAAAAGATGCAAACCAACTACAGACATGCAGACAGACATTAAAGAGGTGCAAAACAACCTCAAAGAGATGCAAAATGACCACAAAAAGGCATAAAATTACTGCAGAGAGACACAAAATGATTACAAGGAGATAAAAAACAGTCTAAAAGTGAAATGAAAATGGCTTAAAAGAGATGAAACACTTAGACATGCAAAATGACCATGAACTGACACAAAATGCTTAGAGATGGCAAAAGAATTTAAAAGATGGAACAAGACAATAAAGCGGTCCAAAACACCCCAAAACGACAAAAATTAGCAAAAGAAGAAAATATACAATCCACCACAAAGAGATGGAAAAATAACTACAAACAGATGCAACAAAACAACAGAGACACAAAACATCCCACTGTTTGTTTTCATTTTCTCTCTTTCAGTCTGGGGGGGACTTATTTCTATGCAGAGGGGTGGAGGGGTTTTACACGTCCGTGTCCGGCAGCAAATGTGTCTCATAATCCATCAGTGTATACAAGGCACATACATTCCATCAAACATACAGGCACACACAAATGGAAATAATTATCTAAAAAATGTCATTTAGAAAACCAAAAAACAGTAAAACGACATTGGTGCTGTAAAGGGAATACAAAACAACCAGGAAAATACAATGATAACATCTGGCTGGTGAAACTTTTCCGTTTGTAGAGCAAAACTTTTTCTTTGATTCTCTTGTTGGGTTTTTGTACGGCCGCTGCAGCTCGCTCTCCAGATGTGCGGCAGGAGACACAACTGTTTCCAGATTGTTTCTCAAAATGCCCCGACTGCCAATGAAAGCAGCTGTACTATAAATAGATTCTCCTTCCATCAAAAAAAAAAGTTTTCCCTATTTTACTTTGTTCCTCCCAAACTCTTGGAGCCACTCAGCAGATGTGACGACGTCTTTGGTTCAGAGCTTACAAAATCATTTAAAAAAACAAGATCAAAATCAAATACACAACTTTCACACACTGAATAATTATAAAACCTTTAGGGGAATCATACAAACACAAAACAAATGGATGGAACTTCATGTTGGGATCGATTTGGTTTGAAGCACCAGTTAAAACCCACTGATGATGGGCGAACTGAGTCCCTGTGGACCGAGGCCTGTTCTGCAGACCAATATGGCTTCCTGTTGAATTTAAAGCTTCTTCGGATAATGTCTCTGATTTTAAGCAGTCTTTAGAGACGTCTTGAGCTGTAGCGTCTCCTCCACCGATAACCTGTCGTGGTAGAAGCTGAGTCCGGTCAGGAGCTCGATGTCTCGAACTCTGGCCATGTGAAAGAGCAGCCAGTCCTCCACCCACGACAGGTCTGACCCAGACTGAGGAAAAGCAGAGAGAAAATGTGTTAATGAGTGACCTGTGCTTTGCTCACATTTTCCACTCTAAGATCTGCCAGCCGGTTTCCACAGAGGTAGAAACATGTAGAAATGTGTGGCAGCGGTGTCACAGGGAAGTGTTACTCACGGCGCAGCTCTCTGTGTGGTCAGGTCTGTGGGGCAGGATGAAGGACTCGGCCTGCAGGGGACCCACGCAGTTAATGGGGCTGAAGGTCGAGTTCTCACAGCTGGTCAGGATGATGAAGAAATGTGTTGGGATGGGAGCCTCATTCCTGGAGAAACATGTGACGCAGAGAAAAACTTCATTTATAAAACTGATGTGGAGAAGTAGTCAGAACTCTAAGTCAGGAAATGATTTCTGAAAAACCCAGATGATCTTCTTCATCAGAACTGCGTGGGCGGGTCTGATCTGACATGACCGGCAGTAGCTGTGAAAAAGCCACCCAGTGTAACCACATTATCGTGAGGGTCAGCCTCTTCCTCAGAATATATAAATAAATAATAGACAACATAATAAAACGTTCAAGATACTGCAGGAGCGTGACATCAACCAGTGTAGTGTGTAAGAGCAGCCAAACACTGTCATTTACGCCTAGATTAGTTTAATTTGTTTAATTAGTTCGACCGAAAGGCAACAACTACAACTTTTGAGAGGCAAAGTGTTCATGGGAAGCTGAAACCTGAGGGAAGCTGAGGGAAGTTTCACTATCAACCACAAGACAGATAAAGCCTTTTTCTTTAACCTGTTAGAGGGCTGCATTCAAACCTACACCCAATAAATCTGCAAGTATTTTAATAGTTTAGTTATTTTTAAAGCAAAATATCTCTTTTTCTGACCTTTTTAGTGAAATAATTAGCAATAAGTTACAAACCCTGAGAGAGTTCTGAGTGCATCGACGTTTCCATCATAGTCTTCATCAAATATTGGCCCGCTCATGATGTTGACTCCATTCAGCCGTTGTGAATATTTTGGCAGCACCACAGTGTGGACATGATCCCAAACATCTACGGTGAGGGGGAAATAGAAATGTTAGAAATTGAGCTGAACTGAAATGATCACAAGTTAAAACTGAAAAGAGAGAAGGTGAGAAGATCTGTTTGTCCATTTCATGTAAACAGGACATGACAGCTTATCTTAGCATTAAGCACTGTCACTTCTTGATGTTCACAGTGTAAGCACATTAATTGGCCACCAGGGGGCAGGATCTGTTAACAGGTATGAATGCCTCTGATCATCGCAGGCACAGTGTTTGGGGTGGGGGGATCTCATACTAGTGAGAGAGAGTTTCCATGTACATTGTGGGTGGTCCCAGTGGAAACCCAACCAGAGCTGTGCTGTCTGAAACAATCAGCTTTTCAATACATTAATCACCCAACACGGTCAACAAGTTTCAACAAAAGCAAGCCCTGCAGTTGCTGCGTTAAGTCATCAAATATTGCCAAACACCCCCACACACGTAACACAGACGGTTTTGTCAAGCTGAGAGTGCAGGTATGGACGTAACCCCTTCTGACAACACATCTGTATGAGCAAAAGAACAAAAATGAAGGGAAGGAATCATCATCCGCATTTCATTTCACATCTCCTGAGAGCTTCGAGCAGTCTGGTGAATCACCTCAGTCAGAAACAAACTGAAGTGAATCTTGTTGTGGAGAAAGCTGCTGTGTCTACGGTAGGATTAACTCTGGAAACGTTCCTCTCACTAAACCTTTAATTGTGCTTTACAGAAAGAGCTTAACTAAATTAAAGTACAGAGGACCCATATAATCACAGCGGTTAAGTCTTTGGACTCCTGTTATGTATATTTAAGAACCAAAAGTACAGCCCGCTTTTAGAAAATCACAAAAGTATAATATTGAATAAAAACGGCTCATGAGAACGGGCAAACCACAATACCTGCTTTCGGAAAACTTCAGTGTCGAACAAAACAGGGCATGACATAATGTCTAGCTGTGATCCAGAGCATCTCTTCTGTTCACTTCTTAATTAAATTGTTCAGCTCAAAAGCTCTCATTCAGTCAACAAACGAACCCTTCTGATGACGCTGGAATTCAGTTTCTAACCTTGCATCGCCGTGAACGTCCCTTACAGCTTCAGGCGCAGCGAGTGAGTAAACCAGAACTGACTCACCTTTAAACGCAGGGAACATGGGTGCCATGTTGCTCGTGATTAGTGAGTCTGCCTCAGCTCCGTCGGCACTCAGATCTATAGAGAGAACATTGCGAGATGAGAAAAAAGTGAATATGTTTTTGGGTATGGATTGAAACACATGCTGCACAGACACACAGTTCAAAACCCCCAAATAATCCATTTAGATTGATCCGAAACTTAAGAAGCGTGAATGAGCATTGATTTTTGCTTGAAAAATGATTAATGATCACAAAATACTTGCAAGTAATTTATTAACCAACTAACTGTTGCAGCTTTAAACTCATTTAACAGCACCAATGACAGTCTGGGATTACTTTCTACCACAGCCATGAGTAAAATAAAATGTTTTATTTAGGTTAGATGTCCCCACAGCTGTTTTTGAAGCTTTTCACTTTCACTCCTGCAGTCTGTCGCTTCCTTTTGTGCAGCTATGTGAAACCTGAATCTCATTAAAAAGTACAGTGAATCTACAGTGACTCAAATAAAGGAGATGGGACGCTCTTTACTGTCACAGGCCAAAAGCACAGGTGCATTTTTACATGAGAATGTGGCCCTTAAACACGTCAACTTGAATTCAACACCCGGCTGGGGACGGCCTCCTATGACCCCCCCCCCCCCCCACATACACACTCACACACTCACTGGGGGGATGCAGCAGGCCATAGGAGAGATTGGGGTTGTCTCTGAAACGCAGACACAGCTGGCTGGCGGCCGGTGGGATGCGAATGTCAGCACGAACACACGCCTCCGACTCCGGGCTCAGGGGTCGGACTGTGGTCTGAGGGAGAGAGGAGGATCGGTCAGTGCTGGACTATGTGGAGGAGGACTTTGGCCCTGCACTGAGCGTTGTGTAAGATCACTTGGCTTTGGTTTTGTGTCGCCTGGTGTATGTGGGTCAGTCAGTCCACTGAACTGTTTCTGTTAGGAGAAATCTCTGAAAATATTTCAGCCCCCTCCACTGTCATTGAAAAAGATGTGCTATTTTCTTTATTTTAGGGCTCATAATTTCCATATAATTTCAAGTTGTTTTCCTGGTGTGAACTGCTCTCTGGCTGAGCAGTTCAGCTGAACATGTAACACAGTTAAAGGCTTTATTCACAAAGAATGGATTGAACACTGAATTGCGTGACTCCTGCAAACAGTATATGCCCCATCTCAAGGTCGAATTCACAAAAGATATGCTGCAAATGATACTGCAGCCTGAACATACAGATAAGGATGCATAAAGTGCAATTTGCCCTTGTTTTGTGTCTGATTACAATTATCCATGTAGCAATTACTGGCTACTGTGGACTCACTGTTGCTGGTGAGTCATTCTGACAGAGTCGGACGAATAAGAGCGACGGTTCAATGACGATTTTGACCACTTTATTGCAACTCCTTTTGACTTTTTTTTCTTTTGAGTTTGGCAAGAGTTGTGGAACAGTTTTGTCAATATTTGTCACCGATTTTTTTTCAATTATTATACAGGCACAACTGGCATGATGATGCCTTTGCCTGGATACAATCACAGCCGCCATGACCACTGGAAGGTCCGAGTATGATTATAAATGCGCTGCAGTTACCACCAGCTTTATGAAGACACAAATATGTTCAGTCTTTGTGAAAACAATTCTTTTTGCATAGACGTTCATATTTTGTATTCTATATATATTACCTAATTTAAATATGTACAAAGAGCTGTGGAGAACAGATGCACATTTAACCTTTTCAGAGTTACATGATTTCTTTTTTTGTCTTATTTGTGCAGGTTTACTGGCTACAATATTTACCATGTTTACCACCCAAATTTAGCAAGTTGGCATACTTCTTCAAGATTTTGACCTGCTGTTGGTGTTGAAAAGTCAGGGTATCACCAAAGTTATTAGAATTCATCCTGAATGTTTGTGTCAAATTTCAAGACATCAAAATGTAGAATCAGTGTAAAGGCAAGTTTACAAATGTAAATGAATCAATATGTAGTGTTACATGAACAGTGACTCACATTTATGTGGGTTTTAATTAAGCTTTTCTTCTTCTTTTCTTCTGAGTTTGCTCATTTCCCTTCCTACTAATACAGATTTATGCAATTCTTTACAGCAACGTTATGCAAAATTAATAAGATGTCACAGGCTGGTAAGTTTTACTAAATTTTCTGTCCCTGATTAAAAGGTAAAAAAAGCATAAAAATCTAAACATATTTTCAAACACCCTGTATCTACAAGAATAGAAACGTAAGCTTGTTGAGCGGCATGACCTCACACTTTCCATTGATTAATTGATTTTCCAGTAGGCAAACTAGATTGAAGCGTGCTTTATATGGAGTTGTTAACTTTGACAAGCTGTGAAATTGAAGCCTTCTGTGGGTGTACAAGTGGGTGGAGAGTAATACCGCATGTTAAGCTATGATACAGATAAGAAAACATATCTGAACCATGATTCTGAAGCATTTTTTTAGGTTGCACAGTATTTAAATAAAGCTTGAATGAAAACAAATCGACATCCTCACTTTGCTCTATCATTTGGACAGGAGAGCACAACAGTAAAAGCTCCCCCGGGAATGCATCACTCGTTCTGAGGTCATGATTTACACAAAAGCTCAACCGCATAATGAGAAAGACAAGAACTGCTTGAGCCAACATGAGCAGAGAAGATGAGTAACAGCTGTGTAGAGAATAGATTCAGATACTAAACAACTTCTTACGATCTTCTGCCAAACCTCAACCACAGAAGAAATATGGCCGGCACAACTCAACTGTACAGGCTATGTTTAGAGATGAAAGACAGCTCCAAACAGCGGACTCACCAGAGGCTGGACGGTGTACGACACCCAGAGGGGCATGAGGTGGTCTTTGCTGTAACCGTTAAGGTAGTTCGTGTGGTGGAGAACACAAAAGGTGGCGCCTGATTGGAGGACCCCAGGGATGCCGAAGGGATGGTGGAGCCGACGCAAGCTGGCTTTAACACCTTAAGGGGAAATGTACAAACATCAGGCGAGGGTTTATCTGAAAAAAACATTATAAAAGCCTGAGAAAAATATGATGATACTCACTGGAATTAACTGGCATCAGGTGTCTGTTCAGTTCGGTCTCCTAGAAGAAATTCACATTTCTTGTTAGTGTGTTTGTGTTAATACATTTCAATCTACCACACATTCACTGAGTATGTCAGCATAAGAAGCCTGTTAAGTTTCAAATATCTGCACTCATTTTGACACATTACTTTTTGATTAACTAGTCATTTTACATCTAGAAAAACTAGTACTAATGTAAGTGTTTTATTTCACTACATTCTAATCATCTATATGAGGAAACTGTTTAATACAATGCATCCGCTTCATACTCTGAGAAGGAAGCATTAACTGCAGCACAGCACTTTGTCTTGTAAACGGTTCCTGGAAGTCTGTAAATACACTGAAGAGTACATGGAAAGCAAACTATGTCAGATTCCTTGTATTTGTACACATACTTGGCCACTGAGGCTGATTCTGTTTATAAGTAACAAAACAAGACTGAGAGCCGATGGCTGTGTCAGTATTTCTGTGATGCCAACGTCAGAACGCTGATGTTGACGTTTAACGTTTATACCATGTTCACAGTCTTAGTGTAGTGTGTTAAAAAAGCTAGTATTTGCTTATTAACAATACAAAGTCAAGCTGAGACTGATGGGTGTGTCAGAAGGTATTTGATCATAAAACAAAGTGTGAGGATTGAGATGTTGACCTGGTGATGGAACTCACTGAACATAAAGGATTAGTGGTACAAACATCATTACAAGTCATCATGAATGCTGAATGATCAAACCCATTCAGAAGTTGTCAAGATAGTTTTACTAAGGTAAAATGTCAAATGTCAAACTCAAAGTGGTGCTACAATAAAAGTGGGAGCTATAAATATCTACACATTTGTGCTGATCTGCTGGTAGTTGTTGAGATACTGACAGAGGAAAAGTGAAAATTCTGACACTTTGAAGAAAAGCATGGAAATTATAAAGGTTATTTAGCCACAGAGCATCATGAAAGTATAAACCAAATTTCATAACAGTCCTCAATGACTTGTTGTCACGTACCTCTGCCTTGGTTTGGGATCCACAGGTGCACTGCAGATCATCAGTGGGGGCGGGGTCACTGGCCTCACAGGTCGTGTCATGGGAGAGCTGCGCTGGGTGAACTGGCAGGTGGGACGGGACCTTGAGAAGGTGGTTCAGACTGCCGTGAGTCCCGTTGTTTGGAGCAGGGCGAATACCAAGGAGATCTGGAGGAGAGGGAAGAGGAAGAATCACATCTGTCAACTTCCCAGGTTGATGAGTGAATGACATCTCTCCTTGTTTTTTCTTTGTTCTTGTTTAAATAAAGATGAAATGAAACATGCAACCTGAAGATGTTTTTCTACATTCTGACTTTCTGGTTAAAGTATGCCTGTTCACATGTTTAAGTTCTTCTTTTTTTTCTGAAATATGGTCAATGTGGGTGCATTTTTTTTTCAAACTGAAATTCAGAGTAGAAGTGCACCTGTTTCCTCTTCCTGATCTGTAACTGTATCTGTATGCTAAGAGTTAGAGGAAAATATCGATACAATTCTCATGTTAGTGCAGCAAGTCTGAACCTACAACAAGGAGCTGCTTATCTTAACACAAAGACTGGAAACAGAGAGAAACAGCTAGCCTGTCTTTGTCTAAACATACTAAAACTAGCTTACCAGCACTTCTAAAGTTCATTAATTAACACATTATACTTACCACACATGAGGTTATAAACTTCAATGTTTTCGAAAGGGGCCACAACAGTGTTGCTTTTAAATCCTGGACCATAGCCAATGAAAATTGCCTGTAAAAAGTAGATACACAATCACACATTGACATTCATTCATTTATTGGAAGACATCTTTAAATAAAAATGAGCGAGTACAGAGAACTATCCAAACAATAATGTCAACAGTCTAAAATGGAGACCTTCATTTAAACCTGTCTGTAAATAACAAGATGTCAAACACTCCGTGATTAGGCCATGTGTAAATATTTGAAATGAACTAAAGCTGTGAAATGACCTAATGTGGCCTTGAAAATGTATATTTAGCATTTCAGTTCTAGGAAAGACGCTGGTTGAGTGGGCTTTGAGGTATTTTCAGGTGAGAAAATGATCTATTCAAGGCACACTTTGCTCCTTTTCTCTGCTGCATGCAGGCAGACTGAAAACCATTTTAGAGCAGTTTTTTTTCCAGGGAGGTCAGCAACCTTGTAAGCAAATTACATCAAGTCAAATTCCAGTGTAAACCAAGTCCAGAAGCATACACACACATATTGTGATGACTAGCATGAAGGTGGCAGACATAAACACATTTCCAAATTAAACAAACTTAATTCAAAGCAGAGGATGTGTAGGTGGAGAGCAACCTCTCACAACAAGTGTAATTACTGTATCGCTTCAGAGTTTAAGAGCGCTGTGCCAGCTAGCTTTTTGTGTTGTGTTTTTTGGAAATAAAACAACAAATACACAAAACCCTAATTCTGGTGACAACACGAGATTTATTCTGAAGCTTCCAGAAACTGTTCTGCTGCATTCTTGATGTAGAAGATCTTATAAAATAACGTAAAAAAATCTTGAATAGTGATCTACTATTTTCTCTGCTCTGAGCCACGTGTAACTGAAGAGGAAACACCCATCACTGAGAAAAACATGTTCATGAGCTGTCACTCTGTTTCTTAGAGGCTAATCTAAGCTCTGTACACTGCAACAAAAAGATAAAGACAAAAACAGGCCACTGAATCCGGATCCCTGGAATGCATAGGATAACACATTTATATATATCCTGTGTGACGCTCTCATTTTTCATAAGCAGCTGTTGTTTGACTGCTCTGAACGAATCGTTTGACCCTGGGTAGAGCAGCTGAACCTCAAAGTTAATGATAGAGAATTGCTTTTGGAGCAAGCAGAGCTAAGCAAACTTCCACTAAACAGAGAAAATGCCATCAGACTGTCATATGTTTCTGCTATTCTGAGTCACAGTTTAAAGCAGTTCATAAATAGCTGTGGCTTTTTGTCAACTGGTGACCAAATGGAAGTGGAAGTATTTTTGAGGTAACTAAAACCATGTACATTGAAAGCATGATGCTCATCACATGAGTTTCTCATTTGTTTCTGTTATGCAAACTATGCTGCTGACCTGAGACCACTTTTGCTTAACAAAAGGCTAACGACAAAAATAGGAATATAGTTAAAAGCTGAGCTACTGTACAATGGATTAAGACTTAGCGTACTTAGTGTGGCTAATCATATCTTCAGTACATTAAGATATAATTAGGCATCTGGCGGCTCTTCTGTCAGCAGTGATCTTCACATCTGGGCTGTTTCTTTATGTCAGTGAAGAGAGTTAAGAGTTTGCTGTGCTGTTGGCAGCAAGGCCTCCTGATGGCTCCACACATTAAATTGAAGGCAAATAATCATGTTTTTAGTACAGTATGGCTGGCTTGTTATCTTGTTATCAAATTATTCACTTGAACTGATTTCAGTTTAGAATTGTATAATTCATGTCACTCTAAATCATCTGCCATTTTTCATCACATACTGTTTATGTCTCAGTAGTGAGTTTTTTTGTTCCCTGTTCTTTTTCTTGATTTTCTTATTTTGCTGTGTTTGGGATGTTTACAACCTTTGGGTGGTGGTGTGTATCCCCCAGCCAATAACAACAAAAGTACTGACCAATTGCCAGATTATGAGCAATCCAACAGAGGAGCAGCTTTGAATGTCTTTCTTTAAACAGGATATTGTGGAATAAACATGTATCGGAGCAGACATCTTTTCACTGACCTGCATGTTGGTGAAGAGGTTATCAGAGCCGTGGAACCCACCGGTGCAGTATTTGAGTTCATTTTGGTTTCTGTCGAGACAGAAAAAAAACATCTTATCTGAGGAGTTTAAAAAACCACAAAGAAAGTGAGGGATGAAGTCACTTGAACACAGCTCACCTGTGCTCCTGTCTCATTTTAAAATTGAGCAGTTTGTCCAAAGGCTCAATTTCAGGGTCAGGAGAGTTTAATTCTATATAAAGAGTGACTCATATCACTGCAGCAGCATGGACTGATTGAATTCTTCAGCCTGAAGCAATTTTCCATGATTACATGAGTTACACAACTCCTCTCCAACATACCATGCTTCGTTCATTATGAATGATTGCTAACACTAATTACTGTAAATGCTTCAACTTCTGTGTGGCCAAAGAAACATCAGCCATTCACATCCATTCCCCGGCACCTACTGTGCTATAATTCACTTACTGTGAGATGGACCAATTCCTGATCAGTTACCGTAATTGCTCTTCTTCTTATCCTGTATGTATCCTAAATCTAATCTTTATGCAGTAAATCATCTAAGCAGTCTCTTTTAAATCTGCAGAACTCAACTGGAAAAGCCATTTTAATCACTGTAAGACATCTGGCCCACTGAAACAGCACCATGGCAACACAAGTGCTACGTTTAACAACATTTTAGGCTTTGACCAGGCTAAAATATACTCTCTCAAACAATAGTTTGTTTTCTAGTTTTATATTCCTGAGTGAGACTGTTTGGCTATTTCTATGCAAGAAAATGTTCTCTTTATTCCCTCTTGAGGACCAGAGGTTAACTGAATGCTCAAAAGGTCCACTGAACATACTTTCTACAAGTCTGTCTTGGAAATGTTAGTGTGGCTGTTTCTTACATCTTGTTTCTTCCACCCCTGATAAATTCTAAACAAACTAAGGACAGTAGACAGTGACTTACAGAGCAGCCTGCCATCCATGCTTCATATAGAGGTGTCCTCTCTCTATGCGTTTGTTGTTGGCGAAGTGCATCCTTTTGGGGAGATTTTCTTTGAGGTAAGGCCTCATTGGCTGGTCAGCGGTCCTGCACTTCAGAACAGACACAGGAGAGGAGAATCAACACACAGCAGAGGGAGAATGGGATTGTTTGACATGAAGCCAAGCAAGCAGATAATTTTTCATTCTTCTTGTCAATACAAATGTCCATTTGGGATGCTTCGCATACCGAAAGGTTCTTCACCAGGCCCTCATAGTCAACTGAGGAGAGAAACACAGGACACAGCGAGTTCAGCCACAAAGGTTACAAACAAACTGAAACTGAATGGTGCTGCGGAAGTGGGGAGGAAGCGGTGTGGGCATTACTGATCAGAACTCACAGGAAAAGTAATTCCCTGGAAGGTGACTGGGTCTGATACGAGCAGCTGAGCCTTGGATAACACCAAAGTCACCAGTGTTGTCCATGTATGTTGATACAAATGATGCCTTTTCACATGAAGCCTCTTCCATGCCTGAAAAAAACAGAAATTACTTTAATGGTGCAGATTTGTGAGTTGCTGAGAAAAAAAATCCATTACTCTGTGTATATGATATTTATTATTTCTGTCTCATGCTGATGGTTCACTTAAATGTTTCTATCACTGTAAAGACACTGAAGTTTATCTTTCAATGTGGCTGAAGACATGTTGCATTTACTTAAAGAGCTTAAAATTCACAGCACATCTGTAGCTTTACATTTAGAGAGTATTATTTGTTGACATCATTTTGGGTGTAACAAGTGAGCACTGATGGATCTTTCTAGTTTCTTGTTCTTGATGACTAGCTGCAGGCTGATAACTGTATCAAATTAATATCTTCCCTTGGAAATGATGTCTTTGATGAGGAAGGCTGGGCATCGCCCAGAGCCACATTTACTCCCGCGCATTGATCTTTAATGCACCACATTATAAGTTGAAACATATGGTCTCCAGATGTACAGAGAAACCTCTTAACACACCACTGAGAGCAGTTTTACCAGTTTATTCCTACTCAGCAGACTCATTTTTCATCACATTTCTCTCTGGCATAGACTCTCTCCTGCAACAGGTGAAGTGACTCAACCAAGTCAAACATTTGAAGATGACACTAAGCCTCTAAAGCCCAACTCAGTGGCACACAGACTCCAAAAATTATGCTGTGTTACTACTATGAGACCAGAGAGGTTTAGGAAGGACTAAGTTTGTTTGTAAGTTACACACAGTTTTAAACTAAAGACAAATAAAAAGAAAAGACAAAACTTGCTTAAAAGGTGTCTAGTTTGAAGGATGTGATTCTTTTTCACTTCTCTTTTACCAATATTTTGGTCATCTCTTTTAGTAAAATGATGCTGTGAACTGCATCACAGCTGCGTGAAAGCTATGTGGTTATCTCACCGTGGTCTGAGATGACTATTATGTTGACGCAGTCCTGCAGGTTTCTCTCAGTCAGGCCATCCATAAGCAAACCCAAAATCCTGTCCACATTTTCCAAGGCCTGAATGACCTGAAGACACACCAGCATTTAAATGTGTAACTTATTTGTTTAGTTAATGTGTGCAACAAGAGAACAGTATTTTAAAAAACACAGCAAGTCCATCAAGTGACAACCTCTGGAACAACTTGACTCAGCAAATAAATAGTTAACAATAATAAGTAAAATAAGTAAGTAAAATTAATAAGTAAAATATAAGAAGTAAAACTGCTTTGTCATTATGTTTTATATATCTATTAAACAGGGTTTGGTTTAACATTTGGTATGAATGCAATAAGCTATGACAATAAAATGTTTCAAAAACTGGCTCCCTTCAACAAGCCCTTTGACACTGACAAGGTTAAATGTCAGATAATAAATATTATTTTCATTTTTCATGCTTAGGAGGAGGCATTTTGAGGAATTTCATGACAACAAAACAAACTTCATGAGCTGATGAAGGCCATGAAGTGAAATGTGACTGAAAGCTCTGGAAAGAAGATTTTGTCCCGTTACAGTTTCCAAGGGTCAACAATGACATTTCTTTTCACTTGATCTGTCTAGTCTGCCTTTCCTCTTAATGTTTAGTGAATGACTTACCTGGCTGCTCGCTGGCCCATATTTATGTCCTGCTGAATCCGGCTCATCCAAGTACAAAGTATAAAAGTCAGGTCTAAAATCACAATAACAACATTTACTGTGAGTGTGATGTTAATTGTATAATTATGACAGCAGCACACAGCATAGTCTTTGCAATGATGTTGAAGAACATGTGATACCTTTCTCCCTGAGTTAAACTGAGCCACTCCAAAAGTGTTGACACTCTGTTCTCAAATGTAATGCCCCTGTGCACAAACAAAACAGGCTTCATGTCACTTGTGAACACATGAATAAAACACTTCATTTTGTATGAATTTGTAATGAATTTACAAATATGTAAGTGAATGGCTTCACTCTTACTTGTCATACTTCTTGTAGAAGTTTGGGAAAGTGCCGTTGATGGCTACATCTGAGCCCGGCCAGAAGAAAGTTCCTGTTTTCAGTTTGTGACGCATGGCAGTGAGCCAGATCTGAGGGGAGGAGGGAGGTGGAGGGGAAAGGAGGAGGGAGGAGAGAATGGGATATAGGAGGGATTATAGGTGAGAGGATATGACAGTAAGGGATGGGTTGTTATAAAATTGGAGGACACGAGGGATATGGAAAGTTAGAAATGTGAGAGGAGAGGAAGGAAGGAAAGAAAAGGAGAGGAGAGTCAGGAGAGAGGAGGGGTTAAAAGGAAGGAGTTGAGGATGGAGGAGACCAGATTAAACAAAAGTATCATCTCAGTGCATAATTAATTCAGACGGTCTGTAACAGGTGATTACTTCATTCATTTATCTCACTACATCACAGCTGTGTTCAGTCCATTAAGATAAAAGTGTAATTCCTCACAGTCCAGTCAAGAATGATGGAAATCTAACTGCATATTCTTACGCTAAATCAATACTTATCCTATTAGCCTGATATAGCTAGAGAAGCATTTTATTTATGCAGCAGGCTTGTAAGCATGTTTTGGCTGATGCACTTAGCTGTATTGGTTCATAATGAGAGATTGTTGGCCTATTCTCCTTTGCTCCTGGAGAGTCATGGTCTGTGTATTTTCAAAAGGAGCAGCCTGTCACGCAGTTGAGGAATGAGATTTAAGAGGCATCCCATTTAAACGGAAACCACAAAGTGTCTAAACAAGCATAACTCGTAGCCCTCGCGAGCTGTCATTTCACACAAGCAGAATCCATAATTATATAAAGAAGCTCATTACGGGGAGAGACAATTCTTTCAGCGATGAATCACTGCGCTGTCTTTCTTTCATATGTCTTACACAAGTGCCGTCTGCTGTATCCTGTCAGGTTTTCCACAAAATCAGGGTGTGTTAACTTCACAC
>JBAJHX010000031.1:7534856-7547177 GCA_037176925.1 Amniataba percoides | reverse complement strand
CTTAGTTTCACAATTCTGACTTCCTCTCTTTTACCACCAGCAGACCAAAGTTTTCACTCATCTAGTAAGATATTTCAACACTTCAGAGATAGTTTTCGCTCAAGCTTTTGTGGAGAAACTTCTGGATGACTTGTGGTGACTCTGGTGATACTTTTCCATGTAGTGCAATCATCAGGTCAAAATTCAAATCTGTGCAATACGTTGGTTTATGGCCAAATACCTAAAAAGCTAAGAACATACCCATGATCCTCGTGCCAAGTGGAAATGAACAAATGCAACATGCTAAACAAGGATGGTAAACATTAAATTTACAAAGCTGCAAACATGCCTTGAGAGTTTATTTTATTTTGTTCATTTGTCCATTCATTCATCACCATTTTGTATGTTTTTGTGAGGCTTCAACCTTTATTCACAATGGGATAAGGATCTTACAATGTTGAGCAAAGATGGGTGTTATTTATTTCCTCATCTCTGTCCAGTGTAATCTAATCATTTCCAGCTTTCCTATTTATCATCTCCAACTGTCCAAATGTTGGTCTTCAGGAGAACAGAGGACTAACTCCCTCTTTATCAGCCACTCATATCTGCCTCAAATCTTCTGCTCCCTGGGGGCAGGGGATTTGTAACTTGAGGGGTGTTTCCAGGAGGTTTGAAACAGTATATTTAGAGAGGGGGCATTCAAAGGTCTTACTTTGAAGCACCCAAACCAAACCTCCAATGGTTATTGTGGCCATTTAATTAGTGTGGAGTTTGACAGCTGGTTTAAAAACAGTGTCTTGCACATTTTAAACATCTCTTTAGTCCAGCAAGCATGTGGTTTTCAATTATCTTGACCTGTGACACCTTAAACTGAAGAAATGTCAACTTGTGCCACCTCGTCACAGTTAAATAGAAGGACAGCATGTAGATGAAGGTCCAGCATTTGTATTATGGAATCGTTTTTCTTTTCTTTTATCCTTTTAACCACCTTGTGACCCCCTTAGATTTATCTCGGGATCACATGCTTGAGCCCGATGACTAGACTAGGAACCACTGCTGGAAGTGGAACTGTAAATGCATACTCATCTTCTCAACTTCCCTGAAAAGTCTGTTAGGCTCTTTGGAGACAACACACTCTCTCTTCAACTCACCTGTGTGTGAAGCAGCATGCTGTTTTTTCAGCATTGCTAGTTTTTGAGTAAACAGTTACTACGGAAAAACAAACAAGGAAAAGTTTGATAGTTATAGACGATGAAGGTAAATCAGAAGTCAGGTCCAACAGCACACCTGCAATTACTGCCATAGGTGTGGTGAAAGTCAACGAAATGAAAATCTTGGCTGGCTGGCAGCTAACTAACATAAACTAGTAATGAAAAGGAAGCAAAGAAATACCATCATTCTTTTGGAACAGCTAAAAACGTAAACATTTTTGATGATGTAGTTTTGTTAGTATTAGTTTAGTTTTTGTAGTTGATGTACACTTGGCACCATAAGAACAGCGGTTACGTAACCACAATAGTGCATGTGCACAAAGTTTCAACTATTGAGGAGTAATTTTTACCAAAGCTTAGAAACCCCAAAAGTAGCATTCAGGACAGGCCCTAATATAAATCCTCCCAGTGCAGACAAACCTATCTCTGATCTGTTTTAAAAACACATGACACACTTGTTGAGGGATTGCAAAAGGATGATGTTTTTATACAACTATAGCCCTCAAACTCAACAGTAGATTACATATTTTCACACTGTGGTTATTTATGCCCTCTACTTTATTCATTTCCATAATCTGTAGTTATGTGAACTTACTTTTGAAAACATGACTGTGGGAATCATCACCCCGCAATAATCCATTTAGTGTGATTCACATTCACGAGAATTCCTAGAGGGGCATGAAAATATGCTGTGTGTGTGTGTGTGTGTGTGTGTGTGTGTGTGTGGTGTCTGGGTATGCGTACTTATTTTCTCTAGCTATAGGTGAAGAGAGAGAGAGAGAGAGAGACACCTGGATTGAACAGGCTGCTTGGGAAAGACGTGGTCTCTGTGGGTTGTAAAAGTAAACTGTCTGTCTGGTGGAAGCCTACTTGTCTGACTCGATCTAAAACTAACAAGTAAAAGCAGCTTTTGGTCTGTTTTTTTTCTTCATACTGGTAAAGATGTTGCAGTCATCATTTCGTGAGACCTTAAATACCAATGCAATGTAACAACAACCAATATGACCATTATTAACACATGTACGGTGGCTGAAACAGGACAAAATCTGAGCATACTGATGTCTAGACTTCGCCCCACATGTGTATTTAATCAGTGCCAAGCAGACAGCAGATGAAACACTGCTTCCTGTGGTTTTAGCTGGAGTTTGCTAGTAAATAGTTAGATTTTTCTCCTGTACAGTTTAAGTGCACTCATGATGTAGATTAGCGGGTAAACAGTGCCACACTAAAGTTCACTTCATTTTGTCTAATATATCAATTTGGTTTATTATTTCATTGTAAACTCCTGATCTTGCCCAGACCAGAGGGTATGGTACACACATAAAGACATTTTCCTTTGCAATTCCTCAGTCTTTTGGTGGTTTCAGTCTTCATGTAAAGCCCCAAATGTATCCCAGATTTGGCTTCTCTGTGGAGTATGTGTGGTTTGTCTCACTGTCTCGAGGAGCCCTGATCAATAAAAGTTGCTGTTGTTTGCAAGACTTTCCCTCTGAGACGAGAACCAAATTCTGGGGAACACAAACAAAACAGCCATTCTAATGGCATTCAGGTCCTAAGATAGAGAGTGAGTCAGAAGTGAAGGGCAGCAGAGCTTGTTGTTTTTTTGTTCTTTAAGAGCAGACTTTCAGCTCATTTAACAGAAAAGCAGCATTATCTGCCTGTAAAATCAAACTAACAGAACACTACCAATTAGACCCTCAGCTCCACATGTTATGCATTATAGCTACACTGTAATCACATGTGCTGGGTGGTGGACATGTTTATCCAAATACCCTTACAGTGCAATCGTCTATATATACACAATAGGAACTGACTCTCTAGTCTTGTGCATAGACAAAACAAAATAGAGCCAAGATGTTGAACTCCTTAATCGATAGAAAGAAAGTTTTAGAAAGAATTTTATCACTTTGATAAAAACGATTTTGATAGCAAAACACCAAACACTAATGATCCAGAGCTCTCAAATGTTTTCCTGTGCTCTTTGATAGTGTGATCACCATTTTTCATTGTTTTCGCTGATAAAAGTAAATGCCTCTGTCTACCGCTGCCTGTGCCCCCCCGTGCAACCCTTCCGACATCCAGATTAAATGTCTGAAACTGGATCTATTGGAAAACCTTGCTCTCTGACTTTCAGCTGAAACTTGTACGCTTTTGGATCAAAATCAGCACTGCGGTCTTGAAGGTTCAGTCCTGCCTCACACTGACTAACTGTACATCATCTCCACCTGCAGAGACACTTCTGGCCTCTGTCTTTTTGCACTCGAGTGAAAACAGTTTGTTTCTACTTTCACACTGGCAGCAGCGACTGTCTCTGCTGTCTGACAGCTGTGGATTAATCACACTGAGGGTAAACAGTGCAGAAATGTGGACAAGAGACTCTGGCATTTTATTCCTGGTGAGCAATGACACTGCGATGTCTGCAAAGTGTAATAAAGTCAGAAACAGTCACAGGAGCTGCAACCACTCACTTTCTTGATTTATCATTCAGTCAATAAAATGTTTTAAAAAAGAGTGAAAAAGCCTCTCAGAGCCCTTAGTGACAACTTCAAATATCTTGTTTTGTTCAACCAGAAGTCCCACACCCCGAAGATATGCAGCTAACAATCCCACTGACAAAGAAAAACAGCAAATCTTTCTCGTTTGAGCAGCTGGAGCCAGAAAATCTCTGGCATTTTGTCACTATTTTGGGTTGAAAAATGACAGAATCAATTATAATAAAAAAAAAGTTGGTTGTTTTTTTCTCCTTCCAGCTTTAACTGTCACCATAAACTCAGCATCTAGAAGAGTTTATGGACACATCACCAGTTTATGGACACATGTTAAGATCCTACAGTAACTTTACAGAGCCTTAAAAAGAAGTTAAACGGGACACTTTGGTGACTATATAAGGACTACCGAGCAGCACACAGATGCACTATTATACAGATATTAGTTGTTTTAAATGAATAATAAATAATTATCATTTAAAGGTGATAGTGTGCGGGTGTAATATTTCAGTGAAAGTGTGTGAAAGTAAATAACACAGCTTGGCCCTCAGATGCCTGTGGTGTCGAGTTGGAGGAGTGAGGGTGTGCAGGCGTCAGTGGCATTGAACGTACCCCAGTGATGATTTTATAGTACTTATTCCTCCTCTTCCCCCCCTCGCTGGTCCTCCTCTGGCTCTCCAGCTCCGGGGCCCCGAACAAACTCGCAGCCTGTTCGGCTGAGCGGTCCTCTCCTTTGCTCGCCTCCATGCTGCCCAGCTCCGACCTGCAGCCGTAGTTATCCGGCAGGCAGTGCGCGTCCCCCGGCGTGCCGCGGTCAGGATATGACCCCTCCGCTCCACAGTTAGCGCCGCCTCGTTTCTTGACGTTTACGGAGACTGATGTGGAGGGAGATCACAGAGAGCACAGCAGACTCCTGTTTGGGCTCAAGTGTCGTTTTACAGCGCGTTTTTACTGCCCACCGGAAAATTTCAAGTCTCATGAAGGCAGATGAAGCTTTTAAATATTTGTTTAAAAAAGAACACCTAGAATAAACTCATTCTGGGTGTTCATGATTGCTTTCCAAAGTTTCTATCCCATCTTTATATTCTCAGCTGTAAGTCATGAACAAACAGCCCCGCAGCTGCTGGTGAGCGTCAGTGAGGAGGGAGGCCGAGTGCTGCCGCCATCTTGTGGCGTCAGCAGAGCGTTGCGCTGGATTAAACAGCGAAGAGACAAGAAAAAAACAATAAAGCACAATGTGAGATAAAAGTCCGATATTTTCTTTTCAGTATATAATGTTAAAGTAACTACATTACTCTTAAATAGGGAAGATTCATACCATTTAGTGTTATTTAATACTTTGACATGGAGTCATGATAAAGAGGATTGATACCTGCAGATAGGTATCAATTAGCTTGAATAGCTATGGCACCTAAAGATGCAGCAGGCAGCAGTTAGCTTAGTTTATTTAAGCAGTGAAACTGTAATGAAGCAAATATAATCTGGCTTTCTTCAAGGGTTACAGATTTACATACAGTCACATATACCGCTAAGTAACTAACTTATATCACAACTAATCATGATTGAATTTACTCACATATCATATTTTGTTTATTGGATCCCTCCTTTGGCGTCAAACAGTTGCTAAGCAACTGGGCTGGATATTTTCAGTCCTTGTGCTAAACTAAGCTAATCATCTTTACATTTACTGTTCAAACATGAGATGTGAAATCAGTCTTCTTGTCTACCTCACTACCAGAAAGTTAATATTAGTTTATTCCTACATTCTGTCTGCTTTCAGTCTTCTCATTCATTTAAGTGACATCATGACAGTGCT
Organism: Amniataba percoides; assembly: GCA_037176925.1. NCBI lineage: Eukaryota > Metazoa > Chordata > Actinopteri > Centrarchiformes > Terapontidae > Amniataba > Amniataba percoides. The sequence continues at coordinate 7,541,685 of JBAJHX010000031.1, read as the reverse complement.
CGTTTTGTCAGACCAACTGTACAAAACTAAAACACTGTTGCATAATGCAAAGACAATTACCTGAAAACTATAAAAAACAAAACCCAAAAACAGTTATCCTTTAATTTTCTTTTGATCGACTAATTACATGATTCGAAAACTGTTTCAGCTGAAAAAAAAAATTGATCTTGTTATATCTTTCATGTACATTTCTGTATTAATCTTTTGGGATTTTGGCCAGAGGCACATGATTTCTAGTTGTACTAGTTCATTAGTTAGTTTATGTTACTTAGTTAGTTTATGTTACTTTGATGTTTTGATAAACCATGTTTTTGATCATTTGTGCAGTTGAAGTTATGATAACTCTCCTTCCCCCAACCCCTACCAGTAAATATATCATTTCAACAACACAGTTTAGCTTCCTGCATCACAGGAGTCAGTTCTAAATAAAGTTTGAGCTTCACTTACATCGTGGTCTGAGACACACTGAGTTTGACCTCAAACAGTTACATTTACACCCACTTCCTGAGCAGGTCTGCCAGTGTTTTTGATTTTATTTTTTTGTTGTTGTTCAAATTAAGTTGCAGCTCTCTGTGGTCTCTCAAGCAGCTTTGTCCCTGCCACCATAAGAAACATATAGTTTGGATTTCTGAGCTGTCTTTTGCTCTTTTAGCCCCCCAGCTGTGGTCCCCCTAACACTGTCTGTCAGTGCTGCTCAGAACAAATGAAATATCCTTTTTTTTAAAATATCCATTTTCTGGAGTCTATTGTTGCTTTCTTGATGACAAATGTTTGTATGACCCATGAACATCAATTATAGATACACAGCTGCAGTTTCAAAGCATCCACAAGATGGTGCTGTTGTGACACCATTAAAACACTAACCTGCCTTTGCTGCGGTAGAGATATGAAGCTAAAAGAAATGCTGTCAATATACCATAATACTGCTACTTATCCCTGACAGCTTTAACGCAGGCATATTTCAGCTCTGTGAGGTCCAGGTCCTTGTCAGATCCAGCTGAGTCCTGTGGTGTGATAATGGAGATCCCATGCGGCTGGGACCCCCTGACCTCTGGTCTCAGCTTTATCCTACACTCATAAACAGCCCAGGGTTTACTGTTCTCACTGCCTGTTTGTCTTTGTCTCCATGTGGATGTGTGTGTGCGTTTGTGCATGTACTGCATGCGTCTGTGTCTTTATGTGCACGTGTGAGTGCATGAAAACGAATGTACCTGATTTCGTGTTGCCATTTTAAGCTACAGGGTGTTCATGCAGGCTTGTGTGTGTGTGTGTGTGCATTTTTGTGGCTGTCCTTACAGTGACTGAGTATGTGTGTGTCCTGCTCAGTGAACTGCGTGTCTCTCAGCAGATTGTCTCCCTACAGCTGTCCCCAGCCCAGCTGGGCTTCACAGAATGACCTTTAATGTTGACCTACACATGTAGCACTTACTGTCCCCATCACATGATCCTCCAGACATCTTGCAGCAAACACACACTTTTCTTGAGTATGCCCTAACCCCTGGTATGACTTAATCACTTGCATCAAAGGCATGTTGAGCTTCAAGCCATTCTTCAGTCCTGCAGAATTCATTGCAAATTCTTCTCGAAATAATAATATTTTTAAATTTATTTCATTCTGGTCTTCTCAGGTTTGAATATTTAACTCAGTATGTGGATTGTGTTGTTTCAAAGAAGCCTCAGAGCAAGAAGAAAAAGAATATGCTGTAAAATGAATGCAAGTTTGTCACATACATAGTGTGGGGGAAGACGACTGGTAAGCTGTTGTTCTTATGGTGACCCTTGAACTCAGTCACTCAGTCACTACCACTACACAGTTTCCCCTGAGGAGCTTTAAAGTTAGAAAAAAAAGAAAATGAAAAAAAAATCCCCTTCAGTATAGTATAATTTCTATAGTATGTTCTGCAAGACATCACAGAAATTAGTATATCATCCTTATATCCAGGAAAATATGGAAAATGTAGATTTTATTGATCCACTTTTGCATCACATGTGTTAAGCACAAATATGCATGTACTGTGCTGTAATTTGTCCTTGCACAAAGTACATTTTATGTCCTATAATTCAATTCGAGCTAAGTGCATTTGCACTATGTTTAGCTATAGTATGTGCTGGAACAATGAGCCCACTGGTGAGTTGGTGGGAGTTAAAAAGGTTAAGGAAAAATGTGTTAGAATAAGTCACAACATTAAAGGTGAAGAGGTTAAATCTTAAAAGCATGCTTTAATAGCCTGGCTTTTGCATTTGTTTGCATACCCGCGCGCCGTAGAGCATGTTTTATTTAGTTATAGCGGCTCTTTTGTTATTCTTGAAATATTTATGTTTACATTTCCTATTGCGCTGCTGCATCTGTTTATTCATTCACTGGATAATTCAGAATCAGTCTGATAAAGCTGAACATTTCTTTTAGCAACAAGTGACAGCAACAAGTGATGCAGTTTTCATGGGTTTTACAGCCTGCTGGAACAATTCAAAGCCCCTGGCAACACTTGCAGTGAAGTGGACTGTCTTGAACTCAGACCGAGCCATCACTTCTGAATAATGCATCGAGGAAGAGCAACGGTAGGTGTGCTTAAAGAATTCATCAGCTGACAGTTATAGGCACATCTTCCCCATGAGATCTTCTGTAGGCGCCTGTAAATCTGCCATGAATTATTAATTCAACACGACACAGTCCTCAGCACAGTGCGTTGAAAGCTTCTGTCACCGACTACCTGTCAGCCAGGATTTACAGTAGAGCTGAGTGTCTTTGGGCTGCTGCTTGCTTCTGTTGTCCTGAAACAATGAGCACCTTTCAAAGCCTTTGATGTACACCCACAGCTGGACCATAAAATCGTGTTGCCCACCTCCTAATTTTGTGTACATATGTTGATTTTTTTCCCCTCACTGTTTTTAACACTTATTGAGGTCTTGATATAAGAACTGACAGCATGTGGCAGTAAAACATAAGACTTGCATGTTTCAGACATGTACAGTAGAGTTATGTATATTTGTAAGAAATCTGCACAAATCTGACCTGTGTGTTTTATGACTATATTTGACAAAACTACTGAGTATATGATAGGAGAATGGATCCCAGAAAAAAGCTTTTTTCACGCCCACATCAGTCTGTTCAAGAACATAATGGGGGACTGAATTCTGGTAAAGTTTAAAGCATCATCATGAACCTTCAATGAGTTTTATTCTTGCTAATGATGCTGCGAATATGCTGAGGTGGCATTTGATTGTTGAAGAAAAGGGACAAAGCTGTGGATTTCCTCAAAGTTGTTCTTTTATAATGATGAGAGCTTTCCACAGGATTATAGTTTACTTCCTTGCATTTTTTTTGGAATTATATATATGAATAGTTTCTGGCCAGGATGAGATATTGTTTTTGTGTTTCTCTTTTTAGTCATGCTTCACTTTTGTTCAACACATCTTGTAAGTGTTTCATGTTATGCAGCGTCCATCAACATCAATTTCTTTTTTGTATTACACATTTTGCTGCCTGTGCATTTTTTAAAACAGATATTCATATATATAAATTATTTTCCCATATAAGTTAATTAGTTACACAAGAGCCTCCTGCATTGGAAAAAAAAAACTATTCATAGAGGTAAATGTCACTAGAGATTCTATCAGTGGACAAGATATATTTTGTGAACTATTCCCCAGCAGGACACCACACAGTGACAGTGCTGAACACATCGTAACAGACAGTGGTGTGCCCACATCTCTCCTCACATTGATGTATCTGTGGAGGAAGTACGGTCGGTGTCTGCAGCTGCAAACACTTTCAGCCAAGGATTAAATTCTATCATTCGGCCTGCCAACCCTGATCAGGAGCAACACATAACCTCTTTTTTGTTACACTTTGCTGTTATGCAGTCTGTGCTCTTTCTCTCAGTGCAGCCTCCTCAGTCCTCCGCCAGCTCAACCTGAACCGGGGTTAACTTCTTCCATCGGCTTTCCACGAGGAAAGCAGCAGTGTTTTTCTTTTTGCGTGTGAAGAAAAAAAAACAATCCTCATGGTGTTTCTTTAACCTCTGAACGTTCGGTGATGCTGTTTAAAAAAAGTGTTGAACTTGTTTGCCACTGGAAGGAAAAGGACAGCAGCACAATCAATCGCAGACAGAAATCAAGCCAACAAGTGTGACTTACTCACACAGTCCCTCATGACCGGTGCATGTGGGATATTAAAAAGTGAGGAACACGAAAGAACACTGACAGCCAGATTGTGGGAACCAACATCAGCTTAGACTAAAAAACACTGCTTAAATCACATGGTCGGTACTGAACACTCAGATTTCAGATTCAGATTTTCACCAGAAAAAGAAAACTTGATGACATATTAAGTATTTTATCCCTGCACTTACCAGACATCTTTTAGCATGATGAACTATGAGGTTGGTTTGGCCACATTGACACTTATCAGTTGTCATGCTGATGCTAACCACTCACTTCCTCATATTCATTTTAAGCAGTTTCACTTCCATTGGAAAGATAAAGGAATCATTTTTCTTTGTATGACAGAGACAGAAGTTGTGACAGATTTTCTTTTCCGTTGCATGTTAAGAGGATACATCATTGTCATTGTGCATGACTGGCAACCACTGAGAGAGAACTTACAATATTTGTCAGGAAAATGTCGAAATGAGCACTGCAGTCAAAGAGCTGACTTTCTGAAAGTCAGCACCACGGAAACATCGACAAAACGTATCCAACCACTTTTCATTGAATGATGTTGATGGGGATGTCGTCTCTTATGCATAAGAGAGAGCAAATAATATAAGTAAAGTGATGATTCAGAATGTGTAAATATTCAAAATACAAAAAAATGAAATGAACACTTAAAAGAAAGAAAGAGGATTAGTTGGAGACTTGTGAGAAATCTTTTTTTCTTTTATTTCACAGTGTCTTTATTAGGAAATAACAGCAGGATAGAGACGATAATGTTCTTAAAGCAGCTTTTGACGTTTGTTCACAATGAACAAAATAAATATGAGAGAAACCACAAAGGCATAGTCAGCTAATTAAGTGAACTCAGTTTGTCTCAGTAAGCCTTTTTTGTACAATTTGTACAACATATGGCATCACTTGGACCATGGACCATCACTTTAAAAACATTAATGAGCTTTTTAATTGAATACAAAAAGGAACAAAACCTTGCAAAGAAAATGGATGTAGGTTAGAGAAGGACATCAGTAAGTATAATGAAAAAATGTCATTCTGAACATTTTCCATTCTGACATGAATAATTTCAGTGGTTACCAATCTTAAAATCTTTTTTTACTACTTTGACATTTATTAATTTATTTAGTCTCCTAAAACTATTGATGAAAGTTTCCATGTTTACATCAAAGTGTATTATGTGTTGTGTCCCTGTTAAATGAATTAATCAATACATAACACGTCAAAAAAATAGCCTTAATCTCAACTGTGATACTTTCATAAGCTGTGTTAATAACCACCCAAAAATACCTGTCTGAGGAACATCTAGACGAGAGTAAACATTTCTTGTTACAGACAGACACCCTGACAGGCAGCCAGACAGACAATCTTATGTCCAGTCCACAGGAAGCACAGCTGGAAATCTAAGGAGCTGTTAAGTGTCTCATTACCGTGTGTCAGATGTGTCACTCGGTGGGATGCCCATCTGCAGCAAGAGCCCCAAGTTTACTCCCCCAATCATTAGCATCCATCAATATTACAGGAGGGCAGGCCGATCAAACACTGTAACCTCACAGCACCTTATGAGACGGTGAAAAGGTTGTCGCCCACACTGTGGCGCATTTATTAACCCCATTTATTTTCTCTTTCTTCTTAAAACGAGTCTTATTAGCCTTCACTTTTGAATGGAGAAAATGTCAAGAGCAGTGTCACAAAGTTTAATCAGAAAAATGTGCAGAGGACAATGGCCTGCATTCATGAATAGAGCAAGAGCCGCAAATTTATCCTTTCAGCATATTTATCCGTCCAGCGTATATTCAGAATTCATATAAATAGGTCTTCTGTTCCATGACATCTAATGTTAAAGAAAGTAATCATCTTCTTAATCTAATCAGTCTTTGCTGTAACTTTGATTGCCATCAATTATATTTAATTACATGCGATGTGATAATGGCCTATGTTGATTTTTGTGTTGTGTCATCACCCACACGAGATTATTTTTTTGGCCCAATGATTTCTGAAGCACCCCTGGTGTCCTCATTTTCTCATGAGTTCTAAATATATCTGTGTTATTTCATTTACCATTGATCTGTTTTGAGCTGAATCAATAACTCGAAGCCAATTTCTTGACCTTTTGCACTTTAGGTTTAATGAGGGTCATGCTGTCAATGTTTATTGTGGATTTACTGGAAGAAAAGCTGGTGACAGGATGGGTAATAACTGCTGAAATATTCATATAGAGAGACAAGCGTTATGTAATGACACAACAGACATGTGACAGTGTTCATTAGTGTGGATGTGGTGATGCAGGCAGCAGGGAGGACTCGTTAGGAAGGACACAGTGCAAGTATGTGTTTTCTTCTAACCGGACATAAAATAAGTGTGAAGTGTGAAATCAACGTGCAACTATACTGATAATTTGTTAATCACCGAGGTGATTATTTCAAAGCAAAATTATTGGTATCAGCTTCTAAATTGTGAGGATTTTCTGTTTTTCTTTGTCTAATGTGATTTTTATATTTTGGTTGTAGACATTGTGATTAAATTATAAGATTAACTGAGAACAAAAATTATCATCTGTTGCAGCTCTAATTGACAATTTTCTGTTCAAAGGTAAATCAAAGGTCTTGCAAGGCACTTATGTTTTATGCAGTGTTACGTTCAGGTGTATCTGCTGAAGTTG
>JBAJHX010000031.1:7513099-7534756 GCA_037176925.1 Amniataba percoides | reverse complement strand
TTCAAAGGTAAATCAAAGGTCTTGCAAGGCACTTATGTTTTATGCAGTGTTACGTTCAGGTGTATCTGCTGAAGTTGTACCTTTATCTAGCAAATTCTGCAGAAATTGGCAAAGATGTGTGTGAAAAAAAACGACATGTATACTGAAATTAATTGATTTTTAAGTTTGAATTTCTTTTAAATGTTTGCTCTGTTTTTCTGAATTATATTATTATCAAATAAATAAATCATTCTAAATAAATTAATGAAATTATTGTGGAATTTCTGTTATAATAATCATTTCACTTCAAAAAAAGAGCAAAGGTGCTATTCTTAAGTGAGCTTCCATAGGATTTGATTTGATGTTGGTTTGGTTTACCACACTCACTGCCTTAATTTAGCATGTTCATATGTTAGTCTTTGCCAATTAGCACTTAACTGAGGCTGTTTCTAATCTTGTGAGTATTTGGTCACAAAAGCAAAGTTGAACATTTGAACAACATTGTACTGCTTAGAGAAAAGTAAACTGGCATTCATCCTCAGGGGAATATGGACAAATTGTCATGACAATCCATCAAATAGAGACTGAAATATTTCAGTTTGGACCAAAGTGATGGAAGTTTTCAAATTTGAAACTGGCTACAGCTTTTTAAATCTAAAAATCCACATTCCAGTCCACAGACCTAAATGATTTTTGGCACATAAATAAAGTTTGCTTTTTAGTATTCGCATATATTATAGTATGAAATGGAAAGTGATATTGGGATGTTAGGAGGGTGTAACCCCTTCAATAAAGCAATCAGTTCTGAAATTTGCCAATTTTATGCTTAATTATTTTAGATTCTATTGGAACAATTCAACCATAACAAAGGTCTTTGGGTCAGAGGTGAAGACTAATGAACAGGTCACAACTCTTACTGCTCTCCCATGTTCCCAGTTCTAAAAAAAAAGTAATAATAAAGTTAAAAAAAAAGAGCACAGTATCGTAGTATTTATTACAGTACTTGACTGTCACTGCCATCCTTTGATCCTGAAGAGCAGAGCAGGTGTATCTCACTCACTGGGGTGTCTAGGCCAATAAATAGATTCACCTCTAATTGGAGGGATGTTTGGAATAATGATCAAATGACAGCAGGAGCAGCGGCAGAGACACGGAGGCAGAGCAAATGATGGGAAAATGAAAGACTTTAATTGAATGTCAGTGGGAAGCTGCGGGCCACGTTGAACCTCATGTAATGAGATGTAGGCAGCTGAAGGGCACCCCTCCCAGGAAGCTTTGCTGGTAGGGATGAGACAGGGCTGCAGACAGGGGTGAGGGGGGGGCTGTTTGGGATGCCTCCTGTCTCACTGGCATTGCCCTAATGATGTCCTCATATCATGGGATTATGTAATGTGCTCTCCAGTGGTGTTTAGTCAGCCTCGTGCACCCCAAGCCCTGCCGACAAGTGAAAGAGCTGCCATGTGCGGCTAACGTGCTAGCTGTGTGTGTGTGTGTGTGTATTCACTTTGTCTGTGTGTGTTTGTGTGTACACACGTTGGTTACACAGTTGGAGTAATTCACACCTGAACGGCCTCAAAATCAATTAGCCTCTCTCCCATATGCAGTATGGATTTTTCTTTTACATCTGAGTATTTCAGTTTGCTGATAAGGAACAAAAGAAGGAGGACAGGGAGTTTCTGCATGGGGGCATCCGTGACAGGACATGTGACAAAAGCACTGATCAATAGTCAGTGATCGATTTGAAGAATTATTCCGCTGAGGAGAATCAATTTGTTTTGTACTATCTTAGTATTTTCACTGATTGTATGCCTGATGGACATCGACAGGTTATTCTTTCCCCTTATTCATGAGAGTTACACAAACATAATTCAAATTTATTAATGAATCAAGTCAAGCCAAGTCAATTTCATTTCTACAGCTCAAAATCACAAATTTGCACAAAAGGGCTTTAAAATCACCATCCTTTATCCTGAACAAAACAAAGGAGATAAACTTGAAGGCCTCATTCAGGACAGACATTCATGTAAAAAACAATTTTACTGGTGTGAAAGGCCAGATTATCAGATGGGCAAAGCTGGACCCTCAGGGGCTCTGGACGGCCCGGCTGTTTCATGGTAATCCGATAAAATGATTATTTGATAATATGCATCCTGTTTGAGATCCAGTCTTGGACACTAAAATCTTCTTATACATATTTTCATGATCCATTCATCTGTTCATACATTCTGTAATGCATCGATTAATTGTTTAGTTAATACACTATCACAAAAAATGCACTTATACAACAAAACAAAACAAAAATGTATTTGATTTACATTGTATAAAACAAAATTAAATTAAAATTGACAGCTAATTGTATGTTGATCAATGGACTGATTAATTATTTCAAATAAGTGTATTACTAAAAAGAAAAAAATATATTACATTTTCTTATTTTCTAGGGATCCTGGTGGCCTGAGATACCGACCTGACTGACCCCCCCCCCCCCCTTTTTTTTTTCTGATTGACTCTCAACTGTCAGATAAAGGCAGAAAATGTCAAAATATGTACATCTACATTCTGTTAATCCTGTTTAAGCGCTCAGTCCCCGGGTTAATTTACATATGTGGGCTTTGAGCGTCTGAGGATCACGCCAGAGCTCTGTCACAAATCAGGAGGGAGATGCCTCAGAAAGAAAAGACAGGGATTGCTAACGTGATAAATGCAGGGTCACGCCTCTGCCTCCAGCCCCGTAGAGGTCACGCATGGTGCCCGGTGACCTGCCCGCATCCATCCTTTCTCCACCTGAACTTTTCCGCTGAGTGCCTTATCGTCCGAGCGTCTCCGCATGTCACAGAGGACACATTTCAAAGAGTATGTCATCAAACCGAAGGCCTGTTCATGTGAGAGGGGATGGATCACGGTTAAATCACAGTTTAGAGATGTGCAGCAAATACACTGTGACACTTATTGTGTCTGCTGTGCTCTCCTGTTTACTTCACTTGCACGGTCTCAGATGACAGTTGCAGCAGCTTTGGAGAAGAAGTAGATATTGCAAAGGGCTTTACTTTTGCAATTAGCAAACGCCATGTTGCAGCAGCGACATGATTTACAGTGTGCGGCATCGAAGTTCCCTCTAGGTTGAGATATTAAAAATTGATGTTCAGTTTTCAGACACCTATTTTAAAGCACCAGGGCATAAATAAAACAACTATTAAATCAATATCTGACCTACGTATTGTATTTTTCCTCAGTGCATACTCACCAGTGGGAACTTTGATTGTACTTTTTGAGGGTTTTCACTCCGAACACCCACGAGGTTCAAAGTACATCAAAGCTCGGACTTCAGTGTGGACTTTGCAGCCTCGCCAAAATCGCAGTAATGAGGGTCCAGGCTTGATCTCCTTCTCAAACCGCCGGGGGTCAGAACCTGCCACCGGAAAATTTTGTCTGATGGGTCAGTGGCTGCAGGAAGTGCTCGGGCTCATGAGGATGTATTGGTGATTATGCGGCGGAAGATACGCGGGGAGCTGACTGGCCTGCAGCTGAAGCCCTGCAGGTCTGCGGGACTCTGCAGCAGAGACCAAACCTTTGCTTTCAGAGTGACCCAACCTGAGAAATAAACACCAAACACACCAAACTCCATGTTAAAAACATTTGTTTTTGCTCCTCTTGGTCTGTCAGTTTCTCATTTGCCTTTGACTGCTTTGGCACTGCAGGGTGGCTCAACTCTCACAACCACTGTGAGCAGATTGTAACTGTAACTTATTGTCAACAAAACTCATAAAAAGACCAAAAACAACAATGACTTGACTCTACTTGCAAACACACACTGTATTTTTAACCTCCTTTTTTTAAAATAAGAACATTTTACAATTATAACAATTATAACAAAAAAACAAACCCTCTCATACAATTTCTACAACCCACAGTTGTAGAAATTGCTCGTTCAATGACTCAGTAACAGGGACGAGTATCTTCTTTATTGCCTCTGGATTGAGAAAATAACCACCTCTCTCATAAAGAAATTATTTTTCCATATATTGTGTGACAATAAGAAAAGCCTTTGTAAACAGTAGGAGGTGTATAGATGCTATCTACTATGTCCTTGGTCTTCACCTTCCAAAGAGCATTGTTTCAAAGGCTACATTTTTGATCAAAGTGTCATGGATTAATTGATGTATTGATCGGGGCCTGCAGCACTTCAGTTTGTGAAGGGAGGATTTATGCAGGCTCAGTCACGGTTGACTTGACTGACCTGGTTATTGAAGCCAGAGCTATTTTTGGTGCAGCTCACAGTGTGGAACTTAAGATTGGCGAGGATCTATCGGTTAATGATAGAGCAGGTGAGGCGCAGCGCAGGTGTCATCGTCTGTCGCAGGTTGGCGGAGGTATGGTTTTAGATGTGCTTTGGGTAGTGAATTCTACTTTTTGTGCTTTTTATCACAAAAAAAACTAGAAAATGAAAGCATTTCATCAGCCATGAAGAACTACTTGACAATTCAGTTCAACAAAACTATGAAAATAATGTCATTACTGTATTAAAACAAAGCATTTATGAGGAAAAAACAGTGATGCTGAAGGAAGAAAAAGCTATTAAATCTGATCGGGACTGCTGTACCTCTTCACAGTATCCTCGCTAAACAGAGGCTCCCTCTCCCACTGACGCACAACACATCAGGGAACCACCGGCTGGAAACCAGTGACACCGAAGGTCACCAGATTTGGCCCCAGTTAGACTTTCACTTGACATTTAGTCTCTCTGCGTCACATCATCATCGTCACGTGTTTCTCTTTCAGCTTAAACACACACTGAATTCACTCCACAAACACACCATTCTCGTGGCTAAAATTCCTGTTCGGTAAACATATGATATTTTAACAAGGTTGGAAAGTTTCATAGGAGGTTTATTTAATTTCAAGTCGGTTGTACGGGGGAAAAGATGAGGCCAAAGAGCAGACATTTGGAGTTTTCCTTGGAGCCAAAAGTAACAGCTGGATCCTGTAGAAGTTTTGTGGTGAGTCATGTTGAGAGCATCACTCATAAATGGTGAAGTTTCCTTTCATTTAAAAAAACAACAGCAAAAAAAAACAAACAAACAAAAAAAATAAAGCTCTCACAGCAGTGAATGGATAACGGCAATGAATAATGGCTTTTTACCCCCAGCTGCTCTGGAGAAATCGTTCAGTGGACCCCAAAACTGCTGCTGTAGTCCCCATAGTCACACAGGCATTTAAATGACTTCCTCCCAAAAGCATCAGTTTTATGTTCTTTGCGCTGAAAAGTGACCACCCCGCTATGTGAAATTTGTTTCTATTTAGTTTGTAAGAGGCGTATCTGTTGAGGCTGGGTTGGGCCAAGCTTGTCTTTTTTTGCACTCTTTAACCTCAAATCTAGGTCATAAAATTAGAAAGTTGTCAAGACTAAAAACAGTTTCATTCTGTTCACATGGAGTTCAGAATGTCTGGAAAAACGCAATTTGTATTTCTAAGCAACACAATCTAAGTATTATATAGTATAGTAATATATTTTACAGTATTGCACAAAGGCAAATTAAAAAGCAAATTAATTGAGTCAATTTAGTCATTTAGTGAATAGTTTATAACCTCCACAGACAAAGGTCAGTTGGAAGGTTTCGTGACTATTTTTATATCATATTTTTGGAATATGGTGTAAAACAACTTTGTTTTGGTGGGAGATTATTAAAAATATGTGATTAATTTTTATCTTTTATTCTGAATGCAGTACTTAAGTAAAATATCTGAATACTTCCTCCACTGCTGCAGTACTAGATTGTCTCCCACTCTGATTTTACTTTCACTTTAGTCAAGATACATTAACTAATTTCCCAATACACCCACTCAGTGCACACCAGAAGTGGAAGTTTCCAAATCTTTTGTGTGAGTGACAATAAATACTCTGTTACAAATAGTAACAGTAAAAGTACAAAAGTATATTAGCACCAAAATATACCTGAAGTACTAAAATGACAGCACTCATTATGCAGAATATCCCATTTCAGAATCATATATACAATATTATGAAATTACATTATATTATTATCATATACGTATTAGAGCATCATTGTGTACTATGATTTAATGTTGCAGTGGATTTGTATTATTTTATATACCACAGAGTATCTTCATCTATCATGACACACGATAAATACAGTACTTGAGTGAATGTACTCAGTTACTTTTCACCAGTGGTCCACACAGTTTTTTTTTTTTTTAATTTTTGCAGTGAGGGTTAAACTGGGATACACTCAGTATTTTCTCTGCGATGGGAGGGAGGCTGGGGAGAGAGAGAGGGAGAGAGAAAGAGAGAGAGAGAGAAGGGGGGAGGATGGATGGATGGAGGGGGAGGATTCCTCCAGTGGGAGGGAGTGAGGGAGTGAGGGAGGGGTGGTGCTGAATGAACAGCTCCTCGCCTCATAAAGTAGTCAGAGAGGCTCTCTCCGCGCCGGCAGAGCAGCACAGCCATGAGCCCGCCGAGCTCTCCGTCCTCCAGACCCGCGCTCGCTCTCCGGCCGGCCCCCTGACGCGCAGCTCGCCACCATGAAGAGGCAAAACGTGCGCACCCTCGCCCTCATCATCTGCACCTTCACCTACCTGATCGTCGGCGCCGCGATCTTCGACGCGCTGGAGTCCCAGAAGGAGAAGAGCCAGATGAGGAAGCTGGAGCTGCGCAAAGACGAGCTGCTCCGGACCTTCAACCTCACCGCGGAGGACTTCGGCGAGCTGGAGAAGGTGGTGCTGCAGCTGAAGCCGCACAAAGCCGGCATGCAGTGGAAATTCGCCGGCTCCTTTTACTTCGCCATCACTGTGATCACGACCATAGGTAAGAGAGTGTGACTTCCACCCGACTGCTGAGGGGGGGAAAGTTGGCTGGCTGGTGTTTAATTGTCTGTGATGACCTGTGAGTGGACTGCAGGCTGAACTGAATGTGCATATGCCAGCGGGCACAGATGCTGAAGGGATCACAGATGCCACAGAAGAACCAGCCCTTTAACTAATACTTATTATTTCCGAAATACCACTAGAAGAATCAGTCTTTAAATGGATAGTTTATTATTTGAGTGATGAATGAGAGAGTATGATGATAAAATCACTGTTAGGTCCAACAGGTGGAGGGTGATAGCTGTAAGGAAATGTGCAGTATCAAAGACAGCATTCAAATATGCTTTTACTTACTTCATTATTAGATATTTACTGAAGTGCAATATAAAATATTTCTTTACAAGTAAAAAAACATGGTACAATAGTTTAAAATAACAATTTTACAACCATGATCTTGTTTTATGTATATATATTGTTTTATTATTACACATTATGTTATAGTTTTATTGTTGTTAGTGATGTATTTAAATGTATTTCATAAACTGGGTAGTTTAATCTGGAACAATTAACCTTAATTTATAAGGGTTAGTACAAATAACCAAATAACCCAAGTTCAGCACTTTCAAACTAAACCATCATTTCACCACTGATATAGAAAACATACTTAAAGGTCAATAACACAATACGATGTCTGCTATAATCATATTATACATGAAAGAGACATATTGTGTCATATAATCTCTATTATGTGCGACAGGTGTATTATAAATCACTGACTAATTTTAAAATAAAAAGATTCCAACATAAAAAAAATCTTTCTTTTAAAAGGATTATCATAGTGACAGTAAAGGAGGATAAAAATGAATAATATGATATAATGAGATCATCTAACTAAATATTGAGTATCATTGAAATTTTCAAATCAGCATGAGGTGCTGGTGGCAGCTTGAAACTTCAATACTGCGGTGTGAACATTGTGTGTTGTTTCATGCAGGCTGAGCTGGGAGCTCTTTTTTGAAACAGAGAAAATTGTTTTACAAACAGGTTGTCGTCAGGCTCTTTTATACTCAAGCGCTTCATTGTGCTGCGGCATTGAAAAGGGGTGGCCTCAAAGTCAAATCTGCAGCAGCCAGATGAAGGACGATTAAGGACAAAGCTTTGAAACCCTGCTGCTCATAACTAAAGGTTGTCATTGGAGAAGACGCTTCAGGAAACTTAAGTTATGAGACACAAATTTGCCTCCCCTCTTTTGCTCTTACTCATTATTCCTGCTCCAAAAGGCCCTTTAACAACACGAGGCCTCCAGCTCTTTACTCACTTTGTTAAACCGCCTTCAGAATTAGCTTGTTTTTTCACTTGGCTCTTTGCGTAACACTCTGCTTGTAGCTCAAAACTCCGACCTCAACTTAGTCAGACATTTTAATAATGTGAAATGGATCCAAAAGTAAAACGTTGCATATATTAGTTTTTGGATGAACCTTTAGAGGAACACTTCTTGCCTTTTCCCCAACAGAGACCAATGCGTGAACAAGTGGTTATTACAGGACAATGGTAATATCCATTGTTTATCTATGAGATTCTGTGACTTAGTGTTACGTCAAGATTTGCACTCACATACTCATCAATCTACGGTTTGCTAGCACTGGATAACATCAGCCACCATAAGTTACCGGTCATACCAGACCAAGTAAGGCTGTGCTGCCAAAACACACGAGTGCAGTGAGCTGAGAAATGGTGCGTTTTACAGCTTATGAATTAAACTTGTCATTCGTGAGCGGCCCACTGTGTTGTTTGTTCTCACCAAAGAGACACAGTCTGGCTTTAAGGTCCTCTTTTCATCTCTTTAGAAGCCGTCCTTATCGCCATCTCCTATCAGAGCCTGCCTCCGGTATTTAGTGACCGGGGCAGTTGTCAGTGGTGACCTGTGACTTGTAACCCTATCAGATGCAGGGAACTAATTGCACACTAACCCAACCCCGGGTGTCTGTAACTGCATTCTGTAATTGTGAGCCCAGAGGCTGCTACAAACACAGTGATTGGCGCTTCAGCCTGCCATTAAGTATTAATGACAACACCAGACCCTCACTGTTCCACTGGCCTCCTGGCACACAACATTAACACTGTAGGTACTGTACTGTGCACACAGTCTCATGCAGCCACGAGTTAGAGTCAACTCCAAATACTGAGCTGCAGAATGAGGGTGAAAGACTTTGTTAAGCTTTTATATTCAGCTGAATCTGAGCTGTGATTTATTCAAATGTTTCAGATGATAAAAGAGAGGCTAAAACTATTTCTGTCACCAACCCAAGTGTAAAAATAGACGTGAACCTCTTATTTCATATTCTTTGAAATTATAATTAAAGTCATTTTAGAAATGAGGACTCAGGACATTTAAATCCAACACAGGACACCCCCAAGGACCAGAGTGCTGGAGTTGATGTGAAAACAGTGTAACAGAGGCAATGAGTCAGTCTGGAGCAGACTGCTTTGAAATTCATATTGTACATAACACACAGGCTGTCGACTCTAAGAGAACAAATAACATCCTGGAAAGCTATGAATAAATATACATCTTATGTGTTCCCATTCCCAAACTGCCCAGTGGAAAACAGCTAACACACGACAAGATTGGGCCCCAGCATGCTTTACTAATAATTAAAGAAGAATGGAGGAGAAGCCACAATCAGTAATCAGCCATCACTTTCCACAGAGGGGAGGAGGAGGACAGGGTGTCCATTTACTCGCCAACTGTGGGGGGAAAAGGTTGAAGCCATGTGAGAAGCATTACAGGGGGAAAATAAATGTGAAAAGTGCCGTCAAGATGGCGGGAGATCTTCCGCACTGTTGGGACCCGGGTGTGATAAAAGTCCGGGGGCTGAGGGTGGCTTTTCCTTTGGGCACAAACACTGTCACCCACCTCCAGGGGTGCACATCTTCTTGTCTGTGCCACGCCAGCGCGTGTGACCGCAGCACTCACCGCCCACGCTGCAGTTCAAGGTCGTCCGGAGCGCGCAGAGGACAAACGCAGCACAGCAGAAACACTGACGTACATATAATACATGGCTCATATCCTCTGTGTGTTATCTGATGTGCCGTATGACATCTGATAACTGCAGGGACACGTGAAGCACTAGTGTTGTTCTTCTTGGGACACTCGCTTGTGTGTGTGTTTTTTTTTTTTATTACACTTGTTGACTTACAGTTATCTTTGTGTGACATGCAATATGATCATCACAGTATGTTTATATAATCTACATTAAAGGATCAGCTCACCCAAACTACAGACACACACACACACACACACACACACATTTGGGCCTAACCATAATCACTAATACTTGTATAACCCTTAAGGTAGCACAGACTTGCTTTTTGTTCCTGAAAGGACGGAGAGTCCTGACAATGTGACTGTGTGAGCAGATTTATGTCCATACAACATGAGTAATACACACCCAGACATACACACATACAATTTTTTTGTTCGAGCCATGCAGATATGTTCATTCATTTCATTTGTCCAGGTGTTGACATTTCTTTTTCTGCCCCAGTGCAATGGAAGTGAATGAGATATTGCTTTTGCTGCTCACAGCTGCTCGACAGTTAAATCTCTTGCCAGAAACCGATGCCGGGCCACTATGAAGAGTTTTGACTGACTCAGCAGCTGGAGTTCGTGCTTGGTTACAAACCTGCAACAGGTTATGGAGGAAAGATGGAGGAAAGCCTGTGCCAGTCTAAATTTTGTTAAGTTACTTTACCTCGGACAAACGAGCACTCCAACAAGAGTCACATGTTTCACATGCTGTTTTTCTCAGACGGTTTCTCACATTTTCCACCCGATGAATAACAATTTTTGGTTCTTGATAAAAATGCCTTGTGGTTTTTCGGTGTGATTAATTTAAGAAGCTGTTAACGTTACAAATCTTTGTTATTTTGAAAGCTTGTGATAGTACTATAACAATACTATACTAAACTATACTATACTATACTATACTATACTATACCTATATAGGTCATAGGTATATGATACCTTTATATACCTTACTTACGTCATTAAAAAATCAAACACATTTTCCGTAGCTGCAGACATTATAAATTATCTGGTGTGGATGTTTTCGTGTAGTGAGAGGGTTACGATATTTAAAACATCTTAACTTAAAGGTGCAGTACAATTAAAAAACAAACAAAAACCAAAAACCAACAAAAAAAGCCAGTCTGACTAAGACAATATGTTTTCTTCGTAATTTGGCTGAACTGACTCTTCACTTCTTTACTAACTGGAATGTTCTTTTATCCTTTTCAGCAAATCTAGTTCTTCAAAATTGTGGTTACTTCATCTTGCAAAATAATTTTGACCTCTGACCTCGTGTCTAATATCTAATCTCTGAAGTCATTAACCCTCCTCTCAGGCTCATAAACAAAACGTCTTTTTATAATAGGACCCTTTAAAGTTACCATATGGTTGCAGTTAGAAAAACATTCCTTCAAAATCACCTGCTTTGCTTGGATTTTTATTATTGTGAATCACCTCTTGTTAAATAGTTTTTGTTCAAAGATCATTTGGCGATTTGCCTCGTGTTGATTGGGTAGACATGAGCTCATTGTCTGTAGTCTATGAACAGATTATGGAATCTGGAGGGAGAGAGAGAGAGAGAGAGAGAGAGAGGAAGTGAATTCAAATGCATTCAGGGCATGCAATCTGTGTGAGCTGCAGTAATCCCAAAACTGAGCATCCAGTCAGGGTTAAAGCCTCCGACTGGTGAGGAAAATCTGCTGCTTGGTCTGCAGGCAACAATCTTCCATCACATTAAAAGTGCCTTGGATCAGAGAGCTGAAGCCCTTCCAGATCTGGTTTACTTGCTCTGTCATCACCAGCGCATCAGCTGTTGATGTACTGGGAGGCTACCAAGTGTGGAAGCACATTTGCATGCCAGTGTGAAGCAGGCCGTCACTGAAAAAGAGCAGCATATCGTCTCTGGGTCAGCAAATCTAATGCTTCAGCGTGTGGACTGACAATGAATTAAATATCTGATCATTTCTCTATTTTCATCCCTGACATGGACTTGGCAACGGTCTTGAATCCATTTTCAGCTGTTGCATAATTAGAGCTCACATCTTGAATTATTAATAGTAATTACTTACATTAGTATCATCATTATTATTCAGTCAGCTGAAGAGGTTAGTGCCGTAAGTGGTTGAGTGCACAAGGAATATAACTCTCGGCTGCTATTCCACACGGGCACCTATCATCATCAGACTGACAGAGGGAGATGGATACTTCAGCACTTCTCGCAGGAGAGGTGGGGGTAGTGTCCGCATTGGAAAGATAAAAAAGGTGACAAAAACATAAAGATATACGGCTGTAACACAACATATGGTTAAAGAAATTTTACTAAGTCATCAAATTGGCATCAGGATTGAGACAATGAAGATAGATACTTTGTTTTATTCTGTGTGAAGTTCTTTTCTGGCAAAAACAGAGAAATGTTCATTTCAACAAACACATACTATGAAAAAATAATGCAAATGTACACTGCAGCTTTTATCAATTACAAGCACATTGATGTGAATGAAGAACTTTTTTAATTCATACCGTAACTGTTATTTCAATCCAGTGTCTAATTGGTAAAATATCTTAACCACCAGGTTGTCACAAGATTTTTTACAGTTGATGATCGTTCCTAGAGTACAGTCCTACTGACTATGATGATCCTCTGCACCCGACTTTTGTTTATTACCTGCGCAGCTCAAATCATTCATGTTACATACTAAACATCGAACGCTGTCATTGTGTGTACATTAGTGTTAGCATTTACCTCAAGGCACCGCTGTGTCTAAGTAGAGCCTCTGTGGGGTTTGTCGTTGAGCAGCAGGATGAAGACCAGATCTTGGCTACTCATTGATGTTATGGTTATTTAAACTGGCCAAGAAATACTGCAGATGATTGTTTCTCTGTCTTGGAACTTCTGTCTTTCAAAACGCAGTATTTAAAATCTCTCTGAAGTTGTACATATTGTAAGAAAAGCCCTTTTGTAGTAAATCTCTTGAGAATGAATGGTTTATAATCAAGCAGAGCAGTTTCAGTTTACAGTTTAATTGAATTGGGGGTGAATTGATCCGGGGCCCTGCTGTGGAGCTGCTGCTGTGTTTTAAGTGATTTGGGAGATAAGGTAACCATAACTCGCCGTGCTGCTGCTTGCATGAAAGGCCCCCAAAACAGAGCAAATTACCTTGCATAACCCAGCTCTGCAGTGAGGCTCTGCCCTCCTCGCTCATCACACAGACACACTGAGATGTAATGTGACATGGATCTGTTTGGGAAAAAAATCCCTTATTTTACAAAAGAAAAGCAAGAAGGAACTGTTGTAACTGATGCTTGTGTATTTCTGAAAATTACACAACAGGCTTTGCACAGGTTTTAAAGTCCTGAAGGTCACAGGACAAACTGTGTGTGTCATACATGTGCATGTTAGCAGTATATTAATTAAGAAAGAGCACTGGACTCCCAGCCTTTGAGTCAGTGCTGCCACGGGGCTGTCACTGAAAACTTAAAGAGCTGAAAGGATGACTAAGCTGTCTTTGTTTGATTTGCCCAGCTCTGTGTCACTAAGGTTACAAGAACATCATCAACTTCAAAACAAAGAAAGCTATTGGTGTGCTGCTGAATAAGACTCAGTGGTTACAGTAGGAGAGGAGGTCGGTGGGGTGGGGGAGATATCCACGAAGAAAGAGAAATATCGTCACATGAAAGCTTCTCTGTGGGTTGTTCTGTAGCTCCTCAGAAGTCATTTGATGCAGCTTTGAGCGAGCTGACATGCTGGCCGGCCTGCAGAGCTCAGACATTATGAAACGTACTGTAATGACAGTAAATGTCACTGCGCATAACACGCACATACAGAAGGGCCAGAGGTCTGGTTGTGTTCATAATGCAGCTTTTCTGTGAATGGAGTGCTCATCCACTACCATTGAAGACAGGCATTTCAACTGCTTTGGCCCTGCTAAATGATGTAAATTCAACAATTCACAACCCACTCATGAGAGGTCACATACTGTATTTCTGGTATTTCCATGTGTTTCTGTGTGTGCATTCCCGTTTCCTGTCTACATGAGCATCAGATTCAGTGTTTTTTCATTGAAGTAAATGTCTATAAAGTATCAGTCTATCTATCCATCCATCCATCCATCCATCCATCCATCAATTGGCGAAAGAGATAACATGAGTGAGTCTATGGCCACACAACTGTTGCTAATGGTGACAAGAGAATAAAATGAAAATCTTTTGCTACTTAAATATGGAGGGCTTGTTGAAAACTATCATGAAATGATAAAAAGTTACATTTCCCCAAAAAAGAAACATCATTTTTGTAATCAGAAAAATATTTTTAAGGGTTAGGGTTGCTCTCAGGAAGACATAAACGCTGTTAACTTGAACTAAAACGTCTATCTTTACACTGTGGTCAATGCTAATAGACTGTGTTGATAACAATATATGCTGAAGTATTACTAATGCTGGTAGAGACAGACATTTGATGCCTGTCCTCCCATAATGTATTGGTAAAGGTTGGTGGCTGTTTTTTTTTCTGGCTGCAAAATGCTTTTCAAAAACACACCTGTATATGCTGGCATTCGTATAACTCTTTCCTCCGAAGGTTTGATGCTTTTATTTTCTCTTTGTCTTTGACCATTTGTTGAAATTCTTGCTGTGTATCTCTTTGAGGTCTGAAGTTGAAGAGAGAAGCTCTTATCTGCTGTCACATGATGCTGTGGAGCGTTTATTTATAAAAGAAATTCTTGGACAAGGAGACTTTCAAACAGATTCTGTGAAGCTGAGCTCCCCTTTGTCTTATTATGATGACTGTTGATTTGTTTGTTGAAAGTTCTCTCGAATTTTTGCTTAATGGAGACAACAGCAGTCCAATAAAGTGGATTTTAATAGGTTCTGTGTTTCGTAATTGTGATTATTGTACTGAAGTTACTGAATAGGGTAAATATTACAGAGCCACCAGGGAGAGTAAAACACATCGACACATCCATAACTTAGTGCCTGTATAAATAATTAGACACAAAGCAAACCAATTCCTGTGTACCAAAGTGTTTAATGGATTTTGCATGTCATTCCCAGCACAACATTCAGTCTGTTTAATTAAAAGCACGTTAATAATAATGCTCACACTTCCAGCACAGCCGACTCCGATAGCTGAGCTGTAGGCACAAACTGAGTGATAAATGTTGAAACAAGCACAGCTATTATTGGCCGGGAGGACTTGTTGCTGTTCTGGATCTGAAAGAGTAACGTACGTCTGAGAAAGTTGACAGGAGTGACTCTCATTGCTGCTGCTCCGTTCACATGACCAGCAAATGTTTACCTATTGTACGTCTGCTTTATGCTCTGCTGCCTCAATGGAAAGTTGAGCGGTTGCCTGACTCACTAAACAAAACACGACTTTGTATTTATTAGACTTTATAATCCAGCGGGGGCCGACTGGAGCTAAACCAAATAAAATAGTACACAGTAGTGAGATCTGATTATTCCTCCACAGTATAAATAGACACTGCAGGACATGTGAAGTCTCAGCTATACTGTGGCAAACTGACTCGTGTGAGCTTTATTTGATCAGAACCGAGAACTCCTCACTCCGCTTTTTCTCTGAATGGAAAAATGCCCGTCATCTTGTGTCCTGGAATATTGAATTATGTGTCTCTCTACAACCCGGAGCTTTTAGTACGGGCTGAACGCGGCCGCTCGATTAATGTCCTAATCCTTCCAGTGGAAATTTGAGATTAACTGAGATGTGTCCTAGAGCTCCAGACACTAAATATGTGTTACAACTCCATCAGCACTGTAGCTCTGTCAAGGAAGTGTACTGCTTCACTTTATATATAAGAAAGAAGGTTTAGAATGACACTATTTAAAGGATAAATCTTTTGTTATTATACATTCTTCTTGAAAAGTGCAAAATTAATGTGTTCTGTGTTCAGTGTGTCTGTCGACTCCACTGCTTATCTTTGCATTGTATCTTGTACTCAGCTGCAAGCACATTTGGTTCCCACTGAAGATCTTTGAAAATTAGTCACACACATATAGTTTCATATTGTGAAACAGCTGGGCACTGCAGTTTGAAAAGAAATAAAAACCCTAATACTGGGGTAAATAGGGCGTTTGTTTGGGACTATTTTCAGCAGCGGATTAACACACATTTGGTGCTTCAGTGAGTATTTACAGTAACAGGATGGTATAAGTGGGATTAACTCCAAATAAACGACAATGTCCATGTTCATAGTTATACAAAGAGTATGTGACATGTATTTCAGTAGTGTTTGGGCAACAGTGGAGTTCAATCGATTACGTTTTGACTGCACACATGGCTCTTGTGGTTTTGCTCTTTTCCTGCGATTTGTGGACAACAAGAAAATTATAGAATCACCAGATTTAGATTTATAATGAATAATGTTAATTTTGAAAATAAACCTAAAATGTGTTGAAGTATTTCCACTATGTGCATGACATATTTTTTGA
Organism: Amniataba percoides; assembly: GCA_037176925.1. Classification (NCBI taxonomy): domain Eukaryota; kingdom Metazoa; phylum Chordata; class Actinopteri; order Centrarchiformes; family Terapontidae; genus Amniataba; species Amniataba percoides. The sequence continues at coordinate 7,518,441 of JBAJHX010000031.1, read as the reverse complement.
AAACAGTCAAAACCATCATCAAAACCTTTTTCTCTCATCGGTAACAAAGATCACTGGTCCCACTGTCTGACTGAGGAATCTGTTATGTGCACCTCTGTGCAGAGTAGATTGAATGTCATGAGGCTGTCTCTTGAATAAGTCTGTGTCACTGTGTTTCTCCTCTCCTGACCTGAAAAGGAAAGGTATTGGAGGCTTGTTCAGTGTGCAGTCGGGATGTGATTCCAGGAACAATGCTGATAATAAGGCTGTGGCTAATGTAGCTCTTTATTCTTACAGTGGACTACACAGAAGAGGGGGAGGCTTTATTGGAAAACTTTTCAACTTTGCCAGATTTGAAAGTTTTTTGCCAAAGTTTTATTTCATGTGGCAGGTAAAAATAGTTTGGGGGCAACTTGTCATCATTTTAGCTACTTTCTGTGCCATTTGGGCATTTTTTGCCAGTGAAAGTTAGTCTACATTATATTGATTGGTCCCTTCTTTCTCATAATTTATTGATTAATTAAAGCAGCGGCGAGAGTGAATGGCAGAATGATCGTCAAGAAACAAAAGCTGTTACTGTTACAGCCTGTAAAAAAATAAGTTCTTCCTCCTCATCATACCTTTCTAACTTGTGTTTATTTTATTTTGTTCAGTCGTGCACTGGACCTGAATTTTACAGGGAGGCTTTGAGGGGCTGAATTCCTCCCCCGTCCCAGTACAAACACAAGAATGGCCATTACTGATAATCATGTCACTTGCTGATGTTTCTGAGGACCACATGCAGGCAAAATCTGACTGCAGATTTGAAAATAAAAAAGAAGATGGCAACTTTTAGGGCAGACTTGAAGAAGATCTGTGCTTAAATCACCAATCTCCCCCACACCTATATGACATAAAACAATATGTCTTCCCAGAGATTTAGTCTTTCATAAAATAAATGCATTTGTTCTCCACACTGCTGCAGCCGGTAAACTATAAGAGGATAAATTTCAAAAATCCAAACGCCCACTGACTGAAAGGAGGCACATTTTGTTTAGCAAATTATGCAAAAATGTAGGAGAAGGCGCTGAAAAAGACATGGAGACGTTTTCCTTAAAAGATGCAATTTAGCCACATATTGTTTGTTTCATCTGGAAATGTCTGAATGCTGATGGGAAATGTGCACGGAGGTCATTATGAGTACACTGGTGTGTGCATGTTGTGTTTTATGTGTTTGTATCCCTCTTGATAAACATTAGCACCAGTGCAGGGTGGTGATGTAGCACGCCCGATTCCACAGCACAGAGGAGGAGAACCAATATCTGAAAACATTTATCCCTTTTTCGTTTAAAAAAAAAACGAAAAAAAACCCCCAAATGATTTTCAGCTGTTTCAAATCACATTTATAATTAAAAAACCCAGTTGAAGCTCCATGTAGGCTGTGTTGTGGGGCACAGAAGCCAAAATTACAACTAGCCTCTGCTGCTATAAAAAAAAAGCGATACACAGCCAGGCACATGACCACAGAGAAATTCTCCACAAGGAGCACACAATGTCATGAAACGCAGCTCTCACACAGATTTCTCTCAGACGAGAGGAGGTTGTGGGGGGAGTATACCAGTCGGCTGACTGTTGATTGTGCGCCCAAAGCACCGAGCTGTCTCCCGAGCACCCAGAGACGGCAGAGCCTCAGCAGCCCTCAGCTTTCCAGCCTCAGTACATACATGTGCCAAGGGTTACAAAAAAAAAATCTTTCCACATCAAGCATGGTAGGCTCATCAGCAGTGTGGAAAGTGTCTAAACACTGAGGTGAGAGGTGAGAAGCTAATACTCTGTGTTTATGGTTCACAGACAAAACGGAGCGCTCTCATTGCCGTCCTTATCATAACAACCTGAAGTGATTTTCTCACAACTCACTGGCTGCTGACGGATGCTCCAACCCTCTCCCAGTCCAGAGAGGCTGGGGGGTGAAGGGGGGGGGGTTGTGTTGAATGCTTTGGTAACCCGGGCGTTGTATTAGCTTTACGCTACTCGAACTGGCTCAGAGTGCTGGAATGATTTGGTCCGACAGCGCCAAGCGGCTGTAGCTCGCCGCGGCGTATACACTGTCTCCCAGGGGAATTTGTTTTCCAATTTGTTTCCAGCATCTGCTTAATCTCTCAACAAGCCAACCTGGATGAAGTGGACTGTCACACACTGGGGCCTAATGATAATAACAATTACAGTGATAGGTGAGTAGTGTTTACCCCCGAGGGCTGCGATCGGAGCACAAGCTTATGAGTACACATTTAATATCCATACAAAAAAAAAAAAAAAAAAAAACCGAACAAAAAAAAAAAACAGCCTGTGACAACCCTGGGCTAAAACAACAGGCTGCTAACCTATTTTCTCTGGAATAATCCTAATATCACAGCTGTCAAAAGTGATGTGTTTGCTCCCCATCCACATGCTGGATGTGTGGAAAACAGCGCAAAGTGCTGTGTTCACGGCAATTTACATCAGTGGCCACTGAAGCAATCTGATCAGTCAAAGATGCATTTGAAGCATTCCAGCTGTGTTGATAACACCAATCATGACGATGGCTGACTCGGTTGTCTTGTGCTGTCTCATCTTTTTATACGTACAGCAAAGGACAAAACCCTCTCAGACAGACTCGGCTCCTGGAAATGTTAATATTGGAGAATTCTGCAGGTCACAATTTATGTCCAGTGCCAATATTTAGTGTCAGTGAAAGAAAAATATTGCCTTTGCAATGTAGCAAGGCTATAAGTCAGTGAATGTTCAGACTGGAAACAGCCCTGAGTCAGAGAAATGTGCACTGGCAGGGGCGCACTGATTCAGGTATGAAATATTATCCAGAAGTCCAGTTTGAGGAACGAAGCAACAATAACTTAGAAGACTTATCAGACACCAGGACACTGCACAGAGAGAGTGAACTGGAAACTTATTATGCCAGCAACTATATGAATATAACTTACTCTGTCGAAACTGTACATACAACATTCACATTACTTAATGTATTTATTATTTATATATTATAACATATTTCATTGGCTGACAGAACGGGCGACATTTCGCATTGTGTTGCAGTGAAAGTTTGGCCAGCTTAAACCTCCCATCACTACATCAACAAAGCATCCTCATTCAGATAATTGAAGGGGCTCGAGATGCTGGCAGGTGCTCACTGGATGGTTACCGGCTCTGGAGACCCGTTTCAGTGTTTTGATGTTAGGATTACAATGTCTGTAACTTTCTGAAACCGGCACTCCGACATTTAAACCCACTTCAGGTAGTGACTGCTCAGGTTTGTGGCAGTGAGAAAGTAAGGCAGATTTGCTTTCTTTTTCATTTGTTACACAACTCTCTCTGTCATTTTACATTGTACAAAACTATGAATATTTAACACTAATTGTGTTGAGTTGCCTAAATGTGTATAACCGTAATTTATTTGCCATAAAAACACTCTTGTCTAACATTAAACATGCCGTAGTTGCCATGACTATGCACTGTAGAAACCAGGCTTTTAAAAATGCTAACGTCTGATGTGAAAATCCTTGTTGCTGAAAATAGTCCAAGGTTTTACAGAGTTGTCCAATATCCACATTTTTGCCTGGTGATAAGGTTGCGATGAACACAAGCATGGCATAAAAGGCAATGAATCACAACAATGAGGAACCATTCTTGACTTTTACTTACGTTCATTCCCATCACTATGGGGAAGAATGTCTTCTTGGAATCAGAAAGTCGACTCATCTCGTTGCAGCACTGGTTCACTGACTGCTCATGTACACTGCACATCACTCCGCAGATCACTAAGAATGGGCTGTTTACTATGAAAAACTTCTTTCCTCTTCCCAATTTTGGTCAAATTCGATTGATAAAGCCTCTGAGTCAATGCAGTGCATTTGTTTTTACAACACTACACTAATGAGGCAGCACCTCCCACTTCAGACTGATCCAAATACAAAGCAGGGAGCTTTTGAACTCCTTCTTTGGTGCTGGAACAAAAAGACATGTACACTAGCTCTCCAGTAAATCGACCTGCTATCACTGCAACATTAAAAAGTTGTTATGGTTTGCAGGCAGGCAGACGAGGCAGGACCCAAATGCAGGACACCAAGGCAGGCAGAGAGTCTCTGTACTTTATTAAACCAAGACGTCCAAAAAGACAAAAGCAATTTCCAAAAAGCACCAGGCAAAACTCAAAAACTCAGTGGCAGGCATGATCTTCTGCAAAGAGAACTCAGGTAACGAACGGATCAGGACTGAACAGGACAGAACAGGACTTGTCAGGAAACTCAACGATAACTCAACGACGATCTGGCAACCAGACAGGGGAAGACACGGACTATATATACACAAGAGGTAACAAGAAACAGGTGGGCACAATCAGGGCGGGGCAGACAATCAGACAGGAGGGAAACACACTGAGGCAGGAAGTAAAGGGACCTGGAACATGAGGAAGAGATGGTTTTCAAAATAAAACAAGACACGCCAGAACAGGGAACCAGAAACATGACAGACACGGAAACTTGACAATACATAACATAACCAGAAACCAGACATGCCATTCAACAAATGCACAGGACCTGACAATACTACAAGAAAACTAAACACACTAAGCCAAAACATGAAACATTAGACAGGACTTTGAACATAACAGGCATGACAAGAACTAACTAAAACCTGACAGATAAGAAAACCTAAACATGACAAGACATAACCTGACTCAAGACAAAACCAACAGAACAGGAACAAAACATAATACATGAAACCAGACAGGACCAGAGAAACCCATACAAGACACGAAACATAACACTACCATCTCATAGCCAATCAGGACGCAGAACACAATGCACATTCATATGCTGTAAAGCATGTATAGCGAGGGACCACTGTACAGCAACCTGTGGCAGTGAGTATAACAGCTGACATGTGGACATCTGTGAACATGGAGCCTTACTTGGCTCTTCTCTGTCACTACATTAATGAGAATTTGCAGTTATGTACATCTGTGTTGGGAGTGCAACACTTTCCACAAAGTCACACTGCAGACAATTTAGCCCAAGTCAAAAGGGGCATGATGGATGACTGGGCCATAACCAATAAAGTGTCTTGTGACCGACGTAGCACCAAACATGACTGCATCCACTAGACAGCTCCAAATTTGGCACACAATTTGTATTGTACATAGTCTCAATTTTTTAGTTAGAAAATTATGTGATCTGGGGCCTCATTTATAAAACTGTGCGTAGGATTCACGTGAAAAGGTGGCGTATGGACGAAACACAGAACGTGCGTACGCACAAAAATATTCAGATTTATAAAACTGTGCGCACGTACGTCCTACGCCGGTTTCCTTTTATAAATCACAACCAACTCGA
>JBAJHX010000031.1:7491891-7504264 GCA_037176925.1 Amniataba percoides | reverse complement strand
ACACCTCTGAGCGCACTTTGGCGTCGCAGAAGGAATTTGTTTACTGACCACTGCACTGATACAAACAGACAGTCGCAACCTCTTAGTAAAGCTGTAAATTATTACAACACCAGTTACTCTGCTTCAATAAAAGATTTTAACTAGCGGCTGATGTAGGGACTTCTCAAAGTTTGAGTTTGCATTTCAAATTTGAGTTTATTTTTAAGAGCATTTTTTTAACTAGAAATTTCATTCCTTCCAGGTGACTAATGTAAAAGTCATAATCTCGCCTGAATGAGTTTTTTCTATATTTATGTAAAGTGTTTTGGTTTTTTATCTATCTAACATCAGCATTTATCACTAAGGTCGACATTTTCCCCTCACTTCCTAGAAACCACAGGTTTAGTTTGATTGACTCACCTCAATCTCTTTAATCTGTGTCCTCATAGTATATAGCTGCCATAATCCAGATGAGAGGAGCTCTGGGTTGATCAAAATGTTGGAACAATCATGTGAGTTGCCTTCAGCTCTCACAGCAATAAGCTTTGCAGGCAGCAATGCATGCTTTGTGTCCAGTATGTTGTAGGTTTAATATTCTCCTTTGTGTGTGTGTGTGTGTGTTCTTTTATTGACCGCTGTCAAATGAATGAATGCATCATAACCTGAGGGATATAACTGTTAGGATCCAAATTAACACCAGACTACTTCGGTCGCTTTGTTTGATATAATAAGCAAGTTAAAGTTAATTAATGTTCCATAATTTATGCACTCATACACCTTACACTATGCAGTTTATCTTTAAAATAAATTCAATGTACTGTTTTTTCCTTAGATAGCTTTAAGGATGAAAAATATCATGTTTTTTCCATTTTTTCATTGACATTGTTACCTGCATGTTTCAGCTTTATGATGTTAACTAACTGAAATTTATATTTAAAGCAGAGGCCCTGTGGTTTCTAATTACTGCACCATTAAATCAAATGAAAATAGATAATAGATTAGAATAGGCTATACAAGATTCCCCCAGACATATTTGAAAGATTAAAAAAAAACATTAACATTTTAAATAGATCTATTGAAGTTTGAGCAATGTTTAAGAATTTGTAAGAATAAAAAAAGAAAACTTAACACACGAGTTAAAGAGATAAAACAAATGTAAATAAAAATAAGTAAAACGCTTCACATATGAGGATTTATGTGTTTTACAGCAGTAACAAATAAGCTCAAAACCACTTGTGAATTTTTCCAAAAGTAATTAGCCACATGAGATGAGATCTGTTTATTACACCTGTGCAATTATGCAAAGACAACAGAATGCAGCAGGCTGCAGTTTTCACCTTTGCCTCTCTGGAGTGAAACCCTGCACCACACACACTGGTGGTTGTATTATACAGCGCGGCACTGGCTGGTCTCCGGGGAGCAGAGACGTCTGAGGACATTATCAGTCACCCTTGAACCCCAGAGAGCCACGCTGCCACCAGCATTTCTGTTACTGGGTCCACATCCTGACGTTTCTTCTCCAGACACTCTGTGGAGACTTTCCATCTTGTTAGATACATTGTGTGTGTACATGACATGTCATGTTTCATAATGTGATTTGTAGTCCCAGCGTATGCAAACTGAAACCTGAAAACACATACTTCACCTGTGCTGTCTTTTGTTAGCACGTCGCGGACATTTTTTAGCCACGCGTTGGTTTCTGACAGGTTCTCCTTTTTTTTTTTTTTCTTTTTTACAAATTCCTGATAAATTAGCCCCTGATAAATGTGCCACCTCTTTGAGAATCCTGCCCCATTAGGAGGGGTGATGCGCTTGATGAATAGGTTGTGCTCTTCATCTTGATGGCGAGAACAAATTGTGCCTGGTAATCAATGAAAATTTAATTGAGTGACAGAGAAGCAGAGCCCTAACAGGCACATTATGCCATTCTTTGATGTATTTTCAAAGCCTGTTTTTATCACCACCTAATTAATCAGTATAATGAAGACTTTGGATGCAGTTGGTGATGTTGTGCTTCACAGGCAGACACCACGGGGCAGGAGCTGTGTGCACCGCGCTGTCATCTTCGCAGACAAACTAGCAATCACCAGACCAAAGGTGAAGCGACAGCCAGCGCCAATAACAGTGTTTGCATTGCAACAGAGGAGCAGCATTGGAAGATAACCGACATTTAATTTAGAAAATCTGAGAGGGGGTTAGTATGGCACAGCACTGAATAAAGCCGTGCATCTGCTAAAATTAATATATGCACATTTGAAATTAAAATGAATTAGAAGATGAAAAAAAAGTGTTACAGGACTTGAAATTAAATCTCCAGATTACACAATGATGGCAAATATATCACGAGGGAATATCTCTCGTGTCTGTGAAATTGATTTGTTTTGAAGCATTTAAATGGGGACTAGCCTGTTGCTAGAGGCTTTAGCTTAAATGATTGGCTGTAAATTATGATTCCCTAATGAGAGGCAGCAGCCAGCAGGGAATGAGAGTTTGGAGTAGGGTGCACCTGTGTTCTGCTGACATTTATAAGCCTCCCCTGCTTGTTAGTTTTGCCTAATAAGTCTTTTAAAGGCTCTTATCGCCTTTCAGTGTTATGCAATTTTCATATTTTCTTTCACATGATAATTACAGAAATTAGGTTATGAGACAATCAGCCCGGGGTTGCGGCACAGTCTTTGATATCCCTTTTATACGTTGCAACAATCCCTACACAAATTGAGAAACTAAGCTAATTTTAGAGGGAATTACTGTTTCCTTAGGAAAGACCTGATGGCCTGTAATTTCCCAGATGTCTCCTCTGTGTTTTCCCCCGTCTATCCATGAAGTATGTGCAGATACTTGTAGCCGCACATGTTCGGTAGAGATGCTTCAGACAGCGGGTGCAGGAGTCTGAGGTTCTTCGGGCATCAGTCAAACCTCTGTGCTCCATTGTTTTTTTAACCTTTCAGAGCGGTGAGGCTGCACTTTTCCTGCGACTGTAATCTGTGTAAACAGAGCGAGTGGCCCGGGTGGCTTTATCCCCTGCGTGCTAGGACAAGCCGTGGAGACGTCCTGTCTCATGATAACTTTGTCACTGTTGTGGACGTGGGGGAGGGGGTGAGAGGGAAGGGGAGGGGAGAATGAACTTGTCATGCAGGCCTCTCTACTCTCTCACACGGCGGCGGGACTGCTGGCCCTGTCGCCTCCGGCTCCTGCGTCTGCTGCTGACGAGCGCCGCTGTCACTCCGGTCATTCCCGTGTCTCGATAAGCCGCTGACAGCTCCTGACAGGCCTGCAGCTCGGCCTCTGTGCTCACCTGAACACACTGTCCTGCTCTTTCTGCAATGCATGGTCAATCACTGTTTTAACCTTATTTTCTCACTGGCCTGGACAGGGCGTATACTTTTTAAAGTGAGGCTAGAAGAATCTTTTAAAATACAAAATGACACAATCCCTACTTAGAATTACAAAGTTCATTTCAGTTCATTTGTGGTAATGTTATTAAAACAGAGGATGATAGATTGCTATGGGTGAACAGGACTTGTGTGTAGGGTAAAACATGTAATAAACTGGGAGTTGATTGTGGGATCCTTCTTTCCTTCATGTATAACATGAAGGAAATTCAAAGTTAAAGTTTTGTAGATACAATGTTTTTTTGATAACATAATGGATAGTTGAGACTATTGAGAGTAATGGACAAACAAACCAAATATGTATTTAAAAGTAAACAGTTGAAATAGCTTGTCATGTAATGCATAAATAGCATTTACTAGCAAGACATAATAGAAAACAATGCTGCAAATTGTAGCTAAAACTTTAATATTTGACAGCATATGATGTTTGCTGTCAATTTCAGTGAGGTTGAAAATTGTTCACTTAAGTAATGGTTGTAATAAAAAGCTAAGAGTATTGAATAAACACTTGAAATAGCTAAAAGTAACTAATGGACAAATTGTTACCTTAAGTAATGTATACACGACCACTAAAAGTATTGTATAAACAGCCAAAACAACTATCTTAATTTAGGCATGATGGATAAAAGTTGAAAGTATACTTCTAGTTCTTTTATCTCCATTAAATAATTGAAACAGAAAGCTATGGTAATGAATACAAAGTGGTCTGAATGCAAATTTGGATAATCTGACATTAAATTGAGAGTTTCAGATCAATTGTTTGAAAACTAGTTCTAAAAATTACACATACTCGATAATGTTCAATTTCACCCACTGTAAAGCTGAAGCGGTACTTGAGTTCATTTGAAAAGGCTGTGGAGGCACGTCAGACTAAAAAAATTATCTACAGATACCGAGGTCATCTTTAAGGTCATCAATCTGCCAGAGAATTAGCTTCTCTGGTTAAAAGAACTCTAATAAACGACTGCAAATCAGAACAGAGTGCTCGTCACTCATCTCTCTGTCATCAGGAAATGGGATACATTTCTTTGTGGGGATGAGACTAAAAATAGTTAATACTGCTAAAAAGCAAAAACCTCTCTGCTTTGTGAGCAGGTCAGACTTTTCCCTTCCACAAGGAGATACATCAGTTGTAATGGCTCTCATTTTGGCGGCACAACTGGGAAAGCTTTAAACAGATTTGGCACCAGACAGACAGATGGCTCAACCACACGGATGAGTGTGACAATAAAACCAGAGCCCCGAAGAATTAAATCAACCCCCAGAGTAATTACATTCAAACTATTGGTCAGCCTTTTCCATTTGCTGATCCCATTGTTATCAGGGACATCATCTCTCCGCTCTTGTGTGCCACAGGTCCACATGTGGGGCATATATTTCAGGCAGTAATGATGTTGCATGCGAGGGCGCCATATCCTGTGGGACAACAGGAGTGAGGGGGTGACGTTATGAGACAAAAGGTTGTCGCTTAACCTGAAATTTGCCAGAAGGAAGCTCAAATCTGTCCTGAAATTCATGTGCTCCACGGTGGGAGCGAGCGCGTGCAGGATCGCTTAGTGTGAATGAGGCCATATCTGAAATTGGCTGGTGGCGAGCGCTTGCTAGTATTCACCACATGCCCGTTTCAGTAAGTGCACATGTGACTGACAATACAGTAAGTCTATATGGTGAATGGTTTATCAGCTATTGTCTGTTCCGTGGGAAATAGATAAATAAAAACCTCCTCCTTTGAACTTTGACATGCTATGGAGCTACACAGCTGCTTAATTAACTGTGAGTTTTATGGGAATTTCTTTAATTCCTTTTTTGGACCGTGTCGCTGTTCAGAATATTCAGTGAAGCACACAAAAACCCCCACTGCTGACTTTTTCTATTGCACTATGGGGGTTTTATAATCTGGAGGCTCAAAGGACTGCAGGGCAAAGAGGGGTTTTATTACATAAACAAAATAAGGACTGATGTTTGCAACGTACGTTATTCAGTCCTGTTTATTTGATCTGGAAAACTGTAGAGGACTAATTAGGTGCAAATGCACTCATTAGCTGGAGCCACTCCGCAGAGACCAATTGTCAATGAATTATTCAAGCTCTCGCTCCCATACACGACATCAATACTTGGCCATTCCAGCCACACTGCCGCGCATTCTCATCTTCAATTGCACTGCACCACTATGAGATGAAGAGTCTTTGAATTTATCAGAAGGGCTGCTCCAAGAATACAAATCATTTATATATGTCTGGCCCAGGTTTGACTATCTTTCTCAGCCTCCAGCCTTCTTTTCTCAGACCCCTGTCCTCTGCACTGTAGATTTAATTAGTTCTGCCCCAGTAACCCTGCTCCTTTCTCCTTCTTCCCCTCAGGATATGGCCATGCAGCCCCCAGCACAGATGGAGGGAAGGTGTTCTGCATGCTCTACGCCCTCCTGGGCATCCCCCTCACCTTGGTCATGTTCCAGAGCGTGGGTGAGCGGATTAACACCTTCGTCAGGTACCTTCTCCACCGCCTCAAGAAGTGCCTTGGCATGAGGCGCACCGAGGTCTCCATGGTCAACATGGTGACCATCGGCTTCATCTCCTGCATGAGCACGCTGTGCGTAGGAGCTCTGGCCTTCTCCCACTTTGAGGGTTGGAGCTTCTTTCACGCTTACTACTACTGCTTCATCACGCTCACCACCATTGGCTTTGGGGACTATGTAGCGCTGCAGAGCGAGCAGGCGCTGCAGACCAAGCCAGAATACGTGGCCTTCAGCTTCATCTACATCCTGACAGGCCTGGCCGTGATCGGAGCCTTCCTCAACTTAGCGGTGCTGCGGTTCATGACCATGAACGCCGAAGACGAGAAGAGGGATGCTGAGCAGAGGGCTCTCCTCGCTCACAACGGTCAGGCAGGCGGACACATCCACTGCTCTGTAGACCCGGCCTCCTCCTCCTCCACGCCATCCGGATGCGGAGGGGGAAGCGCGGTCGGAGGCAGTGGCGGAGGAGCAGCGAGCCGCGGTCTGCGTAACGTTTACGCCGAGGTGCTCCACTTCCAATCCATGTGCTCCTGCCTTTGGTACAAGAGCAGAGAGAAGCTGCAATACTCCATACCCATGATCATCCCACGGGACCTCTCCACCTCGGACACCTACATGGAGCAGGGAGAGGCTTTTTCCAACCCGCTGCACTCCAACGGCTGTGTGTGCAGCCTGCAGCGCCACTCGGGCATCAGCTCAGTTTCCACCGGCCTGCACAGCATCAACACCTACAGAAGACTCAATAAACGCAGAAGCTCCATCTAAGCCAGGAGGACCTCGTGCTTCAAGGTCAAGTCCCACTTGTGTGAACCCGCGTGGTGAGGGAGGGCCCTTCTGCTGTGGTACTAGACCAGCCGTGGACTCCAGGGGAACACAATTCCAGTCCTAAAGAGAGGCAGCACTCCTGATGTTTGCTTCTTTCTGGCACTGAAGAGCCTGGTGCTGCAGCCTCCAGACTCCCGCTGTGTATTTAACCTCCATTAGCTAAGCACAAACCATTTGGGACTTACATCGTTACTGATGTCACTGAGAAATAATGCTAATGGTTGTTTAAGAAACATTCATTACACAAAGTCTGAAACTCTGTTGCTGTTAGAAGACAGGGGGAAAACATGCAGCTCTTTCTGTACCTCTGAATTCTAATATTAAGTATCATAATATTGAATTCAGTATTTTCTTTGTGCATAAGACAGAATTTCATGGTCTAATATGAAAAGGGACAAAGTACACTGTGAGATATGTTTTTAGGAGGGATGGGGTTGTGTATTAAGTGTATATAATACCCCGCTAAGAAATATTTTTTTTGAATAATCTTACATTTTTCCAAAAGGAATCTTTGGTTGTAAGTATTGTAATCACTGCAGTGAAATTAAAATGTGTATATATTTGGACACTTCACGAGTAGGTGTTATTGAGGGAAAGCCTATTTTTTCAGTCAAAGTTTTCAAAGATGTTCTTCTCCTGTGTGTCTGTAAGTCAAGTTCAGGTTCAAGCCAAACTTTCCGACCTGTTTCACCGTCTCCGTGGGAAAACTCGTATTGACGACATTTAAATGACTGATTGTTTGCAATCAAGCAGGTTTGGCTTAAACGTCTCGCTGAAGGACGGGACGCTTGTAACCGTTGCGGGGATCAAACCCGCGAGATCCCTCAATATGCGTCTCTAACCACTAGGCCTCCCTGCCAACCTCCCTCCAGACCTCACCATTGTATTTTGTACAAATCACTATGAATTTCTTTTTCATAGTTTCTTCCTGTCCGTCAGACTGTTTTCATTTACTTGTTGCTCGTCATATGTTCTCATATTGCACAACTATATTCTAATAGTTTAACTAAGAGCATGTGAGCTCACTTTGTGCATAGTAGAGAGTCATATCTTGTTCACTGCTGCACCTTAGAAGACCGCTGTTTATGCTTTAGGACACTGGAAATCAGTGCACTATTTGATTAGATTTTTCTTATTTTTATTTAACGGAATCACTTTATGTTTTTGTTATGTAAATGATACGCCCTAAATAATTCTCTCTTGTGTTCAGTCTGTTTGACTTGATTCTCTGTGTTAATAATGATTGAGAATAATAGCAGTACACCTCACTAATAAATGGCCTCAGAGTTTGCACCTCATGCACTTAGGGGGTCTTTGCTCCAGCCCCACCTAAACACACTTGATTCAGCCAACTGAGGTCTTTATGCAGTGTTTGTTCTTGTTTTAGACCTTTTGAAGGAGTTTTCCTACATAATCCTTATTTCATTTGTATTTTATTTTTGTAGTTTTACTTTGCTTTCAGTTACATTTTCAACTTTTTTTTTTTTGTCTACTGGAACATTCTTATTAACTGCAATATGCTTGTTAACATTGTTCAGCATCTCTCGTGAACAGGAAGAGCGACTGCAGTCAGCTGTGTGCGGCTATACATTTACAGTATGTTTTTTTCTTAACCATAATAAAATATGATTTAATTTAAACCAATAGTTCATTCACTGAGTGTTGTCTAATCATTTTATTCTTGTTATTAATGGTGAAATACACACAAATTTCATTTAGCTCATTATTATATGATATAATTGGTGTTAACTACATCAGCTTACTTTGCTGTTAGTAATTCAGTTTGTGGATTAATGTACCATAATATGTGTTAAAATAGAACCAAGGCCTGCTAAAAACTACATAAGATATCAGGGGACATTTTGTCATTATGTCATTTTGCAATCAAGTACATTTATTCTCTGTAAGTTTAAATAATGTATTATTCTGTCATCTGTTAGTTGATTTTTTTAAATAAAATCATTACTTAATTATTGATTGCTGTTAATCTTGTTTCAGATACATGCAAAAAGAAACCAAACTCAAATCATTTTCTCAAATAGTGTCTCATTTTTCTACATGGACAAACATAAGCCATCAGAATCATTTGACTCGATAATTACTGCCTCATTCACAGTGGAGCTGAAACTCTGCTGATGCCTGCACAGACAACTACTCACAGTAAGATATATTTTTATGAGAGCTGATAGTTTCCCACCCATGTCAGGCAGGTAGGCACACGCTTCACCATGTAGTCCTTGTGAAGAAATTGTGCAGGTGACTGTGCTGCGGGAAGATGAGACGAAGCAGCAGTGATGTGCTGCCTGGTGTCCTGGTTTGGGTTTTGAGAACATCCCCTTTATGTGTTGCATAACATCATATCTCGTAGTGCTCCAATAGATACAAAGATCCTTTGATACGTTAAAACATGAGCCTTTTTTTTTTTTTTTAAACATTATTTGTTGGTACAGAGGGAGATGACTGGTTTCTCTCACTCCATGTAAACTTCTTCCTTTGTAAGATCAAAACCAGTACAAGTGTGCACATAAACGTAGTGATGTAGAGTGGAGTTTTATTAAGAGACGTGCCGACACCTAATGCAGAGGATTGTGCATGTGGTTCAGTGGTTCAGTAATACAGAGTTATGGACTGCTGATTTAAGTGGATGTGTCATTCTGTCTTTCTTCAGTTTGCAGGTGATGAAATCTCTGTCCTTTGTACCATCAGGGAATTAATATTGGGCAAAAGGAGATGCCTTCAACAAGTGTTACTGAACCGACATTCAAGAAAAGTGTAACTCTGTTGAATTCAGAAAACCTAATGTTACAGAATAAAAATGCTGGTGTGAACAACTGTTTAATAAAAACATGCATTTTGATCACACTTTCCAACAAATGTGGGTAGATTTGGGATGATCTGCGAATCTTTCTGAAAATCTTTTCACATCAAAGAAGTCATCATTTTACTGATCTTAATATTAAGCCAATTAAGATCATTTTGTGTTATATTTGTTTCATGCGTGTTTCTAATTCTGTTTCAGTTTACGCCCAGTTTTGCTTTCATGCTTCTGTAAAACACAGGAAACAGAAGATTGCTCTATAATTTATAAAACACACTGCATATATGAATTTTGGGGCGCTCCATCTCGTCACATGAACACATACCTGCCATGTGACCCAGCCTGTTTGGACATCGTCGCTGATTTATATTCGACCATGTCACCACTGCTTTCATCATGGATAACTTTTCAGCGAGGCTTTGCTGCTGCCTTACATAACCAAAGTTAGGCTGGGGTGACTCTTAGTTTACTCACCCGTTATAAATGTGTTATATAACTGTCACAGTCGCACCTTTATACACTAAATGCAAACATAAACTCTGCCCTTCCACTATCAAGCAGGAAGTTTCCTGATGATCAGCTGAGATCTCGATGTCCTTTTTTACCTGACATCTATCAGACATGTATCAGCCCTCTGTGGTTCAGTAGCTACAGCTCATTTCTCTCTTCCAAACTAAACATACAAAACATATAACCATGGATGTGGGAAAATATTCGGAGAGTAGGAATTTTCTTTATCTTGGACATCAATGTAGGTGATATGATATACATTTTTACACATTATAAACAGTGTAACGAACATATACTGTGATCAGTGACCTGTTATCTCTGGGATAAAGTGCTTGATGAGTTTTGTTTGTTCTGGTAATTTCTATATTTCAGACCCTTAACATTGACGCTGGAGTTCTTTGGGGTACTAGTTATTCCTTCCTCATTCCAGCCTTATTCTACTCTCCCATGTACAGTAAATAATCCATCTTGTCAGCAACGATCAATTTTTCAGTTTTTCACCTTTATACAGGTGATCAACAATCAGATCAATCAGATATATCAGGTCTCAGTCACTCCATTGGTCATGAAATGATGGTGTGCAGTCTTTTCTGAACATATTCTAACATAAAGCCAAAGAAGACACTTCTAGGTTTGTTTATTAATTTTGGTGTCATTCAATGTAAACTATTACTCACTTCCCAATTCCCTGAAACAGCATTGAGAACATCCTGTCCTCATAGTTCAGTCCTTCTGAACTACTTAACCATTTTCAGAATCACTCAAACGCTTGTTCACTTCTTCAGAACTGTGTGATCTGAGCAAACTGGAGAAAATGACAGAGAAAATGCATGGATCTCTGAGTTTAAGGACACAAATGACATCTGACAAGCTGCAGTTCTTCATGCTTGGATGGCCGAGCATTACACAACGAACTGAGGAAAAATTAAATCTGAAGTGATGCTTCTATTAAATCACTTTTGTTGTACTTTTGATTTTGATTTTTTTCATAATAACAAATTAACATCAGTTGGAAAGACATATGGATATATGGCGTGTTTACTCATGTAAAGCTTTTCCTCCCTTCAGATGAAAGCAATGATTCTTAGAAGTGACGGATGAGTGGAAAAAAAACACAGGGACAAATCAATGCAGGCAAACGTTTTCCAGTGTTATTAGACATTAGTTTCACTTAAATGGAGCGCTCTGCTTCACTATAGCTGCTATAAATCAGACTCAAAATCAACAAGAAACCAGCTGGAAAGGGTCATCTTTACCTTGTCTTGTTAAAGAGGACGACTCTTCAGTCTAATCAGCATGCTGTCAAATCAAGGCGCTGATTTTGAGAGAAGACGCAACACAAGTGTTTGCAACTTAATGAGAAGGTTAAAAAGGGGGCGGAAACAGCACATTCCTCATAAATGGGTCCATTTTTCAAAACACATGAGGTACATGTGCCTGGAAATGTGTGGATTATCTGCATTTTATTTGTCCATTTTCTCAGTTAACAACCAACATTTGCAAACACACATTCGCCTCCATCGTCTTTTCCTCAGAGCTTTCCCTGCCACGCTTTTGTCTCCTGAGATTGGCAACTTGTAGAATACTCATTATTCCACAGAATAATCTCTGAATGAGTCTCTTTCAGAGGTAGAGGAACATATTCACAGCAATAAATGAAAGTGGAGAGGATGACGGTGGTTGTTCAGTGAGTGATGGGTTTTCTAATCTCTCCAAAGCCTCCACCTCTGAATGTCCAGTGTTCAGTTTCTCTCACATCTCGGTACCATTGCATTGCATTAAGACAACTCATTTTTCACAGGAAACTGAAAATACGCCTGTCTGCCAGGACCTTTATCTCACGAGCTGAGAATGCCGTTAATGGCCCGCTCCGCTCTCTGTTGTTAATCACGTAGGGAGGAAATGTCTTTTTATGTGCTGAAAACCATCTCTCCTGAGGAAAGCAACAAGATGTTGTGTATTACGAACTGACATGTCAGTGTCAAAATTACAAATTGCATGCTTCCCCCCCATCCTGTTTTTTCTTGTCATTCAGCGGTATTTGATCTTCTGAGCACCCAGTCATGTCATTTGCTTTCTTGAGACTGACAGCAAAGAAACACTCAAACATGAAACTAATCGTTGCCACTTAGAGAAAAAAAATCAGCAAGATTTCATCCATCAAAGAGACCTTTTATTACCTTTTATATAAGGAGAGAGGAGAAGGATATTTTCAGTGCATAAACTCATTAAAAAGTTGAATGCACATTTGAAAGTTCAGTGGTGCCAAAACCAACCAGACACTGTTTTACAGAGATGTGGAAAATATAGATATTGTCAGATCAGTCATCACCA
>JBAJHX010000031.1:7470954-7483117 GCA_037176925.1 Amniataba percoides | reverse complement strand
AAGTCTGACATTGATTACATCCACGTTTAATCAGTAGGATGGTGTGAAAGCGTTGATTGGACTGTCACCCGTGTCCACGTGCATCCTCGTCCATGTGAATAAACTGCTTGACGTCCAAAACTCTGCAGGGAACCTTTTACCGCCATCTGCTTTTCCCCTCATCTGCCTGGACACACTCAAGACCAGTTGTGACTCCTGATTTTGAAGGGCTTGTTAATTATTGATGTTTGAACGCTTTCAGTCTTAACAAGCCAATCAGGCCTCGTCCTCCCCCCATTGAGTCACAGCGGCTTCATTTAAAGACATGGTGCAATCAGCGTGAGGTTTTGGGATGTAGCACTAAAATCAAAAGCTGGTATGGTATTTGACAGCTGGTTACAGGACTGGATAGGCATCAATAAACCCTTAAAGCCAGTGTTTAGGAATACATTTTACAACACTTCATGTGCTGTGCTGCTCCAAAAACAACCAGGTTTGATCATCTGCAGTGTCGCAGGACTGCTGCCATGTTATTACATCACTATTTAACAACATCTGCGAAGACTCTCACTCATCCAGGTCATTAAGTATGTAGGAGTGCTAAGCAAAGGCCAACTGGAAACACTTTAATTGGAAGTATTTAGCGCTGATGAGTACTTTATAAAAAAAAAAGCAATAATACTGGCTTACTGTGTGAGACACTAAGATGATGTGAGCAAATAGAATCTGTTCATGTCTTTAATTATTATGAAAAATGTAATTAAACATCTTTATTTGATAGTACAGCAGTGTGGTACTGTGTATATGTTACACTTTCACATACAAAATGTTTTTCCATATGTGAGAAACATATCATATAGGCTTTAGTTAATGATTGGTACATTTACAGACACTTAAAGATGAATATCTGCTTGTAACTACATTACTGTGCGTCATAAATGACTGACTGAGGATTTATTCCCTTTTTATAAATGATTAATAGAAATCTTAGCAGAGAACAGTTGACTCAGCACTTTGAATTATTAAAAATAAAGGCGATTTAGTTGCATTTAATATATTTGACAAGAAAGCTGACTCAGAAAAATGAAATAATTCAAATATAGATATAGCAATATATCAACTTTCTTTTACAAAAGACTTACAATAGACAACACACTTCAAATGAGTCACAAGTAATTAAAGATAATCAGATTATAGCAGAGATTTAAAGCCTCCTGGTGAATTACATCACTGATTACATTTGTCAGTAGGTGATCTTTTATCTGAGCAGCCCTGTGTTTGCTCTGCACTGTGCAGATGAACATGTTATGTAATAGCACCAAATCACAGGGTCACCAGCGATATCTGTGTGAAGTCTGCACAGGTGAATAAATTCTGTGCTCACTTCAGTTTGGACCGTGCAGCTGCAGAGCAGAAAGGTGGACATGAAGCTTTTTGAACAAGCTGCGGCCCGCCTCGGTCTGCTCAGCTGCCACCTCCGTGTGACATTTCGGTGGCCTCGGATGAGCTGCGTGTACATAAAGTGCTCCCCTGTCACCTTTCTTTCCCCGAGGTCCAACCTCACACCACTGGAGGTTGGCTGTCAATCAAATGTTTCCGGGCCATTCGGTGGGAAATGATAATGCTCCTGGGCACTCATGATTTTTTTATGGCTGTCACAGATGTTGTGACTCTTCAGGGCCACGTTTAAAGAAGTACAGGTTCAACGAAGGTGATAGTTAGCAAAAATATCCTGCAGTACATGCATTTAATGACTGCTAATTGTTGTGAAAAGTTTATTCTTCTATGGCACAGAAAGGCAGACAGTACCACAAAACGTGGTTTCTGTCTGATGCCAGTGATACCAGAATCACAAACATGATGCCCGGTGTCATTAGAGATGCATGTAGAGGAGAACATCATGTCACGGTTTCAGAGGTGAAAGTATCATTAATACAATACTCACAATTACATTTGTATTATGAGTTGCCAAACATTAAGCATTTTTTAATACTCTCTAATAATTTATGTACATCAAAACTAGTGATGGAAAGTAACTAATTACATTTACTGGCATAAAAGCTTCATGGGCGAGAAGAAATTTAGTCATGACTCTGATGAGCCTCTAACCTTTCCTCTAGCATCTCCAACAGGTTGGCTTTTGTATATTTATTGAAACTGAATGGATAGCCATGAAATTGGGTATATCCGATATCCATCATGCTCAGCGTTTGAAGCCTTCAAACACCAGTGAGTCCTTGAATTTCATACTGTAATCTGTAGCATCCAGAGCTTTAGATCTTCGTCATGATGTTATCAGCTTGATTTCATCATTTTGCATTCTCTCCAGTACAGATATAAACTTCTGGATTTTTGTTGCAAATGTAAGTCTTACTTAGTACTGTCAGTAAAATTATTCAGTACTTTAAGCAGTCTAAATCACAGGAATATTCATTACAAATCTGTTCCAATTCTATGAAAAATGCACGCAGGAAATCTGCTAGTCAAAAGGCCGTCCCAGTTTTTTGCATTCATGGCAGCACTTGAGTGGAGTTATGAAAGCTAAATGTTAAGTGGTAGGAGCAGAGAGGTTTCACTGCAGTCTGCAGTGAGAGGACAGATAAGACACTTCACAAAGAGCCACTGAGCAGATTACTTCTTGATCACATCAACACTTTGGGAAGTCACTGTTTAGCACCGTGTGACAACGAAAGAGCGAAACAAGGAGCAAAGAAAAAATATATGTGTGATATCTTAAGCGCCACAGAGGATTAAACACACAGTTGCAGTTCATTTTAATCTTTCTCATGTTCTTGTGGTATTTTTCCTCATATGGCACATGTGGATTAACCCCTAACTCACATCCCAAACTAATCTTTTTTCTCACTTTTCATCTGTAGGTTTTGAAAAAATTGACCTAATAAGCGCTAAGGGACAGCACACTCATGGAAAGTGGAGTGCATGTTCTAATTTTAAGCAATGTGAGGCCACAGAGGGGAAAATTTACTGTGGTCCCACTTTCAAATCCAACATGGTCTCTCTGGTCTTTGACTCCCCCTGCTGCTGGTCCATGATGCATAGCATGCTGCTTTTAAGGTCCCCCAGTAAACCTTTATTTGTTTGTTTGTTGTTTGTTGTTTGTTTTTTGTGCTGAAATCAAACAACTTGTATGTAAGTACACTGGGTGACAAAAATAAATATTTAATCATTATAACAGCACTCACAAAACTCTCACTGCTTTTAAACATAGTTTTTCAGAGCAACATTGTCAACCTTACATATGTTTATATTTACGTTGGATTTAATGTGGACATGGATTCCTGATCCTCGCCTGCTATATTTGTGAATATGACTTTTACCTGCAAATTGAATACATTTGTAACATAAAACTCAGAAATAGTACATTAATAATATTTAACTGATTTGGTCATGAGTTTTCTGAGAACTTGCAGACGTTAAAGGGAGTTAATGAAAATTAAATTAATTGACAACTGTGAAAATGTCATCTACTAATGAGGACCATGTGATTCGATCCAAACAGACAGTGTTTCACTCTGCTGCTGTTTCCAAGGTCAGGAATGAACTTTGTACGTCAGATTGAAAGTAAAAAAAGATTTATTGAGTTGAAAGTTTCAAAAAAGTGTTTGTAAAGCATCTAAACACAATTTGTCCAAATGTTTGGATAGTGTACAATAAAAGTGACATAAACATTAAACATTGATACAACATTAATATTGATTATATATTAATTACACATGCTTAGTGGGCATATATATGTTAATACAAAATAATGACTTATTTTGACATTTACTTAACTTAATTTACTTAAATTAACACATCATCACATGATTTAATCATTTTAATTAAAATATTGCATACTTCACAAACTATGTACACCTTATTCAAGCTGTATAAGATTAATAGCTGAGGACTACTTTCTCTATCTTTCTTTCTTTAATCCCTCTTTCTTTAACTTTTCCTGTACGAAAGCCTTTGGTTTGTGGTTTCCGGCGGGCCGTGAATGCGTCGCGCAGCGGTCAGCTGACTGTGAGCTGTCATGTGACGTTCACAGGCAGCGCGGACAGAGCAGAGTCAACAACACGGAGGGTCTCTCACAACCACCAAACACGGCTCGCTGCTCGATCCTCTCTGCTTTGTCTGTCCCGGTCCCTCGTCCAGTATGACTTGGACCAAATATCAGCTGTTCCTCGCCGGGCTCATGCTCACAACCGGCTCCATCAACACATTATCAGCGAAGTGAGTACATTTAAATGGGGGTCATGTGTTTCTAGTTAATTACAATGGAGCAGAAAGACACAGCCGGGACAATGTTTTAACTGTAAATATGTAAAAATGTAAATACACTATCAGCTGTGGTGCTTCTTATCTTATTATATATCATAATCTCAGTCTGTAGCTAAATAAAGCAGCTTGTGTGGTATTTGCATGTTATTATATGTTAGCTGCAGTTAGCATGTTAGCTCCACAAACATCCTCATTAACTTCTCTGCAGGAGGCTCCTTTGTGTTTCCGGACATTTCAGTGTTACTGACAAACCCAATAAGGCTGTTGTCAGGAAGCAGCCTCTGAATGCTCTCTGAGTTTGTCTTTATCTGAAGTCAAATGACCACAGCAGTGCCAAATGGACTGACTCTGCAGCTGTGTTATCATGAGCTGTCTGTGTGCAACAAACCTGCTCTGCAGGCCTCACAAGACTCAGCAGATCATGATGTGTCACAGAGATCAAATCATGTGTAAATACGGTAGCACTACACTGACTTTGCATCTGGGCTTGAAAACAGTAGAAAAGGGGTGGAAAATGCCTTTTACATACTCAAAGGCCAGTACGAAACATCATAAAGTGGTTTGATTTTGTCCAACTAGTTCTCCAAAATCAAAATAAATTCAGTTATAATGTTATAAAACAGAGACAGGCTTCAAATCCTCACGTTTGAGAAACAGAAGACAGTGAGTGAGCATTTTCATTGACAAGTGACGAAGAGTTTCCTGTCAGCTGACAAATCGATTATTATAGTAACAGTTTCAGTCCAGAGATGACTCCTCACATGTTTCAGCGTACAACGTCTTCATTATCAGAGAGTATCAGACGATTGCTCGTGTCACTAACAGATTAAACTCCTATCTAAACAGGAACCAGGTTGGGTCATTTTACTGAAAGATAGATATGGGATTTAATGATTGATTGTTTCAGCACTGATTTGTGTTTAATTCCTCTCCTGTTTTTGTCACAGTAGGAACTTTTTTAATAAATTCAGCTTTTTGTCACTTCTCCATTAATATGTGATGTCAGCTCCCTTGCTGCCTGACACACTCACGTGCCTGCCTGAAAATGTAAAACTATCATTTAACGTGTCTGACAAAACAAGCTGTGTCATGTCGCCCGATGAGAAGAGAGCAACTCGTCAGGTAGAGTTTCACCTCAGAGCCGCCTCGCTGGTTTTAAAGAGCTCAGTTACCACAGGCGAGTGGACAGTTTTGGTGCAGGTTCCCTCTTTCCCTTCATGCAAACGTGCACCACATGATGTGATATTTTACCGAGGACAATAAACACAATGCATCAGATTTAGTCGACGCTGCTCTGTCTGGTACTGAAGGCCTCAGAAGTGGCTTCATTTGAAGGATGTGCTGTGTCATCACCTTTCAGAACCGCATTCCCTCTTCGTGCATTTTGAAGCAGACAGGACGCTCACATGCTGGTCACGCTTCCTCTAACCGTCTGACTGTAAAAGTCAAGAGGTTATGCGTACTTAACTACTCATTAACCTCAACTTGAAGCAACGTCATCAAATCATTTTGTCTGACTGTACAGGTTTTTTTTATGTCAGGGCACAGATACAAATGTCCTTTCAATGAGAGAAGCTAAAATCATGTATACATCAAAATGTTTCTGTGGCTAAATGTTAAAGAATCCAAAATGTGAAAGAGGTTTGGTGCACAACAAAACTCAGCTCTAAGCAGGCATAGTTTTTAATCGGGCTGTTTTGGTGTTTCCTCTGTATATTTGTTTGTGTTAAACATCCACGATGAAGTTTGTAATAACATCTTCCTGTCTGACAGATGGGCCGACATGTTCTCGGCGGGGGGCTGCCACGATGTCCCTGAACACAAGTTCTCTCACCCGTTCGTCCAGGTGAGGTCATAAAGTGCATGTGACTGGGTTTTATAGCACTTTATATATGCGATTTCTAAACGCAGCACCACAGCAAAGAAAAGATGGCTGCCATTAAATACTATCAAGTTCATAAACTGACATCAAACACCAAATTAGTCTCGATGTTCACGAATACTTTGATCAGATCAGTTTGATTTATTTCAGTTTAGTTTAGTTCAGACACAGCTGCCTGTGTTTGGACAACACTGGACTGCTGAGATGTTTTGTTTCTTTTATTAGATGGAAAATCAGTTTGTGTAGCAAAAATGGTTTATAAATTTCTAAGTCAGAAGTCATAAACAGAAGTCACTTTTGTATCAAGAAGTTGTTCCGTTGTCAGCACAAACGACATGTCAGCAGTGCCACATTAACAACAGGCCACAGATACGCGCACATGTGTGTTTGTACATTACATATGTGCCACGTAATAATGATTAAAATAAGCTGTGGATTCGTGAGGACCCTCTCACCTTTAGTTTCCACATTGTAACTCATCTACTCTCCTCTTCTCCCTCGCTACGTGCCCAGGCGGTGGGAATGTTTCTGGGCGAGCTCAGCTGTCTTGCCGTCTTCTACATCTTACTTTGCCACGACAGACGAAGCCCAGAGCCCAAGATGAACCCGGGCCAGAGCTTCAACCCTCTCCTCTTCTTCCCCCCCGCCATGTGTGACATGTGTGCCACCTCCATCATGTATGTCGGTGAGTGACCTTTACTTTGTATCTGCTGAGTGCTCAGAAATCTCCTCTAATTAGCCGACGTGCTTGTTTAAATTGCTCACGGGTTGTTTTCGTGGTTCCTCTAGCAGATGTGATCTTGTGCTCTAATCTATTCTGCCCTTCAAAGGTCAAACGTAATGACACAAGTCCTGTTGGAACAGCCAGAAGAATAGATTACCTACTTTTGTTTAAAAAGAGATAATTAAGTCAAAGATAATGCTCTTTTTCTCAGTGCTATGCAGCTACTGCCTTCCACCTTTATTTTACCGGCGTGGCCTGTTTGTTATTATGTCCTGAAAAAGAAAACATTTATTTACGTCCGCCATGTTAAACCTGTTTTCTTTGTTTTGTTTTTTTTGTTTGTTTGTTTTGTTTTCCAGCTCTCAACATGACCAGCGCCTCCAGCTTCCAGATGCTGCGCGGAGCCGTCATCATCTTCACCGGTCTGCTCTCGGTGGCGTTCCTGAGGCGACGCCTGCTGCCCAGTCAGTGGTTCGGCATCCTTGTCACCATCTTGGGCCTGGTGATAGTGGGCCTCGCCGACTTCTTCAGTGACCACAAAGACACGCACAAACTCAGCGACATCATCACCGGTAGGCTGGGCTTTTAGTCAGATGTGTGGCACTGCGGAGAAGGAAATGTGTAAACTAATCAGACCTATAAATTAAACCCAACCACGGCACATAAAACTGAAGTGCGCCTCTCCTCTCTTCTGTCCTGCAGGAGACCTTCTGATCATCCTGGCTCAGATCATCGTTGCCGTGCAGATGGTCCTGGAGGAGAAGTTTGTCTACAAGCACGACGTCCATCCTCTGCGGGCAGTCGGCACTGAAGGTACAGCAGTTGTGAGAACACGGACAGGAAACGTTTTCGCTTAAAACTGTTTGTCATGAACCTCTGATCGTGGATCAGCCCACCCACAGAGAGACACAGAAGTACATAAGTAGGACGAGCCACATTCCTGAATTTTCCATGTAACCAGAAGTAAATAATGACAAAAGCAAAGGTCAGAGGTCAAAAAACACACTAGGTTTATCATTGTCTTCAAACAGAAAGCAGTCACAACTTTAAGAGGAAGAAATGTAATTGGATTCACAGTAAATTGCTTTCAGCATCTTCCAAATCATTTTAATTTTGTTTTTTTTTATCATATATAAATATGGTTTAAATGGTCTGAATTATTTTGATATGCTCTTTATTTAAACTACAGAGTTACAAAGGCAAGACATCAAAAAGAGAAGTCTTTCAGGAGATTAGGGATTAGAAGCCAGTATTGCACATTTCTGTACACACATTTAAAGTGTGTAATTAACCTGTTTTGGACAGAATAAATGAAACTGATATGCTGACAGAATCTTGGTAACACCGTGAGATAAGGGAATTTGTTGCTGCTGAGAGCTGTTCAGATTTCAAAACCTTTTTTTTTTTTATTTGAAAATGTATGGTCCTTGTTCTCAAGAATTTTGGTTCCCCCTTGGTGCTCTCACAGCCTCATTTCTAACATCAGGCTGCTGTTTTTAGTGGAAATAGCTCTAAAAAAAAGACAACTGAATACTACCTTCTCAGCACCAAACAGGCAGATTGACAAAGTCAGCAAATATCTGGTGAACAAAGTCGAGCTTTTAGCAGCCAAATGAGACCAGAACAGAGCTAAAGGAGAGTGGATATTTGAGTTACATTGGTCAGGTGGCCAGAAGCACAACCGTAATCTCTGACATCCTTTTATGTCAGCTTGATGTGTTAGTTGTGTAAATATGCTGCCATATAATGTAAATGTTGTATTTATAAGTGGCCTTAAAAAATTGTCGATGCAGCTTTCCCATTTGTTTTTTGTCACTGGCTTTTGATGGTGGGTTAGAGAAGAAGGCATATTCCTATTAAGCAAATCTACTTATTTTTTAAACTCTACTCTATTCTTTGCTTTTGTCTTGTGAATTACTGGACAGTAAAAAGAAGTGACTCAAACACACAGAGGAGCCACTGTTTCAGGTCACAAAGGTTCAGTTCTGTTTTCTGGCTCTTCTTCTTCTGCCCAGGTTTCTTTGGTTTCATCGTCCTCTCCCTCCTTCTCATCCCGATGTACTTCATCCACGTCGGCAGCTTCAGCAACAACCCTCGGGAGGTCCTGGAGGACGCGCTGGACGCCTTCTGCCAGATCGGCCACCAGCCTCTCATCCTGCTGGCTCTGCTGGGCAACACGGTCAGCATCGCCTTCTTCAACTTCGCAGGCATCAGCGTCACCAAAGAGATCAGCGCCACCACCCGCATGGTGCTGGACAGCCTGCGCACGCTGGTCATCTGGGTGGTCAGCCTGGCGCTGGGCTGGGAGGAGTTTCACGGGCTGCAGATTTTGGGCTTCCTGGTCCTGCTGGTGGGCACAGCGTTCTACAACGGACTGCACCGCCCCCTGCTGGCCAAGATACCGTGCTGCGCTGCGCTGGTGAACGCGGAGGAGGCGAACAGCCCAGGAGAAAGAGAGAGACTGCTGGGTGACGGCAGCGTGCAGGCCAACGACGAGAGCTAGACGTCCGTCTAAGAGGACTTCACTGTCCGTCAGAGACACTGCGCTGTTCATGTGGGCTGTCGGTGACGGCCTCATTTTAAATGTTTCTTTTCATTCACACCACAGATTTTAACTGACCTCACTCAACATTGTAAAATCTTTGAGTGTGCAAACTCTTTTAAAGGACATTTTTGGAACTGTGCAGCTGCACAAACAAGTTGTATCTAATCTAACACTAGGTAAGGCAACAAATTCCTAAAAAATTTTCCTTCAAAGAAACAGTATATGCAGGCTGCAGTTTTTATACCACTATAGGTTTTTTAAGGTATTCAGATGATTTGGAAATTGACTATTTGGTTGTGTCTAAACAAAACAAATATAATGTGTCCCAACATTTTGTCCATTTATTTTTAAAAAAGGAACTTTAACTTGGTGCAAAATCACCAAAAGCACAAAAACACTGTCATACAAGTTGAACATGAAGGTCAGCTTGGATGCCAATTGTTTTCAATAGAAGCATCATTGTTACATTATTTCTGAAAGTCATCAAATGGTCTCGTATGCCAGTTTTTATCAATTCATTTTAAGAATGGGATTTTATTTTGTAAAAGTCGCTGTATGATTGTGCCAAAGTGTTTTTAAACTTGGAGATGACGGTACAATGAAGAAATTGCACAAGTTCAACATCTCCTTTGTGATTAAACTGCAGGCAATCGCAGTTTGATTGAAGACGGAATCTGTCACATGCAGAAAAGCAGTTTTAAAAAGAAAATGTATGTATATTTGCTCTCTGACATTTTGATTCATGTTGATTTTATTTGTACAAAGTCAGAGCTTCTACACCAAGTGATTTGCACTTGTTTACTGTAAATCCTGTTTTTGTCTCTGTTCAGTAGTTTTGGGTGGCGGCTGTAATGTACAGTAAGAAAAAAAGGGAACTGTCATTAAATTACACTTGAACCTGAATGGTGCAAAGGTATTTTTACTCTGTGGACCTGAAGAAAGCTGCAGTTGACAACAACAAAAAAAAAACTTAAACAACCCAAAAAGTCTTAAAATATGTTTGTGTTGCACGATTAAATGCTGAAATAATTTGTTGATTAATGGATCTGTTGATCAACAGAAAAATGGTGTTTGCCCAAAACACTGTGAAAAATATTCTTTACATTTTTAAATGTAAAGATGGAAAAAATGCTGTTTTTCCACACTTTGTATTATTTTAAATTGAAAACTTTTGAGTTTCGGATCACTGGCAGCACAAAACAAAATATTTGAAAATGTCATGTAATGGTCATTTCTAACCATTTTATGACTTTTTTAATCCTAAATTCATATTAATTAAAAAACAGTCAACATACAAAGGAATGAAGATAATGATATTTGCTGAAATAATGGACAGTTTGTAAATGGTTATATGTGAAATATACACAGATCAGGTGAGAATGCAAAGAAAATTAGCACGAAAATATGACAAACATCTGACTTTGAAGTTCGGTAGCAGCTCAGCGATGTGATGTGAGTGTCCAGTGTCAGCAGCCCCGACACCAGCAGCTGACACCTGCCTTCACTTCCTCAGTCGACCCCAACATCCTCCCTGAAGACCGGCCACCGCGCTTTGCTGGAGGTCAAAGGTTAAAACCCAGGAGTCCCCAGAGATCCTCACACACGACCCCCGTTCAACTCCAGGGACAGGATGAAGGAGAATGTGTCAACTGAGCAAACACACATTGATCTGTGTTAATTAAGAAGTTCATGTCACTGCAGATTACAGAACAACTAAAATCAGCAAGAAATGATTCATTATTAGTTATTTTTGGTTAATAGGCCCGGAGGAAGAGTCCTTGCACTCATTACAGACTAATGTAAACAAAGTTAAAATAATTTTAAGAGAAACATAGTTACGATAATCATATCAATATATAACACATACAAACACACGCACATTTTGATTCAGTAATTAGTTTAACCACTGCAGACTGTTGTTGATTGCATAACTTTATTCTGCTTTCCTTTATTTTATTGTAATACTGTATATTACAAACACACACACACACGCACACACCTCAGACCAGCCCGGACCCTGTCACAGTAAAACACAACATGGCCACTAAGTGGCACCGTTTCCCTACAAAATAAAATGCAGCTCTTCACTGTGTGTGCAGCTGCTCTCTGTTCTTGAGCTGCTACCTGAGTGGGGGTGGAGGGGAGGGGGGAGGTTAGAGGACATCACATTATGTTGTCTGCAGTAGCGTTACGGCCATAAAGCACAATAACTCTGAGGTAAAAATATATATTTAAATGCTCGCTGCAGGAGGCTGCACAGAGACGTACAGAGATAAATGTCAGCAACCTTAAATCATAAAATGTGTTGACTCAACATCTCAGAACATACTATGCATTATAATAAAGAAATATTTATATATTTCTTTGCATACTGAGTTTAAAATGAGAAAGAATTTTTGGTTTGAAGCTTGGTTTTTACGGGAAAGTGTGTTTACAGTGCAGCTCCACAGTGGGGACTCGATCTGCGGCCTCTGACGTGAACAAAAGAGATAAATCATAATATGATAAGCCAAAGCAGAGCAGAGGACACTCCTGAGACAGCCTGGAAAAAACATGTCCAGTAGCTGTTTTCTGCACAAATTTGTCCCAATGCGGTCTGTTGACTCCCCTGAGACTACGTGATCCACGAGCAAAAAATAAAGCCTGTGAGATACTGAAACACACAGATAGAAAGATAGATAGATAGATAGATAGATAGATAGATAGATAGATAGATAGATAGATAGATATATAGATAGATAGATAGATA
>JBAJHX010000031.1:7433312-7469436 GCA_037176925.1 Amniataba percoides | reverse complement strand
AGACACAAAATCTGTGGTAGACTGTTACCAAACCAAATGTAATAGTTAAGTACAATTAAATGGCATTTTACACAAGTATTGTCGACTCATACTTTAATTTTTGCCATTACACTATTTCTTGAATCTGCTACATTAATTTGACAGCTGTACTTACTGGTTACTTTTCACACATAAAGAATTTACATGTACTTATAAACCTTATAAAATACAAAAAAAAAAGTTACAGATTCAAGCAGCAGTTTGCTGTGTTTGGCTTGTGAACCTTAAGCTGTCAGCAGTTTCTTGTATGGTTTCCTTTAAGTATCTGTTTTATAATCATGCAACACAGAGAAATGTCCAAAGATGAGTATATGTTCAGCAGTACTTAATGTTTTTGTCCTTTCTTCTCTCACTAATCATTTTTCTGTGACCCTCAGGAAGGGAGTGTAAAAGTAACGAAATGCTGCTTTATTCGTTCATATTTATTATTGCATCTGTAATAATCATGTAATATGTGTATCAGTCACTGAGACTATCTTACTACAGAATACTTTAAGTCATTTTTCACTGTTAATACTAAAGTACTTTTGTTATTATCATCAGAAAGCCAGCCAGTGTGCTCATCCATTTCCTTACTCATCATGTTTTTTTATTAGGTAACTTCCTTTTCTTATTATTGAATTACTTTATTATTATTATTATCTATTATTTAATTTTAAATGTCTTTCTGGGTCAGAGTGAGGACAGTTCTCTGTAAGCAAATGAGAAGAGAGGAGGTTTTGTCACTGGGGGGAGCTGCTTGAACATTTAGTGTCTTCACCTGCTCATTAACGTTTTCTCTGAGGGAAGCATCAATATTCTGTTTAAATGTATTTATGATATGTGAACAAATGCATTTAATATGACTGAAAGGAAATACTGCATTTTTTAACAGCAGGATTTTACTTCTTTTGCAAAGATAGTTGCATAATTCACTAAGATATTTTAGTGTATATATTGTAAATAACCTTGCAAACTTCACCCAGCCAATCTTTTATTAATTCATTTTCATTTATTTCACTCAAATAGTTTTTTTCTCATCTCACTGCTGCAACATATGAACTTCTCCTCAGAGATCCATCAGCCTAATGTCATTTTTCTTATCTTACATGTTAAAACTGAAACTTAAATTATGATGGTTTTATGGGTCTATGAGGTAATTAGCTCCACATTGACCAACTACAGCAGTAAAATGATACTCACATATAATTTTTACTTAAGTTAAAGATCTGAATACTTCCTCCATCACCATCCTGAACTGTGCTAAATATGAGCGAAGATAATAGAACAAAGATGTTTGTAATTTGATCAGTTTTTTTTTTACTGCTAAGAACATAAAATCAGTCATGTTTCATGAGACATAAACAAAGTGGAAGGAGAAAGATTGCAGGACCGCGCTGCTTCGTCATGCAAATAAAGAACCATCCGAGTTCATCTGCACCTCAGTGAGAGTTCACTGTTTGAAATATGCTGGACGTATTCAGGATCACATAAACGGGGACAATCTTGTTTTGAATTGACTCGAGACACATCCCTCAGTTCTCGCCCCCCCTCCCTCTCTTCTCTGTGGAAATGATGGCAAGGTGCCATACAGAAGGCTGTGTACAATGGCCCAGGTCCCATTAAATCTGCGAAAGTTCCTTCCTGAGGCAAACATTGCCAGAAATAGTAATCTTGGCTTGGAGCTGGAGTCTTCCAGAGGGGGAGCAATAATTCTCGGCGTAATAATGGAAATCATTTAATTCTGTCCTGCAGCCTCTCTGATCCAGCAGAGCTACAGGCCGAAGTGCTCATTCAGTTTTCCTCCGCCTGATAAGGCTTCCTGACAAACACACAGCGAGCAATCAGGCGACAACAATGGGCTCTGTCAGACGCTTTAAACTTCAGGTAGTCAACAGTGCACAGCAGCACGGCTTTGTTTTCACCCACGGCGAGCATGTGACTCATAAATGCTTTGGCTTTTCATTTTCAGGCTGTTTGTTTAAGCTGTGATTAGCTGCGCTGCAGAGTCTACGTGCCCTGAAGTGGAGCTGCGGCCTCCTCCGAGACAATCAGGACACTAATCAGGCATCCGAGTTTCAGCAGAATGAGAAACTCTTAGTCAGTCTGTCGTCGTTATCTTGTTTTAATGTGGAGGCAGCTGTTAGTGAAAAATGACAATCACAACAGAAATGTTCACAAATACATGGTGGTCAAAAGATTTGAAGAAGTGGTGGAAGAAGATCCTTTACTAAAGTGAAAGTACAGTACAGCAATGTAGAAATACTCCATTACAAGTAGAGGTCCTATTAGTACTAAGTGTTATCAATAAAATGAGCTCGAAAGGTACAGAAATGATTTAACTTATGTATTGTTACATGTGACTATTATTCTGTTGTTGATTCAGCATTTTATTGTTGTAGCTGGTTGAGGCAGAGCTACTTTTAATTACTTTATCTAATATACAGTTACTGCAGGTGCTCCAGTGGTTTCAAACATTGAGATCAGGCCCCCCTGGAGGCCACACCATAAATCTGAAGGGCTGTGAGGCGATTAAATATGGTACGAAATAAGAAATAAAAGTTCTTCTCCGCAAGATTTAGTTGTCTAAATAAAACCACATAATAAGGTTAATGGGAAATATGGATGTATGTAAAATATTAAATCTGAAAATAAAGTAGCTCTTTCTAATAATGTGTAGTAATGTAATAGCAAATATACTTTTCCCTCTGACCTGTGGTGGGCAACAAAACAGCACAAAATCGAAATAATCAACCAAAGTACAAGAATCTGAGATGGTATTTAAATGGTTTCTTTCCACTGAATTGAAGCATGACTGTGCTCATTTATGAAGGCACAATGACAAAAAAGGACTATGAGGTAATTTATTATGTTCTTCTCAGAGATTACAGCCATGGTGTGAAGATAAATATGATGTTTCCAAACTACTTCAGAAAAACAGAAACTTTTGTTGAAAACGTCTGCTGTCGAAGACAGATTTGAGTCTGGAGCACTTTGAGTCCCTTAACCAGAGACAGAGTCACTGGCACTGGCAGAAATCCCACCTGCCATCATTTATACAGCTCCACAGAGGCCCCGCTTGGAAAAGAGAAATAAAGGTGAATAATAGTATCCAGCAGGGCTCCGGCTGAAAAAGTAATATTTCAGTTTGATTTGTGATTTGTGGATCAAACGTGTTCTTACCTTTCAGAATATTAAAGCTTCAGGCCTGAACAGTCTGACACTCTGCTCCTAAAACGTCTGCATAAATATCATGTGATGCATTAAAAAAGGCCCATATGATACAAAAACAATGAGAGAATAATTGCTATTAATAATCAGGACAATAAATGTGTATTAAAAGATGGAATGGGACTGCAGGTTGACTGCATGTGTCCTGGTGAAAACAATGATACAAACTGGTGTTTTCTGGGGCGTAGTTACTTTCTGCATCCTCCACATGTGTTCAGTGTGACCCTGCTGTGAGAGGATCATCTGTCTGTACACACACACACACACACACACTTTCTCTCTGCATATAAATATGATGCTGGCTGTGAAACTCAGATGATAAAAATAGAAAACCAGCACATTTTACTGCAGGTCTGAATAAGTCAGTCAGAACATGCAGAGAGAAACATCTCACTTTACCCACGTTATGTTGTTTAAATCCTGTGTGTGTCTGTGTCTGTGTGTGTGTGGACAGTCAAAATAATAACCAGCGGAGTTCATGCATGTTTGATGTTTCCTTCCTAAAATCTTTAATCACTTCAGAGATTTTTAAATGAAAAGATGCTTTTGAATTTTCGCGAAAGCAGTTTTTTTTTTTTTTTTTTTTTTTAAAGTGATCCACTGATGCCAAAAAAATCTGCGCTCAGTGGCCCCAATTCTATTTTTTTCTAATTATCACTTAACAGGCTGATCGGCGCAAACACACACCAATTTACATTTAAAGAGAAGAAAAAAAAAACATCCTACACATTTCCATGAAATTAAAAAAACGTTATTCGTGTCATGCTGTCTCTCGGATGAACTGATCTCTCTCTCTCTCTCTCTCTCTCTCTCTCTCTCTCGGGCTGATCGGAGGCCTGTCTCGGTGTTTCGGTGGCCTCTCTCTCCTCTTCAGCACCTGAAATAACTTGAGGCGTGCTGCGTCCGCCGCATCCTCTTCCCTGGATTGTTTTGACTCTAAATTTAACCCGGAAAAGTGTCACTCGAAAACAGCATGATAGGAGGCGGCCAGGGTCACCCGAGAAAAGTCCGCGGCCCTCAGAAGCCGCGGAGGCCATTGTTCAACAGAAACATGCGATGTGTGGATGAGGGGGGCAACAAGTGTGAAGGCATCACAGCGAGAGAGAGATCACTTTAACTGACAGTGTACACAAAGAAAAATAAATAAATAAAAATATGATTGTATGATTAAAAATATATGCTGTTTAAAGTCAAATGCGCATGAAATGTTTAAATTAAAGGTACGTATATTTCCTTTTTTTTATTTAAACCCCCGATCGTCGCCCCTGGCTGGCGGAGGGCCCGACGTGTGAATGTTGAAGGAGCCCGCGGGTGAAGCATCGCCTCTGAAGTTAATTGTGTTTTGCTTTCTGAGGGGGGAATCGGTTTCCTCTGTTTATTATGAGCGTGGCGGCGGATTTGCGTCACAGCGCAACTTGCGGGTCGAGATAAAGTTGCACAAATATTGAAAAAGGGAAGTTCTAACAGTCATTATAAAGCGCCCCCCTCCTCCTCCTCCTCTGCTCCGGAAGAAATAAGGATTTCTGCTGTATCCTAAAATACTAAAACAGCTTCTATTTCGGGGGCGAATCTAGCAGGAATATCCGCTCATTTAACACGAATCACAGCCCATCAAAAACAGGATGAGATGGAGCTAATAGAGGCTCTCCTGGGCGTCCAGGACCATTACAGACATTATTAAAGCTTCAATAAACCCTGTGGCCTGTTTTTTTATTTTATTCTTCTGCTTTTACTGAAGCAATGTGTGGTTTTTTTATGTTGAATATGCAAAGATCAAAGACTGTCTTGAAAATATGTGTGATCCAATGCGCCTCTCCAGGAAATGATTATTTATTTCCAAGAAACAAAATCGAAATTAACATGAAGGTTAATGGATGTGATGTTTTTTCTTTTTTTTTTTTTTCTTGGTGCTCTGATGGGCGGAGGGGCTCTTTAAGTGATCAATCCATCATCTGAGGATCAAAATTGCTCCGGGAGCGTCCCGGTCATCTGTGTGTGTGTGTGTGTGTGTGTTGGACCCCATCCTCGCTCACAAGGGCGTGATGAGAGCGAGCGCCGCGCGCTCATTGGCTCTGCGAGCGACCAATCAGTGTCGGCGGAGGAACTTGAGAGCGGAGCAGCAGGCTTTGGATTTCAGAGTCGGGAGAGCGAGTTTGGCACCGACACAAAGAGGACGGTCATCTATCCCCCCACCCCACCACCCCCCTTCCTAAAACGCAATCCCTTGCTTTTTTTTTTTTTTTTACATGCCTGTCCGCTCGCACCGTCTCCAGACAAACCATCCGGCGCGCTCGAGGCTGCGGGATGTTCACGGCCGGGCTCACCCCGTTTTACGCGTCCAACTTCAGCCTCTGGTCTGCGTACTGCGCGGGGGGCTTTGCTGTGGATACGATGAAGAAACCGTCCTTTTGCATCGCGGACATTTTGCAGGCCGGGGACGCGGAGAACATCCCGGGGTCCTCGGCCCTCATGGTGCACATGGGACACCCCCACCACCCCCACCAGCACCCGCACCCGCACCAGCAGCAGCAGCAGCACCGCGCGCAGCAGCACGGGTCGCCGCTGCGCCCTTCGCCCGTCGCGCCCGAGCCGTCGGTGTACGGCGCGAGGTCTCCGTACCACCACCGACACGGACTACAGCTCACGTCGGTGTCCAGGACGGCGTTTAACTCCCAGCAGGCGCCGCCGCCTTCGAGCAAGGACCTGAAATTCGGAATCGATCGGATACTGTCGACGGACTTTGACCCGAAGGGCAAAGAGAAGTCATCGCTGAGAGGTGAGAGGAGACCACTGATCACACACCAAGAGAACACAAACAAACACGCGAGCTGTTCGTGTACGAGCTTCCTGTCATGTCAGCCAAAGAAAACAAGAAATAAGGGGTGTGTTTTATGGACTTCTGTCTTTTTTAAAAAGAAAATCTCATGACAGAAAAAGAGAGTCGTGTGAGGACTGTAGAAACTGAAAGCAACAAAGTAGAAGCAGCTTTTTTTTCACATGTGTAAAGAAAGTCAGTTCCTGCCAGTACACAACACAGACACACTCACAAACAGACTCTTAATGTGTGCACTTTAAGGTGACCTGCCAGGGAAGGAGAAGGGGGGGGGGGTCTCTCTTCTTGTGGCCCCCTAACAGGAGAGGTCAGAGGTCAGGATCAGCAGCTGGATGTTTGCTCAGACACACTTTAGCGGTCACACTTGAACCCAGGATGGGCTCTCTTTAAACTTAGAGCACCTTGCCCATCCTCCCCCTCCTCTCCTACCCCCCCTAACCCCCCCACCCTCCCCCACCTCCCCTCCACATTCAGGTTGCCTGTGTGTCACTCTCTCTCCTGACTGAAGCCCATCATCTCTCGCTCTGTGACAGATCTCACGTCCATCGTTAGCTCGAACCGTCAGTCAGGGGTCCACATGTCCGTTCAGCCTCCGGCCAGCCAGTACTTCTCCTCCATAGACCCCGGGATGAGCGACGCGTCCGCCATGATGAGTTCACTAGGCAGCAGCAGCAGCAGGCACTCAGGCCAGCATCAGTTTCAGGACACCTTCCCAGGTAGCCACCAACACCTGTAGGAGCTGTCACAGCAGACAGGAAGCTGGGCAGAGTCCAGCTCTCTGTCTGTCTGAAGGTGCGAGACACCTGCAGTGATTGTGCCCCCCCCCCCCATACACACACACACCACCATACACACACACACACACACACACCACCACCACCACCCAGGTTTCTGTTCTCTCTTCTAACCTCACCCCTCCACCTCCTGCCTGTCTTTCAGGTCCTTACGCCGTCCTCACCAAAGACACGATGCCACAGACGTACAAGAGGAAAAGGTCATGGTCGAGGGCGGTGTTCTCCAACCTGCAGAGGAAGGGGCTGGAGAAGAGGTTCGAGATCCAGAAATATGTCACCAAGCCGGACAGGAAGCAGCTGGCTGCGATGCTCGGCCTCACAGACGCTCAGGTGAGGAGCGAGGCCTGACTTTGGATTCAAGGGCACACACAGCACCTGCAGCAGTGAAGTGTTAGGAAGCAGCAGAGGAGGTGTTTCTTACAGGAAATCAAGCTTCGTTTGATTTCTGTCCTAATGAACAGATGAATAAAACACAAGGCCGTAGTCAGGATTTTAAAAGTATCCCTTCAGAAAAATCTGATCAGACACCAGAATTTTTTTTTCTCATTGTTTGGATTTTCTCATGTTTAATAATTCAGTTTATTTCAATTATATTTTTCATTTAGTCAGTTCCCAACATGGCCTGCCAGGTCTGAATGATTCCTCCTCTGCTCTCTCAGATTGTGAAAATATTTTAACCAGCCAAAAAAAAAAAGGAGGACTTTTTATATTAAAAATCAGTTCATAATAATCAACAAAAGACAGTTGTTGACCTTTAGCTGAGACTGTAAAGTGCAACCTGATTGGCTGAAAGACGTCCAAGTGGATGACAACATTTCTTTGAGCAGCACCTCTTCAGTTACACACACACACACACACACACACACTATGTTATTTCACCACTATTTCTGCATAATATTACATGTGAAAATATATTTATATATAAATATATATAAATATATCTTTATACCAGCACTTTTCTTGAGGCCTCCTGATGTATTATTCTGGTGAATAGCCTAATTATTTTTGCTCTGTATTTACATTTTTCATGCAGCCCCAGTGAGACTGCACAGATAAAGCTTAAGTGAAATATTCTGGGTTAGGGTTAGACCTACGTGCATATTTTCCTCATTACAAGTGAGAGGAAAGTGTAAGAAAAAAAAGTCCGAAAAAAAGTATAAGATTGTGACATAATTTCCCAAATTTCCTGCAACTAGGAAAAAAGTCTAAATGGAGATTGAGGGGGAAATGCAGAGGCTGTGCAGAGAGGCATGTTGGAGAAATATCTAACAGCGTGTGTGTGTGTGTGTGTGAAGGTGAAGGTGTGGTTTCAGAACAGGCGCATGAAGTGGAGGCACTCCAAAGAGGCGCAGGCTCAGAAGGACAAAGAGAAGGAGCAGCCGGACAAGAGCGCGTCCGAGCCGGGCGGGGAGGAGCACAAAGAGCCGCCCGAGTCCGACCTCGACAGCGACGCCCGCAGCGACTGCGACTCGGACGAGCCTCCGGAGGAAAACCAGGACGGACACTTGGACGTTTCCGAGCTGAGCAAAAGCAGCGCGACGGAGGCGCCGGGCCCCGACACGACGGCCCCCCAGAGACTGATATGAAGAG
The DNA here is from genome assembly GCA_037176925.1 of Amniataba percoides. Lineage (NCBI taxonomy): Eukaryota > Metazoa > Chordata > Actinopteri > Centrarchiformes > Terapontidae > Amniataba > Amniataba percoides. The sequence goes on along the minus strand of JBAJHX010000031.1, from coordinate 7,460,970 downwards.
CTCTTTGTCTTTGTTAGCAGCATCATTATTATTATTATTAATATTATTATTATTATTATTGTTGTTGTTGTTGTTGTTGGCAGAAGAACGACAGCGATGTTTAAAGCGCATCTGGAGTGACCCAGTTTATCCCCCCGAGGTGTTTTCGCAGCTTTTAGTCAGGCCCCGCGCCCGTCTAATTCCTGGGAACAAGTGGAGCAGCAGGACAGTGTGATACAATATTTTCCCCCCGATTCATTTTTGACTTTTTATTCGATTTTGTCACGTTGTTTTTTTTTTTTAATTCCTCCCTCCCCTCTTGAAGGCTCTGATGATAAAACCGTAGGCCGACTGAAAAGTTAAAAATGGCGCTTTCCGGCCAACTCTCCTTGCTGTCGTTTTCCTCTCCAGAGCTTTGGTGTGCATCGTGTTTTCCTCATCTGAAGGAAATGTGCGGTTGTGAATTTTTATTTTTAGGTTTTGAACCACTCGTCTCACGTTATAAATGAAATCTCAGAGCATCACGACAGTGTATTTGTTTTTGTCTGGACATAGCCCATAGATGTGCTATTTTGTTAATAATAATTTGCACTGAAAATATTGTAAATAAAATGTTTCTTACTTTGAAAATCGCATTTTTATTATTATTATTATTATTATTATTATTATTCACTTGCCTGCTCATCACGAGTCAGTTATTTGTTCCAGACTGACTTAGTTTAATTTAGATGTTAGAAATATAGCTTTATTGATTTTATTGTTTAGAAATATATCTTTATTGATTTTATTGGCTTTTCGTATATTTAAAATCAAAGCTATCCGAGCAACGATATAAATGTTCAGGAATCAAAGAAGACGTTGCGTTCACGTGTTGTAAATAGGAAACTAAAAAAATGTATAAATAAAAATGATAATTTAGAGGAAATCAGAGACTGGGAGGAACTGCTGCCTAAAACAGGTGGTTTACTCAACAGGAATGAATTTGCATAATATAATAATTGATTTTTTTGTCTTGTAGAATAAAAAAACTGCATATTATTGTTTTGATAATTACCTCACCAACAAAGTTAAGTGAATTAAAATTAAATCAATGACATATATTTTTTTGTTTTTCTTTTACTCCGCTCAGCTGTTGAATTGATCACATGCTACCTCAGTGATAAATATGTACATCTTCAGGCCTTCTTCTATAAGAGCATTAATGTAATGCTACATTTCTCCTGAGGATGTTACAGACTCTGACAAACCAAAAAGCAAAATAGAACAAGAGAGAGGAGAGAGAAGAAGAAGGTAATTTATAGTTTGTATACATTTACTGGCTCCAGATAGCAGCAACGACCCGGATGAGTATATTTTATGTATCCAGACACAGATACAATCAACATGTCCTCCATTTAAAGTGCTGTTCATAACCTCCCCCTGCAGTCACTCTGTCCTCCCCAGATCTGCTCTTTTTTTTTTATTTATCATGCCACTCATGGACTAACCAGCGTGAGAGGACATGTGTTGAAATGTAATTTCCCAATTAGCTTTATCATGATGGTTTGTGGTGACTGCTCAAAATTTATAAGATAGACGAAATCCACATTATTGCTGCAACACACGTCCACATGTGCAGCAAAATTTAAACCTGTTTAAGTGTGTTTAATTACATGATGTAATGACACATTCCCTACCTCTACATGTGCATTAAGTGTACCGGTGTCTGTCAGAATAATTAGGTTTTATTAGGACGCCATAAATCTGCAATAACCCACAATGGCTCCTCCTCAAGATAATGGTTTTCATTGACACTCCTCAAACTGAATGGGACTTTTAAGCTCACTAATGTCCTTTCCTGTGTAGTCATCATAACTGTAATGCATGATGCTTATGAAAATGATTTTTCATGCCAAAAGATGACTTTTGTGAAGAAAATTCCTGAATAAGTGTTTTTCAAACGCAGCTGCAGTAGCAACATAATGATTGTGTAAGATGAGAGGTTTGAGTCAGACTAACGGTTGATGCAAAAATCATCCTGGTGGTTTGGTGGGGCTTTCGCTCACAAGTTTATCCATCTATCAGCCTCAAGGTGCATCTTAAACATCAGTGGTGGAAGCAGGATGCAGATTTACTTGAGTAAAGGTAGCAATACCACATTTTCAAAATGCCCCACCACAATAAGTCCTGTAGATCTATTTTGCCTGTTAATGTTGAGTAATGCCAGAAAGTAACTGAGTAAATTTACTTCACTGCTGCATTTAAATAGCTTTGGAAGTACTACTATTCACTCACACATTCAGATTATTAATACAAAATACCATACAATAAATTTAATTTTACAGATAATACTCATCCACTAATGTAATAAATTTTATTCTGAAATGAGTGATTCTATATAACACTACTTTTCTGTTTGAAGTATATTTTGATGCAATTACTTTTGTGTCATCAGTTTTACTTGTTATATAGTATTTCTTCACTGTCGTACATAAATAAAAGATCTGAACTACATCCACCACGGCTGACGAGATCAACATAAAATAAAGATAATCTGAGTAAAAAATACCAATAACATATGGTAAACAATGTCATTTCTTCACTACTAAAAGTTCTTCACTGGCATCGAAATGATGATAATCTGCTCTGTCAATGTGAGATTATTAATTATTTATCAATATTATTAACATGCAGTGTGTTTTAAAACCTTACTCTACAAAATAGTCTGTATAAGGTAGCATAAAACAGAAATACCTCACAGCTGTTCTTCAGTACCACGACTGTGTGACCTCTAAACATTATCCAGCTATAGAATAAAGTCATTTCTTCCATCAACATGTCTGCTAAACAGAAATCTATCACACAATGTGCTGCCAAATAAAGTCCAGTACTTTCCATATTACTATTATGTCTCGGCCGGGAAACTCGAAGCTCTCTGGTGTTTGTTGTCATGTTAGCAGCAACATCATAACGAGTGACCCACAAACCAAGACCACCACAGACTTTCTCTCCACGACGGGGTCCTCTTCTCCGGAAAGAGGACTGACCCCCGGAGAGCTGCAGTTTTTCCGTTCTAGCTTCGCATCTTGAATTCCACTTTTCATCACCCCCCCTTCTCTAGACTGTACAGTATACCTGCTGCTGCCTTTTGTTTCTTTTCCAGACCTTTTACCCCCAGACTCACTGCAAAGCTTCCCATAAACTAGCCCTGCCTGTTGGCGGTCAATGAAGTGGATGGCACTCGTCTTAATCTTCGCCTTTTAATCCATGCTGGATGAGAAGTTGTCAGAGTTATGACGGCCACGGTTTCCATGAAAGGCCGTAAAAGCCTCGGGCACTTTATCAACCCAATATTAACTGTTAAACGCTCACGTATTAAATGTCTGGGTGGGTTGAGTCTCGAATTATGCTCGAAAAGCTATAAATTACATTAGTATTTGCAAATGTACAATAACAATAACAATCCAAACGCTTAACATAATACTGAGAGGCCTTGATTTGTGAACTGTCCTAAGAACTTTTATGAGCAGGATAGGAGAAAGTCCATCTGGCCTGTATTTAATGTCAGGCTTTCCCCCTCCATTAAAAGTTGTCCTATACGTCCCTCTTGGCAACCCAGGACAGGGCAACCCATAAAACAAAACCAGCCTTTGCAGATTTCGCCAATATTTAACGCTTTGAAAAAGTAACTGCGTAAAAACAAATGACCTCTGTGAGAGCAGAGGGGGGGGGGGTTCTGTCTGCGGCAGCTGAGGGATTAACGTGACTAAAAGCTGTGACGTCTCCGGTGCTTTGAGGCATTATCTGTGAAGTTGTTTGATAGGCTGATAGAGATTTCTCCTCCCGCTGCCGTAATGCATCAGAGGAGGCCTGAGAGTCTGCGGCCCTGTCGGAGGAAAAGAGGGGAAGAGGGGTGGGGTGGGGGGGGGGGGGTGGACTGAGCGTCACCATAACTCAACAAGTGCTTGAGAAACTGCAGCAAAAAAAAAAAAAGAAAAAAACGAAAAAGGATGCAGGTTTAGTTTAGTAACTCTGCTTCTTCCTCATTCGGAAGATAGTGTCAGTAACTGTCATGATGATGATGGTGATGATGATGATAATGATGACAAGATCTAATTTTCATGAATTAATTTTCATGCAGTGGAGGAAGATCTGCTTAGATCCTTTTACTCAAGTAAACACCATAAAAATACTCCCTACCAGTAAAATTCTAAATGGCTTATAAGTATTACTACGTATAGATATTCAAGTATTATCAGCAAAATGTACTTTAATATGAAAAGTCAACATATTGATTTGCAGACAGAATTTGATCATAAATTGCATAATTACTGTATTTTTTATGTTTTAAGACATAAACAGTGCACTAAAAAATCACTGGGTTAAAAATCAGCTTAAGTCAGCAGCATTTTTCATTTTACTGTGGAGTTACTCACCCAAACTGTGTGTGGTTGCAAACTACTATGATTCACTCCATTACAAAGCTCATATGGCAGTTTGTCAATGATATGTGCATCCTGTGCTGGTTTGAATGTCACCATAATGTAGGTAGTTTTTTATCCATTTGTGGTAATTCTGAGGTAAAGCTTGCGCTCAACATTGAGTCAAAATAATGCAACAGATGCTTCAGAATTGTATTTAGTACAGTACTTGAGTAAATGTATTTAGTTACATCTCACTGGTTTTATGCGTTTCCAGAATACGCCCTGCCATTATCTGCCAACAAAATTTTAATCTCTCTGACATGAATTAATGTTTTATGGCACCCACTGCGATTAGAGGTGTTAACTTTTGGCTAATGCGCGCTACAAGCCCAGAAAACGTGTTCATCATCGGTGGAGCATTTTATTCAGTCATTATAAGTACATGAGTGAGTGTCGACGCCACGGAGGTGGGTCTGTTTCCTTCAGAGGTATGTTTGTTCCATCAAACACTGATTTATGAGATCGGCTGGATGCTCTTTCCCTAAATGAGCTCTGAATCATCGGCATGAGAGATGACTTCCTCCTGAGACTAGCAAAATATTATTACATGGTACGAACCTTTAATTTGATAGTAGGCCAGAATGTTTCCAGCCGCCCCCGTCATTTTAGTCCAATTCACTGGAATAACCGGTATCAAGTCTTTTATTTATGGCCTTTTATTCAAAACACAGTTGGGAGGCTTCTCCCTGAACAGGATTGGAAGAGATAGTGTGTGTGAAGTTGGAGGAACAGTAAAATGCACGTCGAACCACCACAAGAGAGTTAAAGTGAAATGGAAATATCAGCAAAAACAATCTGCAGAATATGTAAGTCTCACTCCTCCATACACTTCACATCAACCTTCAGTAAATATACCTTCAGTGTGTAAATCACTTTTTTTTCTGAACATTTATGCGTAGGGCTGTGCTGCAGCTGCACACGTACCAAACATGCTCACCAACGCTGAAAGCCGAGCCCCTCGTACAGAAGCTGTCGCCACATTTCCAAAAAGCCACATTATTGAGTGCTTTTTTAACATGGTCGCAGTTTCCAAGCATCTTGGCCTTGCTTTCAAAACCAGGCCTTTGCCAGCACTTGGGAGGAGAAGGAGAGAGAGAGAGAGAGAGAGAAAGAGAGAGAGAGAGAGAAAAAAAAGACATCTCAAGTTAAATTTAAAGATGTGTTTCTCTTGGAAGCCAGGCTGCGCTGCCATAAACCAAGGGAGACATTTTCATGCTCCACATTTTTCATGGTTTCTCTCCGAGTTTCCTCCCTTCCTTTCTCACTCCACCTTGGCTCCAGAGTTACCTACTGCTGCACTGGCTGCCGACCACAGCCAGCGGGGCACTGTGGGGTGGCCAGCTCCTCTCACTCAGCCCCGGACAGAAGCCCTCCTCCACCCCCTCGTCCCACCTCCACCAAAAACGCCCTCCCGGCTGTCCTTGGATGGCTCTGACAGCGGAGGATCCCTCAGAGAATCCGCCACCTGGACGGCACTACTTAAGCTCTCTTTCACCACCCCTCTCAAATAATACACTGCCTCCACACTCGGAGCTGATGGCCAACAGTAATCAGTTATAAGCTAAAAGTCCTCTGACCTACCGCCCTGTTTTTAATGTGGCCATGAAGGAACCGTTTTATTGCAGACTGCAGACTGTTGTCTCGAGCCAGCCCTGTGTGGTATACGCTGTAATTTGTGAAGGGGGTGCAGAGGTTTGGTATTAATTAGGGCTGTGAAATGGCAGCGGTCCGACCGCCTGCCCGTTTCCATAGAGGCTGAATTCACTGAGTGATGTACACACTGGGAGGGGGATTATGGCCAAGCTCGGGCTGCCCGCTGAGATGCAAACACAAAAGAGAGGATGTAAAAGGCACTTTCATTTCACATGACCTGTCATCAGCAGCAAATTTTCACTCTGCTCTCCGAAACCGGGGTGAACTGCCTGCGGCTTTCAAACTAAACCGTCCAAGCATCAGATCGAGTTGACGTGATGTGCGTGCAAATGAGAGAGTTGCTCGCATATTCAACCTCAAGCTGGCTCTGAGGAGCATGAAATTATTATTCCTCTCAGTGATGAGAATATCATGTTATGAGGTTAGATTTTAGAGTTTATGTACAAATTTCAAAGTGTGGACACTTCGAATTGGGTTATAGGCCTACTCAAAGGTCACTGTAAAATTAAGTTTAAGCCGGTTTAACTTAAAAACACGAGTCAACTAATGTGAAGTTGAATAGTTCAAAGCTGCCTCATTATAAGCTGTTCAAAGTCGAATCACCAACTGAGCAACATTACAGTAACATTTTCACAGATTTAGTCAGGTCTTCATTGAGTTCACAAAGGTCTCAAGGTCATAGCTGCTGTTGGCGCCACTTTGTACCAAAGACAACATGTGAGGCTGATGAAAAATTAAAAAAATAAAATTGGAACTTACAGGAACTTAAGTTTCAACTTGCCTCATGTTGTTTTACTGTTATGAATATTATGAACTACTATGAATCAGTCATGACTTAGATTTCATTTTAAGCTTCTTTTCTGCAAGCCAAAATTAGCATGCCAATTAATATCAAAGTCAAAGAGTTATGCATACATTTTACACCAGCTGATAATCGAGTGCTCATTCCTAGCTCAACCCTCACATTTAAAATTTGTCACATCTGGCTTAAAAAAGGAAAAAATGGTTCTTAAAAATGGAAGTTCATCAGTCAGTGAGTGGCATAACGATGACCATGTCCACTTTTTATACAGTCTGTGATACTAATGAGGGTCAATGAGCTCTTCAGATATAAACAAAAGTATGATACTCACAACTTAAATTCAGACAGAGCAAACCCTGGCTCTGCTTCCTGGGATTCTGCAGAAAAATCTGACCCAGCAGAAGACATTGAGAATATCGACTAACAGAGATAATCTTTTGCTCTTTCAGCTAATCTTTGCACTGTTGCTCTAGTTTTCTTATGCAGGTCATATAAAGGCATCAGTATTGAACTGAGATTGTTTCATAACCAGTCAAAAGTGCACCTGAAATTTATGGAGGTCTTATTTTTGATCCTGTTGACCTGTACCAGACAATTTACGTTGTGCAAGAAGTTGAATTAAAGGGGGAGTCTACGTTTCTGGAAAGCTCTGATCAATCCAAACATAGATCAGAAAATAGACATTTTAAAAGTTGTTTACTTTTTGCAAACAGGCAAAACATGTTGGCATCATGAGGCAGTTATCCCATGTAGCATAATTTAAAAAACATTATAATTCTGTATCATACCGCTGACACGTGACACACATTCACACACAGTGAATGTTTATTGATTTTGACACATTATGAAACAGCCACTCACTGGAGAGAAGGATATTTATAGTAAACACAAATTTACTGCTGTCCAAACTGTTGTTCTCTACACGACCACAAGTTGTGTGGCTCCATCTGATTCACTCTTGTTTGTTTTCCCTTTACAGAGCCAGAGCTGTGTACGAACTCCAGATTTTTTTTTTCAGCGTGCATAGAAGAGAGAGCTGACAGACTGTGAGGAGAATATTTTATCAGGTAGATAAAAATGGGAGATTACACCTTTAACTTGAAATGAACAAAATCTGTATATTTGCATTAAAGTGATGGTAAAAAGAATAGTTAAATGCCTGTTTAATGTTTTAAAGTGCACATCACAAGCAAACTGTGTTATAGTCAGGCACAGCCCGACACATGATGCAACCAAGCTCACCTGCATGGCCCCTCTTAAGATACATTTTAACTCTGCTGAGTATAGTTTGAGGTTTCCTCATTTCCCCTTTTTCTGTGCTTATCGTGGCTCACAGATGCCGTTTTATGGAGAACAGCTAAAACGAAACACCACTCAGTGAACAACACGATGAACTGCATGGCTGCTTATCATGATGTCAAACGATCAACAAGGTTTTTGCCTCTTCATTGAGCAAATGACCAGTCACCGCAACACGTTCTGTCTTCATCAATTCAGATCTTATTGTTTATAGGGAAAACTGCTCACTAATGCCCCACAACCTTTCATTTAACCAGGGTCATGCAGTAAAGTGCAACTTTTCCAAGAAGTGATGATTAAAAAAACAATTTAACATTGAAGTTGTGCAAAATGTTTACTTGCACATCAAGAATGATAGAAGAAGAAATGAGGTAAAGAGCAGCCACACACGCACACTGGTAGAAAGTTATTTTTATCAGCAGAATGCTTTGAAGCACCACATGTAAGTCATGATTGTTTCATTTGGTGTGAGACCACCAATAGACCACCCCAGGGACCAATCACAATCAAGCATGTCACTTGGCTCATAGCTCATGCCCTTTTATCTGATAGTGCCCCTTATCATCTGACTCCGCGCTGCAGCATTAGACCTGGTCACACTCCATTATGCTCATACTCATGAGTGTGTGTGGCGTCGACACTCCGGAGAACACACACTTTGGGACCAATGCTGATGGATCATCAAGGAATTCTGCCTCGCGACTCGCCTTGTTGAGGGGAGGAGAGGGTGAGAGCCGGGAAAATAAATAAGACGTCACTTTTGGTTTATCTTGTTCTTGTTCCAAAATAAACGGAGAGAAACTGCTGAGCGTTACACAGTCCCTTTGATCAAAACAATTTGGATCGAGAGAGTGCCACACGCTCGTCACCACAGCAACTCGAGAGGAGACACGCAAGTGAGAATGAACAGGTGATTTATAGAAAGCGCGGCTCGGTTTCACATCCTTCCCACTTCCTTTTAACTGATTTAACAGACAGATTTAGACACAGATGAGAGATCATAATTACTGTCCTTTGCATCAATGTGGTTGCAGCGAAGCACTTCTAAGACTGCAACTTGAACACTTTTACAGAGAATATGTTTTACGTTAGTTCGACAAGGGTCACGTAAGCTTTCATGCAAGCAAGCGACCGCACTGTGACTTTCTTATTCTGGTGTGTGTGTGTAATGTTTGCACATATTTAAGTGCACGAAGGAGAGCGTGAGCCCTGTAACCCATATGTGCAAGGGGTGAGAGTTCAGTTCCTGCAGGGTTTGTTTAGGAATATATGACACTGCACAGCTGGCCTAATCATCTGCACATATCTGACTATAAAACTTTACTGAGCGTCACCAGAGCCAGCTGCCTTTATCAGTGAGAGATGGAGCTATTCCCGCCCCGGACGGACGGAGGCCCACGACCCCAGATCTGCTGCTGCTCCTCTCCCAGCGGCCCTCATCAGGAACTGCCCCGCTCACTCTTGTCTGAGGCGCGTTCGGATAACAGTTTGTGGCGTAACGCGTGTGCAATGTGGGAAGAGTCGCTTCAGAATTTAAAGTTTTCAATACGCCAGTAAAATGGCAGCAACAAAGGCGTGAATATTGACTGTGAATGAATGGACGTCTATATGTGAGCTTACACCAACAGACAGTTCATATATCCTGTACATCCTGACATAGCCTGTTTTACCTGTTCTGTTGTTTTAATGAGAATTTGTTTTATCCAGTCATGTGGCAGACGGCTCTGTATGTATCCCATTTCACATTTCCATAGTTCTGGCAGACCATCAGGGCAAGAAACACCAGCAGTCAGGTTGAAAACGAACACCCCGCCCACCTGGAGGTGAAAACAGCAAATTATTACTGAAATTGCAGATCAAAAACGTCTGTCATCTAGCACATGAAGTAGTTTAGTTGATCTCGCTAAACTGGTGGCCTCTTTGCAACCTGCTGCATGTTGCTTTTCTACTTCTCTTTATCAGGACAGCGGCTCAGATAGGGTCGCATGTTGCACATAATATAATTAAAGCCAGTGGCATTTACAATGTTCACACATTCAAGTTTTTTTTTTACAAATGTCTTTAACACAAAGCCTTTAACTGACTTTCTTTACATCAGCTTCAAGTTTTGGATCTTTAGCACTCACCAGCACCAAAGCCTCTGTGTTCTATGCTGCAGAAATCACCTGTAAGCCTCACAGTCTGTCCAGCTTTTTATTTGTCTCTTTGGATTTGCTTATGTTGGCATTAGGGTTTCTGTAAATATGCACTAATACTTGTTAATTCTACATGTGTTGGTTACACATTAAATGGTATTAGAAGGAGTTTTTGTTTCCAAAAAAGGATCATGAGACATTAGCAGGAGAGACCAGCAAATGGAAATTCTTCTAACTCCCGGTGGTGTCATGCAAATAAACCTCTGTTAAAAGTGTTTTTTTTTTCCTCACAGTACAGTAGACTGAGACATCCTGACTGTGGACAGCTGCCCGTCGCCCTACTTCCCTCTCTGCTCCCTGCTCTTCTCTGACTCACATTCGACCTCCAGCTTACAACATCCATCAGGTCATCGTTACACGTTGCAGGTCACGACCTACGCACTTCAATCGCCACACCTCTGCCTCTTCCTGCAGTCACCCTGCGCTGTATACATACCCCACACTTCCCCTTGCACTGCAGAAAAAAAGAAAAAAAAAGTCATCTGCTTCGTAATGTTTCCCCCGGCACAAGCTCGAGGATTGAGATATAAAGCGATCTTGTCTGACTGCAGGAAACAGTCGCAGGAAATGGAGATGCACTGCGTCACTTTGAGTGCCACTTCAGGTTATTTATTTGGACGGATTTTTCCCTCTTTTTTTTTTCTTTTTTCATGGGAATCCCCCGTCCCTCCATCTCTCTTGGTCTTCAGGAGTCGATGTCTGGGAGCTGAAGGAACAAGCCTGCAGTGTCATGTAGCTTGTTGAGGCCATGGGGAGGGATCACTTCCCTTCCATCGCACCCCTTTCGCTACATCAACCCCTCTCTGCCCCTCCCCTCCTCCTCCTCCAAACAAAAACTCACGCGGGGAATCCAATTAGTTAATCTCACTCTCGACACACTTCCACTTGTTTGCAGCGCAGACACGCCATTCCTTCGCAGATCCTCTCATAACAAGCTGTCCAGCGAAGAGGAGGGAGAGAAAGTCAGAGCTGCTCTGAGTGAGGCTATTGATTATGAGCCTTAAACAGACAGGGAGACATCTGGCTTCCATTACGTCCCGTGATGGGATGCAGGGCTCCTCGGCAGCCGGCAGCAGAGGCCACACGACGTACAGGCACATGCTACACAGTCTGTAATTACTGCCTATGGGATGGGCTGGGGGAATATGAGTATATCATCTAAAGCTGAAACAGGTTTATCGTGGATTTTCCATTATTCAAAAGAGCTTGACTGCTCAATTTATCTCGACCTGTCCAACTGATGAATGTCTTAATTTGGTCATTTTGAAACATGGTTGTGTACTGTACATAGTATGACTACAATTAAAACTTATTTTCATCATTAATTATCTGTTTGGAGTATAACAGTTAAAAATGGCCCTCACAGTTTCCCAGAGTTTCTTCAGTTTGCTTCTGTTGTCCCACCAATACTGCAAAAGACTGCATTCAATTTATTATAATATAAGACAGAGGAAACAAATATTTTTGCCATTAGTCAATTATGAAAATAGTTGCAGTTTCATATATATTTCACAAGAGTTTCTAAACCTTGTGAGAGCAGAAGGGTTATTTAAGTCCTATAGTGGTATAGTAGTTAAACTAAATCAAACAGATTTTAAAAAAGGTGTCATTTTAAATGCATCACAGCCTCACCGCAACAAGTGTACATGATGCATTTAAGGGGAAAGCCGTGCTGCACACATGTTTATCTAGTCTCATCACATTGCTCTTGTGGCCAGGCAGTGAAATGTATTTGTAGAGCGGGGGAATAACTTCCCTTTACTGCTTATTAACCACTATTGTGTAGTCAACCGAAGTGTCTGTGTTCTCTTTAAGCAACGACACTCATAAAGTTTCTCACGGTCCCGTCGCTCTCAACTCGAACACAGATGCTCCATCTTTTGCACATATCTCCACAACCACTCACTAATGGCATTGTCTTCTGTGACCATAAAATGTTAAAAAAAAAAAAAAAAAGAGGAGAAAAAAGAGGAAATAAAAAAATGCAGTTTGCCACATTGTTCTTACTTACTTTCAAGAGTATTTCTCCCTCAAGGCCAATTACTCAGAGCACGTGTCCAACTGATGTTTTTGCCACAAACTCAAACTGCCACAGAGAAGTAATAGCAAAGAGGCTCCCTGCAATATCACTTATCACTGTGGCAAGATGGAGATTATTGACTTAACTGGCCTAAACATCAACAATGAGTGATTTAAGGCTCCCCCTCTTAGCGTCTGAGATTTGTGTATTTAACTTAACCGGAGGTAGAAGAGAGGGAGGGAGGAAAAAAAGTCTTTATTTATTCTTTGGAGGCAAAGATGCAGGTGGCAGGCTGCACAGTGGGTGTCGCGTTGTCTCGACGGAACAAGACGAAAAGCTGTTGTGACTTTAATGTGCTTGTTTGGGGTTGCGGGGGCGCGTTGATGAGGTGGGAGGGGGTCACGTCGTGGTGGTGAGTAACACTAACAGCAGTAAATCACCTTTAAAGTTAAACTAATCAGACAGCGCGCGCATACCTTATGTCTGTGTGTGTGCAGGAGATAAGTGTGTCTGAGTGTGTGACTGCCAAGATTTGAGGTGATAGTCCTTGTTCATTATGTGTATTTATTCAGAAATTTAACATCATAGGCTTCTCGAAGGTGATATTTATTGCAGGGCTTTTATTCTGGATTGCATTATATTCTTCAGGTGTTGCTTTTATGTCTTCTTGACTTACAGCTCTGAGGGGTTTTGCTGCTCTGAGCTTCTCCAGCATGTATCAGACTGCTGTTTTTACTACAGTGTCTCATCTCATCTATCAGTTCTGCCATAAATAAATGTCTCGAGCATGCAAGCGCACGCACATACATGTGTGCGACCGCGTGTCCACCTCTCTGCGACATGACAGACACTGAAGCTAAACCACAAAGGCAATAATTTACTAATGCACTCCTCAGCCGCGCTCCCCGGGCCTGTCTGCGGGCCCTGATGGATGCTGACGGCTCCGGAGATGGACCGCTGCTGATAGGGAGTGACCAGAGAGGAGCCTGATTAAAAGTAGTGGAGCACAGCAAAGGGAGATAACCCCAATCCAGCGGTGATGAATCCACTCTGGACAGGCTGCTGTCTCATTAGGGTCTAACCTCAGCCAGGCACTATGTGTCCAAATAAACGTTGAAACAATCCTGCTTTTATCAGCAGGATTACGCTTGTTTTCCTTTCCACGGCTTTCCTTGTGTGGGCTCACATGGAGCGTCCTCCCCCCTCTGTCGGCCTCTATAAACTGAAGGTGTGATTCACCAGCCCTGACTGCACTGTGTTTATACAATTCTGGGTCTATCTTCTTGAATTAATGAGCCCAGCAGCACCATTAGACAACTATTTGCCTGACTAATCTGGAGCCAATGTGAAATAGTGAGAAAAAGTTGAAATAATCTGCTCTTTTATTTGTGATAACATAAACAGTGGGGTTGTTTTAAAGGATGATAACATTAAATATTGGGCCTGGGGAGGGGGACAGAAAGAGGTAGTTTACATTCTCACTGGAGTAGTCTTGATAACAGGCCAGAGGGAATATGAGCCCCTTTAAATGTGTGCATTAGTGTAATTTATTGGGCTTCCCTCTCAGCCCTGCTGTTCCTCCAGCTCCGTTTTCCCAAACAAAAGACAGGCCAAGGCTCCAGAATGGATGGGAGTGAAAAATCATTCACAGTTGATAATCACATAAAACAACGCCATATTTGCTGCCTAATAAGCACAAAACGTTCCATCGGCCTCCTCCCTCCGATCAGGATTAGGCGACTCCTCCGAGCAGACCTGCGTGATTTACACCCGGCGATTTGGAAATGCTTTGGTTTTGGAGTGGGTACGAGGAGAGTCAGGGAGGGCGGGGTGAGGCCAGAGATTTCATAATTCTTTGTGTATGTCTGGAAGTCATCCACGCGTTCCGATTTTTAACCAATTTATGTCCGAACAGAATGACCCTGGGAATTAATGAGGCTCTGGCCGCGAGTTCCAGCACTGCAAGGTCAAGTAAATCATGCTTTAGGGCCCTCGCACTCCCTGACTCCACATCCTGCGATAACGGAAAGACAAGAGGCCTGAGAAATACCACCTCATCGACACTTGTGTCCATCCAGTAGAACATATTTTAGAGTACAAGCGCCAACCAGCTGTAAAGCCGGCTTTTAGTCGAGACTAGGAGCTGATGAATGGGAGTGGGGCAAGAGCAGCGGGACCAGAGGTCACTTTCTTCATTTCACATTTCACAGCAGATTGTTGATGTTACGCACATTTCTCTCTTCAGAGGTGGCTTTTTTTCTATCCGGGCCTGTGTTTTATTGGGGCATTATAAAGAGTTTATACGTGATTTAGCTGTGCCATTTCCCTTTGAATGACTATGTGGCAGAGCACATTCACATGAGGGAAAAGTTGACATCATTAGACATAATACCATGAAACCTAATAGAGTAACACCTAAGTAACGAGCGCTGCAAATCAATCGGCTCTTTTTATGCAGAAAAATAATTTGTCTTTTCATTTCATAGCTGTTCAATGCTATAATTTTTACACATGTGTTTAGTGTTTCATATTTAAGAGGAAAAAGGGTGACAACATTGTCAAGCAAGCATGAAACTGGAGCACAGTTCACCACTCATGGAACATTGTGGAGAAAGACTGCCAAGTGCTGCTTGGCGGTGTTTTTTTATCCTACTGTTACCAACAAGGCAACATTTATCACCTAAACTAAATCCCATGAAAAAAAAATCTGCAAAAAGATTTCCAGTTTTCATGTTTGCCAGCATTTTTCAAAAAGCTCTCAACAGGGAATCTGACAAAAAGTTTCCAAGTCTTATTTTTTGTCAATGGGATTTATTTCCTTTTCTGCTATTTCTGCCTTTTTTATCAAGAACAAATATGTTTGAAAAAGCTGTTGTTGTCTTGATGCAGCGCAGACTGCTGACACTTTGAAATTTTAAAGATGGTAAAAGTTAATATGAATTAAACCCGCTTTTGCAAATCTACATAAGAACATTTGTGTTTGCAATGTTTGCAGCTCCGTCTGTAAATGCAGCCTATGGACGTAATCTAATCCTCGTGAATCCAGCCATGAAGCAAAATAACCATAAATTTTGTCCATACTACTGTATATCAGTATGGATGGAACTGGATGGTTGCCAGTTCAAAGCTCTGGACTTGCTCAGAAACTCTGGCGGGGAGAGCGAATGACTAATGCTTTGTCCTGTCTGCTGTGCTACCATCAGGGTGCCCTTGAGCAAGGTACTTAACCTCCAACAGCCCAGCAAAGCTGTCAGTGGCCAGCATTTTACAGCAAAGGGAAATCCAAACATGCACGACCAGCAGATCCTCTCCTGGAAAATTATAATTCCTTCAGGTAATCCAGTTCTACCTGCTCTGATGACTTTTTTCTCATTAACATGTTGAAATAAAGAATATCAGAGTGCCAATATAAAAATGAATAAAGAAAAGTCTCAGTTTTCTTTTTTCCATTTTTACTCAATGCCACATGGGATTAGTGTATATTAATATTGTGCAACACAAAATAGAAATGTGGTCCAATATGTATGACACCAGTACAGCTTTACACACTGCTGAGGTTTGCCCCATATTTTAAAGAGGTAATAAAGTAGTGCAGTTTTGTACTTTTACAAAGTTGGGAAGCTAAAATATAAAAAAAGAAACTAAAATCATAGCATCAGAGGTGTAGACAGACTACCTTTTAGTACCCAGCATGGATTAACCTTTTTTTTCTGACTCAGAAATGAATTCATTAATTTTTGGTTAGTCAATTTATATTAAATCCAAGTTAAGATGACCCTGATGAGATCACAAGGGTTATTTTTGAGAACATCCCTCCAGAGTCATTGTGACAATAAACTGTTTTCACAGGCTTATCAGTTGTTGTGTAGTAATCAGTGGCCCTTTTAAATGATTTAATGTATCACCGATATGATTTTTGACAGAGAACTCCCTTCTCACCCATTTCACAACCCGAGTTTATCCACACATTCCTTCCTCTGGCTAATACTTTACCTTGTTTATAAGATCATCCTCCCAGCAACAGTTAACTTAATGTATGAATTAGACCAGGGCGACAACTCGGAATAAATCTGGTCTGTCTGCGATTATCGCCATTACATACTTCAGGCTCTGTTAAAACAAACGGAGCGGTGATGTCAGGAGTCCATGTAAGACCAGCTGAGGAGAAACAGTCTCCGTGCTCTTGGCTGATGGCTCCAGACAAGCACCTTGATGGCTGTAATTACTGTCATGTCCCAAAAGAGATGAGAGATACCAGAGGCCCGAATAAAACCTAAAACGGTTTTGATATGATGGATTTGTCTAACTTTGTTTAAAAATTCCTCGAGCTATCTGTCTGGAGTCTCGAGGAGATGATGACTTGAGCACCACGGTCGGTCCACTCGCCCCATCAGTGCGCAAAAACTTTATAGTGCTTAAATCAATATGGCCGCTCAGATTTGAGGTTTGCACACGGCCCCGATCGCTGCCTGTTTGCTGCACATGTAAGTATGCAGACTGGCTTCGGTAAATGTCTGCTGTGGGTGTTTACATTCTACCTAATGCACTCAGATGACACTGAATCTAAACACATTCACACAGAGACTCGGGGCTGCTCAGCTTTACTGGCACATTCCAACTAGGCCCATCTTTATGACTCCAGCTGTCTTTAAGCTGAAGTTTCTCACTGCGTAGCATCTAAACATAAGCAGTGGCTCGCTGCGTCAACAAAGATTTGACTTATGATGAGTTTTAAAAGAAGGAATTTTTATTGTTTGAGTATTTTGCTTTGGTGGACCCAATACTTTAAACATAAAAATATTCTGTTTCAAGGAAGTCCTGCATTGAAAATGTAAAAGAACATAAGTATTAATAGCAAAATGTAGGTATCAAAGACATAAAGGTAGATGTATATTATCAGATTAGTAATGCTGCACTGAAGTAGACTGAAGTAGATTGTATTAATCCATTAATCGTATTTTATAAGTGTTTAGGAAATTATTTTAAAAATGTTGTTACACATTACATACATATTTAACTTATTCACTTTTACCTCAGTGGCAAAAGTTAAATTATTTTCTCAGTATTAAAATTGCCTTTAAACAAGTCCAAAGTCTCCAGATGGTTTGTGTTTATCACATGTTTTAAAAAAAAAGAGACGCTTTCATTTAACAAGTAGTCAGCCTTTAATTTAGAGGTATTCACTGACAACCAACAGCTATCTAAACATGAGCCCTGATGGCAGTGTTTCTGTCACAGCATGATCTCAGTCAAGAGTTTTAGCCATAACATATGAAATAATATTTATTCATTTAAAACAAGTTCACCACAGTTTGTAACAGATCTTTTTACTGCAGCCTAATCGAAATTTCTGACATGCCAGAAATCCACCCAACCATCCGAGAATGAGGATTATTCGGGCAAATCATTGGACGTCATGACTCACCTAAAACTGCACGTCAAACAGCAACCAGTCTGGCAGAAATTCGGCCTGACACTAAAATTAACTAGGGATGTCCATTTTGGGGGGAAATCTGGGTTTATCCTAACAGTCTAAAGCAAAGCAATAGCTCCTGACCAACAGTTGATGGCATGTTCTGTATGAAAGCTGGTATGAAGTGGCATAAATGGAAATATTCAAGTAAAGCCCAAGTCCTTCAAATGTGTACTTAAGTAGAGCATGCAAGTAAATTCACTCCAACTTCATTACACAGCTGGTATTTAGTGTTGTCTGCAGAGCTCTCCCCCTTTGAATTTTCATTTTTATGCACAAACCATTACCCCTCCTATGATCCCTATCAGCTCTGCACTTATTATACCTTGCAGTTGTGTTCTGATGGACTCCAGTTAAGTAAATGCGTCACAGTGGGAGCTGCCACATCCTCACGGCGAACATGCCAGAAACGTAAAAATGAATGACTTCAGCAATCACTTGAGGTTTCACAGGCAGTTTCTCCCTCCCTCCATGCTGCCAGAACGTAACACACCAGGGAGATAAAAATCTAATTTTTGCAAATGGGATTAAGGCACATACAATAACAAAAAGAGGAATGAATGGGCTTACTGTATTAAACAAAAGATGTACCTGATAGTCCCTGTGTGGTTTCTGCTCAACATATTTCTATAAATGGTGGACGGCTTGGAGACGCCTTAAACGCAGATCCATTTAGCTCTGACGGAGGATTAGTCATTTGTGAGCCAAGCCTACTGTCTGAAGCTGTCAGAATAAAATCCTCTATTTTGAGACAGGAGTGCCCGCAGTGGGTGAAATATTTTGTGGGAGCACAGTTTGTGCTGGCACGCAACGTGAAGCTTTGTGCAGTTATCGATAGCTGACCGCACGACTTTTAATTTGTGCATCAAATATCTATCTCAATCAACTTTATTTTTTCATGGACGGGTTCACATTGTGTGTGGAGTAAAAAATATCTCTCATGGCCTTGAAACGCTTCCAGTCATCATGAATCAGAAAGATCCAAAAGTATTCAGGTTTGCTAAAATATGCTGTTTTTTCTTTTTTTATATTCTTACTTTTATTTCATTTTGTAGCCCTCTTTTTCTTGCAAGAACAAAATCATCTGCCACATTATCGTCAAGTCGAAAACCTCAAAGAAAATGCGCAGTGAACTGAAATGCCTCGCACAGCCTCCTCGACCTCTCCGTTCAGCCTCGTGTGTGTCTGTAGTGTGCCTCCTCTGCTTCGGATGAAGGGCAGAGGGTGTTATGAGTTGCCAGTTCTCACCACAGTTTCCTCTCTTAAGTAGCTCTGATGCTGCAATAACACAAACGTGCCAAAAACAAAGAGGATACCAAAGTCAGGGATAAAAGACCCTCTCAACTTCAAATCTTCAACTCAAATGACACATGCCTGAATCTCAGTGGCATTTCAGGACTATATCATGTGAATGTTTTCTGAGTGCGTTTATTGGATAACTTGACAGATAGAGAGAGAGAGACAGACAATGAGCAGACCTCATATGAATTAGACAGAAAAGAGAGGAGAGACCCATCAGCCCTTCCTTAACCACAGGTATGATTTGCAGAGCAAGGTCGGTCGCCTGCGTAAAATTAATAATAGGAAATGCAAGGGTAGTTCAGCGACTTGTCCAAGATATACTTTCCCTGGCTCTCCAGACCCGTGGAAAACCTGGGTGGCCTGCAACCAGGCTTCCTCTGGTTTCTGATGTTAATGTCATTGCTTTTGCTGGTATGACAGGAGCTTCACCACAAGCGTGGTTTAGGTCAGACAAAAGGGACAAGCTGTGATAGCAGGATACAGCTCCATAATTCAGAACAAAAAAAAAGTCTAAAAAAGGGGTATTTTTGTCCCACGGTGGAGTTTGTTGCCACAGAGAGGGAAGGAATGAAGAGAAGGATGAAATTTTTCAAATCCGATTGTTTTTAAGCACTTCACTTTTCCAGAAATCAGAAACCACACGGTGTATTATGGTTAGTGGATGTTTTGAATTACTTCAACTACTTAATGGTTCCTCCTTACCCAGCCCACAGAATTGTTTCGTAGTGGTTTTAAAACTTTGCTTAAGTCATTGAGTTGGATGTTGAGTAATCTGCTCTCTAAACCTTCCCCTCACATCGAAGTACGTAGGTTGTTTGCTTCATCTTGAGGCTACAGTGTATTTAATGTGACGCAACATCAAGAGAGAAAAGGCACATTGCTGTAAAGACCCCTTAAGACCAAAAAGCCTTGTGGGGAAACTGAAAAGAGATCTCTGTTTCTAGTTTGATGGAAATGTAGTAGGAGTTTTTAACTATGAAGTGAAGAGGTCACAGAATTTTCTCAACATGGAGACAGGCGTTTTCATTGAAATGAAAAAGGGAAACTCAGTGTGTACGTATATTTTACAAGGGTCATAAATAAGTTTAAATTAAGCTCTGAATTTTGTGCTCCCCTTACAAAAAGCGCAGTGTGTCCTTAAATTCCCGGCTGTCAGAGTAAGTGAGAACAGCCCTGCTGGTAACGGCGTACGAGTTAACGCAGCTCAAGTTGGCACCATTTTGAGCATCCCCTGTTTTCTGAAATAACAGAGGATCTAAGGCCCATTACTCTATATACAGAGTATTGTAAAGAGGTAAGTGGAGGCGGGTGGAACATTTTGTAAATCTTGTGTCACCAAAACCGCCGCAAAGCAGGATGAATGCGTTCACTTCGCCAACAGGATATCCCCTCAGACTTGCTCACTGCGTCGCTGATGAGGATAACAGAGGGGGCATTATTTTTGCTCAACAGCTCGGGAAGGTGATAAAGGGCTCCCAGATCCTCTCGCAGGGGTGCAACGGTACACACACATCCATTAACGTTGACGCAACATTTCATCTCCCCCAACTACAAGGGGGTTCTCTTGGTTTAACTCCTAAAACAGGGCCACAGACAATCTGACTGGGGTCAGGAGGAAAAGACTTCTAAACAGCTGCCCAGACACATCCCTTATAAAAATGTCGTCATAATAACATCATTTGGCAACACTTTGTGGTGGAGGTGGAGAGTTTTTAATAGCACTGATATCAAATCTGTCTGCATTTTTTTGCACTCATGTTCTTGAAACATTATGGTCATTATTTTTTCCTGTTTAAAAAATGTGCAACGGTTATGAAGAACTATTTATAGGGTGTACAATACAACTTCATAACTCTCGGTGCACTGCAGCTGCAGTGGTTGCAGTTGGTGTGTAGGAGAGACTGCATGTTGTTCTATGTTGGTTTGTTTAAGTCCTGGATTGTTTAATATATTTTCCACACCTTTATTGAAGTTATTTGCCTGTTCTGCATTGCACATTAATGTTAAAGGTTTTAAATGCAATGGCATGAGGCACTGACACACGAGACTAACTAATAAGTAGCCTAATCTGTGAAGCCCCACTGTATTTTTATTTAACAGAATACTAACTGAATATTATTGACTGTATATTATATTTATTATATTTGCTTTATTTTTGGCTTTTTGTAGCCATTTTATATCCCTAAAAAAAATTCAACTGTATTAAATCCGGCTTAATACGGTAAACACTTGTTCCGCAGCCATAGCCATTAATAGTTCCTGATTGGTTGGAGGGCAAGAGGGGCGGGGCAGAGCACCGGAACAACAGGTGTGTAACCGGCTGCTCATTAACCGACCGGAGGCCAAATAACAGCGGAGGACTGCTCACATTAAGATTAATGTCAGTATTTTTCAAACTTTGTGGAGTTACTCTTTCAGTACTCTACCGTTAAGCTAGCAGACTATACTAGCACTAAAGCTAAACTTTCGACATGTGTTGGCAAACTAGCTGCAGTGCTAATGTTAAGCTAGCAAGTTTCCGTGGAAATGGGCGGATCCCGTTACTAAGGAGCTGTCTCTCAGCAACCAGCCGTCTCCATCCTCAAAGCACCGGAAGTAAAACTGCTGTGAGGTGAGTGAGCTTTTAATAAATACAACTTTTCAATGACGATTATTAGTGGTGGAAGAAATATTTAGATCATTAACAGATGTTGAAGTAGTGACAAAAAAAACTATAAATTACAGAAGTTCTGCATTTAAAAAATGACTCAAAAGTCAGTGTCAAAAGTAAAAGCATTTGTTTGTCATAATGGGCCCCAATGCTGTACCATGATATGACTGCATTATTAAAATAGTGCACTAAAATGTAAATACTACCTTAACGTTATAACTGGTTGAGGTGAACCTTACTTTCAATGCTTTGTAGTGTGTACATATGTACACTATATTCGGGTAGTTAAATCTACAACACAGCATATTTTACACACTAATCACACGTTTTGTTCATAAATTCTCAATTTGAAAAGAAACTAGCAACTACAGCTGTCGTAGTACCTACCAGGTACCAGGTAACCAGTCTAGTGGAAAACCCTAAAAGTCGAGTTGAGTTGAGTCGAGTTGAGCCGAGTAGGTGCTGTGGAAAAGCGCCATAATTAGGTGTGGGGATTATTATAAGAATGTATGCTTGTAAAAACACTTTCATTAAGATTAGGAGCATCTCATAATCTTAACATTATCTTAACATCTCAGACATTTGGATTTAGTTAAACTTGAAAGAATAACATCAGCAGAGGTTAAAGCACACCATGCAAGTACCTCTACACAAAGTGTGCTGAGAGATCTTCAGTGTATCAGTAAAACCTTGTTAACAGGCAACCTGTGACAGTGAAAAGTGTATTTCTTTCTGTTTGATGTATTTTGGGAAAGGGATGCATCTGTCAGGAGTCATATTTCATATTTACTGTAGCATTTCAGATATGAATATGGTGTAGGATATGACAACATTGTTGAGTGTGTCAAGGCTGTAAGAGTGAGGCCATACAGGCTACAGAGAGAGAGAGATTTTATTTTTCCAGCAATTGAGATATGTATTATTATTATTGGGTTAATAGTAAACAGACTGTGGATGCTGTTCATGAGGCCATTGCAAGCAGGAACTGAGCCTCTTTCTGTCGTGTCAGTATGGGCTGTGAAAGTCTGAACATTTTAAAACTGTCTCAGCAGCAGTGACAACAAGACAAACTCTATTGTCTCCTGCACTTGGTGATTAAAATGAATGATTCCTGTTATGACTAGAAGCCCCGTTTTACTTCCCCTCGATCCACTAACAAGTGCAAATACTTTCATTGTGAGGAGCAGTTCTCAGTCTCGATCAGTGTTGGATATATACAGATTTACTTCCCCTTTCTTGCATTCTTTTTGGCTTATGGTCAAGACTTCAAGACTGTATGCTTTGTGTCACTTACAGCCATCTTCTGGTAATACAGCTTTGATTTTTAGATGACAACAGTGTGGTACTGTTTTTTAAATAAACATTTTTGATATTTTGAAAGAAGATTATCACATATTTCTCTTTCCTTTTCTGACTGTGCCAGTACTCTGCATCTATCGATATCATGTGTTGCAAGTAGATTCATAACACCATAAAGAAAGAGAGATAAAAAATATAAGTGTGGATCTCATGTCAGCTTTGGGTCTGAAATATTTGCAGGGCCACTCAGTTTCGGTCTGGTCTTAAAGACATGGGCACAGGCAGAGTTGTGGTCTTAGTTTTAGGTTTCTATTTTCATGTCACATTCAACAGAACATCACTTGAACAGTAAGAACTACAGCTGAATTAACAATCAATTGATTAAGCTTGAGGTTTACTATAGGAACAAGCTAGCTAACATTGTTTGAATGGTCTCTGTTCAGCTATCTTCTAAGTTTTAGCTTAATTGCAAATTACTCATTACTAGTATACCACCTATGAGTCCACATGTCTCATTTATGTGTCTATCTTTAAAATCCTGCTTTGCTGTATGACAGTGCAGGCACAGTTAATTACACTTAATGTTTAAACTGCACTTTCTTCATTTTCAAATGACTGTTGAAACTTCAGTACAGATTTCGTTAAAGTTCAATAATAAGGCCTCTCTATCACTGCCATAACTCACATGACTTGTTGAAGGGAGCTGCTCTTAATTATAGTGGTGGTGCTAGAACATAACACTTCCTTTATAGCTCTGAAATCATTTCACAGGCTCTGGTAGCGCTGGCATAATTTTAAAAAGCTAGGTCTGAGGTAGCCCATTAAAAATACTCATAAACATTAATTTTGCCAGTGGGATGTGAGATTGTGTTACGCTCTTGGCAGAAATGTGTATGAAATATGTGGTTTTGCATTGGCCAAAATAGTTCCCAGCTCTTGCTTCCTTTGAAAAGCGTGTAATCTAGACTGTGACTGTTTGTCAACTCAGTCTGAAGAAACTGGATGCGACCCAGTCACCACGCGCCTTGTCATGATGGTGAAGGCGGTCGTGTCAACATAAAACCCTTCAAATCTGAGGGAGGCTACCAAGCCAGAGAAATGTGCTGCACTAATCAGTCAGCACATTTCATATATACTAAAGCCAAAAGATAAATAAAACTCAAGTGATGAGGGGTGGAAAGTTACTGAGAAGTCTCCAGTACAGTGACCTGTTTGAATATGGTTTTCAGTCATTATTGTTTTAGGTTTTGGTTTTTGAGAGCTATCTGCAGTTACTTGTAAAAACTAACAGCTTTGCATGTGAGGTACACACTTTTCCCTTACTCACAATAAAAATTTTGATTTCAGTTATCCAAGAGCCAGACTCAGAATAAAATAACCAACTAGGGAAAGACTGGACCATCAACTGATGACATTGTAGATTCGATGAGTTAAATGCATCTGATGTAGTGATCACCGATATCTAATTCAGCGAGGTGAAGAAATAGTCAACCAACCAGAACTTTGTAGGCAAAATCAAGAGTGAGCATTATCCTCTTACAAAGCTAGCGATAGTACTAGAGTGTGGCTGAAGTTGCATATGTCTGACCATGTAAATGGGCCCAAAGACGACAAATATTCTGTTTTTTTATGTCAGAGCCCAGCACAGTTATTGTAAGACCTTCTTTTTTAATTTATTTATACACCCAGCCAACATGACCGAACCCAACATAAACATAATTTCAAAATTTATGTTGGGTATCTACCTCCTTCCAGCTACCTATCCACATCCATGAAAAATGGTGACAGAAACTGGCAAAAAAATGGGAACAATTCATTAGATCCACTCAACAGTGAAGTTTGTTGTAAGTAAACTGGCTAGCAAGCAATGCTATAACCTCTGTGTCAACTGGAAAGTCACTCTGTGCTGATTGGTTAGGCCAAAAAAATAAAGGAACCCCTTTAAATAATGTGCTAATATGAACACAATGTATGACTGAATGAAAGAGGTGGCACTAAAGAGCCATGGATAATGCTGCTTTTAATAGTATATCACTAAAATGTCAATATTTGTATGATTATAAATTAGACCATTGTAAGGAAGGTTGCTCATTATACCAGCAGTTTCTCTCAACAGTTTATGCTAAAAGAAATTAAATGCAGATGGACAAAAATATGGTCGGTGCATTTCTTGTTTTAGCTTAAGACAAAGATGAGACAAATGCCTACAGACCAACGCTAGCTCAAGTTCAGTTGGGTCAAGTAGCAACCTCTTTGGGTTTATGGGTAATGTAGTCTTAATTGTGACAACCAGCAGCACCGGCAGTATCTGTTTACTCTGATAGCACCAATGTATCATAATAAATTTGACAAAGACATGTTTAAACACTGAAATGTTATATTGTCAGCATTTCACCACAATCTTAAATTACACCCAGTAATTTCATTTTCAGGTGCTGTGACCATGTGGAGAGCAGGTCTGAATGATGTGAGGAGTCAGATATATGAGCAGTTCTGTGGTGAAAGGGGCTGGGTTTCCTGGCACACACTAGGTACACCCTATTGATGCTCAGCCAGCAGCCTAACCTACACCGGGTCAAATTTATGGGTAGATATTTAGCTTGTCTCTGCCACTCTACAGGGCAGAAAGAATAACATCGTGCCTCTTCACCAGTTGCTGCTTCAAGCCCGGTGATGTTTCCCCTCAGAGGAACCAGACTGGCTGCACATCACAGGCCTGCTGTGATTAAATTGAGAATGTCAAAAACACTCTGTCACTCTCCTTTTCAAAGTTAGTTTGTGGTCTTTAGCCTCATTTTATCATTAACAGAAACATTGGTTTTAAGACCTGAGTTTTGAATTTAGTTGCCATAGTGACATCATTGCTTATCCCTCTGATCAAACCGAGTTAAATTATTTCCTGGTAGGCCTGTGGAATCAACATAACCTTTTCATAAATATTAATATATCTGTGACACAAAGTGTTACAGTACTTAAATGAACTTTTCTGAGTTGTTTACCTTTATCTTTCTTTGTCTGTTTTTGACAGCCTGTAATGCTGATGATAATAAAACAGGAAACAGTCACAATGTGTCATTGTCAGAATGAGGAAGTAAAGATGCTGTGGTATCAATATAGTTTTCTGGAGAAATTATGAGTTAGTCACCAGAATGACCTTATGAATTAACCTTTTTTATCATTGACACAGGAAGGCAAAAAGTATTTAAACAAACGTTTTAAAATACAGAGACACATCATTACCAACCTCTCATATTTCCACCATCCACCTCTTTATTTCCATTTGGTATGGAATTACATATTGTATAAAAATGGGGAAGTACCGTTTTTATTTTCCTGTTACATGAATCTTGGAACATGTTGCCTTCCAGCTGCTCCAGCAGCTCAACCCCAAAAGTAGTTTCACTTCTCTCTGGCTCATGTTTTTCGTTTAAGTTGCAAAATACCTATTGAACTCGTTGGTACAATCACTCTCTCTTAAACCACATGTTAGCCAGACTGCAAGACTTGAAATCACTGACATGAAGGATCTGGCTCACTTACTTGCAAAGAACTTCAGTGTTACTGTACTTAAAGTGAACTACTGTTTATTGAGTTCTGCCACATAATTACAATTACCTGTAATACCTAAAGTGGAAATCCACAATTATCTGTAATGTATAAAGTGGAAATCCCTTTTTGCTAAGCACTTACCGGTACTGCTGTTGTGCTTTTCCACTGCACTTCCTGGAGTGAACAATTACTGTGTCTGTCAGTGGAGCCTATCCGAAATTGTGTGGTGTTGTCTCTGATTGAACTCTGACTGTCACGTCTTGCCCTTGTCGCACTTGTGTATGATAGTAGACTTTTAACTCCGGCTTTGTGTGAGGCCACTCAGAAGAGCTAAAAACACTTTTGCCTTTTATGTGGTCAGCTGACATCTGATACGAACTTAAAGCATAGCAACCTTTGCAAGGGTGTGGACACAGAGGACTCCAGCAAAAATATAAAGGGTCATCCATAACATCCCACTGATCAAAATGGAGGATAGAGGACGAGTGAGGTCTTTCCATACATAATTCTTCCTAGTAGTACTATGAACTTATCTTTAAACTGGACCCCCTAGACTTTATTGCATTTTCTCACCACTACCTGAGACACAACGTAGCCATGCTGTTTTCAGTCTAAATGCCTGCTAACCCTTATTTTCCCACCAGCCAAAAAAATGATAAAACTGCCTTAAAGTACTGGTCCAGTAACAACTGGTCCGGTAACTAGTTCATTCTTTGTGAGGAAAACACTGCTAAGCCTGCTTTTCAACATGCTTTTAAATCAGTCAGCATATGAAGTTAACTTTAATTCACATTAGGTCACTTGACACATGACAGCTGTCTCTCAACAATAGATGTTGTGCTGTGCTCTTCATTTGTGCTTTGGCAACAGTTAGCAGATTGACAGATAGATGATTAACAGACCCTCTAGATTATCCTGTCTCTTCTGCCAAATGCGTGTGGTGTGTAAAGTGTGTGTGTGTGTGTGTGTGTGTG
>JBAJHX010000031.1:7413284-7426334 GCA_037176925.1 Amniataba percoides | reverse complement strand
AAAGAGAAGCAAACACAATCATTTAAATACAATATTAGTGTACAATGCTCCACTTCTTCTGGGAGTTTTTGTATTTTCTAAAATATGCACTTGGCTTTTAGAAAATTGAATCCAGCTTTGTATGGGATAGTAAGTAGTTATTATTAAATGCATTTTTGGAGCAATTATATCATTGTGTTAGCTCAGGTTGATGTGAACACTTCCAGGTTGGTGATAGTCAGATTTGCAATATGGGAATGTTTTGTTATCAAAATTTTAATAATTAATAATAGTTAATAAAAATACTTTTAATGTAAACTAACAAGTCATGTTTACATTCATTTTTGAATATTTTAAATCCTGAATCTGATTGCTTTTTACTTGCCAGCAGTCTTCTTCTTGAATTCCTTTGTTGGTACATTACTTCAGTCTCTCGGTTCATAAACAACACCAACTGTTAGCAGAGTAATGACAGCATGATATGTGTCATACAAAACAACAAAATAGAAACCTACTCATAAATATTTATCCATAGCCTACTATTACCACTACTACTACTACAATCTGTTGACACAATCAATTGATTGAAATATTGTGCCCAAGCAACCCACAAATTCAACTGCATTATCACTCAAGCAAGATATGAAGTTCACACAGTGATAGATTGCCAAGTCCAGTACATTTTCATACTTTACTGGAAAGACAGAGAGAGAGGGCTGTTTGGAAAGTAGCAGTATCCAAAACTCCACAGTACATTATGTTTTGGAAAGATGTCTGTAGCCAATGTAATGTGTGTCTGAGTTTATGATTGTTTGTCATTTGTAGTTAATAAAGTTAAACATGCAAAAATCCCTCTATAATCCTTTCCTGTACCAGTAGTACTTGACATTAACATAAACTTAAACCATGAGCCATAACAAAGCCGTTCAGTGTTTGGTGTCATGATAGTCTGTTTTGCATATGGCTCCCACAACTCCATCATCACTTCAGCCACCTGTCAGCTGAGCACCATCAGCATCTCAGCTTGGCTCACAAATAACCTTCTCATTCACTGGGGATATGACAGATGCATGCTTTAATGTTGATGCTGATACATAGTTGTCCCATGCAGACTTGCTCCCATTCAGTGTTCAATATTAACAGCCAACACTCTGGAGAAAAGTCAGAGAAGCCAGTGGTGTTATGGTGAATGATTTAGGAAGGAGCTAAGGCTCTCTCAGTTTCTTCCTTTTTTTATTTTTAAATGAAGGCTTTTCTTCTGTGCCACCCTTTAGAGTTGGGGTTTAATTGTCAGGAAGGGGATAGATTTATTTCCCCATAAATTACACAAGTTTTCTGTGGTAGGACCCAGAGCATAATGTAATCTACACATGTGCACACGTGCACTGTGAGGCTGAGTGATGTTGCTCTGTTTCTCCTCGCTCCATTCAGCAGTACTAAGATTTGATTTTGTTATTTAAGTTTCTATTCAAGCTTTTGTTTTATTTTACATCATGGTAAACACAAAATCTGTATTTCCAAGAAAGGTTCAAAATCGTCTTTATATTGATATATTTGTGAGTCAGTGGGGAAAAAAGAAAGATGTTTAATATAGAATTACACTCGGGAGGAAGGAATTAAGTGCAATAACCGCAGCAAACATTACTTTATCTGCCTTGGATGTGGACAAGGAATTCATCTTATTGAGTGACTCATTCTCTCCTGTGAACATTTTCAATTCTTGATTCAGAATCTGCACAAAATTTATAACATTTCCCAGTAATTACAGCAAAGAGAGGAAGAGGCTTGATTGATGCTCCATATGAAAATGAATTGTGGACATTTTGCCAGGGTTTTTGGAATATCCTCTCTCTCCTTTTTTTTCTTGCAAATTGGTTGGTTTTCCTCCCTGACCTTCCAGAGTCGCCACTCGGCATCATAAGGAAGCTTCTGCTGGGAGCCGTAACTGCTGCCAAAGGCCTTTTAAATCCTCGATTTGATGGCTTGAGGATTCGGCAGGAGGATTCAAAAGGGATGAAGAGAAGAAAATTGCACATCCTTAAGAAAACAAAGAGCATTTCCTTCCCTGTGTCAGGATGAAAAAGGGAGAAGAAAAAACTTGAAATACATACTAATTCATCATTGGCTTTTACTGCTCCTTGATGGTCCATAACTCACTCTGACCATGATTCCCTTTTCCCCTTCATACTGTCAGATTCGCAATCCACTACGCCATGTTTTAATGACCTTATTATAGGCAATCCTACACTGTCCAATAAAAGGTTTACGCTTTGAACTGTGATCCATAGTATGACTAACATATTTTATAATATCTCATGAATTATACAGTAATGGAATAATGGAGAAAAGAGACCCAAATTCATTGAGACTGGGAGAAAATGAGAAAAATCACACACAGTCTGACTGATGAAATGACTTGACTTTGTCCTCAAATCCAAAAATGATGACTTTGGTTTTCTCAATCGGTCTGTTTGCCTTCCTAAATTAACCCAGTGCATGGAGGTTTTTATCAAAGTTTTAATAGCAATACAATGTAGCTGACAGACATGACATATGAGTTCATAATGTAACCTGTTTCGAAGCAACATTTAAGCGCCACAGCCATATGGCAACTCGATTTTGGAAACGCCGCTTCAGTGGATTCCTGAAAGCTGTCTGGTACTGTCATTGCTCATCCTAAAGACAGGAGAGTGTATCTTCCCCAACCTCTATCCCTTGTGGACGGTATGGAATTGACAGGCAGACCAGCAGATAGATACATAGATGGATAGATACGTAAATGCAGTGCATACATTATATTCATACTCCACTTTCAGGTTTGATTCTTTATATCCTAAAACCTCAGCAATCATAAATCAAAATCTGAAACAATGGTAGCATTTACAACCACTTTCGTAGAGATGAACTTCACTGGCAGTATCCTTTGGAAACTGGAGCCATAAATTTTATTACTATTAAATGTTTCTAAAGGGAGTTGACAAATAGTTGAATGGAGTTGATTTTCCCCTCCTGCTCTTGGCAGGGCTGTAGGGAGGAAAATTCCCTGTCTCGAAAATAAAAAGAAACGCACTCACATCAGTGCTGCCAATCCATTCATCTTGATGCTGTTTGAGTGTAATTTAATCCTTTTTAAAACGCCTGCTGAAAATACAATGTGCTTAAGGGCAGTTGCAAGCATTTTATGAGCACAATAAAATTGTCACTGCATATGGATTAGATGAATGTTGATATACGGGTATGACGTTTTTCATGTGCATGGGTGTTTACAGCTGAGTGTTAATATGTCTGCTGCTGAAGGAGTAACTGTGGGCTGAAATTACTCAGATTCAGACCTCATTGGCATTAATCATAAGCTCTGATTTAAAAAACAGTCTTATGTTTGGGGTTTCTTTTTTAATCTTAGGTACAGATCTCAAAAGTAAACTGTGATTAAGATAGCACATATTCACAAGCAAATATATATGTAATAAATGTGTGTGTGTGTGTGTGTGTGTGTGTGTGTGTACACATATGTATATGAATGATTGTCCACCAGCTGCCAGCCATCAATTCATCAACCCTAACAAAGCACCAGTCTGTTAAGTGATATTTGGTGCTTTTTATTGCCATTCCAAAACCAATTTTCTATAGCAGCAAACATTAGCATGCAGGTAACTAGCTTTCTATCCATAATCCTTTTGATCTCATTGTTTTCTTTTAGATTGATCTAACTGGCTGCGAGCGACGCAGCCCACAGTTTTGAGCTGAACTTTTGTCAGATGCTTTGTTTCTATTTACTCCTGTTGCTCAAGTTAAACGTTCTGCATTATGGGCAATGAGAGATTCATTCCTGCAGCTGATTATATTATACATTTACTTATATGTTTACATTTACTCTCATTAGTCTCCGGTCTAATCTTAAGGGCACAGCTGAGAGATAGTTTGTTAAGATGAAGTATTAAAGTTGAAGTGCAATGAAGTGCATGTTTCAGCGATTCATTGCAGATACTGAGTGCTCCATGTTCACAGTGCTACATGAAGGTTAAATGCCTGATAGTTGGGCATGGTGTTAAAGTTAGTTACCTACTTCACCTAGAAAGTTTTCATTTCAGCAGATGAAATCAATGGTTATTAGTTAGCTATGAGAAACCTGCTTTTGTTTCCTTCTGTGTTGATATTTAAGTAACTATGAACAAAGAGGAGCATGTTGTTGGTGTTTCCAGTAATGTGCTTCAAGGCTGAAACTAGTCCCCATCAGAATATTATCCCATTTATGTATTTTCAAAGTTTCACAATACTTTCAGTTGCCATTTTCAGTAAATAACAGTAAAGTTGGATATGTTCCTCTCTGCTAAGATTTGGCGAAGCTGCTGCGGGTCTGGAAGTTATGACAGTGGTAGCTATTGATGCCAAATATGATGTATCATATTTAAATTCAGCTATGAATTTAAAAATCTATCTCCATGGACTTTCTGTTCTAAATCATTCTAGCTGTGTTTTTTTGCAGAGGAAAGAAATTACATGACACAGAGTGAAACTACATCCAGCAGTAGCTCTTCAAGTCGTAAAGAAATCCAGGTGTGTAACAGGTGAATTTAGGTGGGGATGTTCAGCTTATTTATCCTCAATTGATTGGAAATATTTGTCCCATCTACTGAGCTAGTGTGTAAACTAATGGTTTGCTTGTTTGTAAAATGCATAATTACTTGCAAGGTCACTGAAAGGACAAGCTATCATAATTCATACAGACCAAAACATCAAGAATCTGGGAATAGCCTTAACATCGTCCTGCCGCCAGCCCTGTACTCATCCAACCACAAGATGATTTTGTGGAGAGTGACTTTTCCTACCATCGCTTTGGGTCAGTGTGATTTACGCACATGTTTACTGATGTCTTTCAGATGGTCCCTCTAGCTGGTTATTGTCTTCCACTATTAGTTCCCAGATGAATCACCAGTGGACAAATTGGGGGATGTCTCTGCGGATTTGCAATATTTATTGAGGTTACGCATCACTGTGGACCTCTCCATTGGCTTCCCAATGTAACGAGGAAAAAACAGATGGTCCGCGGTCATGGCATGTTTGGACATTGAAACACTTAGGTTTCATGGTGCTTTTTATGCTTTTCTGCACATTTGGTTTACATCTTGTTCAGAGATTATGGCAGGCCTCCTTTTGTCCTTCAGCATGTTAAATATATATTGTCATAATGTTATTCTGAACTTTTGTCAGATTTCTGGATCCCTCCTGTTCTGTGAGACCTCTGATTCATGATCTGCTGACCCCTGCAAAATCGTTGATATGTAACATCCTCCTGAAGATATACGATTTCTAAAAGTATTGCTCTCTGACTGCGTACTGGAGTTGCTTGCTGTCAGTGTCAATAGTATTTGGGTAGAAATTCCTCATACCAAAGCAATTCTCTATTTCTAAGTTTATACTGCAGTTTTTTTTTTAAATTCTCCATTCTATTAGCCAGCTGGTAATACTCCAGCATGTTTACAGTAATAGGGTAAAAATAAATGAACCGCAATGATTAAAGCAGATATGTAAATATTGTGTCGTGCAATTCGTGGAGCAGGGAGCCCCACTGATTACCTTTAAGTAAAGAATAATGAACTCGGCTCAAAGTTAACATGACAATGAAACTATTCTGTTAATGCATCTGTGCACAGGTCTGCTTTACAGCGATCTCTTTATAAGTTGCAGGCTATGCTATGGGTTTCACTTTTTATCTGTCATGAACAAGAGGAAATACTTTGTGGCAATACACAAAGATTTTATGCGCAATCTTCATCTAATCAAAATGAACCTTTTATGGGCAACAGTTCAGAAGTCATACAAGTGTAAACGCCTTGTTGAAAATTGCCTGTTAGATCATCACAGCTTGTCTGAGACAGTTTATTTCCCGACTTTTATCTATTTATTACGCAGTCAGCTGGATTTTAAGTAGATGACTCCATAAACCACTCACTGATGTTTTGGATACCATCTACACACTACTACTCTAGTATTCATCTTACCATGACAAGCACTTGGAGCAGAGCACATGGTGGATGTTTTATCTCCTTAACAGACACACCCTGGTTGTGATTCCTAACCTACAGCATGACTATCTCAGAAACACAATAAAACAGAGACATGGAAAGAAAGCCCTTGAGATCTGTTGAAAGTATGGCATATAATTTTCAAATGTGCGGTTGTCAGTGAGAACATGAGCATTTGTTTTATTTCCAAATCTGAAATTAAATTTCATGGATTTTCCAAATGGATGTTTCTTTCCAGCATGCTAAACCAGGGCAGTTTAAAGTGAAAACAAATGTAGAAAAAAAGGGGGGGGGAAACACTTACTTGGCTGTCTTTAAATGGCGATACCGGTATTTGGTTCAAATCTTGAAAACATATGGAAACCCCTTTGAAGCGCACTGGGAGCAGCTGAGGCGGCTGTAGAACTTCTCATTGTTTACCTTTCAACCCCCAACCTCCTTCCTCCAAATAAAAAACGGCAAAATGTTAAACCTTACTGGGTTGCACATCGGCTCAGTTCATTATACCTGGCTAAGTGAACATTTCCTAATTCACCTACCGCCGCACAGCCCCCCAGTGTCTCTCCTGTGTGGTTTTAAATGTTCCCAGTTACTTTCTCAACAATTAAATGTTAAGAATTGGCCTGAAAACCCAGATATCTCCATCACTTGACACACTTATCTAAAAAACAGCCAGCAGTCTATAACATGTAATGCAAGTTTTTAATCAAAATGAATTATGTTTTCAAAAGTGAGCAAGTGTTATTTCATCGTTATAGCTTCCTCTCCAGCTAAATTTAAACCAAGCCCCTGTGCCATTATATTGTGTGGCTGGGAGATGACCCTCTTGAGAGAAACACTACGGGCGAGGGGCCTGGATGTATTTATCTTCCAGTTTTTCACCTGTCTTCAGATACCGTTTCCTTTTTAAGTCGAGCAGTAGGGATTTACTGGGCTGCTTCCTTCTGGGACCCAGTGGAATACAACATTAAACTGCGGGGAGGAGAGAAAACCTGTAGCGCACTAAAATAAAGTTATGTCAAAACCATTCTGCTCTTCCTGTAGTCTTTCCTCAACCTTGCAAGTATCCTCCAAGGAACTGAGAACATTACAAGCCATTCAGTTTATATGAATGGGCACTAACAGACTTTTTCGCCATTTTGATACGTCTAAATTTTGCAGGCATATCCTGTGGTCCGTCAGGCACAGCCTTAGTTTCAATTTAGTGTCTCCCGGTGGACC
Organism: Amniataba percoides; assembly: GCA_037176925.1. Taxonomy (NCBI): domain Eukaryota; kingdom Metazoa; phylum Chordata; class Actinopteri; order Centrarchiformes; family Terapontidae; genus Amniataba; species Amniataba percoides. Next base: position 7,419,108 of record JBAJHX010000031.1, on the reverse strand, counting down.
CCTGTCTTCCTATTTCATGTGGAAATTGTATAGAGTTTTTATCCCTGTGCACTTTCAGCTGCTTCAAAGCTGGGGATCTCTTTTTCACCAGGGAGATGTACAGGCTAGCATTTTAATGTTTGGAGAAGATTGGCAAAGCATTCACAAACAGCAAGGAAATGACTTGCAGTTGATGTCCTAACACTGTGTGTCACCTCAGCCAGATCAGTCAAAGAATAAATACATGATATATCACTGTTTGAGCAGTTATTGAACAGAAGTCTGCAAAAGTCTTTGAAAGAGGAAGAAAAGCACCTGTATTTTTATTAGGGCGGGCTTGCCTTATACTACTCTATAAAGTTTGGACACTGCCACGGGAATAATTTCTGATGATCTTTAGAACAGCAGTGCACTGTACTTCACACAAACTTGGCCTAAGGATTGTATCCGGAAGGTGTGTTTGAAAATGATGTAAATGAAAAGTATTCATTTGATAGGGCAATTAGGAATAGTTATTTTATTTCATATAAATCCTCTGCAATGGCCTTTTAATGAAAATAATCCTACTTTTAGTTTGAAATGTGTTAACCATATCCACTTTCCTGTCTCAAGTGGCCTGTATCAGTGGACATTCACATATTTTTAAAAGCAGGAAGAGAATAATCTGGCGACATAAAGAGTTAAACACATTTGTGTCACAATGTGAATAGTATTTTCTTGTTTGCTATTATAGCAACTAGCCAAACTCATGACTACATGAAATAACTGTCAGAAAATAGTGAGAAGAGCCCTTATAATAATAAATAATTTTCAACAGGTCTTAAGGTTCCTTGTTTTATTTAACCACCTGTCTCAAACCCCAAAATACTCCATTTATCGACAAATCATCAGATCTCAGGTGCTTAAACCAGAGAATATTTGGCATGTTTGCTTGAAAAATGACAAAACAGTTGAATTTGAAGATTCAGCTTCCTCTTGCTCCTGTTCCTTTTATGTGAAGAATAACATTCACTATTATCCTGAGTGCTTTTTAACAATGTAGTAAAATAAAAAAAACTGTGTCAGTGTTTTCCACCCATAGTGAGTTGTTCAATATACACATGAATATTTTACGACACTGAGTGTCATTTATACAAATGGGTGACTAATTAAAGAACAACAACATAAAGAGTGTTATTAAGGTGTCGGACCGCCACATGCTGCCAGAACAGTCAAAATACTTCATTACCCAGAAATATCTGATGGCATGTTGTTCTTTTTGTGGTTATGCCTGCGTGGAAATGACTTGCTGGCTGCTTCGCTGCTGTCTGGTTGAAGGTTTTGTGTTTCGCAAAATTTTGATCATTCACTTCCTGTCTGCTGACGTTATAGAGTATAAGGAGGATGTGATGAATAAGGTACTGATTCAGACCAGCTCTGTAAAATGGCTGTATTTTTCCACAGAAAATGTTAGTATTGTAAATTTGTTGTTGAACAAGGTCAGTGAAAAGGTGAAAAAATGTCCTAACATGACTGACAATAATTCTCTCTTAAAATCCATTCAGACTTTTAAATGATGCCAAAAATAGCTTTCCAGTTCCTCCTTGTTTGAACAAGAACAAACATTTATAATTGTAGCTATTCAACCTCCAACCTTTTATTCACATTTATTCAAACTAAGAATCTGTGTCTTTTTACCAAATCACTTTCTGTCTAAAGACTTGATCCACTCTAAACCCGTCTATGAATGCGGTGACAAGACTTCAGAACTTCAGGCCAGCCTCCAGTTTCTGCCCCGTTGTAGTAATCATATCTGCCACAGCTGCCACTTTATCAGAGATCTGGAGGACAAATAGGTTGCTGGAAGTAAACAGGCCTCTGTGGCAGCTTTTGCTGAGTGACAATTCTGTCACCTGTGGTCTAAAGGAAATATGTATGATCTTTATCAAAGCAGTCACAGGAAAACAGTCTTAGAAAGTAATTATATTGTGCACCCACAGAAACAAAAAAGATTAATCATTTCCTTTATCAGAATAAGCTTTTTAGATTGGAATAAACTGATCTTTAGTATTTTTTTTTATCTCAAACAAGTTTCCAATGTTATTCAGATGTGTGTCCTCATAGTGCCTGTGATGTCTTAATAACGTCGACCTACAAGCCACCAAAGACACACAGAATTAGTTCAACAGCTTTTAGAGATGACCTCACGTCATCTTATAACATATCGTTCGTGTTTCCCTGCACATCCTCATCAGATCCCTTTCAGCAATTAGCCTTGAACTAGGAAAGACGATCAGCTCCGGTTTCCCATTGCTGCGTCCCTCGTCATCTTGGAGTACTTTGAATCTTTCCCCCTGCCTCCTAATTAAGACGTTAATGCTACCTCCCATGGGGATCTGGATGCCCACCTCCCACCCACCACATTCCCTCTGTTGCCATCAAAACTGTTATGATAATAGTCAGCTTTGCACAGGTGCAAATTGTTTACATTTAGTCTACATTTTCTCTTAATCATGAGTGATCATCAAAGCTTAGCTCTCCCGGACTTAAGCATTTACTTACCATAAGTGGCAAATTTGGTTGGATGTTTTTGGAAGTTATACTTTTTCAAAGTAGAAAATTACACCTTTTCCCATGCATGAGACCAGATGAAAACTGTAAAAAAAAAAAAAAAAAAATTTAAAAAATATACCTCTGTGTTTAAGACCACCTACCTGAAGAAGTACAACTTTTGAGCAATCCGATATTTTCCTTCAAAATGGATGTCACTTGTCATCATGAACTTCAACACTTTAACATGACGGTATTTTTTTCAGACCAGGTACAGCAACAAATTCAGATACTTATTCCATTAAGCCTCTCCTTGACCCTCTAACTATTGAGTTGGACTGGTGCCACATAATGTGTATAAGCTACCCAGGGCAATTACAAAGACCTGGGATTGAAAGAGAGCTGTCATTAGGATGTGCTTTCACATACCAGCCTGCAGAGTTGGCTGCAGGCCAGGCTGGCAAATGGGACTGTCTCAGCAAGGAGAGTCGGGGGCCAGGCCAGAGGCCGTGGGGGATAATTAGACAGTTTTATCCCAGCTTGTTGATATAAATGTGGCCAGCTTAGCCCCCGATGCCTTGCTTCGTGGTAATGATCATGTCTAACAGGTGGCAGGCAAACAGACGGGGGCATGAAATGGATACCTCGCTTCCTGGCCGTGTCTCCTTTTTTTTGTTTTGTTTTGTTTTCCGGTCCAATCGGGGCTATGTTCCCTTCCATTGTGGTTGCGTTCAGGATTGTTGTTGCGGGGGAGTGTTGGATATTTGTCACCATCTCATCACATTCTAGCTAATCTCAACCTCCCCCGAGACACTCGTTCTGAGGGCCAACCGTGCAGAGGGTAAAGCAAAACACATCAATGTGTTTAACTCAAGTGGGTCTTAGAGTCTGATGCAAAAGAAAGTTGACACTCTTCTTAGATACAGACATAGTGTTGTTTAAAATGTTTACATTTTTTTCTTCCTAGTGTAGTCTTTGGAACAGCCTGGTCTTGTTTTCTTCTTTATGGCTGACATGTGCATGAGAATACTTCTGTCTAATAGAGAAAACATGTTTATGGAGGCATGGAAACAAATTCCTTTTGCTCTTTTCCTCCTATTTCGCCTCCATTCAGGATCTCCAAGACATGTTTTGGAGTTACAAGCCTCTGGATTGAGTCATCTCTGACATCAGGCGCTGAGCACAGCTCTGCACATCCAAATCTCTTGTATCCTGTGCAGGGGGGGGTTGTGCTATTGAGGTATGCATGTGAAGAGGCATTGGAGACCACTCAAGTCCAGGCTCCTGATTCACTGTCATATAATGGATCATTTGGGGCAAAAAGAACCAGAAAAAATGATGCATGTATTGAAATTTACTACCTTCCCAGAAATGTGTGGAATAGATCCGGGCCAGCGCACAATGCCTTTTTAATTTGGACTGCCTGTTGGGCAGAAATGTGTGATTATCTAGCTTTCTGTGTGGATCACTGATTTGTCGATGGTCTGTCCTGTGACCAAGGAGAGCATTCAGTAAAACATCCACATGGCTGTTAGTGCCCAGTCTTGCGGCCATTTGTGCCCAGCTGATTGCGGAGGCGAGGCTCCAGATTTAGGAGCCTGATCCTTTCTGGCTGGACTGCAATGCTGGATTTTGTTATAATTTTCACCTAGCAAGTTGTTTTTAAAGCTTACCCAAACCTTAACCCTAATCTTACTCTCATCGGAGGCTTAAAGCCTAACCCTAGCTTTAAATAGAGCTGAAAAAACAAGTTTTATGATTGAAAATTTTCAGAGATACAACTTTTTTTCTTCTTTGTGGTTTGGCTCTGCAAAGTGAAAACCGATTTAGGGTGTTTTGTGGGGGAGTTTGGGCTTTCACTAGATTTGCCTGACGTGACGTCCTCCGAACTTTGGGTCACTCCGCCTGCTGGTGGTGAGCGTTCGGTATTTTTGTAAGACTTACCATGTACTCAAATCTAAGAATTGAGTGATGGATGTAGGGACCCGATGAAAAACATCCAGAGGCGGATGAAGACAGGACGGGACAGTGGAGACATCAACTGGTGGAGACATCAGCTCATATTGGCAACACTTATAGTTCACAATCCAACACTCTATATTTGTTTGATTGCCCGCCACAGCTGACAGCAGGTCATCTGCCTCTTTCGAGACAACGAGAGGTGTGACGGAGACTCTCATTAATAGCCAGCGACTCTGCTCAGTATTTTTAGTGTCGTGCTGGAGACGTTTGCAGAACATTTCTCTCAACTTGTTGCTTCTCCAGGAGGATTTTTCCTCCTGGCTTGTGTGTTCTCCTTTCTGAAAGGATCTTGGCTCATTTTGTCAGCAGAGGCGCTGGTTCACCGGCTTCAGGTCACAACGGCTGTAACAGAGCCGCTGTGAAGCTTCATTGCACTGCACATTGAGCGTCCTATCTAACGTTTGTGTTTTGAAGCATTGAGCTTAAGTGATGCAAACAGACCCTGGGATCACAGTGATGCTTTGTGCATAAGATGTAATGAAGCAAATGACTAGTTGTTTTATATAATACTTTTAACAAGCTTTATACCACTGATATCCAGCTTTATTGGTTTTCTGGGATACCAAGGTACATTCAGAACCAGTTTAACATTCATATTAATCTTTTCAGTTTATCTGTGGGGTTTTTTTCTTATAGTTCTTATAGTGCTTAGGCATGTTTTGATGTAATTCAACTGTTGATATAATTCAGTAACAGCTACATTATTGGAAGCAGACTTAAAGTGAGTTGTTTTAAAAATCCATTTTGAATGAGTGCGTACTAACGTATGATTAGTTTGAATGAATCTAAATATAACCCATTTTGCTTAATGGCAAAATGTGTCACAGAATTAACGTTATACTTTTATTTGCTTTACATGCAACAGTTGTCTAGTTTACTGCAGAATCAACAGGGCATCGCAGGTTATTATTACTGACTGTGGCACCATCTACTTTTATCTCTGAGAATTTACAGCTGTTAAATAAAATCATGTACACTCCAGAGAACAAAATGCCAGGTTTGTAAGTTAGCTTGTTAGCTTGTTAGCTACAGAAGTTCACTGATATTCCCTGAGAGCAGTCCCTATGTCATCAAGTCTCTGGAACTATAAGTCTCTGGAACTATTTCACGAACATGTGTGGATTAATTTCTCGGTGACCAGGCCTTTAAAGCACATTTAGTGAACACCCCCGCTGGAGGGCATCATCTGTACATTAAACAGTGAAGATTCAAATGAAAACTGTTTCTAGACATTGTGTTTGAGGGAGTGTGTGTGTGTGTGTGTGTGTGTGTGTGTGTGTGTGTGTGTGTGTGT
>JBAJHX010000031.1:7372622-7413184 GCA_037176925.1 Amniataba percoides | reverse complement strand
AACTGTTTCTAGACATTGTGTTTGAGGGAGTGTGTGTGTGTGTGTGTGTGTGTGTGTGTGTGTGTGTGTGTGTGTGTATGTGTGTGTGTGTGTGTGTGTGTAAAGAGAGAAAGTTGAGGCGGAGGATGCAACAGGACATGTTGCATGCATTAATGGTATCTTGGGTCAAAATCACCATTAAATGTGATTAGAGATTAATAGATTTGTTGTTTGTTTAGAGGAGGTACAGGACAGTAAATGATTTAACAATCATTTAAAATCTCGTCAAAATTGAATAGAATAAACTTAAAACATTTAAATCTACTGAGGACAATAAAATGTGTCAAATTTAAATGTGAAGTGCAAACGGCTTTTCACATTTCGCTTGACCAGAATGTTGAGCCATTTATATTTCATCATGTAAACCTCAACGTACATACAGCTGTTAATGATGTGTCAGCCACAGCGACAGGGCTGACCTCCATGCACACATTTTTTTTGGCATAGGTGAGACAAGCACTCCCTTTCTGCATATATTTGTGTTATTTTCTGTGCGTGTCTGCGTTGACTGAAATATCACTGACCTGAAGGTGACGAATATCTTTCCCACTCAGACAACCAACCAGAGGTCTAAATTTGTCTCTTTGTCTTTGTGTCTGAATCCTGTCCAAAAGCTCTGACGTCTTCACCCTCCAAAGAATATTGCCCTGTCATTGTCTGAAGCTACTGGCATTTTATTTTTAGCCCTCCTTTCCCTACACACACACACAAGCACGCACATTCACACACGTAAGTACATCAGTCTTTAAGAGAGACTATAGCATATTTTACTAAATGTGTTGACAAATTAATCAATGAGTCAATAAGTCATCATCAGATCAAGGGTTAATGAAAATCATTTTTAGCTGCAGACTAATATAGATTAGGATTTTCTTTATGAAAGGAGTACAAATGGAGACAGACCACATGAAAATTATGGCAAGCCTCTATTTCATATATTCGGCATATTTTCTTTTTAAATAAATGTTAGAAATCTTTCAGAACACCACCTATCAATTGACCCCATGTGAGGATTTGAGTGGAGTTATTAATGTCCAAATGTAAAAACCTAGACTTCCAAAACTCCCAATGATCAAAGCTATTATTACGAAATATAACATGGAGCTAAAAATCTGAAATGGAAGGAAAAGTCATTTCCAAATCGTGGCTGCATTGCATGCCATTTGGTTTATGTTCCTCAGCTTTTCTTAATATTTGTATCCCCCAAGCTCAAGGTTGAGAAACTATGCTCTAATACAACCTGAAGTTTTTCCAAACCAGAATGACCTTACTTTACAAAATTTCCTTAATCTAAAATTATATTCTAAAACTCAAAACTACTTCAATCAAGTATTCAGCCCTGAATAATAAAGCTGATTAAGTGTCAAGGCCCCATCAGTGCAGCTGTTTACATCGCCTCATCTGTGTTGTACAGTTGCACAGCACCGCCTCCATTAGCGTGTTTGTGGTGGGAAAGGTCCTTGTGGAGAGGCTTTATTATTACAGCCATTATTATACTTCATCAAAATCCAAAGGCTAAACTGGAGATGTTGTTTCATCCACTCAAGGAGAGAGAATCACTGTGCCTTCGGCCAAAGGGAGGTTAACAAAGACAGGAAGATTAAATAATACATTCATCACATTCTGAGAGGCCGGGGGCCAAGTTCATGTCAAATCCATAACAAGCAAAGTATCCTCGGCCCAGCTCATTTCCCCACATGCACGTCACACACTGCTGGAAATCTACGTAGAGGATGTATTGATCTTACTGGTGCTTCCTTTCTCACAAACGCACAAACAGAGCCGCCGTATCACAGGCAGTGCCTCAAAACAACCTCCCCGGCCTCCCAGCCCCATAAAACAAAATAATAAACTCGCCGCTTGCCAAAATAATCCAAGTACCTTTGTGTGTGCAAACGCTTTTGTGTGCGTGCAGCCTGTACTAATGCACTGTTATTTGCTTCCTTTCGCTTCAGCAGATGGAAATAGCCTGTGTGTGTATGTGCAGTACGTGTGTTAGAGGTGAGGTGTGCCAGACAATTAGGTGACGTGATGTTGATCTTTTCTTCATGATCTCTTCATATCGATTTGCTTTTGGGTAGTTTTTGTTTTTTGCAAAGAGAATATTTTTAGATCCATAAAAGTTGTGGATATTCCTAGTGAAAGAAGTAGTAGTCAAAGTCCTTCCTTAACTAAAAGTAGCTATACTAAAGTAAAAATACTAAATAATGCCAATAAAGTAAAGTTCTAGTTTTGCTAAGTCATGCATAGTTCTTTGCATGCTTTTTATAGTCTTTGCAATCTGTAAAGAAACTGTGACTATAATAGTCATACAAGAGCAGAGGAAAAGGCAACAGCTACCAACTGCGGTTAATCTTCTGATAATTTTCAGAATGAATTGATACATTTTTGGTACATTAAATGTTTAAAAACATTAGAAAAGGGATGTTACTTTTTTCACTTAAGACAAAGAAAGAACAGAAACTTCTCACAGTTAAGATGATGGAAATTGGTATTGTGAGTGAATAAATAATTATTTATTGATTTATTCTGTTTCTTATCAATGACTTGACTAATCATCTCAGCCCTAAAAAGCAGAATATCTTATAGTAGAATGACACTGAGATACTCAATGAATATGTCAAAAGTACTTAAGTAAGTACTCGAGTAAATGTCCTGTATTGTGTGCCGTTCATAATATCCTGTATTATCTCATTTTCTGTAAGACCCTTTTGATGTCTCTCTAAAGCAACATAAGGTGACAAAGAAGGAAACTATTAGCCTGTATGAATTGTGTATCATGTAATCACCCACCAGATGATTCACTCAGTTGACATCGTTGACTCACACGGCCAGTGATCTTATATGAGCAGGAGTCCATTGTGAAAATTGAATCTTATATCACCAGAAAAGCTATAAAAATACTTGGAGACGCTTGAGCAAATACTTTTATGCAGTCAATTTTTTGTAGTTTTTCCTCCATCTGTGTATTGTGTATTGTGTTTCCTCTGAAGCAGTCACACTGCCTCTGATGATTATTATTGTCTTCAAACAGGAAAACAGCATGCTGTTTACTGCTCTTGATTATTACCCTGTTTGTCCAGCCTCTAATTTGCACGCCTGATGTCCAGATAATTGACTGAGTGATAATAAACTAACATACGACAGGCTTGTCAGCAGAGAGAAACAGGAAGTCAGAAACTATGTCATGTTATCAACTGTAAATTCATCAAACAACAAATTAAGCTTGACTGTTTTTAAGAGAAGAAAATTACTGCGCAACTCAAACTTCCGCTTTGTAATCACCATCATCATCATCATCATTATTAGAAACAATGTTGATGGTAGAAGCCATCAAAACGTCACCAAGACAATAATAATAACTATTATCCAAAGCTCAAAGTACTTCTTTTACTTAAGTAATTGTAATACCACATTTTACTCAATTTATTCAGTTTAATTTATATGCAGTAAATTCTCTCATATTGCCAAATATTCCATTTTATAATAATATATATTATAATAGTAAGTTTATTATTGATCCATTAATGTATAGATACATAAGTATTTCAGCTGGTATTGCAGGGACTAATTAATTATAAAATATACATCACATGTATTTATCGTTTTTATTTTGTATTATTATTTTGTATTATGTTATGAGATAAATAGAGTGGAGTCAATAAAGGCAATATTTGCCTCTGATTGTAGCCAAGTATAAAGTAAAGTAAAATACTGGTAAAGTATAATGTCTTAATCTCCTTTCTGAAATGTGTTTATAAATTTAATGAGGAAAACTGACTCCTAGTGGATCTAGAAAGTCACTGCATTTGTGAATGAGACTGTTGGACTGAGTACAACTCAGCTGTGTATTGTAGATATACTATATGCAAGTATTCGTAGAGCATATTGTATACTTGAACTGTCTGGCAGCATGTGAACTGGTTATACAATTATACATCAATACATCAGTGATTATTGTTCATTAATATAAAATAGAAAAGAATTTAACACTATAAAAGGGAGCATTCTGCAAAATGAGTACTTTTACTTGTAAAATGTATATTTTGCCTATAACACATCCATACTTATCTCCATCACTCCACGTAGTTCTGTGCCACGTCTTTATTCTCATGTACGAAAATAAAACCCTTGCTGCCAAACTGACTGTGGTCCAGGTGAAACAGTTGGCATGTTCGAGGATGTGCCAGACCAGCAAGCATTTGACATTTCTGTTGTGGACGGTTTCTGTGCAAAACGTTTTTTTTTTTTTTTTTTTTTTTTTAAATACACCAAAGATGTAAAAACAGTCTTGATTACAATTACAGAGAGATCTTGAAACATGACTCTGCGAGTGACAGGGGGGGAAGAGAGAGATTTAAAGGGTGAGTAAAAGTGTATGCTGACTGGGTGACTTTTTATTCTCTCTCTCTCTCTCTCTCTCTCTCTCTCTCTCTCTCTCTCTCTCTCTCTCTCTCTCTCTCTCCCCCTCTTTCCCTCTCTCTCTCTCTCTTTCTCTCTATCTCTCTCTCTCTCTCTCTCTCTTTCTCTCTATCTCTCTCTGTGCAGCACCTCGAGACACCTGACTGCTGCACTGGCTGGTGTCTTTTCAGCTTTGCTGGGTAGGAAACACTTTGGATGTCAGGTGTCAGGTGAATTTCACATTCCCGGGGGGGGGCTTAGTTTAAGAATGTCAGACATAAATGAGGAGTCATTGAGGAATTTTTATGCATTCATGAGAATGAAAAAAAGCAGATTTCTGCAGATGCAAGTGCTTTTGTTTTCCAACAGCATTTTTGACAGTTTAACAGCAGCCAGCTTCGGCTCTGACTCAACCTTTCCACCTCTTCTCTCCGGGCTCCAGATACGCTAGTAGCCCTCGCCAAGCCGAAGCCCCCCGGCTCTGCAGAAGGTCGAAGCAGCTGTGTGTGGCCCTCTATCCTTGCTGGGTCTACCAACTGGTTAATTATCCTGCCACATGGGGCAAGAGGCGGGCAGGCAGGGGATTATGGGAAGAGAGAGCTGGGTTAGCTATGGGCTGTAACTCCACACAGCCTGAACTCTGATTGGCTTAGTCATGTTCTAAATGAAATAAAATATAAATCGGTCAACTATTAAACACACATCTGTGACCATATTTATGTGCATGTTAATGACCAAAACTCAGCTGTTGCATTATTTATTGGCGTATCCCTTCCAAGGTCTGTTAAAAGCTACAATAACTTAAAAAGACACTGATTTTAGTTGTTCTGTGTTGTGAATTGTGCCCTTAAGATATAAATAATCTATGTTGGATCTGTCTTCATTGACTCGGGTTGTTTATTACTCAGCATACTGATTCACAGTTTCCTTTTTCTTTTGCATGTGTAGTTTGTTTTTTACTAATTACTCTTAATTCCCTGGGGTTCCATATTATAGATCATATTTAATTGATCAATTGATCATTTCTACAATCATAAACTTTTCTTTAGTAGTGTTTGAAATAGATGGCAAGCATCTGAATGAGTTATGACAGTTATGATTCAAAAGATATTTCCCATATCAAATCCAATTGTTGATACTGTTTATGGCTGGTATTTAGCCTTACTTAGTTACCTCCTTTATTTCGTTGTTTGCATCGTCAGTTCTCTCAGCCTGCAGTTTGTTTGAATGTGATACCAATACAGGAGCTGTAAGCTGTGTATCTTAGACAGAGGAGCTGCTCAAAGTGCATGTCCTACCCCCGGTTACCAATAAACATGTCATTTCATTTGTTCACTTGTACAATTAAGAAGTTTTTAGCATTTCAGCCAGTAACCTGCAGTGTCGCCAAATCAGTACAATATGTAAAAAAAAAAAAACATTTTCTGAAGCCTTCAGTTGGGTCTGCAAAATCTGATAAATCACCTCAAGTGATGTCACTTGAGTCAAAGTCAGATGTGGCTGAAGATGTGTGAAAATGAAGAAGTCTGCTGGTGTGGCACTGAAGAGAAGTGAGTTTACTGGACGACCAAACTGTTGGCGGTTAGAGTTGAACTGTGAGTAATGTAAGCATTCTAACAAAAAAGAGAAAAGTGTAGCATTAAAATAATAAATCTCTGCACTGATTTTAAACTTGTTTTCCACATCCATTGTGACTCGGCAGTGCAATCGTAAGTGGAGAAGTAAACCAGCAGACCTGTAGGGATTATTCATCATCATCATCATTATTATTAGAGTTATTATTATTAATAACTTTGTTGTTAAAGAGCAAAGCCACTGTGGTTTACAGTATTTTTTTTCTCTGGGTTTGCTTCGTGCCTAACAACACCTCATAGCTATTCTAAATCACTGCAAGCCACAGCCTCGAGTGGCTTGTTGCTTAAATGAAAACGGAGTAGTGAGTTATTTGCTGTCCTAATGAGCTCTAATAAAAAAAGCAGGACCCATATAGCATGGATGGCCACCACCCCTCCTCCTTGCACACACACGCACACACTCATTCTCTGTATTTCACTGCATCTGCTGCAGTAGAATCCCATCGGCTATCCAGTTACGGTCCGCCTGGCCAGGGGCTTGCATTAGTGGCGTAGGAGAGCTGTGAACAGGGAGTATCAGATGCTGTAATATGGAAATTCCTCTGTAATGCAGAGGCTGCGGGATTGTGCGATTACTTAATTCATTTAGCTGAGTAAATGTTACTGGTCTGCCAAAGCACAGAAGGGATGGGGAGTTAGTTTGTGTCTGTGTGTGTGAGTGTGTGTGTGTGTGGGAGTAGATCTGTCTTAGGGAGAGATGGTCGTACTGGGCGAGTTAGCCAGTGTGTGTGAGCATGTAATGGCATGCATGTGTGGTTCTGGGTGCATGTGCGTGTGTGTTACGGGTAGATGGGAGTACAAATGGGGCCTCAGTAACAACAGGTCGGGTTTAAGGCTCCAGTTTCATGCGTCCAGGGAACAAACCATTAAGAAAGAGCGCCGAGCCCACCAAGCCCACACTCCTCCTCCAGTACCCACATGACCTATCCCAGACGCTGATTTGTGGCTCCTGACACTTTAATTCATTGGAAAACACTAGTCAGGACCCAGGAGTTAAGTAAGTCCATTAACACTATGCAGAAGTAATGCTTTCCAGTGCAGTGCCAGCCCTGCCACCCAGCGTGATCAAGCATGGAGACCCAGTTATTTCACAGTGGGTGAATATTTCCTGGAAGTTTTACACTGAGCTTACTGACAACATGATATATAAAACTACAGTGTTTTATAGGTGAATTTAAGAACAGATAAATAATCACATTATCATGGCCCCTTATTGCTACATTAGATTTCTGCTTTGGTCATTTAGAATCAGTTACAGACCACCCCATGCATTTTCTGTTGTATTGAAGAGAGTATGTTGCACATAAAAGCAGAAAGATCAGCTACAGTTCCCCAGCACAGTATGAGCAAGTTAACTAAGAAAAATGTGAATATATAGAGAAAAGGTTTACAGAAATTATACTTTGCTGTAGATGTCTTTGCAGGTTGCTTCCACACTTGCATGAGACCCATCAAAAAGGATGTTATCGAATAATACATTTAAAAACAACAACAAAGGTCATACAACAGATTGTGATTCTGCTTTACGCAGTCTGACATATTTGCTTGGATGTACGGTACGTTTTATATTAGTTGTGGGGTGTAACAGATACCCAAATATTTAATCCATATGTATACGTCTGGATTTAAGATGAATTTACTGTGTAATATTCAGGCGCACCGTGCGTCAGATATATATCTGAAAAGAGAGTGAAGTTTAGCGTGCAGGAATTCCAGTTTCTTTTTTTTTTCTTTTTATTACATTAAAATTGAGTGATGAAGATGTGATCTTCCACTCTGCTCAATGTCCATCCTAGTTTTCAACACAGTATACAGTCAAAGATGCATTTTATCAGCTGTTGTATCCACTGAATCCATCATTTCCCTGAAGGCGTCTCTCAAAAAATGATTTCATTGTCCTCTAATCCATTATATGGAGCAGCTATGTCAGCTGAGCTGTAAATGACTCAAAACACAGCTGCTGGGGAATGGAAAACGGGGAGCCAAATTCAACTCAAGCAAAATGGAAAGAGGTGGAGTCGAAAAGCTGTTAAAACTATCTGACAGAGTGGATACGCTCTGCAATGTGGAACAGCATTATTAATTTGGGAACTGGGCCTGTTAAATCTATCATTCCATTATTCTAACAGGAATCCAAAGGACATTTGCAGCCTCCAGTTCAGCGGCCAGTGAGCCCGGTCTGTTGTTTTAACAGTTAAAAGTTGGTTTATCTTCCATTTTAAGACAAGGAAGTGTTACTGCTCTGAGCAGTCAGCTCTCAGTTGGAAACTTTGCAGTGCCACCCCATGGACGGCTTGATAGAGCCTCTGGATTGGCATTACGTCAGTCAGGAGGTTTTAAAAGTGTTTCACCTCTTTATCATCATCATCATCACAGTGACATCCAGGTTAATCACATCACACCAGAGGCACAGATTCAAAGTATTTAAGCATTAACAGCAGCTACAAAACACTTCAATATGAATAAATAAATAATATCATTCTGGGCCTTTTTACACGTTCACACTTAGAGATCACTCACAGCATTTCCTCTTTTTTTTTATTTATTTTTTTTTAGCTTTTTTAGTAAAGCAGTTGAAAAGTTCAATAGAAGAGCCAGAAGATTTTTTAAGGTTCAAGCTTTTTCCTGAAAATCCTAAACATTAGTACATCCTCTGTAACGCAGAATGGTGCTGAAATTTCTTTCATGTAAATAATGGCTTCAGGTCTTGAAGATGGATCAAGTGTAGTGTAGTGTAAAATTGCTTGTTTTGTTTGAGTGGCAGTCCAAAACTATATTCATTTAAATATTAGATATAACAGAGGAAAGCATCTTCACATTTCAAAAGCTGTAACCAGATGTTTTTGCTTAAAAATAACTAAAAAGATTAAGTGGTTGTCAAATAATTGCTGATTCTTATTTTGGTAATATTGTTACAGCTCTAATTCAGTTTTTTCCTGTTTTTTAGTCACATGCAGATATCTCTGTTGTGAATATTTTCTTCTTTAGTTCACATTTTTCCCTCTGTTTTGGTGAAAGGGGCAAAAGTTTGATGTACTCATGTTATTTGGATCAGCATGGTAACACACAGAGATGGATTAAAAGGTACCTTAAGAATCTAATTTCACTCATAAGGACCAGAGCTAACGATCACTGACAGGGAATTACTCCATGGGTTTATATGCAAGCCTCACTAAACGGCAGGCAGAACACCAGCATGCCATTGGGACTTGTGGTTTATCATTATATTTTCTATTCGCCTCAGTATTTTCTATTTTGAAATTATAATCCTTTTTTACTATTTGTGCCCATTTTCTTAGTAATATTTGATCTACTTATACTCTATGATTATAGAATTATATAATTTCGTCATAGTAGGTTTGTCTGTTTGAAGCAGAGTCCAGCAGAATTTACCACCAGTAATCATGTGTGTCACCAAGTCAACCAGGACTGAAATCCAAAGGATTATAAGATTTAAGTTTATTTCCCTCTTACTTACCTCTGTGGCTTTATTGTCATCCTCTGGGTTAGGCTGTGAGTGTGTAACTCTCATTAGACCTATGTAAGGTAATGAAACATACTATGAGGTCTGTTTAGAGAAAGAAAATCTTTTGCTAAAATATTGCAAACATCTTGGCCAGCAACATAAAATACATTCTGGAAATTCTAAGAAAATGTAGTTACTATGTGGATAAATCAAGTAATAAATATCAGCAAAATTTATCTCCAAAACTCCTGAAACTCTCCACTTTAAAAAGTTTTTCATTATTTCAGTCTACACTTAAAAAAAAAAAAAAAAAAAAAAAAGCCCAGAGCATCTTGCCTGTGTGCTGCGGTTCAGGCTGAGAGGTTGTGGGGTCTCGCGGCAATGCCAGCGGGAATCGGAGGGGGCACGGGAGTCTTGGAGGTCCTGGTTTTACAGCGCAGCAGTTCACCACGTACACACCAGCCCCCGCTCTGCCGCGACTGGAGTTTGTCACTTGCAGATTTATATTCCTCTCTATTAAAGCTCCTTTACAAGCCCACCGAGATTCCTGGAGATGTAGAGAGGGGAGAGTGAGAGAGAGTGGGAAACACATAGGGACAGGCATGAAATGAAAGAATAAAGCAAGTGAGACTCCAGGAACAAAGCACATTTTAATGAGTGTGAGGGAGCTGGGGGAAGGTGTGTGTCAATGCCAGTTCACTGTAATGTTGAGTCTGAGCCTTATAGAGCCGTGTAGCTGCAATCCAATGAGTGTAGAACTAAATCATTGATGTTTAAGGGATGATCCCTTTAAATGTGCGTGCCCCCCACCTTATGACATTGAAGACCATATCAAGACTTTATCCTGTGATTTTAGGACATTTAGGATATTTTAGGATCTTTAAAGCAACTAAATTACAGTTACAAACAGCATTAAAGCAAGGACATATGAAGACTGTATTTAGCCCTTTATAAAGCTCATGGTCACCATTTATATGTCACGGTTTTCAAAAAAAAAGGCAGCTAAATTGAACAGTGCTAAACATTTATGGTGTATTAATGGCTGTTTCTTAAAATAAGGAAATCGTTCACATAAATATTCCAAATAAATGCAATTATTCACAAACTACAAATACTGAACTGCATTTCTCAAGAGAAACAATGGTCACTCACACCATATGAAACCATCACTGAATTAAATCAAAACTTTTGTAAGGTGTAGGAAAGTGTGTTTTAAAATAAAAAAAGTATTTTAACACATCTAAACTGTTAAAAGTGTTTTCGTCATGGAAAAAAAGTTAAATGAATCAAAATAATTACTGTAGTTTTATTATTAACTTTATTCTGCTGCCAGCTAAAGATTTGAACCATACTGTGCTCTCAATTTTCTCCACATTTTACCACACTTTATTCACTTTTTCCTTTAATATGTCAGCAGTAGGGAGCACACAGCTGTGCACGGGCAAACACATTCAGGGTTGTTCGGGGGTGATGATCTCTGTTGATTTATCTTTTCGTGTTTAATGATTGCTCTCATGGTTGTGCATCTCTCAGGAAATTTTTCAGGACACCCTGCCTTGTGATGTTCCAGTCTTTGAACAACAACCCCACCATGCAAATTGCAAAAAATAAATAGAGTTTTAATGCCCTTTATCTTTCCAATGAATATATGTAAATATTGTCACACCTGCAGTCTTCGTTGTTCATCCATCAGAGCTCTGAATGTTTTCCACTCTTCGTTCCCCAGCTAACTGTTGAAAATCCAGTGCGACAGCAATTAATAAGAAAATATTTTGATATTCAGTTCAGAGTCTCATCTGCTGCAGCCCTCCTGCAGTAAAATAAGTAGTTTTCATGGGAGTCTGACTTTCTGGACTTGTTAGAGTTCTGATATCCAAATGAAATTTAATTTATGTCATCTTCTGTGGTAGCCCGAACCCAGAAGTATCCACATCCCCATAAAATCACCCTGGGAGCTTTCACGATCCTGTTTTCCATCCGGTTCCATCAGTTCTCAGCGGTCCCATACGTCTCTGTCACCACAGACTGAATGGGAGAAAAAACTCCTTTCTCCCGCAACAGAACTGAAATGCATGCTCTCTTTTGGATCACATTGACTGTTTTATTTCATTTAAGACGTAAATAGAAACAAATACGTTTACAGTATATATTGCATAATGATTCACGCCACAGTAGCAATGTGACTAGCTCTTATCCCTGACCACTAAATGTAGTTTAGTTTATTTTAGTTTAGTTTCTCTGACATCATGTGAGGGGAGAGACCAAATTATACACAACCACAAAATGTCAAGGATGATGCAACAAAATCCAAAACTCATGCCCAGTCTGGTCCTTGATGTACAGACAATAAAGAATCGGCTTTTCAGAAACAAACACCAAGTTCGCTTGTAACTCAAAGAATGCAAAGTATAAGAGGAAAAAACTATCCCTATTCAGGATAAACGTTTAAATTTGTTTTCCATCCTCTGCTATTTGGTGTATGGCAAACATTTAAGTTTTTTTATTTTAGCTGTATTGCAGTGTCTTGTGATCTTGTAAACATTTTACTCACTTAAAGTCAAACAGCATAAAAAAGTTATGTAGCACTTTTAAGTCCCTCTATCTAGAATTTATAAGCACAACACAAACATTTATAACAAACTATAATGTAGTCACACCACATATACAGTATAAGGACAGTTTGAAGTGTTTATGGATGTACAGAATTTCTCAGGCATTATATCTCCTCTTGTGAAGAGACAGTTTATATTTCTATTATATGATTAAAACCATGTCTCACTGGATTGTCATTTGTTATCTCTTTATACACCAGTTAGCATTTATGGATGCCCACAGGATGAATTATAAGTGCTAACAAATACATTAATAAACACTGAGTTAAAACTAGAGCAATAAATCTTACACAAGTTACAACTGTAATTCACGCCCATGCTTAGAATGGCAGTGGTAACCTTGTTTTTTGAAGTGCACAGTTAACTTCTTCCAGTCCCTGAACCTAAAGGAACGAGAGCATATGCTACAGGCGTTTCTGTGCAGTGCTTCCGTTGCACACAAGAGGGCGTTGTGTCCCTTTCTAACCTTATCGTCACCACAAAGCGCTCTGTCTCATGCCTGTTTTTGTCTCTCTGTGTGCAGGAGATTAATGAAAGGTGTATGAATTCACAATGCATCACCGCCACCTATGTGAGGAGGGAAAGAGGTGGACGTGAGCCGCGTGCATATGGAGGAGAGGCTTGGTGAGCATATGGAGGGGAGGTGTCTCGCCATCTCTTCCTCCTCCACTCCTTTCACCCCCTTCTTCCCTCTGTCCTTCCTTCCCCTTAAAACCCGCCACCTGCATTATGACAAAAATCTGCATCCCTGTCCAAAGGGCAGGCGGGCAGGCTGAGGGGGACTTTATCAACCTGTTAAAAAAAACAAAAAAAACATCAAAAACAGGTCAGTTGTGTAGGAACAGCACAGGCGACATGTTTGATAGAGCCAATACTGTCATCTGAGTCATATCAGACACGTTTTCCCACATTCCTGCTGCCTTCTCGGCCTCGTTCCTGCCGCGATGTGAGACGGCATGCTGAATCACTGGGTCTAAAGATAGATGCTCATTTGCCGCAACAGCATGGGTCAAGCGGTGTAAGATAAAGGTGACTCAAAAGTGGTGCGGCGGAGTTAAAAAGTTCAACAGCCTGTTTTGCAAAGCAAAAAAGGGAGGCATATGGCCGTCTTGTCCTCCCGCCTCGACCCTCCTGAGAAATGGTGTTTGTCAGAGTAATAAAGCTGTCCCATAACCCCATAACCTCTGTAATATTCATGATCCAAAGTTTGTGCCTCGCAAGACAGCTTGATAAGTGAGAGCCCCGGATCTGTTCCCAGACTCAACCATAACAAGTACATTGTCTACCTGGGTTACCATGGGACGAGCTAGTCCAGACTCCCAACAACCCACGCCGGCCTGTTAAAACACGCTCCTCATTGGTCCAGCCCGGGTGCTCAAGGAGAGCTGTTCTGCTCTGTTTACTGATGTCACAGGCTGGATGGAGCCCATAATAGGCAATGGCTCATCTCAACATTACGAGCTGTTTATAAACCAGGTGAAAAATGACACTTTTATTGTCCGTTGCTACGTCCCTCTGTCCCACCGTGCCCCGGTCTGTCCTGTCTTGTCCTGTCATATCAGTGGAGCACTTCTGGGAGAAAATAAGTCAGCAAGGAGACAGGAAAGAGAAGCACACATGCACACACAACAGAGAGAGTTACGTGGACGATGGCAGGTTTAACGCAGCATCTCATAAACACACATTAATCAGAGCAGGGGGCTGGTGTAACCGCTGTGGCATACAAATCAAGACAGAGAGGAAGAGACAGAGAGGCTGGTGGACTTATTTTCTCCTGATGATTCACACTTTGTTGCTCTGGTCAACTTGTATCTTCTCCACAGTCACCCAGGGTGGTTTTGACAACCAAGACAAACACACACACATTCAGCAACAGCAGCAAGCATCGTGAGCTGCATCGTTATCAGCATCAGTTCTTGATCAAGATGACACATTTTAGTGAAAAACAACTTTGTTCCACTGGATGGACTATCTTAAATCAGCACTGCAATATTATGTGATAACAGTATGATGAATTCTGCTGTGTTTTTGTAGTTGAGATATTTGAAACCATGTTTCATGTAACAGTGAGGATCCCAGTTTGAATCAGTCATGTCTTCATCTCCTCTCTCTCCCTGCATTTGCTGTCAACTATTCTGTTCTGAACAACCTTGCAAAATGTATGTTATTATATTTGAGATTTCCTTGGTTATAACTTGTTATACTAGCACCATATCTTTCTCTAAAATGGAAATTCATTGTGATAGGTGAGTCTTTTGTGCTGTGTGGTATTTTCTTTTAATGAGAAGCTACAGCAGCTCTGTTCTGCTGTAGCCACTCTAATGTCAGATCCTGACATTTAACCTAAAGTCAGTCAGAAATTGTCCTACAAAAAGCTTTTTTGAATACATAGTATCAAAAGGTCTGCAGTATAATTTGGAGCTAAAACGTTAGAAAATTGAAAATGACTCTCTATACAGTAAAATAAATTATGAAATACACAAAAAGCATTACAGACAGGTCTCACTTGTCCTGCAAGGTCAGAAACAACTGTGGTAAGATACAAATAATATACAGTTATGTATAATAAGTAAAATGTAGGCTTTTGTTTTAGGCTCACTCATAGTAAAAGGATTCACTCAACACATGAAGAAAGTGCATACAACATGAAATGACTAGAAACAAGTGATGGTCCCACACCAGCTGTGATATAATCAAATCTGTTGAATGTCTTTGTGTGTCAAACAGCAGCTGCCAGACGATCAAACTAAGAACAAAGTCTTCAGAGGAAATCACTCATCTGAGCTCCTGTCGGTGTTTCCAAGGAATAACATTTGTACCGATGGAACTGAGGGGCTGTAAGCAATCGTGTGTTCTTCCTGGGAACACTGAAGACTCGTCATTAATGGAAGAACGTGCAGGTCATTATAACAGCATTATCATTTCCCCTTTTCTCAAATATCTCCTTCCCTCTCTTGTGTAAAAAAAAAAAAAAAGCAGATCAGTAGTTTCTTCTCTGTCCACCAGAGGGCAGCATTCATTCATTCAGCTTATCTCGTGTCTGTAGCGTGGCTGCAGGGAGTTTCAGCAGCCCCACTGAGGAGCTCTGTTATGTTATCACAGTCTGTGCTATTTATAAAAGTCCTGATTCAGCTCCACTGATGTTTCCATTCTGAAAAAAAATGAGAACCTAAAGGAACAAAGTCACTCTCAGAGTAGATACCAGATTAGATTATTTTTTACAGACTTGGCACCCCGCATAAGGATGATCATCATGAAAGAATCCTTCATTGTCACAGCAGTAATGACAGTTCATGGGACGTTATCAAAATAAAAATCGTTAAATGTCTGCATTTCATGTATGTAGAGCGCAGTGTTCCATTTGCGTGTATTATGTCTTCTTTTTGCTTATCCTGACATGAGGGAGTCACAGCGAGGTGAAAAGGCTCCTGACTGTGCAGGACTGTGGTACAGTTGGAGCAAAATGCCATCTGTCGTTCATTTTGGTTTTATTATCATTTTACATTACAGGATTACAGAATGACAACCAGTTGTAGCCCACCTCAACACAACACCCACAGTATACATAGATATTTTAATATTTCCATTACAATATAATGTAAACAAGTTTTTTTTTCTTTTTCGCATGTTTCTCATGAGTTACTGAAAGAAAAACACTGAATGTGTCCAAACAGTTTCATTTCATCTGGATAAATCTTGTTAACCTGAATACTGATAGTCCTGCCAGAATCATTTAACTTTAGGTTGTCTCCACTCTCCCTCTCTGCAGTGGCTCTACATCTGATGATATCCCAGATTTTTCGCATTATCGACACATCCTGCAAAGGACAGAAACCAACTGTGCATTGATCCAACTAACAAGGTTTGTCTGTGCAGCCAAAGCCTGATTTAACTTCTTCCTCTGTGCCAAGGAGCATCACTGATGTCCAATAACTATCAAAAGCACATCACAGAGCCACACTGTTTCACCGGGCGACATTTTCCCTCATTACTATGAACGTGGCCACTTTGATTCGTTCCCACATACTCTGTTCTGCTGCCATAGATACTCACTAGCACCAAATGAAGCTGAAATAGTCCCAGACAAATACACCTTTCACTCCTATTTGAGCAATGGTTGCTACAAACTGCTGCCCAACTGCTTTGGGACTTTTTAAAACCTTTTTTTATATATATGTGCAAATGAATGTTTATTTTCATACACAGTTTTAATCATACAATAGAAATATAAGACCATCATAAGAGTCATCTACACAGTTTAAAGGATTGTGTGTACAGAGGATGGAAAACAAATTTGAAACGTTTATCCTGAATAGGGACTGTTTTTTCTTCATATACATTGGCGGATGGACAGAAACATAGTTTTCGTCTTCTTTTAGTCTCACTGCTCTGACAATGTTGGTCACTCTCTGAAACCAATAATCTGACATTCATGCCCACTTAACTCAGCAGTTGGTCAGATGATTTGAGGTGAGGAAATAAGCTTTCAACTGTCGTGTGTATAACTGAGTGAAACATAAACGCCTTCAAGGATTGGAGGACAGTTAAGATGAAACAGTCAGTCCCCTCTGTGTTTTTTGCCATTTTCAGATTCACTCATACTGTATCACACCAAATCTGAAAAAAATGTTTTTGGCTGTTGCTTTCCCAGTTCAGTTCAGTTCAGTTTAGTGTTTAATGAGATTAGATCAATATTTGTTTCATCACTTATTGTTATTATTTTTTCTTGCTTTTGTGATTCCATATTTGGTCCTTTTTCAGGAGGACCCTTATGAGCCTATGTGGGTCTCTGTGCTTTCCTACACAGCTGTTCAGTTTTTTTATCTTTATCTTTATTTTTACACTTTTTTCCATGCAGATAAATAAAGTAAATGAAGACCTTAGCAGGCATACGCGTGCTGAACCAGTGACTCAAATTCAGTCTAAAAGAAGAGAGTCGTTCTCGTATCTATTCAAGGACAGAGTTTTGAATGAGGTTCCAGTTACCATGGAAAAAATTTACCTCTGTCCCACAACCAAAAATGAAGCCTGCAGCAACTTAATACAGCGACAGCATGCCTCGATGCCAAGCAACATGCCACATTACAGTATGTCGTTTCACAAACAGGGGCAGCCTCTGATGTGATAACAAAAGATCTGAGAATACTGATACATTTTCCGCCCTCGTACACGTGTTTCAGAAGCTCTTCGCATCAGATAGACAGATGAAGCCATGACAACAGGAGCAGCCTACTTTTATCATCCTGCTGGTTTTCAGGCTTCGTGATATTTTAGCCCCTGTGATTGAGTTGCATGGCTGGTTTATTAAACTCTGCAGCTGTTGTTTGTGAAGGCACCTAGGAAACAGAGGTAATTGATGGACATATTGAGTTACACTCGCTGCATATGAAACCACCATGGCTGAGAAAGTCAAGGATACTAATACAAGCTCAACTTTGCACCTTAGCTCGCTGTCTACACACAGAACAGTTAGTGACAAGCCGAGCTACTACGACTCGCTATGAGTTATTGCAGGCGCGCGTGCCGCTGCGCGTGTACCATGTAACATGCATGTCTGACTGAAAGGTCAGATTCTATTAATACTCAGATTGTTGAACTTACTGCTCTCTGAACAGCAGGCCATTGACAAATTTGACATTTTTGCTATGCAGTTGGAATAGTAGTTGATAAAAGATTTGACTCCCAACTGGAGAAATTGTGATGTACCATTTTGTATAATTTAACAGGAAAAGGCTGTGTTAAACATAATGCCACACAAAAGTAAAATAACACTCAGAGATGTAGTAAATGTAAGTCGGTTGTGATGAATCAAACAAAACTGGTGGGAAATTCTAATTCGAAGCTCTTCTGTTATGAATTCAACCCTAAAAATCAAGTATTAAATCTCTCATGTGCTCACCGATTGACACATCTTTTTTATCTTTTGTTGAACAATTTGTGGTTTTAGAGTGACCTCAGTGCAGCGTCTCCATCGGTCTGAGCAATGGACCACTCCCAAGCTTATAGCTGAAACATTCTCACTGCAGTGTGCATAAAAGAGCATAAAGGATTTGAGTCAGATTTGAAATTATTAAATATTGTACAGCAACATAGCTTTTAATACCAAGTGGTTGTGTTAAAATGACTCCTCGTGGGGTTTAAATAGCATTTATAGTTCACATGTATGTATACACTGTATGTAAGGGTTTTGGGAAACGTTCCTAACATCTTAAATCATCTCGATCATCCATCAGAACTCAACATTCAGCAGTGTGTGGCTTTCACTTCTTGTGCGAGCACTTAGCAGATAAGTGCCCCCATAAAATGGGGTCTAAATTATTGTTTTGGTTTCCCCGGCCCCCCACAGTGCAACATAATAGGTGGGTTGATTGTGTCATAAAGACTGTGGCGGGGGGTTTCCCAGGGTAAGAAGTAGCTGGAAAGATGAGGAGGAAGGAGAAAAGGGAGGGGGGTCGTACTGCGTTCTTTTTCTGGTGGTAAGGAGAGAGGAGGGCGGCAGAGCACAACCAGACAGCTTTCATGATACTTACAGACGGTGAAGGTTTAAACTTCCACCGGGTTACTTATAGATAAGCAGTGCTAAAACAGGAAGTCATATAAAGCATACAAAATGCTTAGTACAGTGAAATTAAAAAGGTGAAGTTACCATAAACAGAAAGGAAGGAACAACTGGCTGTTCTGGGTTTTAGTTGTTCATTTTCTTGTGATAAAACTAAATAAAAAGTGACATGATATTACACAAATACCTTCAAAATACTTTTTTAATACTTGAAAGTAAGTGTTTTGAGATATTTAAATTCTAATCAAGGAAGTTCCTTCACTGTATTCCCCCAGAGGTATAAATATAGATCAGGAAGTCCATGGTTGGATGATACAGTTGGGTGTGACAAATTTCTCAGAATGAAAGTATCGTTTGTCCGGCTTTAGTACGTGTGATGTTCATGTCCTATTTGTAATCTGGTGACATGACACAACTCAAAATCCTTCAACAATTTCCCCTCAGGCCGGTGCTGTGACCACCCAGAGCCTCCAGTACTTCATGTGCAATTTGTGGGGATAAAGTAAAAAGAAAAAAAAGGAAATAACGAAAACGAGGCCAGCAATTAACAGAACTTATCTGGAGCAGAAGAAAGAGATGAGAAGAGTAGCAGTGTGGAAATAAGAGGCCTCTCCGCTGCATACATCACACACATCCAATGGTGTGTCTCCACATTTTGGGACACACTCTGCTTTGTACCGCAGCAGCCATGTCAATGCCTGACAAGCAATATCAATATTTCAGAAACTAACAGAACTTTCACTCTTAGAGGTTGTATTGCAAAAAAATATGCCACAGTTGAACGGGGCTGTAACTACATGTAAGGATGCTACGTTTATGTTCTTTTTGGGTGGAGGGCTTGGCAACATTTACATACAACAACTGAAAACTCACACACTTAGCAGATGTATCATCAGGAGTATTTTTTAGACTTAATAAGTTTAAATTTGAGATACATTTGAAATATTTATTTAGTTTCTCTCCACGTTTTGACTCTCAAACTAAAATGAGACATTCCTTTTGTGTATATAGTTAATTGAATAAAGACATACTTTTAAAAATTCAGTTATTGAAAACAACATGGTTAATTGTGCAGGATTCTTGAGTACAAGACTTGAGAGTTTCCTGTCGATCCTGGCTGTGGCCATGACACCAACCTTAGATGTAACTCGTTTTTTGTTTGACACCAGTTTCATTCTCATCTTTATATAGATGTCAAAAAGCCTCATTGCTTTCATCTGTATCGCATGGTGTTCATCAGCAGATCATTTCATCCATAAAACTTTCAGCATTTCTCATCCTCATTGCCTTAAAAGTGGCACATGAAGTACAAAGTTAACAAAACAATCCCAACACAAGGTTTCACATTACATGATTTTAGTCAAATCTGCCACTGAAGACCATGAAATAAATGTTACATTTGACTTTTTTGACTGCAGACTTTTTGACGTGTCTTAGCGGGAAAAGCACAGGTGTGTTTAATGACATTAACAATGGCTGCATTGCACTCGGGGGAGCTCTTGGTATTGTGTGTGCCGGATCCCTGGAATAACTTTGTGGGGCACTTAATGGAACAGAGCCATCGTTAATGTTATTAAATACACCTGTGCTCTTCTATACATGCACAGGACAGAAAAAGACGAACACGGCAGAAGCCCGTAAGGTCATTAGGCAGAAATATCCCTCGCCATGCCGTGAAGTCAGTGTCATTTGACGCTGACGTTACTTTACATTAGTCATATCTCAATGCATTTGAGGTGTAATTGGATTTTAGTGTGGCTGACTTTATGATACAGCCATGCACATGGGTAAGCTTTTATTTAAGTAAAGCTTACTGTATGTTTCCCATTTAGGACCCACCGTGTCAAGCCCCCGTGAACACATGACACCATCCCTGTATGTGAATCATGAGGCAAATTAGGTATTAGGTATTACAGTGCCATGAATAAACGCATAATTGAAAATGGGTGCTTTATGTTCTAGTAACGCAGCTCTCTGGTGGCGGGGGAGCTTCGCCTCTGCCCACCAAATACACGTTGGGACCGCTTGTAGACACTGTACGACATATGGCCCAGCGTCACCACACTGAGCCCTGGCCCGTCTCCCACACAGTGGCCAGTGTGTGGCTAATATGGAACGAGACGTGACACTTCAAAAGTCCAACGTGTGCCACAAGCGATAACAAACCGCCGCTGCGCTCACTCTGCGAGCTTGTGGACTCAGCAGCTCTGGATGACAGCGGGTTTTTTTTTTCTTTTTTATATCTCGCCTCCATGCAGAGTCGTCATCATCTCGATATCATTTTGATCTTGCAGAGTAAAATGTTTCTTTGCTAGCGTCCTCTCCCTCCGAGCTCCTTGTCCTTCCATGCCCTCGGCTCCTCTGCAGGTGGCATATTTGCATCTGCTTATTTGCCGAGACATGGCGCCTGTGTCATGCCCGCGGACCTCCTGTAATCTCCCTGGTGTGCCGCATGAAATGGGCCATGACCTCTTCTACTCTTTCTTTCTATCTACCTCAGCACATCCCTCACTGCTCTGCTTGTCTGTGTGTGTGTGTGTGTGTGTGTGAGATGCAGGAGGATAACTCAAACACACCAACCACGAACTGACTGCAGAGAATCCCAGGCCAGAACTCATTTACTGCAAGAACACGTCACAGTGAGAGGGACAGTAGATATAGCTCATCCTCACTAATCTGCATCGTGGAAATACACTGTATGAGTCTTCTTTGAAGGCTTTCCACAACATTTTGGAACCTGGCTGCAGGAATTAGCGGGGGAGCATTAGTGAGGTCAGGCACTGATGTTGGGCCTGGCTCGCAGTCAGTGCTCCGGCTCATCCCAAAGATCGTGGATGTGCTTGAGGTCAGGACTCAGCAGGACCAGTCCAAGTTCACTCACACATTCGTAACCATTTCTTTATTAAGCTGTATATTTGTGCACAGGAAAATTATCCTGCTGGAGGATCAAATGGCCTTCTGCACATGATGTCCATCAGAAACATCTTTGGACCAGAATTGCTTAAAAGTATTAACACTGACACAACCCTTGTGTGTGTGTGTGCAGTAAATATGAAGCTACAGATGGTTAGTTTAGCTTAAAGACTGTAAACAGAGCTGAACAGTTAACCTGACTCTACCCAAAGGTGTCAAACTGGCCCAACAACACCTCTAAAAATCACAAAAATTTTTATATCATTTGTTTTACCTGTACAAAAGTATACCTAAGCATGTGTTGCAGTTTTAACACAGGTTACATATCAGACTATTTCTTGAGCGAGTGCAGAGACTTTCTGGAGTCTTGTTATTGCTGTGATGTTGCCAGGCAACCAGCGGAGACTCTTTTGAGTACACCTGCTGTTACATATAGATGAGTGCTCCCCTTTTCAGGTTGTGACCCCTTAAAATGAAGACACATGAACTGTTAAACCCCCTTTACAAGTTATGGCCTGTGTGTGGAAGAAAAATGGATAAAAGCAAGGAGAAAAATAAAATTTTATGTAGTTTCCCTGTCATATCCCTTCAATCCTTCAATCTTTTTTTGTGATTCTTGGTGGTCCTGGTTGGGATTTACAAATGTAGACGGTACACAGGAGGTAAACATTTTTGTATCACATGATTAAATGATCATCATACTGCCACATCAGTACCTGTGGCTCAGAAGGGAGAGCAGGTCATCCACTGATTATAGGCTCGGTGGTTCAGTCCCCTCCTCCTCCTGTCAAAGCATCTTTGGGCAAGACGCTGAACCCCAAATTACCAGGTAGCTCACTGCCACTGGTGTGTGTGTGGGTGTGTGACTGGGTGGCAAAAAAAACTTGATCTACAGTGGAGGATATAAGTGCTATATGAATGCAATTTGCCATTTATAGCAAACCAATCAAATCATTAATACACCGAAAACAATGCAGTACTATCAGTTGGTTATTTAATCTAAGTCCATATGATTTCCCTTTGACATATTTAGCTACAGAGTTTCTTTATATGAGGAGCGTTACTTTATGCATGAGTTGTAAGTGCAGAGTGCTGCTGTAGTGGTATTTAGCGAGGCCGTGGTGGGATGACGTGCGAGTGCATCTTCCTGTGACAAAGGGAGCAGCTTTGACGGTAACCAGTGCAGCAGTCCTCCGGCTCAGAGATCCTCTCTGCTTTATTTCACCGCCTCCTCTGACTGGGAACTATGTGCACACTTGATTGTGTGCATGTGTGTGTGCACCTGTTTGTGTGTGTGGAAAAGGTAGGTCCTCCTCTACTCGCCTGCTTTGCCTAATACGTCCATGCAGGGCTCGCTGGAGAGCGGCGTGCAGAAGCACAAAGATCAGGGCTATTCTGGTGCTGCCAGCCTGCCCAGTGCTGATAGGAAAGGATTAATGAGGCGGGGCACTCATCACTTGTAATTAGAAACAACGCTAAAACTATTTTGGTGCCTGTTCCTATGGAGAGATCTTGACCCCCAGGCCAGCCGCCCCACACCCCTTCGCTGCAAGCTACGAGGCGGTAGACGCCTGCGAAGTTGGAGTAAATATAGGTCCATAACTC
The DNA here is from genome assembly GCA_037176925.1 of Amniataba percoides. Classification (NCBI taxonomy): domain Eukaryota; kingdom Metazoa; phylum Chordata; class Actinopteri; order Centrarchiformes; family Terapontidae; genus Amniataba; species Amniataba percoides. The sequence continues at coordinate 7,389,955 of JBAJHX010000031.1, read as the reverse complement.
CTGCAGCTATGTGACACATGGTTCAATGCAGGGGAGTGCAGATAATTCACAACTCTGGCTGTGTACTCCACTGGATGCTCAAATGTCAAGAGGCTGAGAGAGGCTGTCTCTTAAAATGTGCACTGTAAGGCATGTTGTGTTGTTATTGATCCCAATAAGGGAGGCTCTGAGCTTCTGTTGTTTCCTGGCTTCGATTGCCAGATTATGAGGTCTTAGTCACGTGAGATTTTTCTATCCCTGTTTATCCCTCAATCTGTCTGTTCTCCTAATATCAGGATGTTTTCACACAAATGTTCTTGATGTACTACTGTCTCTTATAGAGCTGAAGCAGTTACTTGATTAACTGATTAGTCAACCATCTTAATTCGTGTTTTTTTAGTCATTTCTCAAACATTTGCTTTTTGATTCATTGAAAAATAAAAAGATTATTTTTTCCTTTTTCTTCTAACGTCTTAGGAGCATAAGAAACACAACGCTGACATGATGATATGGCTCACTTCTTAGCAGAAAGTTTCTTGTATGCAAATCGAGCAGTATCAGCAACTTTATCGTTCATTTAGGGTCTGTGGCTGATAAATATAAGTACAGTTTTTTACAATCTTTTTTAGCTCTGTTTTGGTGTTTCCCAACACTTGATGGCAATGTTTGGGGAGTATGAAATGTTGTTTTATCAGATCATTTATGGTGAAAACAGCTGGAAACAAGTGGTTGTGAGAGTGGAAAGTGGCAACCAAAACAGTGAAGTGAAAGACACTGCCTAAAGCTGAGAGGAACTGTCGAGTCAGGTGATGGTTCTGTGAGTTTGTCAGCACAAACAACCACTTTCACATTACACAGAGGGATGGTAATGTAAAAATACTGATCATAACGGTTTTAAATATTTCAGTGCAACATGAAACATCACTTTTTACTGAATAAATCATCTTCACCATGCTCAGAAAACAGAGAAACAAATGAGAAACATATTTTATCCTCTTGGTGGCCAAAGAAGTGAGTCCCTCCACGTAGGAAGAAACCAAAAGAAAACAAACCTCCAGGACGCCAAACCAAACTTGAAGCCTCCCTGTTTATTTCAAAGCTCACAAGTAGGGATTACAAAATTACAGTGCTTCAATTGCAACAGTTCAAGGAGTAGTAGGAGAAGAGTAGGAGAGATGACAGACCAGTTGAGGAATTTTGAGCAAGTCATGCAAAAAGGTGTGGGAGAAGGCCTCCGTTATAATAGCACCCTTTGTGGAAAAAAATAAATCCATCTGTCCGTAGGTCAGTGCAAAAATAGTAATGAATATATGCATACAAAGAAAATAGATATATATTTTTATACTGTATATACTTGACCGTTGACTACAGACACAAAGAAAGATACAGAGACTTGTAGAGCGAAGCCCATTTCCACCGGAGCCTCTGAGGCCAAAGCGGAGACTCTTAAACAAGTCTAGCCGTAAAGAGTGCACATCAAATATGACAGCTCGATATTGTTCTAATACAGAACCGCGTTTCCAAACGAAAGGGAACTGATACCCAGATGCCTCTCGGAGCTGTCAGTCAGGCTATGACCTCTACAGAAAGAGCAGTGTGGGAAAGACAGACAGCACCATAACGACTGCGAGTGTCCCTCACAGACCAGGAGCACACAGCATGCTTCGTTTTCCAACCAGAGAGAGTAATGTACAGTACGACGGTTACATTGTTCAGTCAAAGAGATCATTACATACAAAAGCCATGTGCCGCTGCGGTCATAGGAACCAGCAGATGGGACAAAAAGGTACATTATTCTTATATAACATTGGCTCAGATGTTAAGCACTCTATTTTTTCTTTTTTTGTGGTTGTTTTTTTTTTTTTTTTTTTTTTTGCAAATCACAGAATATAAATGCACAAGCTACAAATGTGTGGTAAATGGTTGTTATATACCTTTTTATCATATTCAAATATATTGTGGAGCACCAGTAGACACCAATGACGACAGCAACAAAAATACAAGTGAGGACACCGCGCCACACAAACGCTTTTTTTTCTTTTTTAAATTTCCTTTGTCGATAAGTCACACTTTAAAAAAAAAAAAAAAAAACTCACTTCAATCTGAGGCTGCAAACTGTTATTCATGCTCCAAATGTTGCAGAGACCTCACAAAACATTTTCATGGTAGTCGGCTAAAGACACAACCTGTTACGATTTCATTTGCATAGCATGAATTTTCACGAGGGATTTTCAAAGCTTATTGTCGTGAATGTCGGTGTTGTAAAGCCTTACTGAGTGCACTGTGTCTTTGTATTCGCTATGCTATCGAACTGAGCTGACAGAGGCACATGATCACTTTCCAACAGACGTACTTTTGAAGATAAGGGTTCACAGAGGTTGGATTGCAAAATAAAAGATTGGTTTTGGTGCTCTGACAATGACATTGTTAGCCCTGTGCTTCAGTTTACGCCTTTATTTTCATGCAAACAACAGAGACTTGAACAGAAACCAGAAGAACATATGAACATAAACAGAACAGAAACCATAATATGTGAGGAAGCTGCTTCCATCCAGCTTGGTAGGGACTATAAAATACTGGATGAAGACCTTGTACTCCTTGTTTTTTGGTCTGAATTTTAATGTTTAGTTGAAGGACAACATCCTCTTTCATGTGTTGGAAACCTCGAACGTTCTTGAGTTTATCAGATCAAAATTATTCAGATGAAAGACGTGAAGCGTTCAGGCTAAAACAAAGCTATTCTTCTCAGTTTGGAAAGTTTTTTAGATCAAAGCACTCAGACCACAACACTGATCTGTAATTAAAGAAATTTCTATCATAATTTAATTTTGCTCAGTTTGATATGACCGAGCACACAGTCATGTCAATTTGGAGAGGTCTTTATATTGTGTGCTAAGAGTTGTTCAGGTGGTTGAAAAGGTGAGTGAACTATACCTTAAAACACATGCATCCCACCTGCGCACTGAGAAGTTTCCCTTTTTATAATCTCCACTAAAACTGTCAACAGCTGACACAGTCAAATGTATAAAAATGCAAAATCTGGATTTAGCAACAATTAAAAAAACTGCTGTCTTGATCAGAGAGGGGCCATGAAAAAGTAGCACTAGCAAGTTAAGTATTTTTTTAAGCCTTTCTCTTCATATCTACCTACATGAAATATGACTCAAAGGCGAATATTTTCAGATACAAAAGGGTGAGGGTAAACTTTGTGGGCGTGCATATACTCTTTACTACTATTTAGTGCGAAGTTGATTTACAATTCATGGTGGTGTTCAGATTCTCCTTCAAATGCCACCACGAGATCAGAAATTCTGCACCCAGGTCGGGAACAGCAGAGATAATCTTTGAAAAGTTAAATCTGTGTGTTACACAGACACCAAGAGGAGCGAGTCGCTTTGTCTGGGAGTTCAAATTCGACCTCGTTCTGCATTCGTCTGCACGTGATGGTGCACCATGCGCAGGCCCGGTGGTGACACATGAATTAAGGCATTGAGAGAGGCACTAGAACAGCACGTGACAGCAGCGCTTGCCTATTGCAAGGCAGAGGAGCTCACTTAACTGTGGCTCAGTGTCAGCGGCAGGGTTGCAAAAGATCAGACAGGTCACACTGCTCTACTGTACCACCACCACAGGAAGTCGATGTTTGTCTGAAGTCTGCCCCTCGACTCTGCTATCTTACAGTGGACCAAGTCATAGCTCAGAATTTAGGGGACTGCCAAAAACACGTAGCTACATAGGGACACAGCAAGAGTGCATTACGACAGAGCTGGCTCATGGATGAACGGGAAGAAAAAGAACAGAGGAGACGACAGAAGCAGGCAGTAAAACTCCTCCGTTCTCTTACATTAAACATCAACAGTAGCCCTGTTTTACAATATTCACTGATTATTTCAAAGTGTTCTTTCTTCTGCCAGCAGCCATGCATTAAAAAAGCTCTTATGGCTGTCTGGTAATACATATATATATTGCTAAAATATATGCATATGTGGATGCAGGAATGGCAAAACAAAGTTTCCAAAGCAAACAAACATGAATTTGTGGTTCTGTGTGTTTCGGAAATACACAGATGACTGACATAAACCCACAAGCTGCACTCAAAAAATAACACCCCCTCCCTTTTTTTTTTTTTTTGTCTCGGACACATCTGCGCCAAATATTACAGCATAACTGTATGCGCCATAAACATGAAAGTATTGAACTGAACAACAGTAATTACATTAGCATCAAAATGGCATTTCAGCAAAGAGCTGGAAATGTTTCATCATCATTACCGATATATACACATAAGATCAAGGTCTCAGTTGCATTCCACTCTGAAATTATTGCACAGTAAGCCGCTGTGGGCTTGTCATGGTCACCCCCATAAACCCCTGTATAAAAATAGAACAACAACATTAACACACCAAACAAGTCGTCATGTTTTTTCTTTTCTTTAGTTTTTTCTTCTTTTTTTTTTTTTTTGACAGGCACTGCCGTGGCCAACCCCGCCTGAGTCTGCAAACATAAACTGTGTGCCACAGTGTGAGCGTTAAGAGTTTCTCCTCCCAGTAATTGCCTCTAAGCACATAGAGTATCTTTTCCAAACCGATTTTCTTTTCCCCCATGTTTGCTCCTCTGCGGTCATAAATGGAAACCTTCCCACTGACCGCTTCCCCTCTCTATCTCTCTATCTCTATCGCTTTGACTCGTCCTCTCCTCCGGGACTTCAGCCAGGTCCAAACCGTAGGGATTTTTGGCATTTCTCATCACCACTGACCCAGAGCTTTGGCACTCGGGAGAGTCCAAGATGAGCATGAGGAGATTCAAGAAGAATACAGCGGCTTTCTCTCTCTCACACACACGCTCTCAGAGCAGCCGGTGTCTCTTGAAAAACAGTGAGAGCGAGTACGTGTGAGCGTCGAGTCGATGGGTTCATTTAGACGACGGTTTCCACACCAATCAGCTTTGGCGTGAGGATTCGTGGCGTTATTCCGTTGTTGAGGTCCTCCTCGAACTCCAACAGCTGGCCCATGAAGTTGAGGTTTGGGGAGATGATGGGCCTCCTGGTTTTGACAAACTTGTAGGCGTCTGTCATGGTCATCCAGGTGTGCTTCATCAGGTAGGCGATCACAATGGTGGCTGAACGGGACACGCCTGCCTGGCAGTGGATCAGAAGGCCCATACCTGCTTGATGTGCTTCCTCTGCATGGAGGAACATGGAGACAAGAAGAACACAATAAAGTAAATGTTCTGTTTCCAAAGGGGGAAGTTTAGTGATCAAACATGATAAGATACTAAACATTTCTACGTGATTAGGCATCCATCCAGATCTAGTTATTAAACAGGAAATTTGGCACCAAAGGACAACTCAGATTCTCTGTGTAGATCAGATATTTCTTAACTATAATAACAATTTTCTAAATTACGACAGGTTCAATATGTAAGAGCTATAGTTTCATTTGTAAAATGAAAAAAAAAGTTTCATTTCAAGATATTTCAAATGACACTCAGCTTTAAATCATCTGCTTTCCATGCATTTCTTCCTGATTTCTATTCAGTACCACAGCTGACTGCAAACATACAGTATATGGGAACAAAAAGCTCCCTTGAAGCATTCTTTAATAAATCTGATTCATATACTGAGAAACACACACAACTCTGTACAATACTTAAGGCTATTTGAAACTTTTAGTCCAACCGTTTTTTAATGTGGAAAGAAACATCTGGAGTCAGACCCAGGGCCATCTTGCCATGTGACAATTGAGCCAGATCAATGATAAATTATGTGATTTATCCACTTTATATACAGTTCTTCTTCAACATTGTTTGTTCACTGTACATAACAGAGTGCAGTATTCCTGCACCTGCACATCGACTGTGCCATTTAAATATGTATTTCACAAAAACCTAGTATCATGGACATTAAAACTGTCGAAAAAAAAAATCAACTATATATATCAGATCATAATTAAGTCCCTTAAGCAGAGGTCAAAAGATGATAAACAAGTAGAAAGAATCAGAATATCTACAATTAAAAAACTTTTCACTCTCACTTTCCTCTAATTTTTATTTCTCAAGTATTGAGACATATTGAAACTACTGACACTAAACAATCACAGGTGGTAAAATTAATTTTTGATTTGAGTAAAGCTCTCAAGTAGACACAAGATCATGAGACACAGGTTTGCGACAGTGTAAGTCATAAAAACCTTCATACTTTTACGTTTTCATACCAATGAATTCAAACGCCTCCTCAAAATACTGGCGCAGGTTCTGCTTGTTGCTGTCTGTGGCGGGCAGGCGTTTGTAGATGAAGAGGCCCGTGTCGTAGTGGTACAGCGGCAGGTGGGTGGTCACGTTCAGGATGTAGCCGATGTTGAAGCGCTGCAGCAGGTTGATGTCCTGAGCATCATGCTCGTTCCCCAGGTAGAGGAAGGGCAGGATTGGCGTCAGCTCTGCGTTCTCGATGTCCGGGGTTGAGGGCAGGGAGTGAGGTAGCGCCCCCGTCAGGCCAGCAGCTGCGCCGGTGTCTAAGCCCTCGTGAAGGTGCAGCGAGTGCTCACACAGGTTCTCGTGGCTTTGCCTGAAGCTGCTAAGGCCACCTGTGAAAACAAAGAGGAGGACTGTGACGTAAAGTGAATGCAGTGGTGGTGGGCAGGCATGAATTCAAATTATTTATAAAAAAAAAAGTGAATCTAACAACATTTTCTTATTTATTTTCATTTCCCCTCTTTCTAATCACACATGGGACCTTGTTGCTCTCCTTGGATAGAGCATGAAGTTAACATTAAGGGGTTATGGGTTCAGTTCCCACTGGAGCCCTCCATCCTAAAAATACATGCACTCATGCTTCTGTCAGCCACATGGCACACATTACAACTGGGTAGGACAAGCACGCTTTGCATACACATCTGATAACAGCAACGACAACTCGCTTTAAAGAGCTTTGAGGCACTAGAAGATGTCAGAAGCCTCCAATCTCCAGACTGTACTGCTACATTTGAATGTTTCCATTTGGATATTAAATCAATAAGAAGGGACTGGCAGTGTTTCCACCTGCAACAAATGACAGTCAGCTCCATTTTAAGACAGAGAGAAATGGCCAAAATAGCTGCTAAGACAGTTTCCACCCGCTAAACATCAGGAGAAATCCCCCTTGTTAATCTGCAGGTAAATAGATGTGCTAAATGTTTAATATACTTCTCGCTGGACATCTGCACTCCAAATAACTGCTCTGCACCTGTTGCCAGTAATGCCATCAGCCAAAGTTTCTTTTCAGCCTAAGAGTTGTGGGGAGGGGTGGAAAGTGTCTCTCTCTCTCTCTCTCTCACACACACACACACACACACACACACACACACACACAGTTCATGCATTGCTCGTGTTGCAAGAATTGACATCATGCCATGTGAGGTCATCGCAACTTCCCCTTGGTGATGGAGCAGGTGGGGATCTCCTGTCAACTGTCGGGACCGCATGTTTGCCATAAAACAGCCCAAATGTTAACCACGAACAAAGGCATTAATGTGACATTGTGCTGATGCTGACACAGCCCTCATGTTAGTAGGTATTATTACACTATAATAAATAAAATAAAGGAAAGTATTTACATCCCCTCTAAAACCAAAGTAAACAAGGCTTTAGGGGAATTCCTTCTTATATTTTCTCACATTTCCCAAGATTGAGAGCTCATAAGACAGCAGTATTCATGAAGGCCATGTTACAGATATTTAGAATCCTTCATCTATACTAAATATCTATAATGTGTCATAATACCACATCTTTATCGCACATACCTATTTTTGTCTATAAGTTCACAGATTAAATCATTTATAAGATCAGAACCATTTTGTCAGCTTTCTACGCTTTAAAAAACTTTAAATTTAACACAGCATCAATTGATTTTATGTTTCCTTTAAACCTGAGATTTACATACTACCACCTTCTGAATTTTTTGTTTTGGCAGCAGACCATTGCACAACACACACACGCGCACACACACGCACACATACACGTAACATTAGCACTAATTTGTAGTCATGTTTCCAGCCACCTGAACAATGTAAGTCCAGTATTCACTGTACTTTTAGCTCTGTGTTGGTCTCCACCAACTCCTGAGAAGACTGTGGAGCTCTTAGCTGCTAATTGCTCCGCTGTGTTCAAAAACTAGTCACCGGCTTTGTTTGCTGTTTGCACAATGTTAATGTATCATAGCTTTTTCACAGGAAGTCAGAGCCATCGGACTGAATACAATGATACATTTGCCGGCCAGTGAAATCAATCAATCAATTGGAAGTTAATATCTGGCCATTTAAGTTTGGAAGCCAACATCTTTTTTTTTTTTGTTAGCATCGACAAACAAGTCATCAAGTGGCTGGCTAAGCTCGCCAAGCAGTGAACTGTGAATACTGCTTCCCATTTTGGCTCAAACTGAACCAAAGTCTTTCTTTTCAGCTGATAAATAACATCTTTCACAGTAAACTGAGAATAACAGAAGCAGCACAGTGCAGTAAGATGAAATCTGTCGAGCGTGACCGTCTGTCATTATCTCTGAACTAAACTCGCAGAGGAAAACATGAAAACTGTGTCTATCACTTTCGCAAGCCACAGGCTCAGTTCCCGCTTAGAAATCACCGCTTGTGCCTGGCGAGGCCCCTCACGCCACAGACCCGCTGTTTCCATCGCTTACCCTAAACCTCCCGACACCGCTGACATGTTGTTTATGGCAATTCTGACGGATTAACTGTAACCTCTTACTGCTCCAAGCTGCAGCGGGGCAGTGGTGGAAGATTTTGTGTTTCCATTTTCATTTTTTGTGGCAACTGAGCAAATATGAGTGGATTATTACAATAAATCATGACTAAGACATGCTGGTAACCGAGCAAATACGAGTAAATTATTCAGCAGCATTCATACAAGCATGTTCCAAATGTGTCACTGTTACGACAGCTCGGGACAATCACAGCCGCTTGCTTACTTCCCTTTGATGGGGCCGCTCATATATTTAAAGAGATGAAGGAATAATCACCTCTACATTCTGAAATAAAAAGGGTATTAGAAGTATTCCTTATAATGGAGCCAAGAGCCTTCCAGCATCAGAGTTTTTGTGCTTGAGGCTGGCTTTGTTCACATTTCATACATCCAAAGTATTTGATTATATAGGATGGGGTACAGGCTACAATTAAATATGGAGATGGAGACATGGGCTTTCCTGATACAAGAAGGGACTTTTAATGTAGATTTAAAAAAAAAAAAAAAAAAGTCAGACTGAGCCATTTGATCACCTCCACTTAGAGGACGTCTTACATTTTTGCAAGAATTAAACCAGAAGGAAGACAAGTCTGCCTCGTCCCTCCCACCCAGGCAAGCCTGAGACGGGCGCCGATGCAGGACGAGAGACCGGAGAGGAGCCTCGTCCATCAAAGCACACGAGAGGGCCAGAGGACGAGGAAGAAGAGACGAGATCAGCGCGCTGTGATCTCACGGCTAGACGGTGACTCGGAGGCATTCAGAAAACACTCACAGCCCAGCCCCCAACACGACACGCTGCTCCAGCTTCAAACACACACGCACGCGCACACACCAAAGATAGAAAACATGGCAGCGACCCAGGCACCGCTATCTCAGCAGGCCGCCTTATTTACTAACAGCTGCTTCTGACTCTCCTGCAAAATGCTTCGTATGTGTCATATAGAGAGCTGGTGGAGAGCGTGTGCATATGTTTATGGATGAGGGTGATGCAGACAGACGGGGTTTGATTACACATGCAGGAGCTGCTGCAATACTTTAGTACAAAGCTCACAGCATGACTAAACTGCAACCAGTGTGTTTACAGGCAGCATCAGCTGACCAAAACAGTAAAGGTAAAAGTTTAACAGGTTTTACACACACAAACACATTATTATGCCATCAAACAAGTTTCATATCAGTTTATTTTTCCACTAAAAATAAACTATTTTTCCACTTCCTCTGTTCAGACTCAGATGTCCGAGCTGACTTACTCTCTCCAGAGAAATTGTGGTTTTTATCATTTCTTTATACTCACTTATAGCCTCATGTTCTTCTGTCTGAGCCTTAGGCATTACCTTTGAGGATGATGGGGTCCTTGCCCTCCCTCCTCAGTGACTCCAGGACTACATGCAGCGGCTGGGAGAAGGTCAGCCGGTTGGGGTCTGTGGTACTCTCGTCGTAAACCACAATCTCTTTGGAGAAGATGCCCTTATAAGAGTCCTTGCCCTCGCGGCAGGAGATGAGGTCCAGCACAGTGATCTTGCCCTGCTGCAACCGCCTCCGGCTGATCTTGTCGGAGCAGTTGATGTGCACGGCACCCCGGATGTGGCTCTTGTTGTACTCCATGAAGGGCCGGCAGTCGATGATGACCGGCACGGGCCCCACAGGGTGTCCCATGGGGCAGCAGGTCATCCGTTTGGCCAGCTCATTTGGGTGGATGAGCCTCACAGATGACTTGGGGGTACCCGGGGCGAGACTGGGGGCGCTCAGTGCTTCATGGTTGCTTACCATAGGGGTCGGGGGACCAGCATAGCTGAGGTTAGGGCTGCTGGCGCTCACCTGGCTGTGGCTGAGGCTCTGGCTGTCCTTCTCATAGGTAGTCACAGAGCAGCAGCTGGCACTGCTGCATCCACACGACAACGAGCGCGTGGAGCCCTTGGATGAGGGCATATACGTTACAAGATTGGCCGTCGCCCGGATCTTCACCACGGTGGTGCTGATGACTGTCTTGTTGCTGTTGCTGGTGGCGATGGAGTCCAGGTAGCTGGTGTCCAGGCGCAGTTGGAGTTCCTGAGGTCGGATCGGCCTTGGCAGCGCCACCACAATTCTGTCGTCAAGAGGAGATGGAGGCATGGGGAGGCCGAGGGCTGGACGTTTACAGAGAAGTCAACAAGCCACTCTGTGGGGACAGAGACAAACATAAACATGAGGCGAGGAGCGAAGTGTTCGCCGAGACAGACCAGCTTGGTCCAACAGATTCTGCATCCACTGATTGAGATCAAGGCTGTGAATGAAAGAGCAGAGAGCACAAAGGCCGACCTCCTGTCTGTTTGATCAACACACAAACTGGAAAACGGCCGCTGAAACCAAATATTAGAACTGTAGTGTCAACACCTGCAGGGCTACACCCAACTTGGTGGGAAAATGTAGGCGTGACAGACTGGCCACTAATAATAACACTGAAATCATCACAGAGTCTGGTGTAACTGAATCACTTTGTAATTAATATGAATCATCCTCCAGATACTGTACATGCGTGTGTGATGTTGAATGTTTCATCCCAACTCTGGTCTGTCTGATCCAAAGCTTTTAGAACGAGAGAGAGAGAGGAAAAGAGAAAAAGATAAAATACTGCATCAACGCTACGCCGCAGTTTGGTCTCTCCCCCAAATGAAAAGTCGGGGTACAAAAAAAAAAAGAAAAAACAGGGGTGGCAGTTCCTTTTGATCAGCAGCCTGAGCGTTTTAAAAGCATGTCATCCTGGCACATTATGTAAAGACACCCGCCGAGCATTGCCTGTCCCGGCCATTGGCATCCTTTAAGCACGGTGCAGCCTCAGCCACGGCGCACATCATTCATGGCCAAATTCATTGAGGAAACCGGCATGAGAACGTGCCGTGAATGTGATGTGAGGGCTACGAGGACGAGACGGACCAGATGAGATGAGCTGGAGGAAAATCCAGTTCCACGCCGCGCCACGGAGCCGCGGAATAACAAAATAAAACAAAACACCGCGAGGCTTGCATCTCGAAAAAGAGACCCCCGTGATAATAATAACGACAGCAATAATAATAGTAATAATAATAAGACACTTAATAATTCATTAAAGGAACGAGGCTGCATAAATAAAGCGCCTCAAAATGGTCGCAGTACTAACATATTCCACTTCATTAATTATAGAGTCGCGTGAAATCTCTCATGACTGTGCATTTCAACAACTTGTGCCTCAGACTTCTCCCTCTAAAACTTGCCGTGTTATCCGCGCTTACCGGAGTGTGTCGCGGTTCACTGCAGCCCGGTTTAATGTCTCCGCTCGCCGACGACGTTTCCTCCATTCAGTCCGTCCCGGTGTTGTGGAGCGGCAACATTTTTTTTTTTTTGCGTCTGTGTGTGTGTGTGTGTTCGTACTTTTACCCTGCTCCCCAGAAATAATATTGAAGGAAGTCTGCCAGCCTACAGAAGTTGCGCAGCGGGATTGACGCGCCCGCGAGCCAATGCGCGACTTCATGAATATTAAAATGACCCCCCCCCCCCCTCCCCTTTATGTACAGTGAGGTCCGGCCCTGTGCGGGGGGAGGAGCCCGGCTGGTCTGTCGCTTCAACTGCCTTCAGCCCCCCCCCCCCCCAACATACACACACACACACACACAGACGCACAGAGACCTACGAGCAAGGGATGATGTCACTGGCAGCCAATCAAAAGTCTCTCCGGGAGGCTCGAGGAAGAAGACACGGTGCCTTCACGTGCCGCTCGTAAACTCTTACGTTACAGTAAAAAAAAAAGAAGAGGAGCCACTTTGTACTTTGGCAGGAGCTGATCGTGTGTAAAATTGCAAAATGGAGTGGAACAATTACATTTCCCACGTGGGGTTAATAGAATAATTATTCTAACTGTGTTCAACAGTGTGTCAGCCAATTAAACAAACAGCATCTGGGCATGAAAACAGCAGGTGTGCAAATGAATAGTCACAATTTCAACACATTGGAATAAAAAAATGAGGTGACTTGACAGTGTGGACAGAGCTGAATGAACTATAGTACCATTTTTTAATTGTTTAAGAGGTTTAATGATACTAATTTCCATGACATAGATAGGATGAGATTCAACTTTATTGTAATTGCACACTGAGACAAATAAATGAAATTTAGCATCTAAACAGTACTGAAATAAAGGGCAAACTAAAGTGCATATATAGAGTAGTAATATGCACAATAAATAGAGGAGATGGATATGAGTACTCCAAGATGTATACAGTGTGAACATGTGCAGCAGTTACAGGCAAAAGGCAGTGAAGTAAAAAAAAGTATAAAATATATATTGCATGTTTAGGTCAAGGTATTGCCAATAGTAACACATCAAACACAAAATAGACAGCTGGAGATATGATAGGAATGTGCTTCTGAAATTCGTGCTCTTCTTCTGTTGTTAGTCAATGAATGCAATGTCCAGTTGATCAGCCATCACCAGTTTGTCAATCTTGATATGCAAGTCCCACAGGATCTTAGCTTGATCGATCTTAAACACTTTACGAGGCGTCTTCCTTTCTGACCGAGCGACTTCCAGCCCATGCTCAGTGCAGGCCTGTACACTATGCCGGCCACTTGTTATGTGCTGGACTGTCTGTGGAGCATCTTTGCACAGCCCACACCTGGGTCCTGTCTGCTGTGGTAGACACTCTTGTAGTGAGTACCTGCTCTTGTGCTGCCATGATGAGTGCTTCTGTTCTGCCTTTTAAAGCAGGCTTTTACAGCCACCGCTAGGATTTCTTGATATCGGCCACTTCTTCTATCTGTCGGTGATGCATGCCGTGTTTGGGCTTGTCTCTCCGTGAAGGTCCATCCTCCTCTTTTGCATTATCAGGTTTCTGCTGCCTGACATATTCACTTAGCAGCTTATCTTTGGGGGGCATCTTCCTGATGTATTCCTGGATCTTGGTTGTTTCATCATGTGGCATTTCATTCATTCATTTTGACAAAAGTAGAAATGTTGGAAAATAATCATGAATTACAGTTAGCTGCTCAGGGTCCGGGTGTTCATTTTGGACCACTTGTAACACTTTAATAGAGCCATCTTGATCTTACTAGTGACGCCTGTTTTCTTTTGAATGTGACAAGTCCAATCAAATGAATCATTTGTTCCTTAGTTAGTAGGTCTAAGATATGTGTCTGTATACTAAAAGATCTCCATGTCCTTTTATCTTTTCATCCCCTATGTTTGTATTTCCTCACTCATCCTTCTGGTCAGCTTTTTTTCCCCAAAATTGATCCAGTGAAGGCCTGCTGAGCTGGCAAGACAATAGCTGCACCTTATGAACAAACAAGCCACTTCCATATTTTCATTTCCCTTCATCTGCACTTCTCCTCATATTGCTGGGTTTCTGTCTTTCTAGTTTTCCACAGGTCACTGTTACCTCTTCAATCACTTTGCGAGGAATATTATGAACAATCCAAAAACTCACAGTGAGGATCCATATCATATGCATGTCTTTTAGGGAAGGTTTAACTTTGGCAATAATGTGCAGGCACACTTAAACACTCAGTATGTTGATATTTCCTACGCTACTCGAAGTCAGGAGTAACCAAACTTGTATAACAAAAGCAGTGAGACACTCCTGACAATGCCTGGTTTTATTATTATTCCAACTGTATTCCTGGTTAAAATAACTCAAGAACAATGTGATTTAGTTGGATATGACATGATATGTGTTGCGTATGAGTAACACACATCTGACAGACTACAGAAGTTTGTTACTTCATTTCCTCATTTGAAACATTTATATATATCGATTGACCTTTTGATTTTTAAAGGTCAGAGAAGTACATAAAGTGGCCAAACTCACTGTAAGTGATGAAACATAAGGAAAGAACAAAAGCAGAGAAATGAGGATGTGCCTTGCTTGTGTAGGACAACAGTGACCTGTGTGTGAGATAGGGAGGTAACATTATTGGTGGTAATAGGTGGTTGTCTTTGGCAGGAGTGCTGTGTAGTAAGTGCCAAGTTGGCTCGGTGCATGGTCCCATATGACAGGACTCATGTTGTGGTGAAAGGGTCTCGCTGGCTTCGAACCCCAAATATAATCTGAGCTCTCTATTTATCCTCACTGGCAACCTGAAACAATGCGGGGCATGTATTATTGCTTCTATTATTATCCCTCTGTACAGTTATTTATAAATGGACACAGCTGATCAAAGCCTATTCAGATTGGATTCTCAGCTACTCCTGTTTCACTCGTGATGAAGGGTAAGTGAACAAGCACCCCGTACCTTCAGAAGAGACACAGAAAGTTTAGTGGGATTTATTTTTTTTCATTCATATCCACACGATGTGAATATACTGCTCCTGTGTGTTGTTTAGTATGTTTTGTGATATTCAATGAGGTGGCTAAATGATTTGAAGTTATCACTGAAATCTTTTTGCATGAATAGACTTTTTATTCATGTACAATCCAAAGCTATGGATGGCGAATTGATCATTTTTAAAGAACTAGAAGAAAACCCAAAAAAGCCAGTCTGTTATTTTGGCCTGTATCAAGTACCAATAAAATCTTTTTTACTTTGCTACATTTCAGATAGAAATATTTGGTTAAACTGGTATTTTTTATTCCACTACTGACACACAGACTTTAGAGATCTGTGTAAGAGTAACATTTACATGATTTCTTTTCAAATGTACTGCAGCGCTATAGGAGCTGTGTAAAATCAGAAGCGCAATAATGACATCACAAGTGTTCAGTAATAGTTGAGATATTTTAACACAGCAGTAATGTCAGACATGACACGTGGTAAAGACTCTTTCAAAGGACAGGCAGATGCTAGGAACAACTTTCAACAGACCTGCTGGGAATTCAAACACTGGATGCAGCGTGACCTGACCAGTTATGTAAATTCAACCAGTTCGGCTTGTACGGCTGGTTTCATCAGGCCAAATGTTTATCGAGGTGACACAATATTATTCTCTCTTACTGGTGTCGGAGTGACACGGCTGCTTCATAGAAAATACGAGGGATTTCCAAGAACCAGGTTTTCAGCGTCATAACCGTAAAAATTATTTGATAAGCGATGGTGTTGACATGTGAATGATGATGATCAGGAACAAGCAGAATTTAGTTCACCTGAAAGTCATGCCGGTTCCCAGAAGAGCTCAGAGGATGAAAGGTTTCTGAAAACAGCCTCATATCAGCCCTCTCTGAGAAATTAAATTTATATCGAACTTATTAAGCCTAAAAAACATGTAGTGTTATATTCACTGGCAGCATGGTGTTGTGTACAGCAGCGAGTGTTTGCACAGGGATCAGGAGAGATGGTGGGTGTATAAAGAGCAGGACTGTGGTTAGGTTCAGACAACAAAAGCACTTTGGTTAAGACTGGGGACAGATCAGGGTCTTAGTTAAATCTTAATAAAGTAAACATACCCTGCCTCGCCCATCAAGTCACTCTTTCTCAAAATTGAACAAAGATGACATTTATATCTGTGAGTAGAACAGCTTAAACTGTTGGAACAAACAAATGAGATATTAAAAGAATTTCCTCTTTATGTTCATAAACAGTAATTATACAGTCACACTAGCAGCTGTGAGGCTGTGCTCAAGCACAGTGGTGAACAAACTGCCCACGTCAACATGCTCACAATGACAATGCTTGTGTTCTTGTATTTAACAGGTATAACTGTTCACCATCTTATTTACAACAACAAGAACAGTTCAGGCTGATGGGAATCTCGTTCATTTTCAGGTGTTGCATTAAAATGTTTCAAGGAGACAGGGTTGCTTATAAAGAAGTGAACAACATCCTTTAAATTTTTTTTGCCTTGTGTCATTATGTAATTATTACCCTGTGTAAATTATATTTTATCATGTTCTGCTTTTAAATATCAGGGTGGTAATTCATTTGTCCTGTAACTCACCTTTACACTTTGTACAATAAGTCAAAAGGGCACCTACGTTTGTTTTTGTCGAAGTATAAGGCGTGTTTTGATCGGTTTATCCTACCTTCTCTTTTCGTGCTGCTCTGTAAGTGTCTTACCATTTACAGGAAAACAGAAAGATGCCTGAATTACATTAATACTAGTAATCTCTCAATTCTGTTGTCATAGGAAACTGCAAGCAGGTGGATGTTCGAATGGTTGCTGCTGATGAAAGGTTTACAGATGTTGTAAGCCTTTTTTATCATTTCATTTTGAATGCTCTACAGAATGAGAAATTTTACAACCATTTTCTCCCTTTCGCGAGATCTTGAACTGGATTGAGCTGACTATCTCCCTTTATAAATGTCAGCCTGCGGAAAACATGACAGAGTGTGGCTTTGTGCATCTGTTTAGAGATCACACACACATACCATATGAGATAATGTCAAACTTTGATGTAAAAACAGTCAAGTGGTTCGCCTTTTTTAGTTGCTCGGCATGGAAAAAATGACTGATCGCAGTGTGGTGTTCGCTGGCCCAGATGAAAGACTCAAACCACTTCCTGTCTTCAGCAAGGTGCAGACTCAGTGTCACATTTTCAGCAGCACAGGAAGATCTCAACCTTATGTAACCTTAGAAACCACTTGTCATACATACATTCAGTTAGCAAGGACCCAGGAGATGATGTTTGAATTACAAATTATCCCATTTACTAATTGCTGTTTTCATCTTTAATATGCAA
>JBAJHX010000031.1:7358411-7372599 GCA_037176925.1 Amniataba percoides | reverse complement strand
TATTTCATCCCATCTGGACATTAACTTCATTTCTCTTTCAATGCTGAGGATTTAAGAAATGAAAAAAATATTGCTACTGATGGTTTCTAAGAGGGAAAGGCACAGATGGGCCTACTGCAGACTCAACAGCTTGAAAAGCAACATGTCCAGCGATGGCAGGGAGGGACACTGCCAAAGATTCAACAGCCTGTCGACCTATGCCCCTTTACTTTCTGCATATTTATCAGTTTCCAGTCCGTCAGGCTGCAGCACAACACACAGCTTCAACCACGTCTTACCTCTCGAACCCTGATGGGCTGATTGTCTCTCATACTGTCATTTTAAATCTATTTCATCGGCGTCATTAGACAGTCTAATTGAGTGAGCAAGACCTTAACCGAGGACTGACACAACATCCAAAATAACATTCTGTTCATCATTAATGCTCGGGCTGTGCGACTGTCATTGTACAAACTGTCTGAGCCTTGAGAGGCCAAAAAAAGTGCAAAAAAAACCTTCCAGCCCAGTCTGTTGATGCATTATGGTGCCTCCCTCTGAAATACTGTCACATCATGACTGCGTGTCTTTGTTTATTTTTTGATTTATTGGATGGAAAGTCGATTTCCTGTCTAAACTTTTGAAAGTATTGACAGCATGCGGCAAACATGAGTTTCAGAGTTTGACATGTAGTTTAGATTTGAGACGCTACGTGGTGAGAAAACTACTGAAGATCTGACAAGATTGGTGACAATAGCCCAACATTCAAACTGGCAAACACATCTTAGATTTCATCACTCAGAGAAGTCAAAGAAGAATAATTATCTTTCAGCATTACAGCAACAAAGTGTTTGAAATGGGATCAAAAAAATGTAATCATGTTAAAAAGATAACAGTATGACAAAAAAAAGTTAACCTTTATTTGTAATACTAGCAATTCATAGTCAAATATGAACTAGATAACACAAAATCAGAGAAAAAAAATGAGAACTAAACATACATAACAGGAACTTACATTCAATTTGACCACTATCGGTGGTAACACAAAGTGACATTTCAGCGGCTTCCAATGTTGACATTTTAACTCAGGCTTTAAACCCACGATGTGTCATATTGAACAATACCAAACGATCTTCTTCACCTCTTCAGACTTTTTTTTTATTTCATTATCTGATAATTCAACAGACAGCTTCTCTTGGTTTTTGTTCATGTACTAATTCCTTTCAGGGCTACACTTCAAAGTAAATTTCTCACCTAAACACCTAAATCTGTGGTTCAAGAGCTTCTTCAGTCACGTGGGCAGCATAACAGTAAGTTACTGAAAGTCAGCATGAGCCAGGCAACATGAAATATGCAACAAAGTCAGAATTAAACAGAACTTACATTTCATCTTATTTCACCATTGACTAAATGATAATTTAAACTCCTTACGGTGCTTGTTTCATCACCTCAACAAGCCTTTTCACAATTTTTATTGTTTATTCACAATAAGCTCAGCTGCTTTGAGTGTCTGCACTTCACCTGACATCTTCTTCTTCCACTTCCACTTTGACCAAAACTTCAGACTCTGTTTATCAGCTACACTTCGACTGGCAAACCGTTGAACTTGAACTGCAACTTCAACTCCTGTCAGCACTACCATTTTAACTCCTTTTTTTTTAAACACATTTCAGTATTTGTGTTTTGACCGCCGCTTCAACTGCTACCTCACTTGTTTCAGTATTTGTTTTAACTCTTTTGTATTCTGACTCACTTCGCTCATCAACTGATTCCTCCCTCGACCGTTTTCAAGGATACACTTCAACTGACACTTCCAGCTATTTTCATTTGACATGTGAACAACAAAATATATATCCACCTCTTCTGACTTCCATGATTATAAAATCAAGAGTAACATTTCTTTTACAAGTTATGAAATCATGTCAAAGATTGTGTCCTATAAACAAAGAAAAAATAACCTTAAAACAGACCATGAGCTGTCTAAAATCACAAGAAATTATTGATCAACATGTATTACCATATCAGTGTGCTAAGAAGGGTAGATTATTATTAGAAATACATTCATACACACATTTCATAAGTCATCTTGTGATACCCACCTCCTGTAAAACCATCTCACAGCCCTGAGGGGAGTTCCATCTGAAGGCTGAGAACTACTGAAATTAACCAATGACTGTGGGCAGTAAAAAAAAAAAAAAAAAAAAAAAATTGAAAATCATCTACCAAAAGGACAAATGTCTCCTTTTAGTGTTGCCTGTGCGAGGAGGCCAGCGGCTGTGACAGATTACCAGGAGAGGGATGGTTTATACCTAACAATAACAGCTACATCACTGAACTCATAACAACCCTATTTTCTCTGAGTTGGGCTAGTCTGCTCAGTATTATTCATTCAAGTTGGCATGTCCCTTCGCCTGAGGAGGGGTGAATCATCCTCACGGTCACTTAGCAACAACCAAATATTGTTTAGTTAACGATCAAAAAATTTAAACATTCACTCTCACTTTCCCGTGTACGCACTCACACTTATGGGGCATAAAATCAGTGATTAGGCGTCGCTAATCTTGATATACCGCCATGCTTGACGTGTATGTATAGAGGCTGTGTGTGCGTGATTTTCGGTTTACCTCACGCTTTGATGAAATCTGAGATAATGATCTCAAGAATAGCAAATACTGTCATTCTCCCTGCAGTGGGAGCCCAATTTAATTCTGACCTTATCCCAGAATGGAAGCATATCATACACATGGATGGATTTACATGACTGAGGGTATTAGATGATGTCCCCTGATATTTATACCCATCGCCCACAGTGAGTGTCTGTTTATTAAACGTTTCTGTCTTCTTAGAGGTCACAAATCAAGCTCCTCAGCCGTGACCCTTCAGTGGAGCGACTTATCAGAAGTACTCGCCGCCCCTCGACCTCTGAAACAAACACGGGGATAACACAATATAAATAACAATGACTCTCTCTGCACCCGCTGCTAATCATGTCTAAATAGCAACTGTTTCTAGGACAGGGGGGTCACCTGCTGCATGGCTGTGTGGAAGCCAGGCCCTTTTAGCGCTGCGTGGCTGTCCCAGAGGGGGCTGAGGTTCAGCCTCTGTTGGCAGCTGCTCTGGACTGTAGCTGCATAAATAATACTGTAAATTAACGACAGACAGTGTATAGCAGTTCAGGAGTTACAGGGCCCCGCGCTGAAACACCGGTTCAGCTCTCTGGTTTTGTGTTAAATGCGAGGCTGTGAGATTTCGTGTTTCTGTTGGGGAGGATTTTGTGTGAATTTGCTAATGCTGCTCGTGCTAACTCCTCAGTTTCCCTACATTATTCTACACAAGCTGCTGCGGCTGTCAGAAATGTAAAACGCTTCACTTCCTGTATGACAGGGGATGATTTTTTTTTTCCAGGAAAAAAAACTTACCAGATGTCAGGTGCATAGAATAGCAAATGTAAAACCATTTGTGAATCAGCTATTGAGCAGATGTGCTCACTTATTCTGTGAAAAGTAAAGATTTATTTAACTTAAACAATGGCAATGGAAAGCCAACATTTTGCTATTAACACAATCTGTATGTCATTGAAACACAAATCTGAGTTTGTTGTGGCATTCATTAAGGTTTTAGGGCCTTTTATGATTAATTTGTGAACTTGAACTAAAACCAACCTGCAGTTTTAGTTATAAAAGTTTTCAAAAGTTTCCAAAGAAGATGTCCCATCATCAGAAAGCTATAATAAATTCTGTTTTGTATCCAGATGGAGAAGCTAAGTAAAAACCATAATTTAGATTCTATCCTGCAATGTGTCAAGTCATTTGCATCGAGTAGAATTTCCTCCGTTAATCAACACTGTAATAAAGATCAGTGTGATAAGATCAGACAGAAGTCAGTACCACTGCTTTACATACACTGGACCAGTATGACAAATAGTTACTCAAGTAAAGATTGTGTGAAAATAAACCTGTCATATCAGCCTGAATGACACTGACAATGACGGCAAACAGTAGGCTTACCTTATTTGCCTAATTTATATTCTGGTTTCGGTTATTTACAATGTTCTGCAAACAGGAAGTGATGAACAGGATGTGAACTAGGGAGGAATTCTGGTATCTTTGGGGTTTTTATAGGGAGGATTACAGACTGATCTGGTTAAATAAGGTTTTTTCTGACAATACATTTCAGGATTCTAGATGTTAGAGATCTATTCAGATTGATGGGACAAGAAAGTGTAAATGTGCTTTAAGTAACTTTGTTATAAAAGTGCTACAACGACTATTATTATTTTGATTAAATGATAATAATCTCTGAGTCATCTACCTGATGATTAAACAGACTTCTTCTGCTCAAAACCAACATTAGAGTGGCTAAGTAGAGTTTTTCTGTCGTTGATAATAAACTTTCACAGTCAGTTATTATTATTATTTGTATGTCACCTTCCTGGTCTGTTCATGGGAACATTGGAAATCTTTATACAGATCATAATAAACTGTATGTCATCACTGGCCTGTCAGTACCATTTATATCCAAACGTCTTTAAAATGTTTCAGCTCTTAATCTCTTGGAAGTCTCCCGACATTTTCCTTAGTCAAAGTCACAGAATTTAAAGATTTTGACAATATCACCTGATGCCTGTATTTTAACACACTGCAAACCATCCGCCGCTCTTCTTTCAACAAACAGTGATATTCACCATTTTCTCGGTAATCCTTAAAAAGAAAATCCTGTCCTTCTGAGAGCACATCACATGACCCAACAATCTTTGTCCTCACACTCTCCCTCCCTTTATCTGAGTCTCCTTGAAAAACTAATGATGTCCTTTCATGCTCTTCTTCTCCTTGTCCACAGACTGACAAAGTGGAAGCCCACAATGCAGGAAAAGCTGATGAGTATGCAAATGACTGGAGACAGAGAGAGACAAAAGAGGAGAAATGAAAGCAGAGGAGCAGTAGTGGAGAGTGATATGTGTCATTTGGTGATGTCATGCATCCAAGCGTCCAGGGTGACAGCGGCGGTGGTAACGGCCTGAGTCAGAGGATGACATCAACGCCACAAGCTGTCAGACAGGTTGTGAAAGGGCTTAGTCCCACGCTCCCATTGTTCTCTGGTTAATGCTGTTATTCAGCCTGCCACCGGCCTTACCATTTGTTAATCTGACCTAACACACAGTTAAACACAGGACAAAGACACACAAACAGCAAATTTAAAGGCCAGCATAGAAAAAGGCCAGCAGCGAAATGTCAGCCTGTAATACACCATCACAGCTTTTTGAATACAAAAGAAGAAGTGCACAGTTTTGAGTGAGGTCAGGCAATGAACATTTACAAGCAGACAGATTCAACAGGGTTACAAAGCTTGGATCGATTAGCTCAGTGTTTTTGCCTCCGTATCATTTACAGTAATGTTAAATTTGTGGTATGTGAAACACAGTTTGTGTGGTGGAATGATACATTTTTGTTAGTGTCACTAAATCCCATGAAAAGACCAGAACCAACACCGACAAGTACAGTCTGTGTAGCCAAAGCCTGATATACCATATTTTCGTGTCACAGACTTACATGTCCAGAAACTGTTCAAATGACACATCAGTTTGCCACATGTACACAAAATGTGTTTTACACCGACACTGAGTAATTGAACAATCCTCTCTAAAGTCACTAGAATAGAAAATATAGAGAGATAGGCTAACATGTTGTTTTTATTGGTTTTTAATGTGATTTGTTAACAATAAGAAGAGTATAGAACACCATCAAACGTGTGCTTCAAGAAAGTCACATGATTATATTGTTTAGTGGGTTTATTGTTTACCGTGTTCACCATCTAAATTTAGTGTTGAAAGTGCATATGAGCAGTCAGTAGATGGAAATTTTCACGTGATGATGATGTCAAAGGAGAAAATCAATTAATCAGCAAAGTCATTAGATCCCTTCTCTGAATGTCTGTATTTGTGAAATGTTTTAGCCACACTACTGGCATGATGAAACAGACGGAGCCAAATACTCTCATAATCTGGATGACAAACACCTGATCCATTATTTTACACGGTTTTGCTCATAAAGTGTTAAAAGCTTTTTCACTAATGCGTTTAATAACCCGTCACCCTTCAGGCGTTACATATCCAGATGACAAATTTGAACTGATGTCAGAGCTACGTAATTTTGAAAAGTTCAACCGCATTATCTCCTCTATCAGCCATCCAGACATGCAGGAGGGTGAGAAGAAGTGCTGACTGAGAGAAGGATGAGTAAAGGCGGAAATGTAGAGACAGACAGGCAGGCAGGCCTCGCTCTCCAGCTCCCACATTTGTTCAAAATGCACCCAGGCTTTGTTGTATTTTCCAACCACACAACCCCCCGCAACGGAGATCTCTGACAAACAAGGCTCCTTTGGGTGAGGCTGAGTTCATTGTCTGCTCACTGCACTCACACAAAATTACAAATGAGCAGGGACTACATGAGTCAGTGGGCACATATGTACACTTACATGAGTCAGTAGGGTTGGCATAGTTAACAAGCTGGTTTCTGGAGTACTGTGTCAAATTATCATCATCCAAACCAACCCGGTGTCATACCTGGTGAGTTTCAGAGGACTGAGTGTGAAACATCATTTGCACAGTGCAGGCCTGATAAGTGCATGTGTGGGTGTGTCAGTGGATGATATCACCTCTCAAACTGTATAAATATCCATTATGTTTTCTTTATTTGAAAATCTAAGATTACATGTTTACTGAAAACTGCAGTCATTATCCTCCTCTGTAGAGTCATAACACCCACCAGCGGGACAAGAAAGGGACATAAATTAAAAAGATGACATCATGTGAATCCACACAGAAGAGGCCCACATGTTGAATGAAAGCAAATGAGGTCTTTCAGGGGCTCTATTCACACATTCAGACTCTTCAACAAAACACTTCAGATAAAAACCTGTTACAGCTGAGATATGGATACAACAGTAAATACGCACAGTATATTGCAGGTGCCTTGAGTGCCCCCTGTAGGAAAGGGCTATAACAACTAAATTACAGAAGAAAAACTTCATTTTAAAAAGCAAATATAGAACTAGAGTATTTTTACTGAAAACAGATCAAGGTTGTTACTAAAAGTAAGGTTATCAGAGTTTCAAGAGAAAGTTTCTTAAAATGACTCCAAAGTCATATAATGATCATTTTCTCTGGGTTTCATCACTGTGAGTCAGCCCCCTGACATCACACTTGACCTATTAATAGTATTAAAAAAAAACAGATGAGAGCTGCTCTAATATTGCTTTTAAAACTCTCCACAGAGTTTGCTTCAGATCTCCAGAGGGAGACTGTTTCATGACCTGCGACAGCCTGCGCTCACCACAAATCGTAAACTCAAGAGAGAATATCAGTTGCCTTTGTTGAAATATTCACTTCTAGATGTTTGTGTTCTAGATGTTGTAATATTTCATTCTGAGCCAAACCACCCAAAATACTGTCAAGCAAACTTTTAAAAAAAAGCTATCATCTGTAGATTGTGTCACTGCTGACTTGCTTGTCTTAATAATTGATGCCTGCCTGGAATTCTGTTGTGCTTTTTTTTTTTTTCCAATTTCACATCATGCAGGTTTTTTTTCTACCACTTGTGCTCCAGTTGGCTGGCCTCCACGGAGCTTGAAGGAAAGTCACAATATTTAGATTGCCACTTATCACACTCAGGCACGCAAGAAATTAAACCTCTATAGCCTCAGGTGAATGCTCTGTTGGTCAGGGCACTTTGCATTTCGGAGTCATTACGTTTACTGTTCCGCTTCTCTCCTGCTCAGAGGGGGGGTGGGACAGCAGTCTGTCCGTGCAACTGTGCAACAACATGGGCGACATTTCAATAGCGAGCCCTGAGTGATTATCTCGTTTCGGCGGCCATCCGGTCCCACGGTGGAGATCCGGGATCAGATGTGAATATATGTAGAGGGATAAGCCGTTTAGTCCGAGGGCCGAGATTTTACTCGGTGCTGGATAAGTGGAGCAATCTCACAAGTCGAGAGGATCAGTTTGTGTTCACCAGCCTGATCTTTTCTCACAGTCGGTGCACAGCAGAGAAAGCTCCCGGTGCTCGCACATAACGCAGAGCCGAGCGCCATCTCCCCAGAAATCAGCTCACAGTCTTTATTCTCCTAATACATTATTGAAAGCTATTTTTGCAGCTGCACTCCAAGAACAAGGGTATCGCAGTTGTCATTTTCAACTTCACAGACAGAACGGGGAGGATATTTTGGGAATTTTTTGTTGTTGTTGTTGTTGGTACTTTTTTCCCCCCTCTCCCTGAAGTTCCCCAAAACATGACTCCCCTCAAAGATTTTGTTTTTTTTTGTCTGAGCATCTGCCAGTATCATGAGTGCGTTGAAGGCCTTTTGTTATCGCGCTGTTCAAAAAGGGCCATCACAGGTTTGGAATACACCCATTTCACACTGGCCCTTTTGCACCAAAGCGAATGTAATTATGATAAGATTTTAAAGCTTCTGCATTTTCATTCATGAGTTTGATATTTTTGCTTCCCTTTCATTTTTTTTGGTTTGATCCTCAGTTGCATGTTGGAGACGGTGCAGACTTTAGCCCCATGTTTTCTCATTTTATCTCCCTCCTGCTTGTAGCATGCAGCACTGGCGAACACATCAGTATGTTAAGTCCAAATTGCATGGCTGAATTATCACGCTTTCTCCCTCCATCTCCTTCTCTTCTACCCCCCCACGACACCCTCTCAAACTACACCAGACTTCAAATGTCTTGCGGAGTTACTGAGATGTTACACTGTGCAAGTCTGGATTTTAGGTTACAAATCCTCAGAGCCCTGCAGACCAACCAAGCGAGACCCTGAGTCACCAACCGCAGTGTGTGTGTATGCGTGTGTTTGTGTGCTGGGAGAGGGGGGAGTGAGACTGTAAGAGAGGGGAAAACTCAATTAATGTCAACCTCACACAACAAAGCAACATCCAGCGCCTCTGAACGCCAGGCATAAAATTAAAACATCTCTCCCTACACGATTTGTTTGCTGTTGTTTTTTCTCGGCGGCAAATAGATTCAGTCTGCAACCTGCGCCGATGATTAATTACACAACAATTATTATGCCTGTCAGTTCACAGTGGGGTTAGGCCAAAGACGTCAGTAAATTTCTCCCCGAGCTAGAGGAGGTATTAAGGGCCTGTTAGAGTCGTCAGATGAGCCCGCTGAGAGAGGATTTTTCTTTTACCTGATAGATTTTGCAGTGCAGTATGTCCCAGTGACCTTGGGGTGCATTCCCAGATGAACATACATCATCGCGTTCCCTCTTCGACTGAACACTGACCAAGCTGGTAGAACCAGCAGAGCTGCTCGGTTGCCAGTAGCTGCGGTAGATGTGCTCAGCAGCTTGTAAATGTGCAACTCTCCCACTCTCACTCAGACTGCTACAGTCAGACCAAGCATGTTCTACTGAGAGGGAACAGGATCGAATGAAGGTCACGTCTAACCCTAACCCTGTATTTATATGATGTACAGCGTCATACTGCAAATGGAAGAAATCGCTGTTTGTCTGTTTGTACGTCCTTTGGTTATCTCGACAGTCATTTTTCCAATCCACTTCTCACTGGGTGAGTGGACAGCTGAGGACCCGTGGAGGTGCACTATTAGGATGAACTACCTTGGTTTGTTAGATTAAGTATTGCAGCTATTTTTTTCCAGAAACTAAAATCTAAATGTATTTACCAAACATGTACTTTGTTATTTACTATAGATATAGATAGTATAGACAGTGTCCATACTGACCCTTCACTATCTTAGTGTTCAAGTACACACATGACATTACAGTAACAGCAAAGAACAAAGCTGCACATTTCTACTTCCAGTCTTGATCACAGCCATGATACCCTGCCTCAGACTCCTGCTGCTGCCTCCGGGGCAAACAATATGCCAAAGGCTTTATTCGGAACACTTTTTCTTTATATGACTCTCAATGATTCCCATTAGTGATTACATCTACCTCTCAGGTCAGACTGTTCTCCAGCTTTGTCTGCAATGGTCGGGGAGAAAACAAAACACACCAGGTCCGTGTTTCAGTCAGAAAAGATGTCAAGAACCACATTGTTCAAATTTAAAACCTCTAGCAATCTGGTGAGCACCAGGAAACTAGAACTGCAAATCAGTGGTGTGACCTTTCAGTGGGTAAGAGTACAAGCGGGCCTGAGACTCTGAGGAGAGTCTCTACTTTGAATCCTTGGATAAAAAAATAAGTTCCAAACTGTGAAGATGCCCTTGAGGACAAAAACAACTCCCACCCACCCCCAACAGAGCCACTGCAAGACAGAAGGAACCGTGCAGTAACTGCTTCCACTGTGAACATCTGTGGAGGTGATTAAAAAATTCAAAGCCCTGAAAAAAAAAAGAAAGATTTAAAAAGGTCACAACCAGGACACAATCCAAAGCAGTGACCAGCTCCTAACTCGATCCTCTTCACTGCTCCCTGCATTTTGAATTTTCAAACGACATGTGTTGTGTATTCCCAGATCCCTTCTGCAGCTGCTCCTGTGGTCAGGCAAGTGCTTTGGGCTTTGGTTTATGTAATGACTGCAAAGCAACACACACACACAGAGTACGGCTGAGCGAATTGCTGCATGGCCAACATTGTGGCAAGCCGAAACAGAATCATTACAAACACTTTCACTTATTAAATTGGCATGCCGCTGGATGCAAGACTTTATTTCATGGTTCAGTCCAACAGAGAACAACAGCGTTTGAAGGCCAGGATGCTGTCATGCCATTAGAAACATTCCTCAGATGAAAATGTCTCTCTTTTCGACACAAAATGAATAAATAACTTCAACATAAAGAAACCTCTTCAATGCAATGTCAGAACTCTGTGAAAAATCAAGCCATCGGTGGATATACTGTACATGCAAAATATTAGCACGTCATTTGTTACTGAAGGCATCTCTCATGTTTAATGGAAAAGGATTACAGAAAACATTTAACTATTACACTGTTTTTTTATATTTAGTATCCTCCCGTCAATGGTCCGTCCCACTTATTTAAACGTTTGCACATCATGTAGCTGAAAGCTCTGCGATGATTATTGTGACATCATGTGACAACCGATCTGATGAGAGAAAATCCTTGAGGCTGTGTGTTGCGTTCACTCACTTGTGACCTTAAAACCCCTCTGTATAGGGGTCAAGGGTCAGCCGAGGTCAGAATGAGACTGCATGTTTTTTAGTTTTTTCCAAAAAACAACAACATGAACGCTGACATTCAGAGCTACGCTCAGCTTCTGCCAAGACGAGGCGGTCATACCCTGCAGATAATCAGTGCAGAACTACAGAACAACAGCTCCCCACTGTGGACACTGTCGATTGTGCCTTGATAATAAAGCTCAAGGAACAATAAACTAACAAGAAACAATGTTTAAGAAGAAAAGAAACATATTGAGGTTGAGTTGTAATTTTCTGAATACCTGTCTATGTGTTGGTGAACCTCAAGTTAAAAATATTTTAAAGGAATCTTGCTGAAATAAGCTCTACATATAAAGGGCATTTCTAAAAACAGATTTATAAAGATCTTTGCCAGGATTTTTCCCTGGCAGGCTTTTAGCCCTGTTCTTCATCGTGGCTGCTGAAGTGATTGATTGATTCCCTTTGAGATCCTCTCTTGTGTCTCATGTCTGTTGTCCCGCAGCATACTTGAGTGTTAGATCTGGAGGGAAGAAAAGTGATGAACTGTAAAGCAGCATTACATTAAGATCTGTGGCAAATGTTTTTAGCCCAGCTGAATGCCCACTTTAGTGCCACAGAGACAAGAAAATATACAAGCTGCTATCAGAAACACTATTGATCTCATTACATAACATTGTAGTTTTCTCTTCAGGGAGGAACTGAATAATACACCAAGTTTGGGAAGGTTAGAGGGGGAACTTTTGATGTTCATTTGCTTCAGGCATCTCAGTTTGTAACTGTGGTCAGACCTTAGAATAAAACTTTCAGAATAAATAGAGATTATCGCAGCACTTCTTATATTTCACTTACTTCTATACTTCTACTTACCTGGGCAAAGGATTTTTGTCAACGATGCCTTCACTTCCATGAGCTCTGGATTCTCCTCTGAATCTTTGCTGGCATGGAAGCTTGTGAAGTGCAGCGCAGGCCACCAGTCTTTCCTACCTAACATGTTTTCAGAGATAATGTTCTTCCAGTCATCTCTGTTTTAATGCGCAAACACAAAGAACAGGCTTCAATAGCAATTAGTGGCATCCAAAAAACATACAGTCACTTTAAAGATCAAAAGCAACATTTTTTACATACTCTAATTGTAATTTTTGAATGATGTCCTTTAAACACTTCCAAACATCCAAGTTGTTTCTCCAGCAGGCAAAGTCCAGCATTTCAAGAGCAACTCCTAAAGCTTTCTGGGTGTTACTCGTTTTCTCTATAAAACAAACAAACAAAACACATCAATAATGAATGTAAAGGAACAAAGAAAATGTCATTAGGAGGCTTAACTAAAATAAAGGAACACATATTTCAATCAAAAACTACTTAAAAACCACAATGAAATGATTAAATCTGTTCTGCCAAATGGTAGAAAGTAATCTAGGATGATCTGTTTTTACCTGACTTAAGGAGGAGAGAGATGTACTCCAACATCAGCTCATGGCTTGGGACTAACACCTGGAGAATCTATAATATAGGGAATCAAAGTTTTAAAGATGTATTAGACTGTGAATTCAATAACATGCTGATACAAGCTCTAACAAAGTTAACAAAGTCCATATCATAAATTGTTTGCAGTTTCCCAGGGATCACTCTTCTTTCATATCACTCTTTAGGATATCAAAGTAACACAACCTAAAGAAATAAATACATTACATGCTTTTAAGTAAATTTATGCTTTACTTACAAGTGTGTGAGTGGTTAACAAATACAAATTTTATTAACTATATAGAACCAAAGCCATAACTAAATACCATACAGTATTATTAAGAGATACACTTTAATGTACAGTTATACCTTCAATACTTTCATCAGTTTCCTCTCCGAGGTGTCATGTCTCTTTAAGTACTGGTACAGGTAGACATGCGCATTGGGATTAGGTGGAAAATTCCTGTCATAAGCATAGTCATTCAGGACGTTTAAAGCATTTTCATGATCTTCATAGAACTCCAACATCTGTTAAAATAAAGAAAAGCTCAGACAATAAGAAGGAACATTTCACTTGAACTGGGCTTGAAATGAATCAGTAACAAGTCTGACTATGACACGAAAGACAGTTTATTTCTTAAATCAAGAGCGTGAAACAGGCTCATGATATCAAAATGCAATGCAGCATTTCAATGATCGATTAATCCACCTGTTACTATCCACTCTTTGACAGAACACATCTTGTATTATCAAAGAAAACTAAGAAAAACAAAAAATACCCATTTACCATGTAAAAATGGGACATTTTTCCTTAAAAATGTCATTTTTGTTTTAAAACTTACCAATGTCATTTAACTTATTGTTGGATCTGTGATCTATTCTCTTTCATCTTGTGATTTTAAAAATGTACATTACTATAATGAATCCAGGCAGTTAGGAATGAGTGCTCACCTCAACGTAACTCAGTATGAAGGGATCCCACACGCCAGGATTTTTCAAAATCTCCTTCAGATTCACAGAGGCCTGCCGAAAGTAGTTATGCATGGCTTGGTTGTCACCAGAGTCAGCATAATCTGAAAAAGATTCGTTAATGTTTTGTTTTTTTTAAAAAAAAACATTCAATCACACTGGAGTGCATTTGGTGGAAAAATTACAGATTTAATACATTTAACATTTTAACATTTCTGTAGCTCCTTTCTGTTTAGAGTAGTGTCTGGGTCTGACCTGTAGGTGTCAGTGTGACATCAAACATGATGCCTGTGTAACTGCTACAAGTAAATAATAAATGTTTTTGGTGTTAAACTGTGTATCACTTTACCAGTATTGGAATGTGTGAACTTTTTGTCACACCAGATGATGTAATCCAGTAAGCTTCTGTAGGCTTGGATCAGTTTGATCCTCTGATACTGAGCTACTGACTCCTTCCCATGCCTCCAGCTTTCAGCGACAGTCAGTTGACTCTTTGCCTCTTCGATATGACCGTTAAGCAGCAGGTGGAACGAATGTTCCAGACAGATCTAGAGAAATACAAGAACAGCTCTCTGGTCACATGAAAATGTGACACTATATATATATATATATATATATATATATATATATA
>JBAJHX010000031.1:7326098-7358311 GCA_037176925.1 Amniataba percoides | reverse complement strand
ATCCCAGCGGGGGCCTGCAGACAACCTCTACCTGCTGGAGAGAGAGAGAGAGAGAGAGAGAGAGAGAGTCCGGTGTACTAAGTAACATACCATCAAATAATGTCTAACTCCTGAGTGTTTCATTCGCTCGTAAATGTTGTTGTAGTCTTCCATCTTTGAGTTGGGGTGATGGTGAAGGATCTCAGTGCTGATTCTCCAAATAAGCTGATAAAAAGAGATGTTGAAACATGCTTACAGTGCTTTATGAACTTATTTACATAACTAATATTTTATCTTACTTTATGTTACGCTTTTGTTCTTAGAAAGAACTAACGAAAATAGAGAATTCAAAGTTCTTGCCATTCACCCTGAATTGGAGAAGTATGTACTATAATTTACATTCTTTATTATTCAGTTTAGCTTGTGTAATTTTCATCTCTATAATCGTCTGCATACTCGCACAGACAAAAAGCAAACCCACCTCCTTATACTGCTGAGCTGTGCCATTGTTGTAGTCTTCTAACATCTGTGGATAACATGCCATATATTCTGCTGCCTCCTGCCATCTGTGGTGCAGCAGAGCTTCTCTGATCTGCTCCAGACAAATTCTGGTACTCTGATGGAATCCAGTTTCCTTCGGTGTCTCTTACGAGAAAAGAAAAACAAAATCATTATTTCATGACATGAATGTTTTTGTAATTAGTAACATTAGTAACTAACATAGGTTCTACAGCTCCACCGATACTAGATTTTTGAGGCTGGTAGCATAACCAATATTTGAGTGAAAAAAATCAGATGATGTTATATTGTAGTCATTTGAAACAAAAAAAAACAGACATTTTGGATAAGGATCCTATAAATTTGTTTTAGAAGAGCAGTGTGACTAAATTTTGATACATTAAACATACACAAACATTTTTCAATCAAACAATAAACATGACTATATGGTAACAATCTCTGTAGTGCAGTTTTTTTGTTATTTATCAGGATGCAATATATCTGCAATAAGATCAAACTAGATGATATATCAGCCCAATGATTTATTAGTCTGACTCTAATGGGCCCTCCACTGTAAACTGAAGAACATATATAGGCACATGCCATAAAACTCACCTACACATGTGGGAGTAACCAGAGGGAGCTTTGATTTCCTCCCTTTCTTTGACAAGCTATCATCGGAATCACCATCGTCCTCTAAATCTTCAGGAAACCCAAACTCTCGACTCGGATGAGCCATGCTCAGCACAGTCTTTTACCTCTCAGTGACTTCAGCCTGCGAGGAGAAAAATATTTGAGTCAGCAAGCAAGACCACTAAGAGTCATTTCACTATTAATAAATCTGCTCATTTTGTTGATTCAAGGTTTAATAATTTGTTCTATAAAAAGTATTTTGTTGTTGTTATTTCAAGCAAAATCCTAAATATATTCTATCTTACTTAATTTCATAGGAGGAACAACATCAATTTATCACATTTGAGAAGCTAATGACCAAGTAATTAAGGTGTAACAGGAGTAACAGTGAACAGCAGCTCGTTACGGATGAACACGAACTAATAAACCAGCAACAGTATTGTTTGTTGATCTTTTAGACTTCAAGTAATAATAACTTTAATAGTTATGTGATATTAGATGCTATTGTAGTTTGAGGATAATTCACCTCATTCTCTGAGTGCAGACAAAGCTACACCTTTTATCTGAATTATTTTAAAGAGATGTATGTTCAGTGAGAGGATGAAATCTTACTCTATTAAAACGATTAGTTCAGTTCCTACCTTCAGAGCAGCGACGTCCCACCGGTGTTTCTAAGGGTAAAACAACGTTTTACACTCAGTCTTGTATTTTACTGATGAAAACATCAAATTTGTCTCTATTTTCTGTAAATGTAACTCTCACGTGCAACTCTCTGCTATGTTTTCGCCAGTCAATGCGGAAAATGAGGAAAGCTGAGTTGTCATTGGCTGCTCTGACCGGAAGAGGCGGGGTAAAGCGCTTCTTCTTCGCTTGTTTCATTTTCTGTTGACCTGGGCTAAAGTTCAGCAAACACACCAGAGTTTACTTTGGTTCATCACTCTCAACGAACTGGGAGAGAACTTGTTTTTTTCTATCTTATTCTATTTTCTGGCCATAAGACTAAACCATGTTTGTTTAAAGAGGGTCAAATTATATCTCAACGAACTACTGCTGAAATGTAAAAAAGTACATTTACTCAAGTGTAAATCGGAGCTAGTTGGACTTTACTCTTGATTTCGTGTCACTTTATACTTCTACTTCACCAATTTCAAAGCCAAACTCTTTACAAATTAAAATAGTTGCACACAAAGCATCTGTAAAACAAGATAAAATATTTTGTTTGCCATAATTTAAATTACCCAGCATAAGTACTGCTGACATTATTAAAACAAACAAGCTTTGTGAAGGTGAACCTTTGGGCTCTGGCTTTTACCATTTCTCTGTCAGAATTTCCACAAATCAATCAATCAATTGATTAATAGAAAAAAGATCTGACTGATCCTTAATAATCAGTCGTTCCTGCACTAAAGAGCCCAGAGTCAGAATCAGGTATTTGTTGTTTTTTACAGCTCCCACTGTACATACACAGAAACAGTTTAGAAGAAGAGCACAAGGTAAAAAAAAAAAAAAAGAGCCTCAGCAAACTACAACAGCAAAATCCTGCTTTTACATTGATGCTTGATTTAAAATACTCTCATGATATAATGTAATGTGATAGAAAGACATTAAAGAGGACATTTCTGCATTGAGCATCTTTATTTCCAGTGCTTAAAGCACATATTTCTGTATTATACTTGTTTTACTTAAGTAAGACTGAATTCAGGAGTATTTTCACAGTGTGGTATTAGTACTTTTACTGAAGTATCTGAATACTTCCTCCACCACTGCAGTGACCCAGTCAAACCCCTGTGAAAGGAGAATTATTAAACATGCAGAGTAATGTTTTCTTCATGTTGTAGATGTCTGTATG
The DNA here is from genome assembly GCA_037176925.1 of Amniataba percoides. Lineage (NCBI taxonomy): Eukaryota > Metazoa > Chordata > Actinopteri > Centrarchiformes > Terapontidae > Amniataba > Amniataba percoides. The sequence goes on along the minus strand of JBAJHX010000031.1, from coordinate 7,355,352 downwards.
CAGTTTTACTGCGCACACTTCAGGACGAGGCTGCAGCTGCGTCCGTCGGGTCCTGTTGTTTCTTTTCCCACAGTCACATGAAGCAGCCTAATCCAGCCCTGACATCCTGTGAAAACCGATCCGTGTCTACACCCAGCCGGATCTGATCTGCTGACGTGTCCGCTCCTGCAGTGCTCATGCTCCGGCTGCGGCAGCACCGACACCGAGCCAGGCCACGAAACTGCCAGCATGGCAGCCAAACACTTCTACAGACAGGGCTTCTTGTTGCTTTTGTTCAACTTCATCTCCACCGCGGCCTTGGAGAAGCGCTTCTCCGACTTCAAGAGATGCGCCGATGAGGAGTGCAGCAGTAAGTTTCACCGGGACCTGAAGGATGCGGCTCTGCCCGCATCCACTCACCACCGCCGGCCACATCTCCGCCTTATCTCCACACCTGTTGCAACACCAGAAATATGACCTGGGTGTCCTCTTTTACGTGTCCTGGTGCTGCACATCTCAGCGCTGTCCCCTTTTAAAGCAGGAAAGCTCCTTTTAGCAGCGGGCTGTTGGAGGTTATCCGCCGGGACGTAGCCCGTGTTGGCCGGTTGCCTGGCAGCTCCGGCCTGGGTGGAGAGTGAAGCTAACGTTAGCGGCTAACGGCTAATTAGCCGGCTAATGTTATCAAACAATAGTTAACAAAGGCTGACAAAGTGCTAACCACGCTAACTCTGTCGCTTAGCAACGTTAGCTTCGTTTTTTGCCCCTCATTTTGTTGCTAATGATGCTCAGCACAGGCTAATGTGACTGTGGACTGCGTAGCTTGATCTCTGTTAGCTTCAGGTGAAGGAGTCAAACAGCGCACTGTTTCATGTTTACACATCTGGATTTAGGCAAACAGAGAGAAGGATACGAGAACTGATTCAGATGTTGTTGTAGACGGTGTTCACCAAAGCCAGAAGGCGATAAGAAAGGTGTTAAGTTGGTGATTTATAAGAAGGGAAAGCTACTCTAGAGTCATAAAACAGTAAAGATTAGACATAAAACAAAGTCACAGCCAGTGAGGAAAAAAGCACAAGTAGATCAATTACTTCCTCAATTCCTAATCAGGAGATGTTTTGTGAAAGATAAAAGACTGGGAGGTTTGGGGTTTGATATCAACACTGGTATCTAATTCAGACAAAGCAGGGGATTACATGTTACATCAGTCCAGTCCCATTTTGTGTGGCATGTTTTGTGTAGACCTGACAGAATAAGCAAAAAAACATTATATTTTGGGGTCTTGGACTGTTGGATATACAAAACAAATATGTCAAGTGGGCCTTTGTGAAACTGTAATGAGCATTTTTTTCCTGCTATTTTCTATCAATACATGGGAGAAAAAAATCCTAATTGGTAAAGAAAATAAATGATCAATTAATTTATAATGAAAATAATTGATCTTCAGAGTTAACCCAAAACAACCATGTTTATTTCCTGTTCATCTGAAAGGATCTGGGAGAAGATGCTACCAGTTTGGCACTGTTAAAATTAACGCTACGTGACAATAATTCATAAAGCTTAGTCCACAATTGTAATGGTTAATATTTTGCTTTCACAGTGCTTCTCTGTCGAGGAAAGGCTGTGAAAGATTTCACAGGCCCAGACTGTCGGTTCCTCTCAGTCAAGACATCAGAAACTATCTATGTTTACTACAAATTGTCAGGCAGAAGGGACGACGTATGGGCCGGAAGTGTAAGTATATTATGGTTAACATTTTATCAGTACTGAAAACCAACGAGGTGTGGCTTATTGCAATTCTAAACATGTTCTCTTTTTGTGTTCACCAATAGGTTGGAAGTGTCTTTGGATATTTCCCAAAGGACCTTCTTTCAGTTAATCATGTTTATACTGATAAAGAACTTGAAATTCCAGCAGAGGTATGAAAATGTGTTCATGACAATCTGAATAAATATGACAAATCAAATGCAGTTTATAATACTATGGAGCTTTCAAACCATCAACATAATGACTTTACCATGAATATTTTTGTAATTTGTATTTTTGGTTCTCTTTTCAGGAAACAGATTTTGTCTGTTTTGATACTGGATTTGATAAGTTTAATAATTATGACATAGATTCACTGATAGGCCACTCACTGGAGGAGATCAGTGGTGAAAGTAAGGGAACTTCTGACCAAATCCAAGTGGATGAGGGCACCCATAAAGAAACACAGCCATCAGCAGATGGGGAAAATGACAGTGAACAACTTACTGAGGATTCTGATAATGTCCCAGATGATCAAAGTGCCTCTGTAGTCGAACTTGATGAGTCTGATTCAGCACCTCCACCTGATGCTGCTGAAAGAGCTGCAGAAGACTCAGTAGTTGAGCAAAAAAATGAGTCTCTTCTTGAAAATGTTGCATTAGTGAGGAGTGAAACCAAAGATACACTAACAAAATCTGAAGTGGAAACCAAAGATGATTCTGTTTCAGAAGACGAACCAGTCTCAATTTCTGAAGCAGTGCAAATCCCCAATTTGAAAACTACCCTTGGAACAACTTTTGATGCTGTCATCACAGATGAAGAAATCACCAAGAAAGTTACCCCATATGAAGAGGAGGAAAGCGAAAATATTGAGAATTTTCCAGACAATGACGTTGATGTAAAAGTTGAAACTCCGCTGCTGTCTTCTTCTGAACAAACCATGAACACTCCAGCATCTGATTCCTTCAAATTCTCAGAAGGAGTGCAGATACCTGAACTGAAAACTACCCTTGGAACAACTTTGGATGCAGTTATCACCGATGATGAAATCACCAAGAAAGTTACCCCATATGAAGAAGAGGAAAGTGGAGATGTAAAGATTCCTCCTGAAGATGACACTGATGTTAAAGTAGAAACTCCGCTGCTGTCTTTCTCTGAAGAAACCTTGAACACTCCAGAATCAGATTCCCTCAGAACACATGAAACTCCTCCAAAAACACATGATGATAAACCAGAAATTGCAAAGGAGAAGAACATGTGGACATCAATTGGCGATGCTGTTTTTTCAGCTGTCACTGGGGTCGAAAAGACAGCACAAGATTATAGTTCAGAGGAGGACGATGATGACGACGATGATGATGAAGAAGAAGATGCTTCAAAAACCCCTCAGAGTTTTGAGGAAGCAAAGGAACACATAGAAGAACCAAAAGAGCCAGAGAACATGGATCCAGTTCTTCAAGATCCTCTTAATTCCAGCTCTTTACACACAGATGATAACAGTGATTCAATTGATGTTGATGATGGGAGTGATGGAGAAGTGATCGGACCTGGAGAAGCTTGGGAGGAATCATTGAAATCAGACAATGAGCTGATACATGATCAGACAGAGTCAAGTACAATATCAACGGATCCTGTATCACAAGATAATACTTCAGACATTCCTGAGGCCCACAAATTGGATCTTAAAACAACAGATGAACCCATGGAGCACAACGAGGAAGAGGAGGTGTCTGAAGTTTCGAAGGACGTCAGCATTCCTATTGACCATAGTGAGGATTTTGACGCTGAACTGGCTGAAAACAAATCGGTCAGCAATCAAGAATCAGACAAAACTGAAACTCATCAGCACCCGTCCCCTGAGGAGATGCTATCAGATGTCAACGATGATCAGAAGACATTGGATGACAGCCTACCTAATCAGAAAGATAACTTAACGACAGATTTAGAGAATAATGAGAGTCAACCAGATGTATCCATGGAGGAATCAGAGATTCACCAAAAACTTCTTATAGAGGAGTGGGAAGATGAAAAAGAGGCAGAGGAAGAGAAAGACGAAGAGAAAGAAGAATTACTTGAAGATGAAAATGCTCTTTCCTTCTCACAGTCAGATGAACCGGAAACAGCTCTGCCCACCGAAACAACTTCAGAGCCAGAATACAGTGACAGCGTGAAGAGGCTGACTCTACTACGAGACCACTTCACAGAGGAGAAAATGGAGCGGATCCAAAAGCTTCTGGGTCTCCAGAATCTCTTTAAAATTGAGGCCATGTTCTCTGACTTGGACACAGAACTGCAGGCCACCCGTCTTACAGCCTCCGCCACTACGCAAGACATTGAAAATGCGCTTGAGGGCATCTTGGAAGCCTCTGAGAATTCCATCCTGGACGAAGTTGAGAAAATACTGGATAGTCGGGACACGAAACACATTTATGACCAGCATACTGACACTAGTAGTTTGGATGAAGAAACTGAAATACTGGATGACTTCCAAGAGCTTGCATTCAGCCTACGACAAAAATATTCAACAGCCAGTGACAGCACGCCTTTGGCAGCAGAAAAAGCATCAGATATTGACCAAGGTAGTGTTGTATTATATGATTTTTACTACTTTAATTTGAGTACTGTGTATAGATAATACTCCTAGGATTGACTCTTCTGTGATTGGTTGAGTGCAACTATGTTAATCTCTAGTATGAGCCTTTCACACACAAGTACTTAATTCTGCCTCAGTTTAAGATCTTGAGAAAAACTGAATACAGAATTTGATATTTCGGCACAACAGACATGCAGACCTGAATTGTCCTTTCAGGCACAGTTCAGGCGAGTGTCTTGTTTCTAGATGCATCGAGGTTCCTGTTAAAAGGGATTGCAGTTCACACTGTGCATCAGGATGTGTCTCAAATGACCATTTGTCATAGAGTTTCACTTCCCTGCCAACAGTGTATTGTGGCCACTGCTGACTTTATGCTTGGTCATACAGCTAGAAAAGCTATGTAATACCTCCCCCTTTATCTTCATTGTTATTTGTCATATCAGTTCAAGAGTACTGGACTTGCTTGCTTTTTCAAGCATTTTGTTTTTTCAGTAAGTGATTCTCAGGTTTGGTAGCTTGAATGTAGCCTGAGCAAGCTGTATTCTCAGAGTGCTTTGGCTGACATCTTGCCTGCATCACCAAAGATCTTTTAGTGAGAATTTAAACATTGAACAACCACTTTTGTACTCTGTAAGTGCCTAGAGCAAACATTTCCTCTGCAGATATTATTTAACGTACAGCCCTATTATGGCTGTTGATTGTATCAGCCCAAACTCCTGAACCAAACCTTACATTTCAATGTTTTCTCTTGGATTAACAAGAGTCACCTCCTACTAAGCAAATATCTCCCTCTTGACAAAGCCATAGGTCACACCTACTGTAGTCAATTAAAATTTATTTGCTGGAAACCTGCATTGTTAACAATACAGGAATTTAATCTTTTCAAGCAGATTGATGGATCCCCTAATGTGTTGTTTTCTGTTTTTAATGTTTGTGTTGTATCTGAACATGAATTCAGTGGAAAAAGATGACATGCCAGCTGTTGTCGAAGACGTCCCTGAAGCTGAGAGTGATGATAACTTTACAGTAACAAATCATGAAGAGAGGCCAGAAGACACTAAAGAAGAGCATATGGTTGTGGATGAAGTCCACAGTGCACCAGATGTCAGTGTGGAGGAAGATGGCGGACACTTTAACAAAAACAAAGACAATCAGCCGAGCTTCAGTGCCTCAGACGAGATGCAGAAGGTCCCTCAAGCCACCCTGGAAAATCCTTTAGACATGGGCCTTGGTGTTGAGGTTGAGCACTCATCCTCAGGTTGGTAATTTAAACAGTATGATCTATTAATTACTGATAAGTCATGTCCTTAACATGTAGGTTTGTTTAGCTTTATCAAGAGACAAGAGAGGCTCAAATGTCATTATTTGTGGTATAACCAGAAAATGTAAACCTGTTTTGTGCTTTTTGGACATGGGTTACAACAAAATTTACTACATTTTGGTGCAGAAGTTCATTCTTGGGGTCAGCAAATCAGTCCACTGCATGTTAAAATCTTGGTCAGTTCTCTTTGCATGACCTGTTTTTTGGGAGAATTCCATGATAATTGTGATGTTTTTAATGCATAAGATGACAAAGTATAATGGAAGATTCTCACTTTGTCTGTTTGTAACACACACAAACCAAGTGATGAATTTTGTTCCACCAGGATCTTTGGACCCAATGGAACCAGTGTCTGAAATTCATGAAGAAGTGGGATTATTCTCAACTGGAGTTGTTTACATGGGTTGCATCCTTTCGATGATGAAGAGTAAAATTACAGAATGGACCATTGTGGTAAGTCTAAGAATTGTAACCGACTGTATACACTAGTTTTATTAGTTTAATATTTTTCGTAACGTGTCATGCAATTAAATGTGTGTTGGTAAAAAGACAAATCACTGTCAACTGTGAAATATTTAAATCCATAAAATCAGCGACACAAAAGTATGCTTGTAAACCAGATCTGTAAGAATACTGGCATCGTGAAAACTGACATAAAAAAAATATGGTTGTGTACCGTAAACAACAAACACAAAGCTGTTCCAATCTTAGTGTCAAAGTTTCATTATAGAGCTGTATATAGATAGGACAAAAGATAAAATAATCTTTTATTGATCCCACAGTGGGGAAATTGCACTGTTTCAATAGCTCAATTAAATTAAAAACAGCGATTAAATATTGAGCGAAATATAAACACAAAATAATTTGTACAGTGAATAGTAAAAAGTAAATATAAATATATTAATATATTATATATAAATAGATAGTTTTGTTTATCATGTAATGTTATGATGACAGCTTTCAAAAATATTTAGATTTCGCTCTATAATTAAAATCGTACAAATATTATTGTCCAAAGCGTTTAGCCCCGTGCTGCACACATCACATCACATCCAGGCAGATCAACACAGGTATGATGGCTGCATGTCGTCAGGGGAAAACCTCAAAGTCCCGACGCGCCCTGAACGTCTCACGCCTCCCCCCGCCTTGTTGACGGTGTCGGCTGAAGTTCAACACAGCCGGTGCTGAGCTGGATACGAGCGCGACCGGGGGGGCTTATTTCGGCATGAAAAGGCAGATAATAACCGCAAGAGACGGTCGAGTGATGGATTCTGTGCTGTGAAATTAATTCATGTCGCTTATCGCTTCCTGCAGTGAGGTTGTCGCGCACATTTGAAGCTGTAGCAGCTCATATCTCATCGGATGATTTTTGACACTGAATGAGACTCGACGACTCGAATTTACTGTTTATTTTCCTGCTTCACCGCCACCTGCCTCCACGAAATACCCTCGACAGCTTCTGTGACGACGCGTTTTTTAAATTTATTATTCACGTTAAGTCGCCTTAGCTTGGAGGCTAACGCTACGTTTACTTTGAGGACGGCTAACGTGCTAGCCAGCTAATCTGTCAAACTAGCACACTGAGCTCCCGTCGTCTCGTTTCAAACGCTGGCATGGAGACTGAAACATTAGCCCGACCTGGACTGGAGCCGGATCACCTTTACGTGGTGTTTCTGAGGGAGCTGCAGCATGTAAGTGTGGAAACAGAGCCGTGTTTATCCTGCTATCACGGCCTGCTGACGTGTTGATGAGCAGATGGCTGATGCACATTGTTCACCTCTCGTCATTTTACTCACCAGGATACCAGATGCACTTGATTTCACTTCTTAGATGTCCACAGGAGAGCTTTAACTTCCTGATTTATCTTGTTTTCTGTGTAGATTCACCTTTAAATATCCTCACACGTACCGTATGGTGCCTCTGTGAATTGCTATAATGAAAAGAAGACTCTTTGTTAAATACAGATATTAGAGAAAGCGTGTTAATCCTTCCAGGCAATGTGGGGTGTTCATTTATTTGTAATCCCTGCATTTGTTCACAGCCATAAGTTGTGTGTTTGTTCCTGTCTGAATCGCCTGACGCTGAGTTCAAAGGTTACTGTGTGCTGGGGGCAGCTCCTCTCAGCAAGACGGGACATTCATGAAAAATATGCTCCAGTTTTGGCTGCTTATTAGATTATTAAACACCTCAACATTTTGGTAGAAAGTGACGTCTGCATGATGATGGATTTTAACAGTTAAAGTAAACCACATCTGGTTCGTAGTTGAGAATTGTCAGTATCTGAATTTGGAGAAGTAGCTCATAAATGTGCGAGTTGGTTCCCTTTAATAGCAACTCTGTAATGCTATCAATAATGTCTTTGTGATAGTGGAGTACTTAGATCTTTATAAGCTTTAATAGTGTACCTTTCACACAGGACTGAAGCTGATGAGCTCAGTTGAAGCTTGATTGAGTCAGTAACAGGAAACTTGTGAAAGAGACAATTACTTTTGCAACATTTGGCCTGTTTTGGCTGCGTGTTTTGCAACAGAAAGTGAATGAACAGAGTTTAACGTTGCTGGTTGTGGCATCAGGACGCTGCTAGGTCTGATTATTATTGTGTGGTAATGCTCTGATATCTTTCCTCTTAGTGGCAGCATACAGATAACAGATAACCCATCATTCCTTTTGTCTTTCATTGGTATTCAGTAAATGAACACACAGTATCTCAGTCCAGATCTACATGTGAATATAAGAAGGGTTTTTTTAGGTGTAACCACTGTGAGCTTTCTACACTGTCTCTCTGTGACACTTACAATTATTAACTTGCCCTCTGTCTTCAATCACATTAAGATAAGCTAAAGTGCTGTTGCCCCCCCTGCTCAATTAGTGTCCATCTTGAGACATAGACCTCCCATCCTCACAAATTTAGTATAATCAGCATTTTCCTCAGTGTTATTTATTTGATCTCTGTTCATTCCTCAATATTGTGGATGTGTTTGTGTGCCATCAGTTGATTTCACTGCTGCCAGAGGAGTGGAAGCCAGGGGAAACCTTGTTCGGCTGTCCTTGGCAGGCCGTTGTCATCACTGCTCTGGTTGGAGTCGTGACCTTCACGCTCTTCTTCTGGAGGACCGTGTTGGCAGTAAGTGTTGTAATATTGCTGCCTGTGTTTGATCAAATTTTGTGTTGTCATTTGCCAAGAAAATACAGATTTTTAGTTTAATAAGATTGGAATTTTTTGTATCTGAAAATCAACATTGCATGAAGATATCAGTCTTGGAGTCAAATTTTCCTCTACAATTTAACTTTACCATATTTGGAAAGCAACACAGTATAATGTTTTTCCTATCACACATTCACTGTTGGATGCTTTTCCTTATTTCTGACATAATAAAGCTACATCACTGCATGTACTTTACCTGTTCATTTTCTAAAATCTTTTCAGGTGAAGAAGAAAGAATACCTTGGTGAGTTTTTCTTAGTTTTTTCTTTGTTTACATTACATTACAAAATTTAGAAGTGTAAAATCGAAACTGATTGTGTATTTTTTATGCACTTTTGTGGACACAGTGGATGAAACAAAACTGAAGGAGCAGATTCTGACTCTCAAAAAAGAGAAGAATGATGCTCTCACTAAAGTGTCTGAACTCCAGAAACAGGTGAGCGAAGAATAAAATGTGATTAAATATCTATCAGCAACTTATTTATAAGTTTCTTTTTTTATTTCTGGAATTTTGTCAATTGTTATTTCTTCTTTTTTAAAGACTGAACAACTAAAAGAAAACCAAAAACAGTCAAAGGAAACTGTTAGTTGTACACTGAAAAGGATACAGGACCTAGAGGTAAGCAAGGAATAAAGACTGTTTTTCTTTTCTTTTTTTTATTTGAAAAGAGCTTTTAGGAACAAGAATGTGCATTTACTATACCAGTAAATGACTTAAAAGTATTATTTGTCCGTTGGAAAGTAAAATGGCTTGTTAGTGAAGTTTCTCTTGTTCCCCTTTTTGCAGAGTAAAGTTTTGGAGGCAGAAACACGAAATGAACACATGGCAGAAGAAAAGAACAAATATGCACAATTACTCGAAGATGAACGAGCAAACTCTCTTCAGAATGAAACCAGGGTAATTATTCAATATTTTGGCCTTCCTGTTATAACTTTTTACAGTTGTCTCAGATTCATGATGCTTGACATTTTTTAACAGATAGAGAAATTGGAGAAGTCAAACCAGAAACTACAGCTCGGCAGGAAAAAGGTTCAGGAAGCTTTTGCTAAGGTACAAGCCTCTCACACAATCCCCTGCACATTGTGAGATTATATGAAGTTCATGGTGTCAGTTTATAAACTGCATGTATTTGCCACAGACTACTGTTCTCCTGGACGAGGCTAAGATTCGTGAAGATGCCCGTAACGTGCAGCACAAATGTCTTGAGAAAGACTATGCCACGCTGAAAGAAGAAAATAAAACAGTAAGATAATATGTTAACTTGTTTAGATATTAACTGATATTAATCTGATTTTGTATTTTCTACATTTCTTCAGATGATCATTTTAGACACACACTCTTTTCCTGAGATACTCTCCTGACTTTGCACTTTCTTACAGCTCAAGAGTACCATTAAGAGCTGGGAGGACAAACACAAGGAGCTGAACGAGAAGATTAAAGTTTATCAGAAGTCCCAGAAAGAGCTGGAGGACTCTGTGGTGCTCAAAGACCACAATGTAGAGGTGAGGAATTCTCTGTTTGTTTATTTAGTAACTACTGTCATAATTTCTCTCGTTTATCAGCTGTGTATATTAAGCTTCAACTTCCACTGAATTACGAACTCATCCCTCACAAAAATGTCACCTGGCAGGTGCTGTCTGAACTTCTGGCAGACCTCGATGCTTGTGATTCTCAGAAAGGTGAAACCAAAGTTTTAGCTAACGGAGAAGTGGCACCTGGTTAGTCCAACTCTATTACTGATTTAGTAAAATGAGTAATACACTTAGATTCAGTAGTTATTAAAGTGCACCACAAAAGAGTGTCTAGTCGTGATCAGCTTCTTATAGTGTTCAGTTAACTTTGGTGTCCTCTCCAGACAAGAAGACAGCCATAAAGAACAGGATCAAACAGATGATGGATGTCTCTCGGGTAAGATTTCGAGATGAAAATTAAATCTCACCACAGATAAATCTGGAAGACAAATGTTAATACTTATATGTCTTTCCAGGTTCAGACCACTCTGGCTGTGGTTGAAGAAGAGCGAGACCGCTTCATGGGCAAACTACTGAATGAGGAAAAGACCAGAAAATCACTGGAGGGTCTGTTGGTCATTTTTCTTTAAAGAAACTTTCAACTATGTTTGGCAAAACGGCATAAACATGCAGCAGTCAAAGATGACCTTCTTCCTTCATCCTTCTAAACACACCCCTTGTGTTTCACAACAGAACAACACCAGGAGCTGGAGCACGCAATCGCAACCCTAAAAAGTGAGAAGAGCCACGTTGAAAACCAGTTCAAGATCCTCCAGCAGAAAAACGAAATCATGGTTGAAATGTATCAGCAGAAGGAAAACGCTTTGCAGCAGTAAGTAAAGTAACAGCCAGTTAACACATTGCATCATCAGCTTTCACCGTGAAGAATCTGAATAAGCTGTACTGTGTGAGCATAATCCAGTCAAATATCTCACAAATGAAAAGCATATGTCTTTGAAATGAAAGATGCGAGGGACAACGTGAAACTGGTGTTTCTGTGACTTTGCAGGAGATTAACAAAGGAAGAGCTGGAGCGACGCAGCAAAGAGAACATGCTGTCTGAGGTGGGAGGAAAAGCTCTCGAGGCTGAGGAGCAGGTTAAAGTGTTACGGCAGCGCATTAATGAAATGGAGGAGCAGATGAAGAAAACTGAGGAAGTCTATAAAGAGCAGGTAGAATCCTGTTAAGCTTTATTCATTTAGAAATGAGCACATACTGTCTTTCTTACGTCTTTCTGAAAATTGATTTCCTTTTTTTTTTTTTTTTTTTTTTTTAGATAAAAGAACAGGAAAACAAAACTCACTCAAACTGGGTAAGTTTCACAGAGTGGCACAGCTCATTCACACATGCCAATATGCTATAAATTATGTTTAGGATTGTAGTTGCTCATTAATTGCTCCCTTGTGTTTCTAGGTAAACGCTCGTAATGCAGAAAGAGCTCTGAATCAAGAGAAGCTTGAAGCATCAAAGCTCCGTGAAAAGTAAGTGTTTGTGCAATTATTTGAAATAGAAGAAGAGTTTACATTGTCGTTTCGTTACTATTCAGCTGAAATATCTGAATCAGAAATGTTTTTTTATAGAAAAAAAGCTAACCTGAAAACATTCAACTGTTTGAGCTCCTCAAATGTGAAGATGTGCTATTTTCTCTGTGTGACAGCATTTTAAATTGAACTTTCAGCTCTGCTAATTTTTTTTTTTTTTACAAATTTCTGAAAGACTACAAAATCATATGAATCAAATGTCACTTATCTGCCTCTGACCAAAGGTTTTTCCTTCTCCATCCACAGACTGGCTGTTCTCACCTCCCAGCTGAACGAGCGCCGGGCTCCGCTCTTCAGACCGAACTCTGGACAACCTGCCGGCCCTCGCCAAGGTGAGCAGGCCGCACACACCTTGTCAGCTCTTTTCTTTCCTTTGGGACAGTTCTCATCCTACAGAGCTTTGAGGGAAAGGATGCTGGTTTCTCATAAAAAACCCTGCTCTTCTCTTTTTCTTGTATTTTATTGTTGCCAAATGAGAACGAGGTGGTTTGTCATTTCAGTGTGCTTGACGTACTGACCTTGAATGGGGACGTCTTCTTTGCAGGGCTTGTAGTTGTGTTGTCTGCTCTTTCTTTTCTTTCGGTAAATGGATGGTTTGATCGTAACAGGTGATTCATACGGGCCCTCTCCTGTGAGTGGGGGTGCACCGTCCCCTCCACTAATGATAGAGGGTCCCAGACGCCCTCCTTCTGCCCCAGTGGGGCGAAGAATTGACCCGTATGGTGAGTCCCAGCGGTTACTTCACCTTCTTTGATCTTCACCACGGTTGGACGTCATCCCTCTGCTACAACCTTGTCTCCTTTCTCCTCTTGCACACCTGACTTCATTATTCTTTTCAGCTCTTCCACTTTGTTGCCTTCTTTTTTGTTTCTTCCCACTGGTTATCACATCCTGGTACCTCTGTCCTCAACTCCCTTTGTCCCTCTTTTTGTTTTGTGTAGCTGAATCATTCAGAAGTTTCCCTTTGTAGAGGAATTTTGTGTGTTGTTGTTGAAATGTGTTTTTTAAAGGCCCTAAAAACGTGTTTTTCTCTGTCATCTTGTCAGTTTTAGCAGTAGGATTCTCAACCAAAAGCCTTGAAGTAGATAAGTGGAATCTTTAAGCATTAAACTCTTAGTCCAAATTTTATCTTTTTATCATTGTTTATTTTCACATATTGAAGTGAAGTACATTAAAACCAAGTTTTTAGGTGCCTTAAAGTCCTCCAGAATATTTAAATCCTCTGACTGTTGTCCTCATGGAGGAGAGTTGACCTGTCTTTGCCCTTGTGATGATTGCTTTCCTCTTCATTTGTTCCTTAAAACTGTGTCTTTTCTGGAAAAGTGACTCTTGAGGGATTTCATTCTTCATCACATCTCCTCCGTTTCTCCTCCCCTCAGGTCCACGACCTCCATCAGACCCACACGGCCGTTACGCTGAAAACAAACACATCTCTGGAATGGGTATGTCTCCTGCAGTCTCTGCTTTCTAAACAGTTTCACCCTTTGCCTTTAAAGCATCTTTCGACACGGTGTCATTTCTCTCTTCACAGACATGATGGGCCCTCGTAGCTCCTCACCTGCCAACATGGATGGATCTGTAAGTATTTATCTAATCACATCAGACTCACTGCTGTACGATACCTTCCCCCCTTCCCTGTGAGGGCGTAGAGCTCCTACCCACATGTCCGTTGTGTATGTCCTTGCTCTGAAACAGACACAGGCAGTAGATCCACAGATAAAAGCAGAGACACAGGCTGAGGCCTCCACAGACAGTCCAGAGCCAGTGAGTATATAGAGGCTGTCCGGGCCAGGTGTGAAGGTGTATGCAAGCACTCCACCCCTCCACCCTAATGCTGGATTTGGGAACAGATGCAAGGCGTTTTGCTTCATTGGGGCTGACTTAACTTTTTGGGCTCAGTGTGTGGTTTTACCTGTTTTCACAGTTCGGATCGAAATATTTCAGCTGAAGAGTTCGAATATTTGTGTTTTGTTGTTGTTTCATCCAAATAATCATGGTGTGTGGTTACTGGTCATGTGATTGATTAATGTGCTTTTTGATGGGAGTAAATTGTGTGGTTTGTGGATCTTTTCACTGCATGACTAAAATTTTAATCCATTTACACTCACTGAAAGTAAAAATTAAATTTCTCTTAAAAACAAAGCACAATACTCGTTCTCATTTCCTGCCCTCCTGTGTCGTTTTCAGGGTCCTGGATCCTTCCTAGCATCTCCCATCAGAGACTCTCCAGGCCCAATGGTCCAGGGACATCCACCCGGCCCTGGACCCCATGACCAGGTGCTCCCACCTGGACCCATTGGCCGTCTGCCCCCTCCTGGACCTTACAGACCTCCACGGCCCGGCCTCTATCACCTTCCACCGGGTCCTCATGGTCCCCCTCCGCCTCCCCTTCATGGGCCTCCTCTGCCAGCCAACGGACACCCAGGTATGCCCCTACCTGGACCAATGGGAGGTGAGTTTGGACCCCGACCCGCCAACGGACATGCATTCCACCCCAGGCCAGGTCCCGGACATGCCATTGATCCTCGGGGTCCACCACCACCACATTTCCGTCCCCCTCCGCCACATCAGTTTGGACCGATGCCGCCACCACACGGTATGTTCTTGCCTTTGTTTTATTTGTGTTTTGTAGGAAGTTACATCTTAGTTTTATAGCCGCACACTATGTCATTTTTTTTTTTTCCTTTTCAATTGTCGTGTTTAGGTGTCCGTGGACCGATGGGACCGCGACCTCCCATGCCTCCTGACATGCGCTTCCCAGGACCACGTGACCATACCAGCCCACCAATGAACCTGCCTCCAGGTGTCCCTCCCCATCCTGCACATCCCGGTGAGGCTTATGGTCCGGCTCCACCCAATGCCCTCCAGAACTCAGCAGGAGCTCACAGCGGCCCCGGACAGGACCTGCACACGATGCAGGAGGCCCCTCAGGACTCAGCGAGGCCAGCGATGGTCAAGCCTTAAAAATGCCACCAGCTCTGGCAGAGGACTTGAACTTACCCCGAATCCATCACATTAACAACCCAGATCCAGTCCGAACGTAGGTCTTGATTATTTTCATATTTCAGTTCTAAAATAAATACTGCGATTATGTTTTTTTTTTTTTTTTTTTTTTAAAAAAAAAGGTCCTTAAATTAAAGCATCATCAATAATTATGTGTCTGAAATCGATATGAGTTAAGAGGGTTGCCACTTTTCTAAACAGCTTATTGTGCAATAATAATTCATTATATGCCAGAGGATTTTCATTTGTGTTGATTTTTAAAAAAAAGATATATAGCAATGATTTTTAAGGGGCAGATTTTTTAATGTCATTTCCTGTGGAAATTATTTTAAAAAAGGAGGGAGGTTAGCTTCTAGCATTTCAGGAATACCATCATTTTCCCAAAGTTGTTGCTTAAGAACTGACTGTAAAGCAAATGTGTAATTTGATGGCCAGATGTATAACTTATTTTACTATGTTGGTAGACCTTTTAATAATAAAGAATGTAAAAGCTGTCGGTGTTATGTTATCAGCTGGTTACAGTTCACTCTGTATGCTTTTCATGTGTCCTAACGCCTCGGCTTTTTTGGAAAAAAATAAGGCATACATCTGTGCTGCTGCTGAGACAGAAACATTAACTCCAGATCTTGTTCTTGTTCATTAAAAGTCAGTCATATATCCAAAAAAATCCAAATTCATTTATCCAAAAACTGCATGTACCACATTTAGCTTGGTGTACGCAAGGACAGGAAAGAGAGTGACAACATTTGACGTTTGACATTTGTCCATCTGCTCTGTCATCTATTTTGCCTTTTTGTGTTACATAAACAATGTACTCTGGGAACTGTCCCTTCAGTTCAAACACATGAATCTGTGGCCTCCTATAGTAACAAGATTCAGCTCCTCTGGTCTGCTTCTTATCCTCAGAGGGTGAGGACACATCCTTGCTGGGCATTAACAGTGATGACATCAAATTTGAGGCATTAGGCCTTGTTTCAGGGCCCAAACACAAAATGAGTATGTGTTAAAGAGGCTTAAAGGATCAATTTACCCAAATTACCAAAGAAACAAAAAAAAGTTTCTTGTCTCTGTCGTCCATTTCGACTTCTCCTTGCTTTGAGATCTGTCTGAGGTTTTTTCTCCAGCCTAATAGTGAATGTGACATTGTTTGTGGCGCTCACAGCACTTAAAATATTTTATAAAATAGCAAAATCAATGTTCACGTTGCTATGGATGGTTCTGAATAACTACTTTCTACCCAAAAACAGTCTCTATATAAACTGTACATTACTGATAAATTCTTAAGATGTCATTTATGAACTCTTTAAGTACCACAAATGTAATTTCATCCGTGTCCACTGGGTTGGAGTGAAGGCAGATTTGCTTACTTAAGACCCAAGTCAGTTCAATTTATTTGTAAAATCATGAAAATAATCAACCACTTCTGATGGCAGATTATAGGAAATACTCAAAACAAAACTATAGTTACAAACAAAACTAAACCTCTATCATAAAGAAAACTGTTCAGAAATAATAGTTTTATATGTCAATATGAAATGATTACTATCATTTTATTGGTATTTATTTATGTTCAGTAAGAAGCATTGGTTTGATACGAGTAAATTAAACCAAAATTGGTAACATTGCTGGATGTCACGAAAAGTAAATGAATTTTTTTTTTGTTTGTTTGTTTTGTAATTTGCATCTGACAGTTTAATGTTATAACTTTAAGGGGCTGAGTTGTTGTAAGTATATGACATTTAAAGCAATGAAAATGCAGTTTTAAACACATTTATTCTTATAAGGAACAATTTGTCTAAAGCCTTGAATCCATATTTATAGTAGGAGCAATCTTCAGTCCTCAATTGAGCAGTATAACAAGTTCATAACACACACAAAAATATGCCATTCATAGTCTGTTACTTTGGATTAAATTAACCACCAGGGGTGCTTCATTTGTAGTTTATTAGAAATTAAAAGCCTTGTAAATGTTTGATACAGTTCCCCTCAGTCTGTCAACAAATCCAAAACACTCCGCAGGTCTCAGTCTGACCACATCGTAGCGCTTCATACACACACAGTTACTGTATATTCATCAGTTAGTGTATCTTACAGTTAATTTACAATCCTGAATATTGTGATATTACAAAAATAAAATCTAAAAACAAATATTACAATGTAGATGTTTTAGTGAAGAGGAACATCTGCAGAGTCGGAGTGGAAACATAAAGTTACATGCAACTTCTTTAAAAAAAAAAAAAAGCCCTTTATAACAGGGTGACGTGAAGTTTCAAAATAAAAGTAGTGGACTGGGTAAGAATGTAAGAGAAAGACGAGTCTTAAATAGTCAGTTCAGGAAAACAATTCCTGTCCTGTCCAATAGAGAAGCATCTTCTAGACATAGTCCCATGTAGGCACTCGTCAAATATAACTGTAAAACATCTGATCTGCAAAGTAACACTAGATTAAAATAAAACACTTCCTGGCAGGTGATAAACATCTGAATGATCTAACCCAGACACTGCATTTCTGCTTGCTTAGAAAAAAAAATTGTGTCAAACGTGTGGGGCTCAACCAGATGCTCACACTGAATACAGGATACACATTCACAGCATGCAAACCATGCTGCATCCAATTCACTCTTAATGCATTTATAAAACTGTATGAAACTCTTTAAATATATTAAACCGAATACATACTGAAGCGTGAACACTGACATTTTAGGACTGTCAGAATTATGGGGACATTCAGTTGCTATAGAAGTCTGACCTTTATAGCAAACTTGTGAAATATTATGACAAAGCCAATAAAACCTTTAGAAATTATTACTCTTGAAATGCAATCTGCCACAGAACAATATGGAGTCATATGTTCAGAGCATTTCTGTGCATCAAATACTGACACTCGCTGAGTATTTAACACCATTAAACATTAGAAATGCCACTGCTGAACTGAACACTGAATAAACCCAAAGCCTTACAGAGTATGAGTGTGCCACCAGGATAATTCTGGACTTTTTTAGTGTGCATTTACTATCTAATAATAATCTATTTAGGATTTCCATTTTATGATAGTTTTAATTTAATTTACATTAAACCATTCATTCATGTGAAAGTTAAAATACATCCAACCCACAAAACAGCACCTGAGTGTGCCTGCTGCTTTAAATTAAAGCTGCTCTTCAGTATTTTTATATTAATAACAAAGTTGAATGATCACATAAATGACGTTAAAGGTGTTGCTTGTAGCCACAAAGCAACAGCTTTGTCACCTACAGTTCAGCTCTATGGAACATTTTCGTCTTCTTAGTTTTAGTTCACTCTCACTGTTTTAATCAGCTTGTTCCCAATCAAAACCACCTGTCGAGCACCAGACAGCAGATAAATAAAGTTTAGCTGGAGAACATAGTGCAGAATTTAGCAGCAAAAGATCCCGTTTTCCTCGGACGTGGGTGGAGACCGAACAGAGTGACTGCTGGGGGCCGAAAAGCGACACCAAGTAACTATTAATTATGGACTCTGTCGGCTAGATTTGTAAACAGGAAGTTCAAAATCAACACAAATAAAAAGTTCCACTGAGCTGCTTTAAATAAAGAACACAATTGAAAGAAGTAAATGTTAAGACAGAAAACAAACAAATAGTGAGACAGGTCTGTAGGCACATTAGAAAATGGAAGAATTACATTTTTTGAATCAATTTTACAATTGTGAAAAGTGAATTATTAATAGGTTAATCTTTTTATCAAACAAGTGTATTAGATTTGTATTATACATAATTTTAAATGTTTTTATTTAAGTAGTTTTTAATGTGTTTTAAATTAATTGACTTAAAAAAAACTATAAACGTTTATAATAATGGCACACTCCACACTCCGTAAACCATTCTGAACTTTTGGTGGCTTGATGAACAAACAGTCGCTCTTTGTGTGTCAGTCAACGAAAATCTGACATGACTTCCCTAACAAGTAGTTTAGCAACTATGGCTGCTTTTAATATTTTACTCAATTGTACTGAGAGTCTAAAGTCAAACAGCACAAACATTTTAGCACTTCAGATTCTCAAAGACTATTAAGCACCTGTACGAACTCACGTCATGTCCTCTGTTTTTCCAAAATCAGTGAACTATGGAAGACTTAAGATGAGGCGGTTTTACTTTTTAAACATAACTCTGCTGTAATCTGAAAGCCATGTATTTCAAATGAATCCAAATGAGTTTTTTTTTACTTTTGGGAGGAGGGTGTCCTGCTACAAAAAGATAAATGGATCCTAAAATGTGGCGGTCTGAACTGCCGTGACTAATGTTTGGCTCAGTTCCCTTTTACTTCATATAAAAAATGACTACAGCCGTGATTTAATATTGCTGGGTGTGATGAGGTGGAACACCACATTTTGCTGGATGTTGATGTAAGAGAGAGATTAAAAGAGGTGGATCAAAGTTCAGGGCGTGCTCCGACTTAGCTGTCCTTGTGTAACGTCTGATGAAGATGGAGATAGAGTTGTTTCTTTGTTAGAAGCTGCAGTTTCTTCCTCTTAAAGTCTGTGGGCTTCTTATACCTGAAATTTAGAAAAATAAAAGTACATTCTTAATATTTCAAAATGACAGAGCAATCCCTCAAATCCCAAAAAGAAAAAAATGCAGTTAAATCAGTAACTCACAGTTCGATCACGATGGGGCCGGGTTTGATTTCATCCATTTCCATGAAGGCAAAACATTTTGTGCTGGTAAACCTCTTTTTAGGTTTGTAGTGCTTGAATTCAAAGAAAATAGCTGCTCCTGGAAGAATGTGTAATAACAATGAATAATTATCTTAACAGTATCTTTGAAACTCATTTTCACTTCATTTTAGAGCAACAGTTTCTGAACACTGTTATGTCAAAATCACAATTACATTGGAGATTAGATTGGCCTTATTCTACATTCAACAAATCCCATGAAAACATCAAAGCTGTGTTAGTTTGTCTCTCACCACTTTTTAACTGTCCTTTTTATGGCCTCAAACCACAATGAAGACAAGGTTTTTTTTCCTTTTTTTTTTTGAAAGGTCACATATGGACAGTTGTTCTGTTTTGTTCTTAAGTTGTAGCCATCATTAAAAGGGAGAAAAATGTGTATTTGTTGGAGACCAGTTTCAGACAGATTAATATACAGTCAGGAACAGGTCATCTTACTAAAGAACTGATTCGTGTGAGAAGCAATCTGTCACAGAGACGACATAGTTCACATGTGGGGATAATGGGGATGGAGTACATTAGCACCATCACTAGTTATGACAGTGCCCACTTTTATTGTAATGAAGGATGATTACAGCTGATAGTGGGATCAATTAACTTTGCTCTTTTCATGGGATTTGTCACCTTTAAGAAAAATGTGGAGAGCCAGGACTACTCTTTAAAATGTGTAAGAACTTTTGTGATGTTCGTAGTTTAAGAATTGAATAATATACTGTTATATTTTTAAGATGTCACATTGGATAAACTATCAGGTTTTACCTTTTGGTAACTTCTCCACGTGTCTCTGGATCTCCACGTCCACACTAAAGTGAATGTAGGTGTCTTCCTTCCTGGTGGCCACGGGGGTGTCCTGCACCGGGTTCAAATCTACACCATTCAGATCTGCAGTCACAGAAACAAAGAACGTGCTCTTGTGTTTTTTTTGGCAGAATGTACATTTACTACAGTTCTGACAAAAGAGGTCTTTAAATCTTTAACACACGTTTGAAACGTGTCAAACGGGGTGGGATCGTTACCTTTGACACTAATGGTCATGTAAGGATCGATGCACTGCCCCGCGTCTTTCAACCCAATTTTTTCAATCTTTATTGTTAGTAGTGACATCCCAGGCTCCGATGGTAACCGTGGCAACAGGGTACCTGAAGAGGACAAAGGTTAGAGACCGTTACCTTGACAATAGGTGGTGACATCACCTGGGATGAAAGATAAATGGCACTGTCTTTACTCTGCTGCTACTAAACACCATGAAGAGCTAAAGTCCCACCCTGCTCCACGGTTAGCTGATGAACTGCTAGTTTTCAGTTCTTTATGCATTTCATTAGATTTTCTGAAAGGCTAAAACATGATAATGATGTTTATGACCATATTAAAGCTGCATTAGTTTTTCGGCCGCACACAGCTCAACATTGCCATGAAACCATCTTGTTGTTGTTATTTCAAACCTGTTAACACACAAAGTCACAGTCACTTTCTGTCCACCTCATGAATGCAAGTCCAATATTTTCTCTCTTTTAGCTCTGTTTTTGGTCTCCACCAACTCCTCAGGGAAATATCTGTCTCTTTAGCTGCTACATCCTCCACTTAATTCACCAGGCAGTCACTACCTTTGCCACTGGTTTGTCACTACTTTTCAGATTACACATATTTTATAAAAACAGAAATATATAAGCAGCTTTAAAAAACGGTAAAAACATTTGAGACTTTGAGGTGTGGTGTGTGCAGTATCAAAAGTTTTTCTTTAATGCTCACAGAATAATAGTGAGTTTGCTGCCACAGCAATCAGAGCAGAGGCTGACCTGATAAAGGAGAGAACATCAAAGCCTAAAAGTACCCAAATCTACACACCTTTAGTCTACAATCAAAAAGAGGCATCTCATTCTAAAATTAATTCTGAATGGTCTCATTTTTGTCAATTCAGCAACAAGCTGTGCATTTCTACTAAAGCTCTGTGATGAAAAAAAAAAAAAGTCTGTTGTGCAGTGCAGAACAAATTCAGATGCTGGTGGGCGATAAAGCCGTACCTTGCGAAGCTGCGAATGAAGCAGGCAGGAATGAGCGATGAAGCCATGCACAGCACCGACAGGAAGAACAAAAAGGACACACAGTCAAACAGACAACGTGACACAACGAATCAAACACCCCAAACAGCGGGTGCGTTTGATTTAAGTGTTAGTGCGCAGTACCGGGGGCTCGAGGGGGGAAAGCTTCTGTAGAACCTGCTCCTGCCGCTGCATCCTCCTCTTCCTCCAGCTCCAGGTTCTCCTCCTCACCAGGAGCCAGGATTTTCCTGACAGAGAGAAAGTTTGATCACTTCGTCTACAGAGAACACGAAACCTCAAATGTTCCAGTGAACACATCGAGTCGATCTTTGTAGCTTGTGGCCACTTAAACTGAAGCACTGATACGATGTCATCAAATTTCTTTTCTTGTTTTAATTAAATAATTATTTTAAAAGTCAAATGGGACAAAATATTGAGACCTTTTTTATTATAAAAAAGTGACCCTCATTTTGTGTACTGTTGATGACTTTAATTTTAGTGGTACTTTAGTTTTACTGTACTACATGCACTCAGATTTGTTTCGTTCCATTTGTGTTTATTTGCCTGTTTACTGATTTACAGTAACATGTTGTTTTGTACTTTACATCACTATCTTATGAACCATTGATCGATGTAAGTCAGTGATGGAAACATGCAGTAGCTCAAACTCTTCATCATATCACGAGGTGAAAATGTTGTGTGTAAAGATGCGTGTGTGCAAACATGTAAATATGCACCATGAGCTGAACACATGATGCACTCTGGTGGATATTTACCTTAAGGGCACTGGCTGGACATCAAAGGGAAATTCTTTGTTGTAGGTCAGAATATTTTGGATTACTGTTGAGAAAAGGAAAAGGAGTTGGGTGCCGATGAGCAGATTAACAGGTAGACACCCACACATCCACAGTCACCACACTTACTGGTTTCCAGTTTCTTCAGTTCTTCTAGCTTGAACTCCTCCTTTGACTGTGTGCACTACAGAAGAGCAGAGTGACACGTTTAATGAAACATCCAACTTTGAGAGCACACGCACACACACACACACACACACATACACACAGGGAGGTGTAGAGGAGCATCGGCTTCAATCAAAGCCCATCAAAACATTATAAAACACTTCCTTTCTTCTCTTCATCAGTATATCAGACTTCACTTGCGGTTTCACTTATCTTGCCTTTATCAGGCTGGTTTATAGCTAAAAGGTTTACTGAAGAAAAGGTGTGTGGCCTGTTCTAAAATGTCAAAATAATCACTGTTTGTTAGCTAGTCAAATATTTCTAAGCATCAGTGGAGCAGCAGAGGATGTGACCTTTTTTGTAGTCTTGTTTTTAAAAAATGACTCAACAGGAGTAAAACAAACCTGCAAACTGGCACTTCTCATCTCCAGACATGTTGCGATCTTTCCTAAAATTTTCTAAAAACAAAAAAAAAGAAAGAAAAACAACACTTGTTAGATTGTGCAGATTGTAAAGTTTGTTTTTTTTCCTGTGCAGAGGTCAAACAGACACTTGATGATTACCTTCTGCTCCTCTGTGAAGTCCGACGAGTTGGTTGACTGGACCTCTTTCTGCAGCTGTCTTGCCAGACTTGAACAACAACAACAACAACAACATCAGATGTGTGTTAAGTGATGCTCTGCAGCAAAAACGTGCAGCTCCTCTTCGGCGTGAGGCGCGTGCACGTGCGCGCCCCCTCGCGGCGAAGAGACGCAGGTGTCGGATCAACATTTGGTCTCATTAGCGCGTTAAGATGAGACATTAATCAGCTGACAGAGAGGGGGACGGGGGGGGGGGGGTCAAACCTTCCTCAGAAAGTCAGTGATGCGGCCGGAGAGCAGGAAACATTTCCTCGGTGCGCAGATGAAAACGGTCCGGAGCCAGAGGAGGGTGTGGCTGACTGTTTCTCAATACTCTGGAGGAATATTGGCCTGTTTTCTGCGCTGCATGACACATAATGAAACACACTGCACGCAGTTTTCTTCTTTTCTTTTTTTTTTTCCATGACAGGCTCATGAAAAGAAAAAAAGAAGGAGCCTCCCTCCTGAAGTCAAAGTGGTGGTGGAGGAGGATGCTGCCACATCACGGCTTGTTTTCTGCTCTCTGACAGCGCATCTGTGTCCCCTGCACATGGAGGGACAGATGTGTAAAGGAGGAGAGGAGAGGTGGCGGTAAAAGGAGGCAGGGGACCCGCCCGCGCCGCGCTCCGGCTGTGTGTGCGTGTGTGTGTGTGTGTGTGTGAGAGAGAGCAGAGAGAGGACACACATGTTGAATGCAACTCACATTTGATACTCGTCTATAGCCTCCACTAATTGTCCCCACGAGTCAAAGTCCGTGCCTTTCCTGAAGCTGGCGTTCCATTTCTGCACAGTCTTGTTGACATCGGACATGTTGGCGGGGCGGTGCTCGCGGCGCTCTCAGAGCAGCATAGCCGAGGAGGAGGCTCATCTACGGGGCTCCGGCGGCGGCGGCGGCGCGGCTCAGCCCGGTGGTCCGCCGTCCAGAGGCGCGCAGAAGGAGAGCAGAGGCGCCCCGACCAAGCCCTTTCTGCCTGCTCGGCCTCATACCGCATCCGCAGCAGAGAGGAAGTCCCGCCCGGAGCGCGGGGTGCGCGCGTTTCCCTGCGCGGGGTCGCACGGGCGGACGGCGACAAGGTTTCCAGGTGGCGGCGCGTGAGAAGCGTGCAGCCCAGGTGGAGTTTAATTTAAAGGTGCAGCCAGTGTTTTCATTTGCTTCTGTGTGGGCAGAGATATGAGAGTGTACAGACACTGCAGTGCAGGTGGAAGAACAACATTTATTCTTCTGATGATGATACGACATGTTTATGACACACATTAATATCAATGATGAGAAGTAAATAATTCAGTATATTTACTCAAGTATTCTAATTTTGAGGTACTATACCTGAGTATTTCGATTTTAATCTATCTACACATTTACTTTACGGTTAGTTGCTCGTTACGTTTCATATTTTGATTATACATTCAAAACATTTGACCAGATTGTACAATATGATGCATGTTTTATGCTTAAAGTATTTTAGGAGGACATTTAATTGTAATGGAGTTCTTCTGTACTTTGTAATAACTTACTTTGTCTTAAATTGTCTGAATACTTCTTCCACCACCTATCAACATATATATATATATATATATATATAGTGTGTGTTTTGTTTGTCTGTTTGTTTTTTCTTTTTAATGCATTAATATGTAAGAAATATTTTCTTTAGAGCTCTTAAGTAAATGTAGAGTGCAGTATTACATATTACATTACATATTACAATATACCTATTTACTTTTCATTACTGTGTAATATTTAACTGTAAAAGTTAAGGTTAAAGTTACTTTTTTCTTCTCATGTATACACTAAATACATGTATTCATTTACTGATAAATTGATTCAAATTACATATATAAAAACTCTTATATTTAAGCAATATTAAACATTTCAATTATTTTTATGTATTTTATCCATGTTTTAAATTACTTATTTTCATTTAATTTTATGTCCTTATTTTTTCATTAATTGCTAGGCCTATATAAATTTTAAAATATATTTAGTTTTTAATATACATCCACGATTAATGTGAAGTTTGTATTTTTACATCTTGTCAACTTATTTTTTTAGTAGGTTATTAAACATTAATCATTAACATTTAATGTTGTCTTGTGTCAATTTGTGTTATGAAAAACCAAAATTGTCTTATTCGGAGCATGTCCTTTCTCCATTTGTGATGTGTGCCAGTAAAAAAGCGAAAAGCTAATTACTTCATGTTACTAAGATATGTTGAATTGAAAATATTTGTTCAAATGTAAACGATCGCCTATGTTGTACGTACGTATTTTATATATCAATCTTTACATGAAAACTCTCAATATCGTAAACAGAGTGAAACAGCCTCTTTTGACGCCTTTATTTTGAAATCCAGCTGGTCTCTTCCGGTCCCTGCCTACGCTTCACAGCTAGCTCCGTTATCTTCGTTAGCAATGGACGAAGGAGCGGCGCAGAGACAGAAGAATTTCAGGTGTTAGCCGCCGGCAGTATGAGATAAGATGGACGCCGTAACGACGGACTCGTCTGCGGTCGAGGAGGAGGACTGTCCGGACTCAGAGGTTTTATGTTTGATGAGAGTCGGAAGAAACTCAGACTGGCTCCGGCTGATCGAAAACACTGAGGTGCACTTTGCTAATGCGAGCTCAATTAGCCTTTTATTAACTCCCTAAACTTCAAGTTCACGCTGCACTCGTAGTTTTCACATGACATATATTCAGCATCCATGGCTCGGGGCTTAACTGGCTTTATGTTGTCGTTATTGAGGAGTGAGAGCGGACCAACAGAGTAAGTTTGTGTTGAGGAGCTAGCAGGCTAACAGTTCGACATGTTTGTTTTTGACTGTGCAGGTCTCCATCGGTCGAGGTGTGGATGTCACCTACCAGCTGCTGTCTCCCAGCTGTCCTCTCATGATCTCCAGACTACACTGCACTTTCAGACAGAGGGACGACGGCCACTGGACAGTGATAGACAAGAAGGTAGTCAGCTTTGTGAGGAATTTCATTTTATGTTATTTTCACAAACAAAAATAAACATGCTGTAAAACAGAGGTGTTCAAAGTGGGAGACCTAAGTGAGGGGAGGAGAATGAAGTCTGTTCTCACATTCGTAATCAAAACAAGATCACACGGAGTAGTTTAAATATGCATGATTTGTTTCAGAGATCAAAGTAGACTTTTACTGTCTTCCCAGAAATAGAAACTAACAAATGCTTTAGGACAGATCCTTTTGATGTATTTGTTGTAGCCTGAAGGAATATCAACTGCTGGCACTTTGTAATTGGCACAGGAATCATGTCTTCTCATCAGTGTTAGTGCTTTTAACTAACGCTATTGGCTAAGGTGGACCGTTCAATTGTTTGATATTGAAATTAGATGGGAAATCCATCATAGAAAAAACACTGTATTGTGACATCCTTATTGCTGAGGAGAAAGGTGTTTCTAAAAATGCAGAGGAAGTGCTCTGACTCGTGTAGATGAGTGAATTTGGTCTTTATGTAATGTAAAGACTGAGCTGTTTTATTTGCATTATTGTGTTATGTTACAAGTGCGCCTGATAAAGTAGTCACTGAGTGCTTAATCTGTATATTCTGTTGTAAATCAATGTTACACCCCACTGCAGCTGAAAAAGAAGATGTTGCCTTCTTTTCTCAGAGTCTCAACGGTGTGTGGGTGAATGGAAACCGCATACCTGCTGAAGAAGCTCATCAGCTGAGGCTCGGAGACTCCATACAACTTGGAGTTCCAGTAATTGGAACCAAAGTGGAGTTCGACTACATCCTCGTCCAGCGGCCCCTCAAAGACATTAAACTCAGCCTGGCAAAGGTACATAAAGAGGGAGCTAAAGCAGCTCTTGTTCCAAAGAAGCCAAAGCGGAAGCTGACCGTGGAAGAAGTTGAGCCATCTACCTCAAAGCCAAAGCTCTACCGCTGCTCCTCTGCGGACAAGTCGTTTGCGAAGCCGTGCCCTCTGTCTCCAGGGAATCACCAGCAGAGGCCCAGTCACACCCAGCCAGAGGAAACTGGACCCAGCAGACAAGTCCAGGATGTAGACCAGCCCTCAGACGGCGCCAGCACGCCGTGTGACCTGGACAACTTGCAGATGTAAGCCTCAATCTGTGCGGCTTGTGCATTAGGATTACATTTAAGTCACAGAGACATGCATTATTTTTTCTGAAAAATACATCCATACGCTCTTTTAAGAACTTTGACAACATTTACCACAGTATTTTCAGATTGTTTTAAGACTTTTCTGTCCATTTGAGTCACAAGTTATTGCAAGGTTTAGTCTTTTAAAATACCAGGAAATATTGAAAAAAAGCTCATCACATGTTGTGACAGTCCAACATGATCTTTTTTCCTTTTGCTTTTTTTCTTAGACCAGCAATCCCAAAGCCAAAACCTTTAAATTACAGTGATATAAAACATAAATCTTCACAGGTTTGAAGCTTAATTCAATAAAAGTTTTCTGTGAAATTCTCCCATTTTATTGATTAACTTCAAGGCATTCCTGAATGTAGCACATCACACATTTATTTAGTAAAACATTTTAAATTGGGAAATTCTGTGTCAGTAAATATGCTTGATAAAGATTGTCTTTTTTTTAAGGTATACAAATGAATTTTATGTTTGAAATATAGTGTTGACAAGTGAATGTGAGTACATTTACGTTACAGCCTGTGAGTTAACGATACTCACTTTAGTAATGAATAGAAAATTTGACCTTATGTTTAATGTTGCAGGTACAGCCAGAATATCCTGATGCTGAGGGAACAGGTGGATGACACCCAAAGGCAGGTGGCCTCTCTGGAGGGAGAGCCCCAGAAGACAGACCCGCTCAGAGAGGAGCAGGTCAGGGAGCTGCAGGGTCAGCTGGAGACACTCCGAGCTAAGATGCACCGGATGGAGACGTTAGAGAAGTCCTTCAGTGAAACTAAGAGGCAACTAGAGGTGAGAGTTTTTTTTACTTTCACTCTTTTTATACTAACAACTGCTTCCAATGGACAGAATTAAAAATAGTGTAGTTTAAATGTCTGGTGGGTTTGTGTCATGTCTGTTAATGATATCTACACCGACTACTTTCAGTCTTATCAATGTAAAGTTATATATTACATGTCAGCTTTATGCAGATTTGCAAAAATGTAAACTTTCATAAAGCACAACAAATTAAAGGACAGAAAAAAGTCAAAACTGATGGGTGGAGACAAACATTTTAGAGCACATAAAATCTTTATGACTAGACAGCTTCTGCAGTAAGTGAGAAGACGTGTTTGGTGATTTTAGAGAACCAACATTAACTGCAGAAAGCTTTATCTTGATGCCAAGATTTTAAGTTGCTTTTGCCGATATCATGCAGCGCAAGTTGTTTGTATTTTACTCATTTTTGTGATAGTCATGTGAAAACAAATAGTTTTTTTCCTTTCATACTGTACCAAGGCCTTGTGTTTCTGTTCTGTTTGTGGTGTGGGCCAAGAGGCTGTCCAGAAATAAAGAAAATGTTCATGTGGACTCAGAAAATTTGCAAGAACACAAAGTTTGGACACAAAGTACTGTATTTAATGAAAGTGTAACCTTTTATGCTCTTAGGCACAAAAAACACAGCAACAAGAGGAGCTGCTGAAAAAGCAGTTGGAAGAAGCTTTGCAAGAGGTTTGTAGCATGAAAGTGGACCTTTAAATTATTGTTGTGCTACTAAAACAAGGCACTAGACACACAATTTGAGGTGTTAAAATGTGGTGTATAAATGCTAAAATGCAGTATTTAGAGTGTACTTGTTATACTTAAAATTGACTTATCGTATGTTGTCAGTTCATTTTTTCTTGTTTTCAACATCTTACAGCAAAAGAAAGTAATAGGCGAACTTGCCCTTTCTCGGCAAGGTTTTGAAGAGATTCTCTTGGCCAAAAACAAAGAGCTGGAAGTGACAAAGGTATGACTGCATTCATGGAGGTTGATTTTTGTGTAGTTTGGCCTGGCATTGGTCATTAATGCCCCTTTTCCACTAGTACCTACTCGGCTCGACTCGACTCGACTCGGCACGGTTTGCGCGTGTTTCCACTACG
>JBAJHX010000031.1:7291538-7325998 GCA_037176925.1 Amniataba percoides | reverse complement strand
ACACAATCGAGCCAAGGCGAGCCGAGTCGAGGCGAGCCGAGTAGGTACTATCAGGTACTAGTGGAAAAGCGGCATTATTTATTTAATTATTTTTACAGGAGGAGAAAGAAAAGGCGAGGGCCCAAAAAGAGGAAGTTGTTACACAAGTGACTGAAGTTCTTGAGAACGAGCTTCAGTGCATCATCTGCTCTGAGCTCTTCATTGAGGTGAGTGTGGAAATTATTATCGACTTTGCTGTTCTCGTCCGCTGTAAGTGTGCTTTGACTCTGACTGGACTGAAATACAACAAATTCAAAACTTGTGTTTTATTTTTGAGGCGTTTCGGGAGATCAACACAAAAATCTGAACATTTCTACAGTAAAATAAACATTTTATTCTGTATGAATATCATCTACAGGCAGTCATCCTGAACTGCGCTCACAGCTTCTGCTCTCACTGCATCAAGCAGTGGCGCAAAAAGAAGGATGAGTGTCCCATCTGCAGACAGCCCATCCAGTCCCAGACCCGCTGTCTGGCCCTGGACAACTGCATCAACAGCATGGTGGAAAACCTGAGCCTGGACATGAAGGCGAGGCGGCAGACCCTCATCACTGAAAGGAAAGGTGAGAGGTGCGTTGAAAACAGTGTCATTAGTATCTTAGAGCACAATAATTCAGAGAAGCAGCTACTGTTGCTTTAAAAGAGAAACACACAGAGCACAGATGTAAAGCAAAAAACTTAATGTCAAGCATAATAAGAACCACTTCATTTACTTCTCAGTTTTCGCTGCAGAAGCTGCTTTGATGTTGTCTCCTACATTTGTTTCAGCTCACATAATGTTTATGGCTTTAGTTCGTGGATATCTTCCATGTGATTATAATATACACTTAAAAAACACAATTTTCCAGTGAAAAACACTGGAAAATTGGTTCCGTGAGATGAGCACTGTTTCATCTGCATTAGAACATTTAATTAAACATGGTAATGTTCTGCTCTAAAGAGAACTCTTTGATAGTTATAAAAATATGTTTCCAGGGGTTTCCACACTGATGAATTTCATGATTATTACCTTCAAATTTGGGTAACAGAACACGTTAAACTTAAGTGTGTGACACTGAGACAGCTCACTCAGTCAGGATCACACTTATGCACAAGTTACCATGTGGATGACCCATTTAGCATTGATATCTGATTGATTGTGTACTTACTGGCAATGGTGTGCAACAGCACATTCATCAGATTAAGCTACCGGAGAGCCTCGACACGTCTGGGTGAGATCAGTGACGAATGTTTCCCTCACCCACGACAGCAGCAGCCACTGAAGTGTCCTTTAGCAAACACTTGGCCCTCAGATAGCGTGGTGAAGCTGCCTGGAGGCTCTCAAGCAGTTCTCAAGGTGTTTAAAGTGTTTATACGCTCACTGCTCCAGCCCGTCTCTGCTTAGTAGATGGATTTGCTTGTTGGTGGAGTAAGTGGAGATATTGAGGGGGTGGTTAGTCCAGAGTGTAGAGCAATGTGAAGAGTTCAAACACAAGGTGGCAGCACAAGAAGGCTGATTCGTGGATTTTCTCTCTGTTGTGCCATACAATTTTAGAAAGGGTGAAATCACAAAAAAGGTTTGATTCACCTTAAAAATCTAAAAAAAAAAAAACCTTTAACGTTGAAATAGTACCACTGCATATTGTGGTGGTGCTGAAATTGAGCTGGCATTTTCCAGATTAACAACAGTGGAAAAATAAAATGTGTGTGCAGCATTTATTAAATCTATTCAAGGTAAATGATCAGAATACAGACACAGCACGGTTAAACTGCATTAATTACAGTGTAATTACACAGAAAAAGTACAGTGATAATAAATATTTTAAATATTCTATACTCACACAGAGAATTAAAACCCAGTTAAAGTCAACCCTAAAACAAACGTTGCTTAGTTCATATGTGAAGGTTTTTATGATAATGAGGGGATTTTTTTCCTCCATTACTTGAGCTGAAATGGTAAAAACATGACCCCTGTTTGTTCTTGATGGTGAAACTTTTAACAGCCTTTGTTTGCCAGACTTGCGAGGTCTGGGGAACAAATGCTTGTGATTGGGAAAAGGATTTTCGGAAAAGAGAAACACATTTTGTTTTCTCATTGCTGTAATATGATGCCTAATGGAAAACAGCAAGCAGTGTGGTCTGATTGGTCTCAGTCATGGTACACATGTTGTTTTTTTTCCTTGATTCTCAAAAAATGAGAGGACATTTTGATTTTATGATTGTTAAAGTACAAAAAAGGGATATCTCTCATGTTCTCCTGTAGATGGAAAAAGAAGAAAGATGCTCCCAAAAACAAACACACTATCCCCTCCTATGTGAGTAATACTTTTTAATAACTACGGTGCCCTGGTGTTTTAGAAAATCCCTAACCTTTTTTATGGAAATAAACTACATATTTGTGAGCCATTTTTAAAGATGTACATCTTCTGTGGGATCACATGGGTTTTGGGCTTTGAGGCAGAGGATGTGAAAGTCCAAAAAATATTGAGAAACAACGGCATCTTTCTTTAAAGCCGCTGAAAGTGGCTCAAAGAGAAGACGTCGCTCTTTATCCATAAAGAGGAACTCAGTGTTTTCTTCTCCTGTGTTTTCCAGCAGCTGACTCCTCTCAGGTGATGGTGATCCACGATGACGACAGCAGTAGGAGCAGTGACAGCGACGGCAGCATGGTGTCTATCGACAGCAGCCTGAGCTCTGTGGTTTCTGTGGACACAGACAGCAGCATCCACCTGGACTCCAGCACGCCCTACAGCGGTTTCTCTGATGAAAGCCTCGACGAATCTGAGGATTAGCTCTTATTGTTCTCCTGTGGGCTGTACTGTGACTTGGACTTCTTGGTGGTGATGTTACCCTCGAACGTTCCTGGGACATTTGAGATAGAATGCAAAGTTTGGTCTCATCAGGAGTCCAGACTTCATCTAAGTAGGTTTACATTTTTTTGTTTTGTAAATTGACCAGTTGTCTTATTGTCTTTATTTTCAACAAAAGGAATAAAGTTTCTTCCTATGCATTTTCACTGTCACTGCTGCCTCTAGGTAATGACACGTGTTGACTTTGTCCAAGCGGTCACTCAAAGTGGTTCTGAGGAGCTGGTACATCTTATAAGATAATACCTCATCAACACTTTTACTGTTTGCAGTAGATAAGATGTTTAATTTCATAAGCTTTTATCGGAGACAGATATGGGGATTGAAAGGACTATACTGGTGTTTTTGTTTTTTTATTTGTTTTTGCATTTTATAACAATGAATGGCAGTGTCAGTGAGTGTGGCCAACACAGACTGAAATACCTCAGGAAGCATTCATTAAATTAAGATGAATTTAGGACAGAAATTCATGGAGCTCGGTGGATGAATCCAGATACCTTTGATGAGAATCAGACCTCTGATGTGCTGGCAGCAGGTCAGTTTTCACTTCTGTGAATTATCAGGTCTCCCTTGAGAAATCACCAGTTTAAATAAATGTTATGTAAAATTGATAAAAATGATTTCATTTTTGTCTATTTTACTGTTTAATGTGTAAGTGCTAACAGGTGTTCAGAGCACTGCTGTCTGCTACTGAACAGCTGGTGTAGCTCTAGACTCTGGATATGTTACATCACCGCTGACCACTTTTATTGCTTTAATTAATCTTGGCTTTCAGTCAGCAATGGATATGATTTGTTTTTCAGTAAAAATGAATTTGTAGATTTGAAACTTGCTTGATAGTCCCTCATAGTGATCACAACATCCTCAGTTTTATTTTAAATTTAAATAACTTTTAACGTAATGGAGTGCATACTTGTGAAATGGATCTTCACTTGCAAGTCTGCTACCACAAAATATCCATCTAGGTTTGACAACAACTAAAAAATATATGATTAAATCAAAGTATCTGGTTGCTCCCGATAAATGTAAGGAGTAATTGTAACACAGCATTGTTCTAATGGAGTAGAGATCTTGACCAGGCCCAGTCAAATATTTTCAGCTCTCTTCATTTAAAAGGAAAATGTCTCACAGTATATCATTAAAAAAAAGGAAAACCAACCATACAAGAAAGGAGAACCATAATGTGTTGATACTGTTATTCTGAATCACCACAAAGGTTGATATGTTATCACTGTTGTTATTTTGTCTTTCATTCAGCGATGCCCTGCTTTCCATTCACTCGTAGGCCCACCTGGGAGTTGCCTCGCCTTGAACACAAGCTGTGTGCTGCTTCCCTGAAAAGCTCCTGGGCTGAACAAACAGAAGAGTTTTAGTCACTCCCACTCGCGGCCCTCCAGAGTTTGTCATTTCTCGCCAGCCCTGACTTAAACAAGCAAACACCTGAATGCTTTCAACTCATGAGATAATGTGAGAATTCATCAGTAAGTCCATTTTAAGTTCACTAGGTTATATAATCATGAAATAACTTAATTGTTCCCTGTTAAGGTCTGAACTTCAACAGTCACTGTAGGAGTGGGTGTTTAAAAAAAAAAAAGACTTCTTGAAAACAAACTTCATTCTGATAAATCCTGCCATCCTTTGGTAATTATACACATGCTGTGTCGCCTAGCAACTAATGCAACAGCTCCTTGGGCTGTGAAAGCAAATGGAAGTGTGAGTCTGCTCAGATAACAAAGAGTTTAAACCGTACCATAAATAATCACAGCGTGCGCTCAGTACTCCAGTATCCTTGTGAAATAAGCTGCACTCATTCGTATATATTAGCCTGCATCCTGCAGCACTGTCAGTTCTGTTCATGCAATTCAATTCATAATGTCCTCGAACTGTGTCATTTGGTACAACGAGAAAACAGAGTCTGGATTCTCAGACAGTGACAGTTTATGTAGTTGTGTATGTGAACGGTTACAGATATCCAAAAGTATACCAAAAGATATGTCAAAAAGTCACAGAAGGACATGCAAAACTGATCAAATCAGTGTTGGCTGAGTTCCATTTAGCTGCCTCAGACTAGGTGTCCTTCTATTTTGCATGCTGGCACACAATCACACTGTTTTGGTGTACTGGGAATACAACAGTGCCATTACACAAGAGTGCTTTTTAAGCCAAAATGTCTGCTGGTAAAAAGTTTGTTTATTTAAAATAGTCAGGACTTAAACATATGCACATTTAATTCCATGTCATTGCAGTGACTTGGTCTTATGGCCTCAGTATTTGTATGATATAATTATGGCTATAGTTATGAGTGTAATTTTTCTTTTCTAGGAACCTTCCGAGTCATTTACCGTTACACAGGAAATCAATCCTAAATAATGTTTGACAGCTGATTCATGCTACCCTGTGCCAAGAGAATCAGGCTGATCAGTGAACCTGCGCAGCTCCTTGTTTGCTGCAGATTTAGGGACACCCAACCGTGATTCATCCCACGCTGACTCTACCCAGAGTGCACTGGGACAGAGGGAGTTTGCCTCCCGTGCTGTGGATGGCTGATGTCACGCCAGTCCATTAAAGCCAGAGTACGAGGGAAGCGTGTGTCTGTCAGGCCACATTACATGAGGACGACAGTGATGGACTGCCTCGGGGCTACAGTTGGAGCCTCTTATTCCTGCGTCCAAACCTCCATCCGACTCTTGGAGAAACCTCATGATGCCAGTAGCTCTCTCTCTCTCTCTCTGCTTCCATCCATGTTTGGTCATGTGAAAAATCTTACCCCTATAATTACATAATTGATGACAGGAGCGGAGCTGAAGCTATTACAGGACAGGCTGATAGACAGAAATTAATCTGCAAGTATCGATCAATTTTTACAAGCAAAAATGTCAAAAATACACTGGTTTCAGCTTCTCTATTTTTTTATTCCTATATCATATGGTTTTTTTTCTGATATTTTAAACAAATGAGCCGCTGATAAAGCTAAACATATTATATCATTATTAGCCTTTGATCATTTAAGGGCATCCTTCCAGATCCAGACTGAAATGAAGCTGTTTTTCTCTGTTTGGATTAAGATGCATTACTTACACTATGTGCTTTGTAAATAAACAAAGTGCTGAGGCTACAAATTAATGTTCTACTAAGAGGATTTTATTTGTGTCATTTTAAAAAGATCTCAGTGTTGTTTTACAGCAGATTGGGTTGGGAAACCATATTTACTGTACTTACTGATTTCTACCTGCTTTGTGTT
The DNA here is from genome assembly GCA_037176925.1 of Amniataba percoides. NCBI lineage: Eukaryota > Metazoa > Chordata > Actinopteri > Centrarchiformes > Terapontidae > Amniataba > Amniataba percoides. Next base: position 7,319,872 of record JBAJHX010000031.1, on the reverse strand, counting down.
GTTGTTTGCAAGAAAAATGGATTGACTCCAGTGTGCTCTAATCCAAAAGGCCCATGGTCCATATCCGTGCTCCATCTGCCAGCTTTGTAAAATACAAATGTTCTTCACAGCATGATCAGCTGCCTCCAGCTCAGCCTCCTGTAACACTGATGTCACACAGACCTGAAAACACACTCAATCAGCACTCTTAAATGTTCTCCTTTTATCTTCCACTCTTAAAATATTACCGTAATTGAATAATCATTAGGCAGTCTAATCTTTGTGGCGTTATCCAGGCAGCTCTCTTTTTATGCCTGCATTAGATGAATAATAGATAACAGTGCCTTTAAGGTCATTTGTAATTTCTGGCTAATAGAATGAATTTGTCTTTTGTTCTTGTGTTTATAATGACTGTGGGGAGAGTTGTACATTATTCAAGCAAAATAGCATGTAGATCAAAATCTATTTGTGACATTACATTCAGATTTAATGAATAGGTTTAATACACACTGTACATTGTACTGTTAATGTCAGATTTTGTCAGAAATTTCAGAAGAAGCTTTTAGCTTCACTGCAATTACTTAGTTACCAGTTAAAGTTGAACATATTAAGGTTTTTGCACACACAACATATAAAGAGATTGCTATAATTACTGTGTCCAACAGTATACAAGCAGAGATGAATCAGTTTGTCTATTAGTCATTCAAACAATTACTTAACTTACAGAAAATAAACTGGTAACCATTTTATTAATGCTACAGTAATATATCAGTCAGAGGGGCATTCACCACAGTCATTTCCTGATTACACTTACATACTTTTACTTAACAGAAATATTCCCTTAATGACTTGTACGAGTATTTTGCATTGTGGTGTTTTGCTTCACTAACATGTCTGAATACTCTCTCCATCACTGCTGTGTGTCGTGCTCAGTAAGTCTGGACATGGGGACTCTGGGGAAACATGTTGCATTCCATGAACGCCGGAAGTTCCCCTTTTGTACCAGTTAAATACATACATATAAACCGCTGATTCAGAACTCTGACGAAAAACCCACAATATCTCAAGTCTATGTTTTCTAATGTTATTTGTATCGCAAATATTGCAGCAAATACGTTCATTTTTCAATAGGTGTTTTATCAACAATGAGAGTAGTCAAATTTCCCGCAGTTCCAAAGTACGCTCAGAGCGTTCTGTTACCAAGGAGACACGGAGCCCGGCGTCCTGTAGGTAAACGATAACGTTTGGACATTGAGCTGTTTTTAGGTAACTAAACGATATAAACTGCACTGTAATACAATTAAAATGTGAAATGCCTGCTGCTTTAACACTTTGAAGATATTCTATTTGATGTTTCAGTAATTCATTGTCTCGCCGCGGCAGTTCAGCTAATCTAAGCGTGCAAGGTTTGGCATTAGCATTAAAATGTATTCATACCTGAGTGGACAAAAGTTAATGCTCATATTTAATGCAATTCAGTATTTATTAAGCCTTAAATGTAATCAAATAAACTGTCAAGACACCAGAAAATAAGCAGCTATCTATCTTCAGTTGCTGTTTTGATGTGCAGCTTTTAATGTGTAAATTGCAGTTTCTTCTTCTTCTTCTTCTGCAGAAAGATGAGGAGGATCATTGCTGAGGACTCAGACTGGTCTTTGGCCATAGTGCCGTGTTTATCAAACCTCTGCCTGCAAAGCATCGTGACAAACTTTGAGAGTAAGCCATTGTTTTTTATTACGCACATTCCTACACAGTCTCTTGTGATCGAAATGTAACTTTATGCCAAACCTGTTGCAGAAAAGCCCATATTTGAAGACCTGACGCCCACACACAGAGACTTTGTGCAGGAGAGGTTGTCTACTTCCCTGCGCCTGGATGTGACAGCCAACCTGATCACTGATGGGATCTACTGGAAGCGGTGCTGCGTGCAGCGGTGGGACCCCTGTGACGTCTCTCAGTATGGGAACAGCTGGAAACGATTGTTCTTTGAGAGGCACATGGAGAACATCATTGAGCTCTTCATCCCCGACGTCACAGAGCCAGAGACAGTTCTGGCGATGGTGCCTCTCTGCAAAAACTACGTGAAGAGGCTTGACATCTCCCAGCTGCTGCCGCCCATCCAGGAGCCCCAGAAGGAGGAAGAGGAATATGGCTTGGAAGTGACGACAGACAATGACTATGACAGGCCGTCCATGGACCACTTTGACTTTAACATCCTGCTCCACAAGTTGACAAACCTGGAAGAGCTCCACTTGGTGTACAGGGTCAAACAATGTGGTATGAACTTTGAGTGGAAGATGTTTGAGATGACTGACAGAGATTGTGAGTCCCTCGCCAGGGCCCTTAAGTCCTGCAAGACTTTGAAGGTGAATATTGATTGGTCCTCTGCCATTTATGGCATGCAGGCTCTTGCACAGTACGGAGACTGACTGTCTGGAGCATGTTTGTTTGCTGTAACTGATCACCTCTAACTGTCTTGCAGCATCAATTAGAGACATTTTACAGTCCCTGATGCCATGAAACTGGAGGATTGTTGTTTGCACTACCCAAGCATTAAATTCATGCTCTATTTACGTCAAAGAAAAGATTACAGAGCCTCTAGCTGCAACCTAAAACAGTCGCAATTTGACACAGCATTATTGTCACAATCATTTATTACTGCATGAGACAGTAATGTTGATCAATCAAGAAATGATTTCAACACGAGTTAATATTTCTTTGATTAACTGATTTTATTCTATGTGTCTGTATCATATCTGTAGTACTGTCCCTCGCAGTTCTTTGTTGGTGGCAGGTTAAGATAACATGTAAAGGTTATCTTGTCAAAATAAGGAAAAGGACAGTTTTTTTCCAGCTCAGTGTCCTGTGACATCTTATCTGCTTTTAATAATTCAGTTTTTTGTGCTACTCGCCACATAATCTTACTCACATAATAATATACTTTTTCTACAGCTTCTGAGGCTCCATCAAAGCCACATTGAGGATAAAAAGTGCCGGCTGCTGGTGAAGTCCCTTTTGGACCACCCATCCCTGAGGGAGCTTGACTTTTCTCACAACCTCATTGGAGACAAAGGAGCCCGAGCCATTGGAAAACTGCTCACCATGAGTAAACTGGAGACCCTGAACATGTGTGACAACAATATTAGAGGCCCGGGAGCCAAAGCTATTGCTCACGCCTTGGCCAAGAACTCCACCCTCTTGTCACTTAACCTGCGTCTGAACCGTTTGAGAGACGAGGGGGGTCAGGCTATTGGCAAGGCCTTGCTGAACAACAACACCCTCCTTCACCTGCATCTGGGAGCCAATGAGGTGACAGTGCCTACTGCTATTGCACTGTCTAAAGTGCTGGTTCAGAATAACACACTGAAGAGCATCAATCTCTCCTGCAACAACCTGGGTGTGGTAAGTAATATGCTATACTTAGATCCTTACGTCCAGTGGGGGTAATAAATATACCTGAGGGTGGTGTAACAGACAAGACCATGTTGTCACCTGTGTCACCTGCATTGTGCCTATCGTCACCTATATATGGTAACTGTAGGACATTTCTGTCTCAGTTTACCAAAATTTGCCACTAATTTAATTTGTGAAACATGTATTTTGTTAAGGCTCACACTTATGTGAAATGTGTTGTCAATTTTGCTTACCAGTTAATATAATTTAATTAATTTTAAAGCAAAAATCCCCCATAAAATGCGACTATTTAGTGGTTTCCAAATCTTTTATTATATTAAACTGAATATTCTTGCAGACTTTCTCAGACTTTCTTAAAATATGTCAAAGGAAAACATTATGAACATTTTTCAGTACATTCTGACATTTTAAAGACCAATTAAGAAAATAATCGTCCGATTATTTGTCAGTGAACAAAGTCCTACATCAACAACTGTTGTCAAGATTTGTCAAGAAATTTATATCATATTTATATTATCTTTCCAAAAGAGACGGTGAAAGGGACTGAACAAAAACAAGTAATATATCAGGATTTGTTTTGTTTTTTACCATTTGAAAGTCCACAGAAAATACTTTATGTAAAATTGTATCAGGAAAGCACTCTGAAAGACAGTTATTTTGAAATACTGGGCTCTTTGAACCCCCAAAGCATGCTAGCGCCTATATAGACACAGTACAGCTTTAGAGTACAAGGACTTTCAATTATTCATTGACGTGTGGAAAACATGCAATAATGGAAATCCAAGTTAAGTGTTGTTTCCCCTGGAGAGGTAGATCAGATTTTTTCCTCGTGCACTCTCCTCTTCAAGATTTCAGCATACGGTATATCTCTGACTGGAATACACTGCGGAGGATCAAAAATCACCCACACAGCAGAAATGCAACGAGCAGTACCATCAATATATGTGACCTTGGTGTACTTTCCACAAAAATAGAAATGCCTGTTTCAGACATAACAATAAAACACTGGTGACACTTTTAATATTTACAAAGTGTGGGCTATTTCAGACAGCGAGAGGTGCCGACGGGTGATTTTTCAAGGTTGTCAGGACCATGTCAGAGATGTCCTGTGATGTGTTCCTCACAGACGTGCATCAGTGCCACTTGTGTTTATTTATCCTCTCTCACCCTTACCTGTATGTGTGTGTGTGTATGTGTGTGCACGCAGGATGGGGGTAAAGCTCTGGAGGAGGCGATGTCTTGCAACACAAGAGTGACAGAATGCGATATTCGTTTGACGGAGGCTGACGAGCACAGCGTTTCCTTCATCAATCGGGTGGTTTGGGCCAACCAGAGTGCAGAACAAAAGAGACGCATGACGATTAAAACCAAGTAAACCTCAACAGCCCCTTTTTGTAATAAAACAAATCTTATTAGTCACTGATGCCAGCTGCTCTTCCCTGCTCGATATTTCAAACTAAATTAGCTGATTTTATACAAAATTATAGCCCACAAAATACTCCTATTGGTCATGTTTAGTGTTGCAGTAAGAGGAAAGATCTTCCCTAGATTACGTATCATTTGTCAGTTTCACTTTTTTGAGCCTATTTTGATATTGAATGGTGTGTATTTTGGTCCACAAATTACTGGCAAAATGTAAAGGATGTGATTTCATACCAGGATGTCCCTACTATCCAGTTTTATCTAGTTATCTAGCTGCCTCTCAAAACATGTAGTTTTCTAGGCCTGTACTATAAGCATAACAACATTTGTAAAATCTGCAAACACAAAAACAGTGTTCATATTCTCTCTTCAGCTTGTTTGCCACGTATTAAGACATAAACCATATATCCATTTTACAATATGCAGAACAGCACATACATAATCTTTTAGAAAGTGGCAGCAATTGTCATGAAGAAATTCCTTGACACGCATTTTAGTGAGCATTTCAGTTTATTGAAGAGCCTTTTTTCCATTTTGACACACAGATTTGGTATTCAGTCCTTATCTAATATCAAGGCAACGTTGTGGTGGTGTTGACATACATACAGACTTGTGTTTGTTCTTTTTTTTTTTAGCCTATTTCTACTGGGTAATAGTATACACCTTTTCTAGGCAGCAACAAAACATCTTTAGTGTAATAATGTTTACATTTTCCCACTTTTTAATTTTGCAAAATCTCTAGTTGATTTCTAGACTATTTAGAGAGGCCAAGCTGTTCTGGAGGTTGATGGTGAATTTGCGCATAGTGCAATCTACATATGATAGAGTACAGACTCTTAGATCACTAATCAATATCAATTGTCACTCAACCATTTTTTTTAAAAAGATGTGTTTGTGTTCCCAAATTGGTCAGATTTTCAACATTTTCTTCTTTTCAATTAAATAAGGGTGTATCAAATATGATTTAAAAAAGGTTAAAATGGGTTTAAAGGGAAACAAAAAGCATTCAGAATAGTGGTCGTGTTGCCTGATATTTTTATACCAGACTGTATTGCCATTTGTGACTTAACAAACTCACCACTCAACATCTTCAACATCAAAAACGTTGCTGCTTCGGTTACCTCTGAGTGTGAATGACACATTCAGCTAAACATGAGAGCCACATTAACAGCCATTCTAACTGCTCGTCTCTATTTTATTTACAGTACAAATCCTTCCTGCCCTACAGTCTTCAAAATCCACAAAATCGCTTGAATATAAAAAGATGATCCCCAGAGTGGTCTCAAGTGAAAGAGTACATATCATAACAACCTAATCTAATTAATACACATGATAAAGGGTTCAGTGCTTTGCATGACAAAAGCCGTTATGTTAACAGTCATCTATGGAGAAAAATGTATAGTTATGAACCTTCCAGTCAGATTTATAACTGTTTTGAACACCCCAAATACATATATTTTTTGTCACTGCTGTTACGTAAACATTGCACTGGTAAACATATTTTTCTATTCTTACACATGACTATGTTATGGATATCACAGTGAGGCCATGTGACAGGCTTGTTGGCTTATTATGGACAAGAGAATGTGATGACTTCAGTATAAAATGGTGACTAAAATCCAAATGTACATACTGAAAAGAGGTTTTAGTAGATTTGCATGCTCTTTCCTTATGGTTCGACACTTTACCCCACAGTGGACAGTACACAATTCCCTGCCTTCTGATCAGTGTATGATGGGATAAAAACCCTCCATGAGAATCAGAATCAGATGAAACTGAATGAATGAATGAATGAATTTCAGTCCCTGTGTCTCATTTGGTTTCCTGCTTGTTAAAAAAAATGCTGTTCATGTTGCTCAAAAATGTTGCGTATTACACCATCCATAAACCATTAAAGGGACAGTTTGACATCCTGCTGAGAGTTAAATGAGAAGATTGATATTACACTCATATCTGCTCTGTGACTACAAATAAATATATTTACAGGCAGCAGCCTGTTAGCTTAGACAAGATGAAACTGGACTACCAGTCTTGCTAAAGCTCATTAATTGTGAATGTTATGCATGTTATCATGCATTTTCTTTACAGAATATACAAACAAAATAAACATGTTAAATGCTTATAATGGAATTTTATTCAGACTGGATTTAATTAAACTAAGCTAACCAGCTGCTGGTGATAGCTTCATATCAACTGTACAGACATCAGAGAGGTATTGACTCCCTCATCTACCTCACAGCAGGAGAGTGAATAAGTTTGTTCCCCACATGCTGTAAAAGCCATTTCTTAAGAAATATCTCAGTACATAAATGCCATGAACACCTGCGTTGCACCAGCTGTTCATTGATTCACCTGTAGTCTTGTAAGTGGACATTTACACATTGCTAAATTAAAACAGGCTGCACCACACAAACTTAAACTAGAGATAGATTAGTTGTTATGAAATATTTTCACCACCTAACTGCCAGGTATAACTGAACCAATCAAACTAACTTACTTATTAATACACAGTCTAAGCTAAACTGAAGAGTAACAGATATGCAACAAACTCTGAAACATATACTGTATTTCTCCATATTTGCTGATGTCAATTAAATAAAGTCCACATGAATAAAAGATTAGCAATTCAGTTTAATACTGTGCTTTTCCCCCTAAAACTGTGAGCTAGAGTTAACAAATGTTAACATTACAAAGGTGTTTGACTTGCTAACACTTTACTTCACATTTTATTTATACTAAGTTCTAATGGTGCAACCTGTTTTATTAAATCTCTCATTTGAAACTAACTCAAAGTTACTAAAAACTTAGATGGAGCTAGTGCAACCAAAATGGTTGAAAGGAACAAATATACAATATAATATGTTTCTCAGTCATGATGTCTTTATCTGAATGAATGAATGAAAACATCAGTGATGTTTGGTCTGGTTGAACATCCTTGGATTGCAAACCCCTTTGTTTAAAAACGATCTGATTGTTATACAGCTGATCCTTGCTGAAGCCTGTGAAAAGCAAAATAAAATGTCTGCATAACTGTCTCCTGAAACTAAAGTTTAGTGAGGACTGATGATTGGGTTTTGCAGTGTTGTTGCAAAGCAGAATCTTTGCCCTGAATACTATCCTGAGTTTTAGGGGCTTGCATAGATGACCTGTGTGTTGAGAAAACAGTTTAAAACAGTTTACTGATGCTTTTCATTCTGAATTGTCCTTTGTTGAATGAAATGTGAGGATAGTTTTTTCATCATGCCACATTCCCATTGCCTATTTTCAGTGTATTCTCTGGTATTGCTATAAAGATAGATCTCCAACCTAAACACCACACATGGAATGTAATGAGTATGGCTAATTGGTCACAACTTACAGTACAGGCTCATTATTGTGAAGTAATGCCAAATGTCCAACCACAGGCAAGATTCTGATATTTACTATTCTTAGACGTTTTACTGGTTTTCATGGTCTTAATGGTGGAAGATGATCCATGCCAGTTTACCTTTGCCTGCAGGTGTCATGAGATGAAGGCTGGTTTGTACGTAATTAACTCTTCTTGAATGAGATCTGTGCTTATTTTGATCCCTTATGCTTAACAATAAAGCAGCGATGAGCTGTGCTGTGGGATTTTACGATTAAAACAAGTGAAACTGTTACATTTTGGAAACTAATTCCTACGTTAATATTTGTTCAAAAACTTCTGGCATGCCTGATTTTCATCTCTATGGAACATTTATTGTTGTGCATGTCCTGGATGGGAAATAAGAATTCACCATGACTAAGATACCACATGTGCTCATTTGAGAGGAAGTTGTTGGTTTTTTTTAGTTCTTTAAAGTAATCCTGTCATATTATTAAATCTGACACTATCAGTAGTGAATCCAGGCCTTTGCCTATTTCTAGCGTTGCTGATGGCCAGCTCACTGGCTGTCTCTCTGATATGCATCAGCGGCAGCAGGCTATATGAGAGCTGTTTTACATTAGGAGGAAAATCATCTGAAAAATTTGTGGGGCCTGATTCTTAAAACCTTGTATCTTTTAAACAATAATAGGATTGAGACTATATGTTTTTCTATTACATAGTACATCATGTGCTATTATATAAATTCAGCTTGTTTTGATGGGAGGATGTTGAGATGAGACGACTGTAGTTATAATAGCTTATGCTCGTCAGTAACAGTTGATTGCTAGGCACTTAAATAAAGAGGTAGGCTGAATACAAATATTGCCAAATATTAAATTAAATGGAACTGGATGGGTTTAAACTATCTGAATTGACACTGATCTATTAATATTATAGTGAGGTTTATTATTATGTAGTTGGCTGTTATACAAAATGTACAGTTTACAATAATTAAGAAACAGAAGTGTTGTTGATTCAACTTGAAGTTCTCGTGTCCTTTAGCCCACCTGTGCTAAATTATTCATTGACTCTGTTGCTATATTTAGCAAGTCAGGAAGTATAATGTCATCACAAGCAAGCTGGTTTCAGCTAACTTGATAGTTCAGCGTCTGCATCAGACATTTTATTTTTGTACTGTGGAAATGTATTCCTTTTTTAATCGATTTCTGTGAGCATTGACTTTGAATGAACCCATTTAAATCAGCCAGTATCAAAAAGTTTCACATGCTGATGTCTATCGTTTATGTTTGGACCTATTTAACTTTGCTTTATAAGAGCCATAACATTTTGTTTCAGGAAAACAATTTAGTCTTGTTAATTCTGACTTTGAAACGGATATCTTTATGTCTTTGTAACTCATATGATTTGTCAGTATACGATTTCTCATTGAGGCGTCCATTAATTGTCATATCCCTTTCACGTCTTAGGCTAGTGCTGAGTCAAAACCTATATTAGGCTTCAGATACTAGAAAGTGTTGCTCATGTCCTTTTGTTGTCTCTGAGTAAGATCCACAAATATGGCATTTACAGTAGGATGTGACTCCCCTTGGTACTCCTTCGTTATATGACTCGTCCTTATGGAAGCTGCAGAACAGTTCTCCGGCAGTTTGGTCCTTTAAAGCCGCATTGTATTTTAAACAGTCTCATCAATGGCATTGTCTGTTTTTCCCTGACTTATTGACTGTACTGTAGGGACGTCTGTTTCCTGTGTGTTTGAGGCCACAGTATCCTCTGAAACTTGAACTAAATCTTGTTTGTGGTAACTTGTAAGAGACCGCGTTACAGCTATTGTAAAAGTGAGAAGCAGAAGTCAATGTTAACCCAGTCTTGGTGCAAAGAGTTTTCTCACTCCTGTTCCTTTCTCATTACATCTGTTGCTCAGATGAGTCTGTCTCTGTGGGTCATAGAGAAGTCTCCACACATGACCCGTTTCTGTGCAGGGAGCGGTGGTCATGGTTGAGGCAACCTTCGTTGCGATGCACAATGAGCACTGGGAAATACAGAGCGTCCTGGTAGGCTGGGGGATTCTCCTCGCTGGTCTGCTGGCCTGACAGACAGCGTGTGCTCTCAGTGGGGCAGGACCGCTCGTTCAGGCTCCCGCTGCTCCTCCACAAGCAGCTCCGCCTCGAGCCATACAGCCGACCCAGTGAGAAGCGGCTGGCGCTGAAGGGGATGCGGGGGCTCCCCGTGTTGCAGATGCTGAGGGCGCTCCGAGAGAAGATGGAGGAGCTGCTGATGGCACGATGGCAGCGCTCACAGTTCTGCCTGTAGCTACCGTAGCCTCCACATATGGAGTAGCTGTTACAGCTCCCTGACAGCTGGGCCAGATCCATGAGAACTGCCTCGGAGTAGCTGGGCACCAGCTGCTGGTTGGAGCGGATGTGCCATTCCAGCTCCGTGCTGTCGATTGTGTTGACTCGTGGGATGTGTCGGCAGTGCGGCCGCTCCTCGGATGGTGTCACTGGCACATAGTCAAAGCCAAACAGCTTCTCTACGTGGTAGTGCACACAGACAGTGCGATACTCTGTCAGCACCCGCAGAGGCCAGGAGAGCGTGAAAGCAGCTGCCGCCCAGAAAGTGGAGTTGGATGCGTACCAGGGAAGGTGATCAGGATCAGAAAAGGCAATCATGTACTCTTTAAAGTCTACATTCTTCAGGTGCATCCCCTCGCGGGCCTCCATGTAGTCATCCAGGCCCTCGTTCTCTGTGAAGAACCTGGCCCGCTGGGTCAGGTACGAGTTCTCTGACTCCACATTGGCAAAGCTAAAGCACTTAGTGAACCTCAGCCTGGTGATGGGGAAGTCCTCCAGGCCAAGCAGGTGCTTTGAGATGTCCTTCACCCCACAGTTCCCATAGTCAAACTCCGCCTCAGCCACATGGGTGTTAACTCTCTCGTGGTACACCTGCGTCGTGGTGTAGGCGTCTCCATTACGGTAGCGCGTCACCTGCCGCGTCCTCCTGACATAATGATAGCTAATGGCCTTCCACCAGATGCAGGGTGTGGCCTGCTGCATTCGCTGGACGCGCTCCGCCACACTGTCCACATCCACCTTGTACTGCAGCTCATTCCTGGTGTAGCAGTGCCAGCACTCCACCAGGTAGACCACGTAGAGCATGACCAGGAAGGCCAAAGGGATGTAGATGTAGCCATTGGAGCAGGGGCTGTCGTGGTACATCATGGACTTTCCCTTGTAAGCACTGTCGAAGGAGAGGCGTGTGACCTTGGTCACCTGGCACCAAGCCATCACCCCGACACAGCCGTACATCAGCAGGGACAACAGCAGGCATTTCCAGTGAGTTTCCTGACACAAGGATTTAGTCAGAGACTGTTTCTGTGGCCGCTGCTACAAAGTAGAGGAGAAAACAGCATAAAGTCAATGGAACAACACTGTAAATATATTTATTTTCAACATAGTTATTGAACATAACTAAAAACTAAAAAAGACTTCAAAAGCAATTTGAGGACATAAACCATTATATGTAATTACACGTTAATGAAATTTATTGATGAACACAATTATGACCTAAATATCTGTTAGGTATAAAGTTAGAAACAGTTCAAAAGTAGTGGCTCATGCATATAAAATATTTAAGGAAATATTCTGCGTTGTAAGTGCTTTTGCATAGTTTATGCATGAGCTGTGAGCCAATTGCTCATGTCCCAGTCTGTGCTTGTTATAATCAAAAGACTCACCCACTCTTATAATCAAATTCAAAGTATGTTAAAATGGCAGATGGAAAGGTACAATACTAAGTGTACCCCTTGTTGTCAGCGAGGAGAAAAGGGAGTCAGACTGGTGTGTGAGTCTGCACATGGCCACAGTGCATGTGTTTATATAAATATGATATTTTGGAATAAAAAAAGGAGTAAACAAGCAGATATGTTCTGAGGGGATATCGTCTTCACATTAAATGTCAAGCCAGCCAGAAAAAAGCAGTCATTTGACTCTGGCAGTATAAAGCTGCCAGAGTCATCCTTTGTCACTGCAGGGCACAGCGAGCCACGGTGCCTGCATCGAAAGCTAGTCACGCCTTTTGGGAATGCTGCCACACAAACCTGGCAAAGATTCAAAAGCCCCAGGACAGATGAACTATAACAAAATTCATTCAAGAAATTAGCATAACAGATACTGCACTAGGGCAGAGCCTACTGAGTACGGACATCAAACACTCAAGGTAGCACTGTAGCAGAACCAATCCAATTGAAAAACAAAGGTTATCCTCTCCATCTCTTACAGAGGTCAGTCCCACCATATGAGTGACCACAACAACCAGCATCACTGCATCAATGTATTGAATTCAATATGTCAGCTCTACGCTTTCAGAGTGACAGATGAGTATAAATAATAGATGTTCCTTCTCTATAATTATCTACCCCACCTTGGTCACGCGGTCCCCCAAGTCCCTTAACACCGACCAGAGGCTACACCCAACAGGGTAAAAGGGATTAACACTGAAATTCCCCACTGAGCCTACTGCAGAAGGAGTATTTACTCACTAGCATCCTGTGCACGCTCAACAGCTATAATCAATACAACATGACATACTTTGTGGCTTGTGTTACACTTTACAGGCTCTGTTTAAGCAGCACAATGCATGATGAATGGTTGTGTGGAAAGAAACATCAGTCTGCAAATGTAATTGTGTCATTTCATTTTAAAACATGAACATGCTTCATCGTGGAAAGCAGATATACCCCTATGTGGCAATATTTGATGTAAAACGTGGTTAAATGAAAGTAGCATGACGTAAAACAGCAGTCCTATATAGAAATGTGCAGATATACAAATGAGTCGGTAGCTAATAAATTGCAATTAAACACCAGTTTCACCCTTGACTTTAAGAATTATAGCCAGAGATGAGTAGACGCTTCAGGAATGGTGAGTCGGCGGCTAACTGGATTAATGGAAACTTCAAAATACCACAAGAAACAAGTGACATTTAAAATTTAAAAACTCCCTGCTTCAGATTATAACAGAGCTGTTCATTAGGGCTATGGATAGCAGAAAGGGGAGGAAGTGACTCATCACATGAGTACAGTGGTGTTGACATTTTTGATTAACCAAAGAAATTCATCTGGCCTGGTTTAATAGAAAGAAAGACCTCTTATTAAGCATGTATAGGGGGAAATACCCCCACTTTATTTGTCATGCAGGAATAAAAGTGGACGAAAGAGGGAAAACTGCCAGTGTTTTTTTGTTTGTTTGTTTGTTTCCAAACTGTCCCATCAGATATTTGTATTTGACACAGTTACGGTGTAAAATGGTATAAAAAGCCTCTGAGGTTAAGTCGGCGAGAGGCTCTAGTGTTATTTTTGACTGGTTGCAAATGTGTCACATGTATTGTGCTGTTCCGTCACACAAGTCAAACAAAGTGTATCCAGGGTGAACTAAACACACAGAGAGTAAGAAACAATATACAAATGCAAAATACTCCAGTTTGAACTTAGTGGTTTACAATACAGTTTGCACATATGATTGGCTAAAAAGACCTCACATTATATGGAGGCTTTAATAATACATTTCCAAAATAAAAGTGGGACAAAAGATGTTGTTTCTACAGGGAGGAGAAATTCCTACAACAGCACATTATGAAACGTGATCAATATTTCAGAAAACAAATGCTTCAGTCAGAACCTTCAAGAAGATTCACAATTCATGAGCCCGCTGAGGCGCCTTTAACTAAGTGCCTCTCACACTCATGGACACTTTCTCTTGACATAATAAGACCAGCTAGGTTATATAAAAACCCTCTTGTGTAATGGATATGTGACTTGTCCAACATGTGTGTTTGAAGGGGAAGTCTTCACAGTGACAGTAGAGAAAAGGGGAGAAAAATCCTACTGATGAGCGAAAGACCCCTCATGAATTTAATCCCAATATGCAGGGAAATATATAATCCAGAGATGCTGACAGAATATATTCAGTTTTTGTAAGATTTCAAGTCTGTCGTCACAGACAGTCTAGCTCACTGCCTGGAGCTTCTTTAAAGTCACAACCTCACATGCATGTCGTTCCTGTGAGGAGGAGAATAACTGTGCCGAAGCAGAAGAACAAAGCAGCCATTCTTCTAACCTCACACTGTGACAGTGATTTTAGCTCCATTTTCCTGAGGACCCGCTTGGACGATTTCCAGGAGCCACAAGAGGTCCCCTCAACCGCATTTTGAGACCTACTTGTCTGGAGGGGAGACGCACAGGAGTCCACGCAGGCGCGCGCACGCTCTCGGGTGCGCGCACAGGTTCGTATATTGCTGCTTATTAGGCCAATAATACTACCAAAAATAATCTCATAAGCAATCCACTTTAACTTCTGAGTGCTCTGTGTACATCGGTCTGATCTCCTAAATCTGTTTATCACAGCGAGATTATTGGGACTCCACTGTGGCATCAATGCAATATGTCACACTAATTAAAGGATACCCCCCCCCACCCCTCCTCCATTTGCATCTGGGTAAGAAAACTGGCCCGCACGCTGTAAACGACGCGTCCTCACCTCCTCTCGGGGGCTGTCCGGCTCCTCCTCGGGCACGCTGGTGGTGCTGCTCTCACTGGCCGTGGCAGCCGACGCTGGGGACATGGTGACAGCGGTGCGAAAACCGGGGCATGGATCTCCTGACGGGATGGGGCTTTTCCAAATCAGGGCGACACATAAAGGCACCGAGAGCCCCTTTGCGCATCACCCGAAGGAGACAGCGGCGCCGGAGGCCAGGTGGGAGCGCTCAGAGGACGCAGCATCCCCAGCATCTTCCAGGTGGTCGCCTACGGGAATCCGCTCATTGTGTCTCGGAAGACGCGCACACCAGGCTGAGACTCCTCCCGCGATGCAACGAGCAGGACGGACGGACGGAAGGATGCTGGAGGAGGCTGCTGCAAAGGGCGCAGTGTGAGAGAGATGGCAAAGGCGGCAGTCAGCTCCTCTCCCTGTAGGCTGTGCCCATGGCAGCCAGAGAGGCTGTGAGGCAGGACAAAGGAGACAGGCGGCGGCACGTGTGAGCAGCCAGCCCCGACACCACGATGTAAATAACACACACACACACGCGCGCGCGCGCACACACACGCGCATCCCCGTTAAAGTGAATCCCAACAGGACCGAGAGGCGGTGCTGCAGCAGAGGAGCCCACCCCCTGCATCTCATTAGCTGCATGACCTTGTCTCTATATGGTCCAATTAGGATAATAACATGTCCTTTAGAATGTTAGACTGTTTGTGTGTTTTGTTTTTTTTGTTTGTTTTTTTCTTTTTCCAGAAATACAGAGTCCCGTGATTGGCGTTTTAAATCATTATGAATGACAATAGAAGTCATTTTGTGAATAATTTTAAGGCCATAGTTCCCCATCCCCCATAGGAGTGATTTTTTAAAATGATTTATAAGATAGAAATTTGAATCAGATAAAGAATATTAATAAGTAATTGTAAGAACATAATTATTGGCAGTGGGTTAGTAAAATGCCAAGACACTGTTTGGTCAACATGGAAGCAGACTGGACTTAGTCAGAACCAGATGCTGGAGATTTAAAGTATGACTGCTTCATGATGCAGTTTATGATTTTATTTCAGAGGTGTACTTTTGCTGTATTGAAGATCAACCATTTGACACATGATCATCTGTCAGTTAAACATAAAGTAAGTCATTACTCTTTGGAGTTCATTATTTATGTTTCTATTTATAAATGAACCGAAATATTTGTACTGTGTTCTATTTTCTGCTTTTTATTCACAAGAACATGTAATAATAATCAGCACAGTCAGAGCTTAAACATTTACAGTCAAAACTGTAAGACATCAACAGACTTATATATGACTCTAAATGAATAAGTATAATGTGATACAGTCATCCATCCATTTTAATGTGGAAATGCATTGAAGATGATTGAACATGTAATAGTTATTTATAAAATTAAATTTATATTTATATAATTTATAAAAGAATTTTCTACATTCCTGCCATTGCTGTTTCTCATTTGTAAACAGAACTATTTACACAGAAAGTCTTTACCTTACTATGCTGGCACACGAGTCCTTGTTTGTCGTACCCCACAGTATGGACATTGGACTGGACTGCTGGCATAAAGTAAACATAACAGTATGACATGAAAACAGATGGCAGCTCTTGGCAGCGATAAAGGCTTCTCTTTGACTGTCACTATTGTTTTATGGACTATATTTATGATGAATCTGGCCCTCTCACAGCAGTTATGAGTGGTTGTGTAAGTGAGCCCTCTGACGGCCAAACCACAATAAGCATTTTCACAAAAGTAAAGGAAACAAGAAATGATAGATGGGTTATTTCTGAACTTTTGGGAGGTCAACAATGCAACTTTTAACTCTGTTTACATTATTATTACAGAATTATTTTTTCCTGTATACAGTACTTGACCCAAGGACAGAACAAATAGTTCCACTGAGATAAATTATTGTTTGAATGTATCAATGGAAAGATACAGAAGTTCCCACACAAGTATGAAAAACAACTCAGCATACTGTGGCGTTGTGAAAGCCAGTGTCAAAGTGCAGACTGATATTACAGTCACACCTAAAGACACAAGCACATAGTACACATTTCAGCTGTCATGATTATACAATGACACAGTCACATTTACACTGGACAACATTCGTGTAAATCAGATTCAGGTTTTGCAACAGAAAAAAAATCCCTTTGAATGATAAAGTGCTGGCAATTTCCTGCGGCAACCAGTATGACAAGTTTGCGGATGTAAGGAGGAGGACTTCTGGTTCTGGTTAAGAAAATAAAACTCATGAGTGTTGAATGTGTGTTATGGAGAAACACAGTTTACTGAAGGGAAGCTTGAGAGAGAAATAGTGTGTTGTGTTGTTTTGGTGAGCAGACTTTTAAGTCTTGGTACTTGGACCCAGATTTACCTGGTAAAATTAGTTTTTTAATTTAGTAATTTAGAAAATAACTAAAGCAACATGGCCATGTTGAGTTGAGGATTTCATTTTTAAGTGTATTAAAATTACTTAATATTACCATATAAAAACACTGAAAAGAAAAAATTCTTAAGACTTGACTTCGATTTACCTAAAATGAACCAGGTTTGAACTTCAAATAATGTATACTTGATATTTTTGCTGACCATGTTGACAGGAGATGATTTTAATTGTAGAATTCAAACAAAACCCTGCAATTTAAAGTGCACACCATGTCCACAATGGTAGGCCCCAAATTCAAACAAGTGTCAAGAAAGTCCCTGCTAATTGATTTGCATAGTGTACAGAAATAAATGGAAATAAATGGCTGCCATTTTTTTGTTTGTTTAATCATCAGTCTTTTCTTTGTTCGACCAAAGTAACAGCTGACTTGAAGCAGGAACAACTACCAAAAAAAAACAGCCCACCTCCTCATCACAGGTGAGTTGAAGAGTGTGTCTGTTAAATCAAAACCTTTATTAGAAGCCTAACTGTGCACCTCTTGTGATTTTTCTAGAAAATTTGCCACTTACACCCGGTCTGTAACTCTGCAGGCTTTGATCGGTGGGTCATAGACACAGTCTCTATTGTGTTTCCTTATACAGAAATAGATAGTGACTGAAGAGACATTTATATAAATGAAAATATTTGTCATATAATTCTAAGTAAACAAACAGACAAAACAACAAAAAGTTGTAGCCTCTTCATGCTACACATGCAAAGTAGAATAAACATCATAAGAAAATACAAAAAGCAGTGGTACATGTAGTGGTAATGTACAAACCAACAATGTTTTATTTTGAAAATCACATTTTCGCCATCACGCTGGTTATAGAACCTTGACGTTCTCCCACCAGTTGAAGTGAGTGTGTGCGTGAGCGCGAGCGCGCGCTCTCGTTTCTGTTTGAGTGTGTGTCCGCTCGCGCGCACTGGGGATTCCCCGCGTGACAAAAACAGCTTCGCCTTTCACATGTCAGCTCTTCCCCTTCTCGCCTTTCATTGCTCATATGCTCGCCGCCCGGAGCTCACGCTGTTACCGGATATGTAGTCGACGAGCGGCGCTTTTCTCGCCTGATTTCACTCGTTTTTAAACCCTCTTCTCCTTCTTCTTCTTTTTTTTCCCCGCGGCGCCTGGAATGACCGCGCGGCTCCGTAAACTTCGGGGAGCAGCTCCGGTGGAGCCGCAGTGAAGGCCCGCAGGTCAGTGGCATGAGCCGCCCGCTCCTCTGCTCTCACAAAGCAGCGGCGCTCTCTCAGGTGGCAGTAGGCACAGCGCGGAGTCCGGACTCTCCCCGAGCAGCGAGCCCCGGCGCCCGCCGCCAGCTTTAAATCCTCGGTGAGGCGGGTGAGGGGGGCACCGACTCCTCCACCACCACCATGGCGAGCGACGGCTGCAGGAAGGACGAGCTGCTGGAGGACAGCCGCGCCGACTCGGGCATCGAGTCGTTCCCCTCCATCGTCAAGTCCGAGGAGCCCCGGGAGCCGAGCAGCGACTTCAGCGGGCCGAGGGACAAGTTCTCAGCCGGGGAGGAGCGCCTGGACTCGGCCTACGGCTCCTCGTCCATCACGGTGGAGAGCCTGTCAGAGTTCGTGGTGGACTGCTCGCTGTCCGGCGGCCAGGAGGAGCAGGAGGCTGTCCTCCCTGAACTCTCTGAGCAGGAGGAGAACTTGCTCACCACTATCACTGAAGATGGAGACACGTAGGTTTTGTTCTCTTTTTTCCTTTTTAATGTGCTGATTTTGAGCTTCAAGTCTTTTCTGTCTTTTTTTGCTCTGTTGCACACTGCTGGGTGAAGTTCAAAACATGGTGCCTTTACATTTTAACCAGGTTTCTCTCAGTTTTGACCAACTTTTTCAACTATACTGTTTGCCATGTCTCACATCAAACAAAGCTGGAAAAAGAGGGAATTTACTCTTTTGTTTCGTTTTATTTGGATGACTTTAAAATGCACTTCTACTTGGAGCATAATTATGTCATTTAACTGTCAGCACACAGGAGGTGTTTTCCTTTAACCTCTGGTGGTTAGAGCTGCAACTAACACTTATTTTAATCGTCCATTAATCTCTTTGATCAGCAAAATGTCAGAAAATGGCAAACAAGTCCAAAGTGCACAACTTCAGACACTTCAGACACAGGCAAATTTATGCTGTTTGCAATGATGTACGGCTGAGAAAAGCACATTTTAGGACCTGGATTTCGAGAATTTTGGCTCTTTTGGGGCTTTGGAATGGCTTTAAGTGATTGATCTGCTATAACAACAGCTGCTGGATCATTTTCTGTTCATCAGTTAATCAACTAATTGTTTCAGCTCCACCGGTCATGCAAGCATCTGATATGTTTTTTTTCTTTTATTCCCCTGGAGATGAAAAGCTTAAAACACCCATAAATGGAGTGTGGAGTCTCTAAGTCACGTTAATTTTAAGGCACAGCTGTCCTCCATGATACAGATGGTTTTGAAGGGGATTTCATAGCAGCGTGAGACTGCAGGCAATCTTTTTTTAATGAACTTTGTCCTTGTCGTGAATGTGGACGGACTCCTGTGAGGCGTCTCTCAGGCAGAAAAACAGAAGTGAAACAGATAGGCCTGGACTTCCCCCGTGCAGCGCAGACAAAGCACATGCTGTGAGGCAGCAGTGAGGATGCCTTTTGATCCAAGAAACTTGTTGATCAGGATGGGACAGTGTTTGCCTGCATGCATGTTTTTATTGGTGGATCCCACAGTGCACTGCAATCTGCTGTCTCTCTCTCCGTCTCTCTTTTTGTTTCCTCTGCTAGATTATACATCGAGAAATGCAGGTTACCTGTCACGGTGGCTGTTTTGCTGCTGCTCATCTCTCAGTTTGAGTCGATGAAACTGCTGCTGTTTTTCCTTGCACACAGTCCAAACACCTCAGCCTCCACACACACACACACACACACACACACACACACACACGACTTTATCAGCCCCGTGTAGACCTGCTGCTGTGTCCAACTCATCTCACGCTGCCATGTCATCGCGTCTGTTTTGACGTGAAAATCGGCTTGTTCACGACTCCTGCAGCAGCTCATGTAGTCACAGCTTTATTACAAGTGTTGTTGTGCGTCTGACCTCTTTTCATTTCCGCTTGCTGATGGCTGGGGCTAAGTGGTTTCATTTTCACACCCTAACTATAGATACCTGTGAGGGGGAGAAAAAACACCTGAAACACACCACAGTGTGCTGCTGAGAGAATCATGCAAACTTTTTTTTTTTTTTTTTTTCCCCGTGGGATTTTTTAGTTCTTATTCATTCAAGTCTTACTCAAACCAGGAAGTCCCTTTCACACTAAGACTCACAGGACTGACTGCTGCAGCTGGGAGGGAAGAGCCATGAATCTGAACGGGTAAATCAGTCACTGATGACATTATTGGTGGGAACAAAAAAACTGGTTCAGCTACGTATCAGGATACTTCCTCTCGTGAGGCACATCATCAGTATGTCAATGTTGGGATAATTCATTAATGGATTCATTTTCATTCAGTTTATGTTTTATTTTATCGCAGACTTATCACTGATATTTAAATCAGAAAACAATCAAATTTCAGCTCAGCTTGAATAAAAGCTCCTTTAGCTTACATCCTTGTTGGCAAACTGGTTGTTTCATCTTTAGGTTAATAATGATAATGACTTTTTTTTTTTTTTTTTGTAAAAGGAAAAAAAGAATTTTCCTGCAGCCAGAAAAACATTAAAATCAAATGCTTTGTCTAAAATTCAGTCCAAAATCCAAAAATACTCAGTGTATTATCATTTAACTCAACAAAAAACATCAAATCTTTGATCATTTGAGAAGCTGGAAGATCTAATATTTTGCATAGCTTTGAAAAGGCCTGAAATGAGTAATCAGTACAGAAAATATTAGCTAAATCTGACTAAATAACTTTTAGGAGCCAACTGTTTAGTTTTGGTTAGTATTGTACTGCACAGACACCACATATGATCAGTTTATTCTTTTTAGAAAATATTTATCATATCAGAGTGATGTTTCCAAACCACTGAGTTTACTTCCAATAATTGCAAGTAGATTGTGGAGGCAGCTTCATCTTGATAATGCTATCAATATGAAGTTTTGGTGCCACATGACTTCCCCAGTGATTCCAACTCTGAATACATTGTTTTGTGTCCCAGTCAAATATTTTTTGAACATTTTCAATGGTTAACAGTTAGTTGACTTACTATTATTAGTTCTTATTCGTAAAACATTAGTCCAACACTCTTTGAAAAACTTTTACCCAGAAAGTGAAACTTCTTGAAGACTTCCAGTTTGTTAATCACCATAGTTGAATCCCCTGGTTACTTTTACATTCATTTCTTTAAAAACACTGATTCTGGGTCTGTGAAAATAAATTCAAAAGTAACTATGATTATGAGATAATACAAATAGACTTTTCTTAAAATGAGGCTTTCTATATTGCAGAACTCAAAAGTTAATAAAACAACATGATCACAATCATTTCAGCTTTTCATCTAGGTACAGATGAAACTAATGTGTTTAATCTTTTAACTTGAGATTTGTCACTGACCTTCTCTGAGCAGACAGTGAATGAAATGATGTTGGTGCAGTGAGATTTTGTGGCGATGTTTGATCCCACACTGTCTGTCTGTGAATAGCTAAATGACATTTATTATGACACAAGAAAAAGTCGCTGCTGACCTTTAGGCAAGCACAGTAACTGTAGTGACACACATTTTACACTGCACTATATGCTGTGATGAAGAGGACATCCTCATACAGTTCTGTGGCTAGAAATCAGTTTCACAGTCTGACATGTGAGAAATGTGAAGCAACTTTAAGCAAAATTGTGATTTGAATCTAATAAAATCCCTTTGCAGACTATACTCTCCTTTGTGTTGCTCAAGTTTAGTCTAAATTAAGCACTTATGCTCGGTTCCATTTCCTGCTTTTTGCACACATTTGTTTGCTACAACTTCCCACTCAGGTTCTGACGTTGGTTTACTTTTGTTTTGTCACTTGCTTTAAGTGCTTAAACCAAGGCCCACAACAATGCACCCACTGATAGGTGATTTTAGCACGACCTTTAACTACAGTAGCTTGCTATGCTATTTTTTCTTTTTAAAAAAATTTCATATTGCTTAATATCCCAACCACTAAATCTTGCCATTCAACCCACCAAGTGTTACATGTCGAGGTAGAGCGATGAATGCAGAGGAAGACTGTGAGGCAACACTTTTTGTCTATTTTCCTCTCTGCTGCTCAGTTCTGCTGCTGTGTTTTAGGGCTTGGTTGCTCAATATTAGAGTAATCCTGCAGGTTTTTGCAAGCACAATGGATAAAGATGTTTGTTTTCCTCTTCCCACTTCTGTAGAATCCTGCACTTAGCGATCATCCATGAAGCCAAAGAAATCGCTCAGCATTTAATAGAGCTATTCCCAAAGGACGTCCTGGACATCCAAAACAATTTATACCAGGTGAGTGCTGCATGCCACTTTTCACTAAGCAAGCATAATGCAGCTTCTGCTGGAATTTTTGTAATCCAAAGTGACTTCCTCTTAATTGGTATCTTGATGGTGGAAACAGCATTATTTTTATCTCTGTACTTCCAGAGAACTGTTGTTCCTCTTTATATGCAGGCCGTCCTCTCTCAGGGACGTCAATGTGGGTGGTTCCAATGTTAGCTCATAAGGGACTTTGAATGGAAACTCCCCTCCTCTACCTCCTGTAGAAATAGAACCACAGGGAGCTGTGGAGTGTATCCTTGTGTGGATGTGGGTGGTGGAATTGTTCCAGTCCTTCAAGATGTCAGGCCTTGAGCCTTGCTGGTGCAGAAACCAAAGTGAAGACAGAGCAAACGGACAGAACTGTCAGAGGGAAACATGTGAAGATGAGACTCAGCACTTTAGGCAGTGACTCAGTTAAGACATGAGTCCATTTTGGTTGCTTAATTTCCTCTCGGTAGTCATTCTGAGACCTCATATTTGGAGCCATTACTAAGAAAAATTGATCTTTACCCTTTAAAGAAAAAGAAAGTCCACCCTCAGACATTTGCACACTTCTAAAAAAAAAACTAGTCAATTATGCAGTTTTGTGCCATTTTTGCAGTTGTCAGTTATCAAGTTCAACACCTACAGGAGCTTCAATAGACAAGAAAGCCGTTCAACCACAAGGCTTGTTTGTTCTGGATAGAAGGTGCAACTCTCACTTTCTCTGCTGGAATAGATCTCCGTTGGTTAGCTGAATGCAACAGGCAGAGGCTTGTTCTCTGTTCAGCAGCATTCTGGGAAATGCAGGAAAACAGCAACTGAACTAAAAGTGACAGTTGAGGCATAATGGCTACAAAAAAACCCCAAACAAAATGAAAAACCAATTAGGGCTGAAACTAACTGTGGCTGTCATTGTAGAAAAATGAATTTACATTTTTAAATTTACATATTTTCGATAAACACATTCTGGCATGCATTGGTTCTGCTTAATAAAAGCTATTGAACCAAAGATGTTTTTTTTTTTTGTTCTTTCAGAGCCCTTTGCACCTGGCCACGTACCTGAACTTGACTAACGTGGTGAAGGATCTGGTGGAAAAAGGGGCCAGTCTGGAGCTGCAGGACCAGGACGGGAACACGGCCCTCCACGTGGCCTGCCAGCACGGACAGACGGAGTGCGCCACCGAAATGATCAGAGACATTTCGGCCAGCAAGCTGGCGCCTGTCCTCGAGACCCAAAACTGGAGAGGTGAGGAAGAGGAATCGCTGCTGCAGGGCCTCATCAGCCAACAGTTCATCGTTGTTAAGCCGTCTTATGTGTCTGTACCACCATAGCCTGTCCTTTTGGCACTTTTTACTCAAGACTTTCTTTCTTGTTCACTCTTAAGTAAATAATTAACTAGGTTGCCGTTGCTCAACCAATGTCATATTAAAGGAAACATAACATTTGAAATGAATTAGGCAAATTCAGTTTTATAGCTTTTATAGCTTCCAGGTCACTTGACTTTTTAAGTATGTTGTTTAGAAATATGTGTGGTGGGTTTGTGTATGTCCCCATAATCTCAATAGGAAAAACACATACTTTAAAAAAAAAATACATTTGCACTGCATGCAAACTGTTGACTTTAAAATGAGCCCCCATGTGCCGCATTTCAAACGAGATGTGTTCTTGCAGGTCTTGCCTGTCTTCACTTGGCTGTACTCAACAGGCAACATCAGATTATGAATATCCTGATGAAAAAGGGAACAGACCTAAATATCCAGGTTAGTGCATGAATAACATTTTACTGCATCATATGAACAATTTATGAGCGGGCGCAACTTAAAGGGTGCACTCACAGTCAATCCTTCAATTTAGACAACAGAAAGTAAAAGCTTCTTGGAAATACACTGCGAACAGTTCCTGATTCCAAACTGAGCCTCTACCTGCAGCCAGCCCAGACTCACATCATAGATTTTCTTAGCATGAGTGTTGAAGGAGTGGATGAGAAAACATCACAGTTTGTATATGGTCACATCTAATTAGTCTCTGAGTAGGGTTGCCCTGCAGTCTGCTTCACTTGATCCTGTAATGTGCCAGTATTTATACTCTCATGTATCCCTCTCAAACTGTGTTTACTGCGTCTGCCCTTCTGTTTTGCTCCTGTCTATAAATCTGCTGCACCTGTGCAATGCTGATAGTGATATGAGCTGAGCTCGGGGCTTCCTGCAGGATACATGGAGACATAATTAGATTTGAGATATGATTAGGCCGGACTGGCTGGCCACTCTTAACTTTCTATTGATGGAAGAGTACATGGCAGTCAGTCCCGAAACTACCCCAGACACATTCCTCTCAGTTTAAGTCACCGACCAAACTTATCACTCTGCCTCACATTATTATTATTATCATCATTATTATTATTATTATTGTTGCCTTATACTAACATACACAATTTATTAAATTTTTATTCAAATAACCTACTTAATTCAGTTACTTTATGTTTTTCTGTGTAGCTCTGTAATTTCTCGTTACTATTTTCTGTCTGCACCCCTTGCAGGAAGGAACCAGCGGCAAAACGGCTCTCCATCTGGCCGTTGAGCTACATGACATCAAGTCAGTGAAGCTACTGCTCAGCAGGGGAGCCAATGTGGATGCTGCCATGTTTAACGGCTGCACGCCCCTGCACCTCGCAGTGGGGAGGCAGGACGCCGATATCGCCAACCTCCTCTGCCAGTCTGGTGCAGACACGATGCTGAGAAACATGGAGGACGAAACAGCGCTGGACCTGGCCGACGGCAATGATGATGTGAGTTATTGTGCTAGACAGCTAAAGGTAGATGAGCAAGAACAGCTTGGATTGATCAACATACAGATTTTATAGCTTATTTCTCTGTGCCATAGAGACACATTGTTTTCCAATGGCCATTAAAAACACATCAGTGAGCCACAGTGTTTCACTGGCTGACGCATTCCTTTATTACATGGCCACTGTGGTTTAATATGTTAGCATATGTTTGTCACCTGTTTTTAAAGGCTAAGAACTGAGTGTGTAGAGAAGATAAAGAGAAAAAACTGATGGGGTAGAGAAGTGAAAGTGTGAATGATAGACAAATACTGGCAGTTTTTGACCTTTCACCCTGAAAGATGAATAAACTGCTTTGGTTATATAAATACTGGGTATCAGATAAATGAAGTAGATTCTTCCTTCCTTCTGGCGAAGACAGCAATAAAGATTGCAAATAGAGCAATTAGAGACAATAAAGTTTGTATCTTTGTCTTTCAGATTCTGGCCCTATTTCCTTTTGATGACATCCAGATCTCCGGGAGGTCGGTGGTCATTGTGTGAAGTTCTGACCTGAATCAAAGGCTGAACAACAATCTTGGAATAGTCTGGAGTCTCACTGTGGCTAGAATCTTTTAACTAAAGAAAAACTAAAAAAAAAAAAAGCTGTATTTGAGCTGAAGTTTCATTAACTAGTGCCTTTAGTATATTTTGATTTGATTTGTATTTATCCATTATCTAGACAAAGATGCGCACCATATGAATCTTCCTTCCCTCTGACAGAGAGTGATTCTGCTTAACTTAACACAGATAAACAAATCTATGTTTCTGAGTCATTGGCTCAATTATTTCGCTTCTTTTCGCATGCCTCTGAAGGGGTGCAACAAAAGCCACCTCAATGCGAGTGCCAAACTTTCTATCAACATGTATAAAAGAATTCTACCTCTTTATCCCATTAACAGTTTTAATGGATAAAATGGAACATTCAGATTGATTTGTTTCTTCTTCAAACTTTATCATTGCATTGATTAATGAAACAATTGCTAATTGTAAAACTAGCTTTCAGCCCCAAGGAGACCTGCAACCGTACCGAGACAAACTAATCACATTGCCGCTATTTGTTACAGAAGTGGTAGCCCACATGAAAACACAAAATGCAGCTTCATCTTTTTGATTTTTTCTTTATTTATCTCATCTTTAATCTGCGGTAAACTGTTACTGATCTTTGGTGTGTAATTACACTGCTCTGTCTAGTTAATATAAGCAGTTCATTTATTTTGTAATAAAATGGGAAAAAAAACAACAACCTCACAGCTTATTGTGCTCTTTTCTGGAAATGCTGGGGAAACTTTAAACTTCAGGGAGAGAAGATATTTTGCAATGTGACAATCCCTTTTTCCTCATTTGAAATGCATGTACAGTAAATCACTGGAATGAGCACAGCTCGTGACAGAACTCTTTCATGAAAACACCGCTTGTTATTTTCTTTGTTTCCTGTCAGCTGCTTTTGTGAGGTGTATCTTTTGTTTTCCTGTAAGTGGCTTCTTCCTGATGGCTCCTATAATACAAAGACTGTGGAGTGGCTGGAATTTCCACTATAAGCACACACATGCACACACACGCACACACACGCACACACACACGCACACAGACGCACACACACATTCACACACACACACACAAAGTAAAACTGGCTGAATTCTAAGCTGGCAAAAAGTCACATCCATATAAGGATATATTAGCCAGAATATTGTATCTTTCCTCTGTTCAGGTAAGCAGTGTTGTAAGTGGGTTTGACCTGTTCATGTACACAAACATGTTATTATGGTGACAGCTCCCAAACTTCGGTGGTCAACAGCTCAAACAGAGTTATGAAACTATACCTACTTCCCCACCAGGCTTATGGCATGCAGCTATTTCTGTTATATACAGTGTAGGTCATGCCTGTGTTGCCATAGGCTATGTTAAAAACAGAAAGGTGTTGTGAAATGTTAGATAACCCACTTTCACTTATCATGAAAGATTCTGCCACATAACTTCCTCCTTTAAACCAGGAACTTTTTTGTATTTTAGTGTCTTTAGTTAACAATTCAATGTCCGTGTTTGATATAAAAAAAAAAACCCTCCAAAAGTTTAATCATGTTCTCATTTTAGAAGCACTATAATGTAGATTAATTGCTGCTTTTAGTACCATTGGAAAAAACAACTGGGCAGTGTCAGAGCTTCCATCATTATATAAATGCATCTTGGCAGGGCTAAAGACAGTTAAATGTATGACAACAATTAATGGTAAAGTAAAATAATGAAATCAATGAAATGATTTAGTAATCATACATGAAATACTGTTAGTCTTTGGCATTGTGTGTTGCTTTGATGTGCAGGCTTTGCTGGTTCATGTCTCGGTAAGTCATTCTGATGAAACGCACTTCATGAGCAAATTATGTGACTCTATTACATTAAAGCAACAGCGGAAGAAGTACTCTGTAAAAGTAGAAATACTACTGTTTAAGTCCTGCACAAGGCTTTGACATGTTACAACAGAAAAGGCACAGGTGTGATTAATAACAGTGGCGGCTGAATGCCATTTGGATGAGTCAGTTATTGCTCATTCTTATCGCATTCATTGGGGCTCTCAAATGAAACAGAGCCAACATGAACAGTATTAGTTAATGTTGATCTATTTTGCAAAGGCCTATTCAAAACTACTAAAGTATTTGTACATAATATTGTCAGCTAAGCATTAAAAGTGATAAAATTGTAATGCTTGTGCAGAATGGCTCCTTTCATCAAGTTGCATTACAGAGTTAATCATGTTATTCTTTTATAATTGTTCATGCCTTAATGTGGGATCATTTTGTTGCTGGTTGAGGTAGAAACAGTTTAAAGGATTTCTGGCAGGGCGGCACAGTGGTGTAGTGGTTAGCACTGTCGCCTCACAGCAAGAGGGTTCTGGGTTTGACTCCCGGTTGAGGCAGGCC
>JBAJHX010000031.1:7246315-7279340 GCA_037176925.1 Amniataba percoides | reverse complement strand
GTGACAAAATTCTTAGTTTCATGTTAAATCAAACAGAAAAACAGGCATGTTAGAGCTCACACACACACACACACACACACACAAAGACATTCTAGACTTCAAAAATCTGTACAAAAATTTGGATCATTACAAGGCAACACATTTGTCAATCAAAAAACCCCCCACACAACTCATTCAGGACTTCGACTTCCTTGCAGCTGTATAAACTCACCAGAATACATTTTAGGACCAGTTAGGAAACCTGTTACCAAACAAAACACTGTCAACTGTAGTTGAGGCTTTATGACGGCCTAAATCCTGCAGAGTGAAGAAACTGATGTCAACATGAATTTGAGCTCATCACGATCACTGACCTTCTCCACTTTCTTGTCGAGGATCTCCTTCATGAGCTTGCAGAGGCTCTCAAACTTGGCCTTATCCTCCTCCATCTTTTTCTTCTCCTCCTCGTCCTCTGGCAGCTCCAGGCCCTCTTTGGTGACTGAGACCAGGCTCTTGCCGTCAAACTCCTTCAACTGCTGGACACAGTACTCGTCAATGGGCTCTGTCATGTACAGAACCTCGAAGCCACGCTTGCGGACACGCTCGACGAAGGCAGAGTTGGCCACCTGATCCTTGCTCTCACCTAAAGAGATTAGCATTGTTAGCATTATCTTGACAGAAGTACCATTTGCTTAGAAGAAAAACTACTAAAATGTTCAATATATGTTCATGCATAATGAACAAATCTTTAAATGGCTGAGGACAAGCAGACAAGCCAGCTTTTCTTGGAGAAAAACTCACCAGTGATGTAGTAGATGGATTTCTGGTTTTCCTTCATGCGGGTCAGGTACTCTGTGAGGGAGGTGGTCTCATCTCCAGACTGGGAGCTGTGGTAGCGCAGCAGCTCAGAGAGCTTCTTGCGGTTTTGAGAGTCCTCGTGGATGCCCAGCTGCAAACAGATGAGAAATTACTACACGCTCATTGGAAACAATTCAACTGTTACCCAGTTAACAATCAACAGAAACTCATCTATGAGTAAACACCCAGTAACACTAAATACAAACCAACCGAAAATTCAATTATCCCAGTTCAACCTTCTTTGTTACACTTAGTCTGATTCACTACATAGACCCACAAAGTTGTCATCAGTATTTTACCCTCCACACCACAAACAGCTCAGGTTGAGTTACTTAACATGTCTGTACTAAAATTAATCATCTACAGCTCTAATAGACTACAGCAAATTGGCACCATACCAAATGTGTAAGATTGTGCAAATGGTTGAAAATGCACTACAACTATTTGTCAGTTATGGAAAGTGTTTTAAAATGTCTGGTGATTACAGCTATCACTACACTGCCTTTAAAAATCTACAGCAACCACTTGATTAAAGAATAAAACTGAACCTGATGAATCCACAGAGATGCACTGAAGACACAAGAGTTCATTGTGTTCATTAAAAACTTGGTTTTTTTTTTTATAAAAAAAAAAACAAAACAATGCTATGCTGCTTGTTTCTTTAAGTTACCTTGATGTTCTTGGAGAAACCCTCATAGAACTTCTTGTAGTTCTCCTTGTCCTCAGCCAGTTCAGCAAAGAGCTCCAGACACTTCTTGACGATGTTCTTGCGAATGACTTTGAGGATCTTGCTCTGCTGCAGCATTTCTCTGGAGATGTTGAGGGGCAGGTCCTCAGAGTCCACCACACCACGGACAAAGTCTGAAGAGGGATACAAGGGATTAATGAAGATGGTTCAATATGGTAAACTGTGTGTTTAGCTTACAAAACAGCTTTGCAAGTTAACCTACTCAGGTACTCTGGGATGAGCTCTTCACAGTTGTCCATGATGAAGACTCTCCTGACGTACAGCTTGATGTTGTTCTTCTTTTTCTTGTTCTCAAAGAGGTCAAAAGGTGCACGGCGGGGAATGAAGAGCAGGGCGCGGAACTCCAGCTGACCCTCCACTGAGAAGTGCTGTGAAAAAAGGAGAAAAGTCAAGTTTTAGTTTTACTTTGTTTTAAGCCACAGTGCTGGCTGAGACTTATGAATGCCTGACAGGCTGTTCCTGCATTGCACCATTTACCTTGACAGCCAGGTGATCCTCCCAGTCGTTGGTGAGACTCTTGTAGAACTCGCCATACTCCTCGTTTGTGATGTCATCTGGGTTCCTGGTCCAGATGGGCTTGGTCTTGTTCAGCTCCTCCTGGTCAATGTACTTCTCCTTGATCTTCTTTGTCTTCTTCTTGTCCTTGTCTTTGGAGTCCTCCTCATCATCTGAGCCCACGTCCTCAATCTTTGGCTTGTCCTCGCCATCCTCCTTCTCCTCCTTCTCAGCCTTTTCCTCCTCTGCCTCATCGTCGCTGATCTCCTTGTCGCGCTCCTTCTCCACCTGCACACAAAAAGGAGTTTAACTTCACTGACCTACTAAAACTATTTTAACCGGCCAAAACTTGAAGGTGAAATTCAACACGTACAAACAGGGTGATGGGGTAGCCAATGAACTGGGAGTGCTTCTTGACAATTTCCTTGACCCTCTTCTCCTCAATGTACTCTGTCTGGTCCTCCTTCAGGTGCAGGATGATCTTTGTTCCACGACCAATGGGCTCGCCTGTGAAAACAATGGAGCGATGAGCAAACTTTGTATGAAGTGCAATGTTAGACATGAGTTCCTAAAAAAGGGAAAGCAGTTATTGTTGAAATGATGTTAACCTAAAGAACCAGCTAACAAAAAAGGTGTAGAATTCTAAGATATTCAACATCATAGTATCTTGTTTTGACAGCTTCCTAGGTTTGCCTGTCACATGGTGACAAACTAGCATAGTAATGCTAATGTTGGTGCAAGAAGCAAACTGTCAAATTGCTGTGTGTGTGTGTGTGTGTGTAATGATGCCAGAACACGTACCGCTGTCGACCTTGACTGTGAAGGAACCTCCGGCAGAGGACTCCCAGGCGTACTGCTCATCATCATTGTGTTTAGTGATGACAACAACTTTCTCAGCAACCAGGTAGGCGGAGTAGAAACCCACACCAAACTGACCAATCATGGAAATGTCAGCTCCAGCCTAGAGGGAACAAATTTTATAATGTTAGTAGATAAACCGACAAAGTAGACCGCAATCTACAATGACTAAATACAAGCCTATTAGAGATGTCCTAAGCTGATCCCATATCGTTATCAGTATTGGGGCAGATCCAGGAAGATTTTAATGAATTGTATTGACAAAAATCTAAATCAGATCATCTTACTCCCTCTCAGTCTGCCGATGCTGCAGTAATGCTTTTCTTTACGAGAGCTGCCCTCTACAGTGCAGCATTTCAGTGTAACATTAGATTGAATGTGAAATTTGATTGTACCAATGACTGACTATTTTGACTGCCACATTTGTTATTTGCTTTTATCTAGCTGGTTGATTAACCCCAAATTTCAAAAGTCACTCTGCTTTATAAATGCATAATTAGTATAATACATACATATTAGTATAAGTATACCTGCAGGGCCTCCATGAAGGCTTTGGTGCCAGACTTGGCGATGGTACCCAGGTTGTTAATCAGGTCAGCTTTGGTCATGCCGATGCCAGTGTCGATGAGGGTCAGGGTGCGGTCAGCTTTGTTGGGGATGATGTCAATTTTCAGATCCTTGCCACTGTCCAGCTTGGTGGGGTCAGTCAGGCTTTCATAGCGAATTTTGTCCAGAGCCTTTAAAGACATTGACAATACATTAAAATTATAGGTGCCATTTAAAAGCATTAAAATTAAGCACAGAATTATTACCATTAGAGTTATCATTAAATACCACATTATACAGACTTGAGTAAACAGCTAAATGTATGTGGCCTGTGATCAACAGTGGCGAGCTGCTACAGACTTACATCAGAGGCGTTGGAGATCAACTCCCTGAGGAAGATCTCTTTGTTGGAATAGAAAGTGTTGATAATCAGGGACATCAGCTGAGCGATCTCCGCCTGGAAGGCGAAGGTCTCAGCCTCCTCCTCTTGGTGCATTTCTTCAGGCATCTGTGCAAAAGGGAAATATGTCAACGAACATTAGGAAATTTTAATATGCATTACTTAATTAAAACAAACTGCACGTTTCTAAAGGTCATTAATGAGAACCGTGAATGTTGATGATAAATTGCCGTTTGTTGGCACGGAAATAATTCCACTTCATCTTGGCAATCCTTTCGGTTTCGTTAGCAATTAAACGGTATCATGATATGAACAACCCGCTTTCGCAAACCTGGAAAGCTGCCATCATGTTACCAAAATCGGCGGAAGTAGCAGTTAACCAACATGGCGTCGCACGACAGACAATGGACTCCATGGACACGTGCTTAGAGACGGCTCCGGACGAAATTAACGATTTTGACTGAAACTGCGGCACTTTCCGCTCCGCTGTGATTTAAACATTACTCGGGCTAATGTTAAAAGCCACCGAGTAACCACGATGACCAGTCAAGTGTTTATATAAAAGCAGCTTTAATCCCGTGAACCCAAGAAACACCTCCCCCATAATGATTTATCATTGAATGAAGGTGGATGTTTAAAAGTCAGTCGCCCCTAAAATCGACTCCATTAACAAAAAATCTGTTTTATGTCCGTTACGTAACCGTTAAATGACCCTCAAATGACGAACGGTACAAACAACTGATATCAAGCACGACTCAAACACTGCATTAAAAACCTTCAACCTGCTTAATGATTAAGATTTATGAATGAGGAGTTTTTAAAATGATGATCGGGGTCTGTGTTGTACTCAGTAGGTCGGCTGTGTGATCTGAGCTCCGTTAAATGAGCCGATTGAGCGGTGTCATCCTCACCACACCTGCCTTGGTGCAGCCCGAGCCCGGCCTCTCAGTGCGGCACAGTGCGGCACCCCCCCACTCAACAACCACCACCACAATATTTATCAGCGAATTAACAGGGCTCACTGCATAAAAAGGACTAAACAATAAATATAGCAAGTGTGCGAGCAGACAGCGTTAACAGTTATGATGCTAAGAGCTGCCGTCGTGAACCATGAGCTCCCATCGTGGATACATCAAGCCACAGCTCAGTGATGGGCCGGTAAAACGCAAATATCAGAGGAGGATAGTGTCTTCAATGTGTGAGTGAAACACTCGTGTACGTACCTTGTTTATTCCGTTGACTTTTCTTGAAAAATATGCAACCAATGTGTTATCCCTTCTGCTCTCTGACGCAGGGAAATGGAAAGGGACTTCCTTTTAATAGACCGGAATCTTTATACACAGTCCTTTAGTGTGCGGCGGTATCCATCCGCGGTGCACCAAAGACCCTTCAGCATGGACTGTGTGTTCTTTCATTCACACATGACTATATATATATATATATTTATGTTGTATATATATGAATGTAGAATACACATTTTATCATAGCAATACACTATTGGTATGGACTTAGCAAGTGGTAGTAAATGCATTTATTTATGAGTGCAGTAATGTATTTGTGTAACATCGACAGGGTTCACTTTAATGTATTCAATGTTGGGTGCAAGCTGTTGAAAATAACAATAGATAAAATGATTTTTTAAAATTTAATTTGGTGACACTCAGATTTATCGGTAAATGTAAACTTGTATTACAGAATACTGCAATATAATTTACAAAGTTAATCTGTGCATCACAACATTGCTGACACCTTGTGGTAGTTTATATCAAGCACATAGCACTGCATAAATGCATACTCGGAGACCGCATTTCTTTGTTGGTGAACTCTGCTCCATAGCCGCCATTTACCATCGAAACAGGCATATCTGAATTAATCGAAGACAAATATTTGATCACAGTCATCGCTACAGGGTTTATTTTGCAGCAAAAAGCGAGGGTCTTTTTGATCTGGCGGAGTAATATTTAAAACCTAGAGGGCATACTTCGTTTCTTCTAGCACTTTCCATGAAAAACCCGCCTAAAGTGACGTCACGACGTGTCAGATGCAGCCCTCGCGTACCAGCTGCTGTCACACAGAGCGTGTGCAGACAACAGAAACACCATGGCAACCGATAACCGAGTACTACAATAATAATCCACTTAATAACAATAAAACTTATAATTATAATTATTATAGTGAGATGTGGACGGATTTCTTCGTCCCTGCATTAATGTTAAGCCTTTAGTATTGTATTATAAAGTACAGTTATTTAATATTATATATTACTCTGTTTACATCCTCGACTTACTATTTTACGGCTTCGTAATTTTGTCTTCTATTGCACTTGCATAATTTCTTTTTCTTTCTTATTTTAGTTTTGAACACCTGGTATTATTCATTTACTTTCCTCTTCCTACTTTAACTCTGATGATGTGTATACCAGTATCCAGAGACTTTATTCTGCATTAAATAGTTGAAAAAGCTATGGATAAGTTGCGTTTTAAAATGTCTAAATGTCAAGGTATGGCATGGCAATAGCTTTTTGAAGACGCTCATATATTTACACAAGTAACATATTTATATCACACTACAATACAACAATTATTGTTAATAATAGTTGTGGTAGTATTGATTGTATTATTTTTATGTTATTGTTGTCAGAGATAGTAATAGTAAACTTTTATTATTTACTACTGGTAATACTAACAAAGTAACGTTAATACTAGTGGTTGTCTTAACACGTGTTCTAGCTCCGTCCAGCATTGACGTCCCGACGTAAAAACCGAGCGCGCCTGTCATCTGTACGTAACGCGCTTGCGTCAGTGTTTGTGAAGGCCCGTGGCTAGCCAGCGTGCTAATCAAACAATCGAAACGATATCAGGATTTTTACCAATAATAACGTTCTGATAGCGAGGTTTATCATACTGTACGCCACCTAAGTCGGGGTATGTATATATGAGCATTCTGTATATATTCCGAACTCATAGTCATCCTACAGGGGTGAGTTTTGCCTCTTATGTAGTTAGCTAAGACCAGCTAATGTTAGCTTAGCTAAATTTAACCGGGTAACGTGCTTAATGTTAACTAAACTGTAGCTAACTAAGCTGCTAGTTTTTTGGTAAGTTAGCTTGGGGTTGAGATGTTTAATCATACCATTATATGCAACGACAGATAAAATTATTATTACTCCAAGTGAGGATCTTGCTGATATTAAGTTAGCTCACGTTGCCCCACTAAGCTAAGATAAGCTAAGTTGATTTAGCGTTACAGTTGAGAGCAAAAGTCACAGATCGATATCACGTCTCTTTACCAAACAACATAACAAGGCAGTGTTGCTCCACAGTCTCTTGTTTACGAAGCCAAGCCTTTAATACGTTCGAGTTGTTTCTAAAGTTGAATGCTTGTGCGTTTGAATGAGAGTTAGTTCAGAGACAATATTAAAGTGTGTCACTATTCCTCCATCAGGTCGGTCCGATTTACACCCAGGATGTCCTTTCCCCCTCATTTAAACCGGCCGCTGTTGCCCCCTCCTGGGATGCCCCCTCAGTATGCTGGCTTCCCCTCAGGTAAGCAGCCCCTGTCTCACAATAAATGTCGGACCGTTTTACTCTTTTATCTGCCTCCAGAGGTCTTGTTACTCGAAGGCTTTATATACTCACAAGAGACAAACCTACAGTGTCTGAAGTAACAATGATTCACAGAATTTATCCAGCTATAGAGAAGCAGAGAATTTATTTCTTATTCCCCTTTTTGCAGGAACTCCAATGATCCCTGTTCACGTGGGCATTATGGCGCCCACCTCCACAGTAATGGTTCCTTCTGTGTCGGTTGTCAGTAAACCTGCAGTGCCCAAGAAGGACATTTCTGCTCTACGATCAAAAGAAAATGATCAGAGCAGCGGCCCCACCACCACGGTGTTTGTGGGGAACATATCTGAGAAGGCTTCAGATATGCTGATCAGACAGCTACTTGCGGTAAGAGACAGTGAAGGACAAAGAAGTACAAATAGTACATGAACTAATATCACTTAGTTATAGAATATACATGTAATGCAAAAATAGCTATGTGTGAAAATTCAATCATAAGTTTCTCTGAAATTATATAGATTTGATTCAGCATTCTTTCTTTTAAGCAGTCAAATCTGTCATTATCTTGCAGAGCTGATCAGCAACATGAGATTAATTTTGGTTATTAAATTGTGTGGGGATGCTGTGAATCCTGTGCTGTGATATTTAAAAAAATAAATAAAATCTGAGTCACAGTCTCGTCTTCTGTGCTCATGTTTTAGAAATGTGGAATTGTTCTGAGCTGGAAAAGAGTCCAAGGAGCCTCTGGCAAGCTTCAAGGTAATTCACTATATACAGATGAAGAACTATACACCCATCTGTCGAGCTTGGTGGCTAGATTATTTCACTTAGAAACAACCAGAAATGATTCAATTTGTTTGTCATTCCAGGTTATCGTACGTGACCATTAATGAACCTGCCCTCATGTGTATTTCCGTATTTGTTACAGCATTTGGGTTTTGTGAATACAAGGAGCCAGAGTCCACGCTGCGAGCACTGCGGCTGCTTCATGACCTGCAGATTGGAGACAAAAATCTTTTGGTGAAAGTGGATGCCAAGACTAAAGCTCAGCTAGACGAGTGGAAAGCTAAGAAGAAGACTGCAAATGGGGTACCATTCTGCTCTTAAGGAATTACTGGTTATGAGTTTGTATTCATTGCCTTAGATCATGCACATGGCTTTGGTCCAGATTTCTGAATAGAACATACGTTTTTGCAGTCTCCAAATTAGAAGTTAACTCATTGTTAAACTTTTTTTTTCTGTACTGGCAGAATAATAAGGCTGAAGATGGAGGAGATGATGAAGAGGAGGTTTTAGATGAAGAGACAAAGAAGAAGGATCAGATTATCAAAGGTGCTATCGATGGATTGATGCGGGAATATGCAGCTGAACTCAACGCGCCTTCACAGGATGAGGACTCCCAGCGACGCAAGAGAAAAAAGGAGAAAAAGGAAGAGGTATACCAGTTTTTGTTTATTCCTCTCTGATCTGTACTGTTACCTGTAAAATTGAAAAAGTGTTATTTGACTTTTTCGCTGGTTTTTCTTTTCCTTCAGGATGACATTAACACTATTGATATGGAGGAGGACAAGCGAGACCTGATTTCCAGAGAGATTAGTAAATTTCGTGACACTCACAAGGTAAAGTGTCTCCTTTGATCTTGTAGTTGATATTGCAGGTTTTGGACAGCAGCTGCTCACATAGTTGACTCCTAGAGCTTGCACATTTAGCTGACACATTTACCAAGCATTTCTTGATCTCAGTAACATGCATACTACACTACAATTTGGCAGTCCTGGAAATTGAATCCACCAAACATCTTAATCCGTCCCGTATGATATGAAATGTTTCATGCTCGATGTTCAAACGGCACAACAAGTAGGCAGATGGCTAGTATTTCTTTGTCACCTTTCTCAGGCCTGACTTGACACCTGTGACCACCATAATGAAACTATCTAGGTGTGACAATTATAGATCCATTCTTCATTCATCACACAAAAATGCATGGAGACGATGTAAAGTTACTTAAAAGCTAATCTATTCATTAAACCCCACCATTATGATAGTGATCATATGGTGACTAAAGCAAGATGAAACTCAGAGCTTTGGAAAAAGTTGCGAGGATAGGATGTAAGTATCAGCCTTCATTTACTCTATACATATACTGGGCGTCCCCCTCTTGAGGACTTGCACAGGGGCAACTGTGCTGCACCGTTGTGTGTGTTGGTCAGGGTGTGTGATGCTCTTTTCTCTGCCAGCTGTTTGATAATACAAAAGTACCTCTGAACCTTTTATTATCTTCATTTTCTTATATTATTTGTGATGACAGAGAGCTTGAAAGCCAGTGAACCTGTGCGAGTCCTCTGTAAATTATGGTCTGTCTTAATGGTGTTCATGTTGAAGCACAACGACTCTTGTCGATAACCACTGCAGTGACTTTGGCTGTAGCTTTTATTATGCTAGCGCGGGGGGGCGCCCTCTCCACAGCAGCACGCTGATCTGAAGACTGATAAGGTACGTGCTCTCTGTGTGTGTGGTTGTGTGACTACTCTCTTCTATCTCTTGCTCTTCATCAGTGTCTCTCCCTCTCTGCCTTATTTTTTTCCTTCAAATTAAATCAGTTTGTGTTTTTATTTAAAAACAGGTTAAAACTCAAATGCAAAGTCTATGTGTTCTACTTTATTTGAGACAAAGCTTAAATTTACATACCGGGTGAAAGGGTAAAACCAGTAACAGGAGCAAAACAAAAAAGTGTTTTCCTATTGCTCCATCAGATAAAGCTACACTGTCTGATACACTGAAAAATTTGTAACAGTAATTTTCAGGACCGTACAGTCAAGTATTTATTTTGCAATCCCTGGAAGAATTCACAGAGGTAAGTGAAAAAACAAATGCAGATTAAACATCTGGCATGTTTTATCCTTCAGTCGAGGCACATAAATGATACTTAATCTGAGCTAATGAAGTTTTAAAAAACGATTTGTAACATTTCACATCTTCTTTCTCATATCATAAGTTTCCTTTTCCTGACTAGCATTACACCCAAGGCTTTTAGTTCAGCCTGTGTTTCTTGCTGGCTGCTTTGGCTGCAAGTGTTGTAGCTCATCTAATTAACATAAAATTAATCAGACTTGTAGTGATTATGTATTTCTCTCTACAACAGCCCAGGTGACATAAAAGTACCTCTGTACTCTTTCTGTGTATTCAGTACCCTCATTGGGTGTCAGAGTCTGTCTTAACAAAAAAAAAAAAGCCACATTACACTGAAAGCTTTGTGTGCAATGCCTATTAAGGCAGAACTGGGAAGTGTGCATGTGTTTGTTAATGAGTCGTGAAGAGCTTCTGAAGACTCCTGCAGGGGTAAGACCGCTTCTACAATTTCATTTATCTGTGCAGAAATGTAACTGATATTCATGATGTTCATTTCTTGATTTTAGCACTTTACCGAATGTTACCCGTTGAAATAAAGGCTGATGTTTTTGATGATGATGATTAAGCAAGACAGAATCCCATAACGTTTTTCCCTTGTATACCGTGTGACCTGCTTTCCTCCCAGGCCTAACTTAAAAGGCTTGTAGGGGCAGCGAAGGGCTGAATCCGTAGTTCAACACCTGTAAGTCACAAACAACTAGTTCAACAAAAGACTGACGCCTGTTTTCTGTTTTTGTTTTCCTTGTTCTGAGAGGAGGACTCTTAAGGAGAGAAAAAGCATTGTCTTTTGCAGCGCCTTTTTCTCGTTATGAATGCCTCAAGCTGAACATGTTCCACAGATCTTTTTGACCATTAAGTGGTTTCCAGTTACAGTCTGGCAAAGTGGTAGCTTACACTTCAAGTTTGAAGCACCACCGTAATCCTTTTTAGATGAGCAAAGAAGCTGTCTCTCTGAGAGGGACAGCCTTTTGATCCTTCCAGGTTTTCCCAGTTAGGATTCCAGTTTTTCTAACAAGCTTTGCACTGATTAGTGTAGAGCATGTTCCTGTATCAGCCCCCTTATGATCTGGAAACCACTTGATCTGTGCACACTTGCTAATTGTCTGCAAAGACTCACCGGATCTCATGTGGCATCAACTCATCCTGTCTGTGTTTTGCTCTGCAGAAACTTGAAGAAGAGAAGGACAAGAGGGAGAAGGAGCGGCTGGAGTTTGAGCGGGAACGGAGGGAGCGGGAAAAAGAGCGAGAACGGGAAAGAGAGCGACGGGACCGCGAGAGGGAGAAGGAGCGGGAGAGAGAGCGAGAGAGGGAAAGGGAGCGAGAGCGGGAGAGAGACAGAGACAAAGACCGAGACCGCAGGACCAGAGAACGAGAGCGAGACAGAGACTGGGAAAGAGACAGGAGCCGTGACAGGAGCGCTGACCGCAGCCGATCCAGGTAAAAGAAAAAGGAAACCCTCATGTCATAGAGTCAAAA
This sequence comes from Amniataba percoides, assembly GCA_037176925.1. Classification (NCBI taxonomy): domain Eukaryota; kingdom Metazoa; phylum Chordata; class Actinopteri; order Centrarchiformes; family Terapontidae; genus Amniataba; species Amniataba percoides. The sequence continues at coordinate 7,267,504 of JBAJHX010000031.1, read as the reverse complement.
AACATTAGAGCTGGGAGACTGTGAACCAATATGACTTGAAGAGTCTTTTGCGTGTGTGTTGTAACAGTGATGTTGCAGGTTAATTGAATGTCATGCTGTCAGGCAAGATCTGATAATAGCTTGGTTGCAATCTGTCACCAAATACCAATTTTAGGTGTCAGACTGTGCAATTAATGCCTACTCAGGTGTCTTCACATATTAAACCTCTTCTCAGGATCATGTGGGCATATGCAGACCACACTTGATTCACCCGTATGGTCCGTCTATTTAGTTTTAATGTAGATGCAAGATTTTAATTTCCATTGGAACAATAATTACACGGGACAGTTGTTGGCCATGCCATTCTCACAGGCTCCCTCTAACACTGCTAGAAAATCACACAAGAAAAAGAACACATTTCTAGATATAGGAATATAGGATAGAAAACAAAATATGACAAAATGTAGTACTCTTTGGACAGATGTGCAGAAGTGATTAAATGGAGGTATAAAAGGAAGTCATGAAAAATGTTTTGATGTAGATATGTAGATACGCATTAAGTAACGACTTAAACTTGACACTTGTGTACATTGATTCCAGTTCAGATTCAAATGTAATGCGTTCTCACCTCTTTATCATACGTTTTTGCAGGGAGGTGAGTCGAGACCGAGATAGAGAAAAGAAACGAGACCAAGAGGATGAAGAAGATGCGTACGAACGCAGGAAGCTGGAGAGGAAACTCCGAGACAAGGAAGCAGCGTATCAGGAGGTAGGACAGGGCGAGAAGACCTGAAATCACTCCCAGTACATTTCTAGATCTCTTTTAAAAAACAATATCACCATTTTAGCTTAGTTTGATGGAACATGGTCGTATTTGATTGTGGTTGACCCGGTGCTGTTTTGACTACAGCGTCTGAAAAACTGGGAGCTCCGGGAGAGGAAGAAGGCCCGGGATTACGCCAAGGAGACAGAGAGGGAGGACGAGCGTCGACGAGAAATGGTGAGAGCGCTTTGAATGACAGCTGACATTCACAGATTTAAGCAGGACTTCATTTTGAACACTTCCTATACACTTTGACCTCATTTAACAAATCAGTATGGCAGTTTTTCCATAACCCTTTCTTAAATTCATTCATCACTCTCAATTCAGCAATAAAATGTTTCTCAACTTTGACTTGATTATCGTGGAAAGATGTTTTTTATGAGTTACTAGGTTCAATGTCTGCTTGTCGGCAGTTGTAAAAATAAAAAGCATTACTAACTGTGTCTGTTTAATTCTCCTGCTAAATTCTTAAATGTGTTTTATTTTTATGTTCATATGATTTTTGTTTATCGAGACAATACAAAAAATCTGTTAGCAGAAATGTATTTATTATGCATAAGAGGTTTCAGTCTGGTCCTGTGTGTCTTCAGATGAAAGAGGGCAAACGGTTGAAAGAGTTTCTTGAAGACTATGATGATGACAGAGATGACCCCAAGTACTACAGGTGAGTGACAAAAATGATGCCGCAGTGCTGTCTTTACCTGAACCAAGTAGATCAAATAAATGTAAAATAACTACACACGTGCCTCTCTAAGTAGGATTTTCATCTGGTATGCAGCCTTTAAAATGCTTAAATTTGCAGATGTGTGAATTTTATGAGATCATGAACAGTGTCAGAGATGTGAAATTTGAAGACTAAATCTTTGTAGATCTTAATTTCATTCTTCTGAGCCATGTGGGGCCCAAACATGCAGACATGGTAACGGCAGATGCTGTGTGACCCAGATCTAACTTGTAGTAGCAGATGCAATACTGCTGCCGTGGCTATTGTTCTGAAGGCTGTTATTTTTGGTGCGACCCCTAGGGGCAGTGCGCTGCAGAAGCGGCTCAGAGACCGAGAGAAGGAGATGGAGGCGGACGAGCGTGACAGGAAGAGAGAGAAGGAGGAGCTGGAGGAGATCAGACAGAGGCTGTTAGACGAAGGGCATCCAAACCCAGACGCAGAGCTGCGCAGGGTAAGCTTGTCTGTAATAATAGTGTGTGTGTTTGTCTGTGTATCTGTAGTGAGTGGGTGTGCTGTGTGTTGTCTTTTTTGAAGGTCACTTTATCATCCGAGTCTCTGCGTCTCTGCACATCTGTGGTGTCCGGCTTTCATTGTCTGTTGACCTTCTTTTCAGTAAAACAGTGATTGGATGTTAAGCTTCTGAATATCTGCCTCTTATTGGTTCAGATGGAGGAGGAAGAGGAGGAGCGTCTGAGACAGCCTCCCATCATCCAAGAGCCGGAGCCTGAGGTGGAACGGGAGCGCCACAGGGGTTCACGAGACCACCGGGACCGCAGACAAGACCAGGACAGAACTGACGCCCGCTCACGGCCCGCCCACTCAGATGACGAGGTGGAAGAAGGTGAGGAAGACGATTATGACAATGACGATGACAACCCCGACCTAAAACCCACGATGAAGCCCACGATGCGACCCATCACAGCGGCACCGTCAGTGTCGTCGGCCAGCGGCAACGTTTCCCCCAACACCCCCGGCGACGAGTCGCCCTGCGGCATCATCATCCCCCACGAAAACTCGCCCCCGGAGGCCCTGCCGCAGGAGGAGCACAGGCCAAAGATCGGCCTCAGCCTCAAACTGGGTGAGTCCAAAAGAAAAGTGTCCGTTCTGCAACGAGGACAGACATGAAGATCGAGACTTTTTTAACCAGCTGGTCAAACATTCATGTTTTATGTCACTGTAATTTGAACATCTTCTGGTTTTTAACTGGTCGACAAAATAACCAAAAAACGTGGAGCTCTGGAAAATTACAGTGAGCATTATTCACTATTTTCTGAAAGTCTATAAACCAAATTATTCAAGAAAATAAGTTGTTACATTTATCCAATAATGAAGAGTTTTATTGAGAATTAATGTTGGACTACTAATATTTTTCAGACTTTTTATTGAGCAAACAAATGATTGATTAATGAAGAAAATGATCAACAGATTAATTGATAATGAAAGTAATTATTTGTAATACTCTATACTTAAAGTAGCCTACAGTGGCCAAAATGCACAGCCTCAAAATCTGTGAACCAACATCCTCTAAAATGGCTTTTTGCCATTTTAACAGCCACCAGTGTCACAGCACAGGTCTGTGCTCTTTCCACAAGCGCTTTCATTCAACTGGAAAACACTTCTTTATGATTGCTCCATTCACTGCCTACAAGAGTACAAAGAAGCCTGTAACTAAGATCTGAGGATGGATTATTACTTTAAGCATTTTGCTTCTTTTACTTCAGTCATCTTTTCCTTTCCTTAATTTGCTTTATTGTTTGCTAGAATCTGTTTAAGTAGAATTTTTAGGATTCAACAACTGTAAAACACATACACAAGTAATTCTAGAATAAATGAATTAAAACAGTAAAACTCAGAGTTCCTCGTCCTCTTCAGGCGCCACAGGAAGCCCCAGTCAACCCAACGCCGGGAAGAGGAAGAAGCTGCCTGTGGACAGCGTCTTCGACAAGTTTGATGACGAGGAGGCCGATGAACAGCCTCGCAAGAGGAAGCTGGTGCCCCTGGACTACGACGACGACAAGAGCCTCGGGGTGGATGGGGCCGGGCTCTCCAGCATAAAGGGGGCCAACACCGAGGAGAAACGCAAACACATCAAGAGTCTGATAGAAAAGATTCCCACAGCAAAGCCGGAGCTGTTCTCATACCCGCTGGACTGGTCAATGGTTGACACGGTGAGAAGAGAAAATGTCTTGTCTTGATTTATTCACCACTGGCTCTGAGTTTTCTCAAACACAAACCTGTGCCTTCATCTTTTGTCCTCTTTTCAGACGTTAATGGAGCGACGTGTCAGGCCCTGGATCAATAAAAAGATCATCGAGTACATTGGAGAGGAAGAGCCAACATTAGTGGACTTTGTCTGCTCCAAGGTATTGAACATGTGATGTCTGCACTTAACTTCATTCTGACTTGAGAGGGAAAGTGGAACATGAACTGATCTGGGTGTTTTTGTCTTTTCCCAGGTGATGGCCCACAGTATGCCACAGAGTATCTTGGATGATGTTGCCATGGTGAGTAATGCAGTGGGAATGTGAGCCCTTCGCGCAGTTTGTCGGTGAAAAGGTGTAAAAGTGTGTGGATGGCTTTTCTGCAGTTGTATTTAACAACTGCAGAAAATCACACCTTCAGAAGAAATCACACCTTTCCTCACTGAAATGATCACTGAGATGACATTTTGGATCTACGTTATTTTCAAGTGCAAATCCCAAACACTTTTATATTATAGCTCGTTAAATGTGGGAATTTTAATCTTGAGTGGTTTTTTTTACACATTTTGTTGAATATATTTACTGTAAAGTAATACTTTACAGTAAAATAATCAACAGATTAACATACATAAATAAGTGATAGTTGCAGCCCCTTATGAAATTATGAAATAAGATATAACCTGCAGATTAGTCCTTAATTTAAGAGATAGTGAAGAGCTGACAGGAAATGAGGGACACTGCAGTTCATTGGCGGTGTTATCACCTAAACCTTGTGATCAGTAACTCTCATCAAATATCTTTGTGTAACTCTGTCAATTCTTTGTGTTCCTGCTTTAGGTTCTTGATGAAGAAGCTGAAGTCTTCATAGTGAAGATGTGGAGGTTACTCATTTACGAAACTGAAGCGAAGAAGATTGGACTGGTGAAATAAGTTAAACAACCACTGAAGATAAACTTTTTTTTTCTTCCATACATCGTGTAAAATAGTGTAGCGCAATTATGTCACCCCAAACGAAGTGACGTCAGTACAGACTGTAACTGCAGATTCTGCTCATTCTCTCACTTGCACCAGTTGTTCAGGGCAAGTCGGTTTTATTTTTCCTCGACATACTCAGGCTACATTCGCCTCCACTCTCTGTTTGCAGGTGCTGACGGTGTCAGTGTGCTTTTGTGTATATACAGTTTGTCATGATTTGACTGAGAGGAAATTGCTGGCAGACACCCGGGACCATAGTTGTGTTGCCAGATCTTTCGGTCCTATACTTAAACTTGTACAAACGCCAACACACACTTTGTGGGACAAGTCGTCTGCAGGATTGGTTTACCGTTTCCATGAACTTTTCTTTGAAGTTGGTATGGTGACATGTGGCATGGTTAAATGGACACAGACTTAAGAGTATGCATAATTACAATAAGGATGTTATATTTTTTACAGGGTTATTTATTCAGGGTTTTGGACACAACTGTAATTTTACTTCCATCAAGTTACCAGAATTTCCCCTCCATTTTTTCTCATCACATTCCTGATAAACGTGTTGGCATGTTTTCGTCCTCAGACAAGACCCACAGAATATCTTGGGTGGCGACATCCCTGCAGCTGAAAAAGCACACACACTTCATAACCACTAAAGGAAAATGAGCTGAGAACAGGGAAGAAAATGCTCTCCATTTGTTTTTGTATTGGTGGACATTTGAATAAAATTGATTTTTGTAACAGTTTGTGAACCAGCAGTTGATTTTACCGTCACAAACAACTATTAGGTATTTTATTTACATGGAATGACCAAATTTAACTAACAAAATTGCAAATGTAAAGACAAACAGGTAAACCATTGATTAAAAAAAAAAAACTTTAATGCCAAAACTCGGTTTTAACCTAAAAATAAAATTACGATTCAAGTGATACAATTACTTTGTTTTAACATTTTCTGTTGAAAAGCACATGTTAAGATACAGGTTGTGTGACAGGTTATGTATTTAATAGTGACATTTTTGGTTAATTTCTATGTTTCATATTACGTGGTTGCCATGGTAGCTGATGAGAGGCTATATTTAAACTTATTTTGTAACAATGAATTTTTTACTCTTGAATATGTATATGAGCCTGTCTGAGTCTTTTTAGTGCCCTTTAAAGTAACAAAACAGACAGACAGATATCCCGTTAAACCTTTAATTACGTCACCTTGCAATGTGTGTGAGTGATTGCAGGTTCCAAACACTGGTTCGGTGCTGAGTAAAACGATCCAAAATGAAAAACTTAGGTCTACTCACAGCAGCTGACACAGACGCATTGAGATCAAAACTTCCAGAACTTTATTGATGCCACGTGAGCTAAACAGGAGCAGGTCTCGGCAGTAAAAATGCCTTTAACTGGAAGAGAAAACAGCACATAAAGTCACCACTGACCGGTGTTGAGACGGACGAGCTTCTGCGTTTCCCCTTTAATCAATCAACATCCAGCAAGCAGCCAGAGACGAAGCGCCATGATACTGAAGACAGCGAGAGGTAAGTGAAGGCCACTGCTTGTAAACAGCTTTTGTTGTTTAGAGTTGTTGTTTATTCAAATCAGTGTACTTAAAAATAGAAACTATAATGATGTTTAATTTGTAATTTAACTTTCCTTTTCTCCATGTCTGGAAGGGAGGGCGGCTTTTTCTGCCTTCTCCTGAAACAAACCTTGATAATGAACAAACTGGGACGTTTGCCAATGAACTATTACCGGCAGTTAATGTTTGCAATGTGAAAGTTAACATCTGCTGACTGACTGTGGCCAGGTCTGTCCACACTTTCTCCTTCGATGTGTTGTTCCCCTCCCCCACCAGCTTTCCTCTGAGGACTGAATCTAGTCCTCCGCTTTGGCCTCCATCTCCTCGGCGTCGTCGTCTCCGTCCACCTCGGCGTTCTCCCGCTCTAGCCTCTCCAGCTGCCGGGCGAGCTCCGTCTCGTCTGTGTCTGTCACCACCTTGGGCTGAGGAATAAAAATAAAAATGTGTCCAAATCACATAAGATCTCAAATACTTTTTAAAAATCATCTTTCTCCCTCTATGTTACAACTTTCTTTTTTTTTTTTCTCTCTAAATCAAAAACACCACAATATTTTCTCACTGTGTTTTTATTTCACCTTTCAAACAAACGAGGGAATAAACTTTAGAAACTAACGTACTGTGGTGGTTCAAGATCATTTTTCATATTTTAAGATCAATAATGACAAATCTCACTGTTTTATAGTAAAGAAATATTCCAATTATTGACTTCACAAAAAATGACTCATACCAAACTGAAAATACTACAAGTCCTGTGTTTGATTCTTAAGTGAATCTATCAGCAAAATGTACTGTGGAAAGTATCAAAAGTAAAACCATTCATGCTGCAATAAAATGTTCCCTGTCAGTATTTTATCTAATATGTAACGTAAAGATGGAAATACTTTTAGTAAACAAGCACCATAAATTTGTACTTAATTGCAGCACCTGAGGAAATGCACCCTGTTAAATTCTACCGCTGCTCACTTCACTTAAAATGGAAGCCGCTGTAATAAACACGGAGGACAAGGCATCTCTCACCTCCATCTGGATGTTAAAGACGCCCCTCTTCTCCTCAATCTTCTCCTTGATAGCAGCCATGGCCTGGTTGAGGACAGACAGACCCTCTGTGCGCTCCAGAGTGGTCGTTGTCATCACGTAGCGAGGGGGCGCGATCAGGTTGATCTGCAGAGAGCGAGGCCATTAACACTGCATCACAATCATTTATTTACACCAATAAATACAACAAAGGCAGCAGGTTACAGTTGATTGAATTTTTTTTTTTCCCTCTCATGACTGAAGATGAGGCTGAGAGTGTTTGAAGCGGCAGTTTTACCTTGATGGGCATGGCCTCTGTGGAGCAGCTTAGCCCGGCCCTCAGAGCTTCCTTCACTGCATCGATGCCCTCGTACCCGTAGCACGCCACCTCAATGTCTGTGGGTAGAAAATGAGAGTAAAGTGATGACCAGGAATTGTGTTCAAAGGCCTCACAAAGTCCAACTAAGAGTCGACGAGTCACATGTTCCCTTTACAGTGTGTCATTACCTGCTCTGATTTTAACAGCCTGTGGAGTGAGTCGCCTGTTGATGTTATCAATCAGCACGCTCCTTTCTTCCTCCGTTAAGTCCAGCCCATCCAGAATGGAAGGATCTCTGGTAAGAGGGAGGATATTCACTGATTGATTTAGACCTAAATGAAATTTGTGACTGGCTTTGCTCTGACCACCTGAGGCGATGACTTACGATACGGCCTGTTTGAAGACATCATAAGCTCCGTATCCCGGCCGCTTGTATTTCTCGTCAAAGACCCAGGCAGTGCGCTGGTACAAGCTCTCTAGCTGCTCATCCTTACTGTACTCCAGCACCTCTGCCACGTGTCGAAGGATGCTGTACACCTGCAAACACAACGGCCCACATAGGTTCAGTGATTAGTAATTCTTGTGATGAACATGCAATTTACAAACAGAACTTTGGGCTCAGTTCGACTTACAGTTTTAGATTTGGTGAATTTATCTTCGCACTTGATGGCCTCCTCTGGGGAAACTCTTCTTTTTGATAAATCGATGTATCCTAAAAGACAATGCAGAGAAGAGATGCCGTGACAACAATTTTCAAAACATTACCACAGGACAGAAATGAGCCCGGCCAGAGACGGCTGTTAAAGTGTCGACTGTGTCTGCTGATGATTTTAACTGATTCATCAATGCGAAAAAGAAAAGTAATTTATTCAAAATTTGATGGTCAGTCAGTTTGGCAGCTGAACACGTTCTGGTTTAGGCTTTAAGTGGTGCTGGCTGCTAACTTACAAATTAAATACTCGTAATGCTGATCAAAACTGTTTTAAGACAACATTTTGGGCTCTGGTACAAAACAGATTTGTTGTCACACACATATCAAACACTCACATGCCTGTATCTATACAAATGGTCCTGAGGCCACCGAAACAAACACCTGATGCTGTCCACCAGTTCAGTGGAATGAAATCTTATGTGGATGTTCTCGTTGCATGTTTTTTTTATGTACAACATGATTTATTCTGCTCATTTATTAAATATGATTCATTGCATTTTTCATTTTGTTTTTATTGATACACCAACATCCCCACCTTAACCGAGCATAAAAACTTGTTCACAATTTCTAGATTTTCAGCTTTTGCACTATATTATAGTTCTGTGTGCATATAAACACCTGCATCGAGGAACATCACAACTATACTAAAACTCTGACATTTACTGTCCAATGTGACGAGGCATTTTTCAGAACAAGGAGATGATCACCTCTATTTTTACAGTTTATCTTGTCATTATAATAATTTGCATTCAGTTAAATATTTTCACTGTGGATGGAACTTCAGGATTGGTGGGCAAAATGTGTCCTTTCTGAAACCACATGTGATCCACTGACCTTCACAGAAGTCAGCACCCTCCGCCCGCACTTACCCTTCTCTTTGTCTACTCTGATGACAACCACGCACTCGTTGCGGCCTATGCGGATGAGCTTGTTGATTGAGCGGATACGTCGACGGGACAGCTCACTCAAGAGGATCATGCCTTCGATGTTGTTGTACTCAAGAAGGCTGACGTAAGCGCCCATCTCAGCGATGGACCTCACGTTCACCATCACGACATCCTCCACCTCTGGGAACCGGTGCTGGTAAAATCGACAGCTGAGCCCCGGCATCGCTGAGAGAACAGAGGCGAAGAGAGACAACGGTGAAATTATATTTTAGACATCACAATCAGTTTTGCACTTGAGAAGTAAGCAGCCAGTAAAAACAGTACATTAATCATATCTTAATGGCATTTAAAGATTAAGAAAAAAACACTTTACTGATGCTTACCTAGCGGAAACAAGGGTGTGTGGAGTTTTAAAAAACAGACAGGCGGTTTTTATACAAATCTAATCATGTTGTATTATGGGAAGTGTAGTCATACACCTGAAACAAAAGTCAGGGTATTTTAGCCTCAGCTGGTTCAGGTTTAGCTGGAATTTCTGACCCAGCACGATGCGGAGTGGCCCTTTAAATGAATTTCATCAATCTTTTTTATATACTTCTTCGATGTTGTCCAGCTCAGTTTTAATTTGATGATAACATCGAGAGCAGTGGGACTTAACACAGGCTTCAGGATACCCCAAAGGATACATTTATTTAATAGGTCACAAGATGACTGAAGAAAGAAATAAAACAATGTTGTTCTCAAATTACATTCACTAATTCTGTTGCCCCTTTTCTTTGAGAAAAAATTCACAAGGTTGACCTTTTCAAGATTACAAATGCTTTAAATTAATCAAACACATCGCTGGACTGCGTATTTAGTCACAGCTTACATCCACACTGGAGCCAAATCCTGCGATGAAGAGTCACAACAGGACATAAAGGCTGGAGGGCTGCGGATCTACAGGCCACAGCCACACAATGGACACAATGACAACCGCCCCAGTGTGACTGCACCGACAGATGGGGACACATTTTCTGGTTCGGAGCTGCTGATTACCAAAACACCTCTGACTGAATGAAAAATGTTGAATAACGAAAACAAAAGCCTCCAGAAATCAGCCACTAATTAGCTGTCAATTGACTTAAACCCACTGCCACATCAGCACAGATGAAAGTTAAAGAAAATCATTTCCAGCACACATCCAGTCTGTCAGGTTATGATGTTCACCTCAAAACTTAAGCAGACTAACACACCAAAACATCAAACATCCAGTCAACGAGCTTTAGATGACGCTGCTTTAAAGAGGTGTTCATTCATATTCATGATCATTTCAGGAGGCTTTAACTTGTTGCACTACACTGATAGACACTTTTAATAATTAGTCTTCTTCACTTACATAAACGAGATGGACAGATTATTAGAAACACCCTTCACACATATTGAATAAACCCGCTTGAATGTCACATTTTAATTCTGTTTCTGGGTGTATCATTCCCCTCTGCATATCAAATGACTGAGTTCAGCCTGGATAATATCCCCATAATAACTAGAGGACCATACAGCAGCATTGACTGGACAGGCCGTGGTGCCAGTGGTCATTTTAATTCATATTTTTCTGAATGGGATGATGCAACGCAGACAAAACGAGAAACGTTTAACTGATTGAGATAAGAGAGAGAAAACTGACATGAATGAAAAAAGTAGGACAAAACTCGCTTAAATTAATTTGAAAATATAAACAGCGACTGCAGCAGCTGATTAAATTAAATAGCACGGTATGAGAATTGCGTTTAAAGAACAAAAAGTGTTTTTAGTGTCTGTTAGCTGCCCAGCTAATAACCCGGCTCACATGCGGGACACGCAGGCTAACAGTTAGCCGTGAAGCTAGCAGCCCGAGTTTCCGGCAAACACGTCCTTTGTCGTCAAAAACTCACCTGTATCATATGGTTACAGAACGATACGCGGGTTTGTTCCGTGCTGGGGACGTTTAAAGTCAGAGCCGTGTGACTTCGGGGTTTTCTGATGTGTATATTTGGGGCCCGCTAACTCACAATTACGGGCGTGCTAATTTCCTCGACCCGGAAAAGATCGTCAGAGCTCGCCGACCCGCGCATGTGCAGAAGCGTCGCTGCGCGGTCACATGACCAGAGGCCAGCTGACCAGCACGGGCTGAGGGAGACTGACAAGATCACGACCATCAGCTCGGTCTGTGCCTCTAATCCTGCCCGGAAAACAGCGGCTCTCTGCTTTCTGTGTCCAGATTGAGCCACTCGGTGTTCGTTTACGGAAAAGACGGTAACCAGAAGAGCGTAATCATCGACTAAAAGACGAGAAGATGTCTTCGAAAGACCGGATCGACATATTCCCCTCCAGAATGTAAGCAGCTTGTTTGATAGCTAGTTGCTAAGCTCGGCCAGCTGTTCTGCTTTGATGCTGTTTTTATGCTTCACTTATTGCTTGATCGATGTCTCCTGTTCATATCTGCTGCAGAACTCCGGCTAATCCTAAATGCAGGTTTGTCTGCAGGCTGAGTCAAACATAAATATAGTTCATATCAAGTGCCAGGTTGTTGTCTGAAAGAGGAAGAGTCCTTCTTGTGTCATGTGATTTCTCCAATATGATCCCGCTGTGAGCTGTCAGCCTGTAACTCACTGACCTCCAGACAGTTAAATGTCTTTACTTTAACATTGTGCAACTCCCACTGATCAGTGGGGCCTCCTGTGTCTGATCAGTCTGCCATATTGATCCAGTCTGTGGACTCAATGCACACGGATGAAGCTTTTCTGCTAAACTGATCCAGGAACAGTCTTTGGTCGCAAAGTGAGCTGGGATGTGAATGAAAATGATTCCCAACCAGGAGTACATGCACACACAGGAAACGTGGGGCAGATCGTGGAGGGGATGAGGGGATACTTTGAAAAGATAAATAAACAGATAAATATCCACATATTTGTGTTCTGGGGGAAACCAACACACAAACAGACTATAACATGTGGCACAGATCTTTAGTATATTTATTGTCACAGTGTTTGCGTAGTCAGTGTGATATAACAAATATAACCAGCTGTGATCTGACTGCACAGACACAGCACAGATTTGCACCAGTCTGAGTCAGTCTCAGCAGCAAATGGAGCAACTGAGGCAGCATGACCCCCCCCCCCTCCAAAAAAAGGACAGAATAATAGATAAATGAATGATAAATGATAAATGGTTGAAATGTCCAGGTTCTGCCACAAACTGGACTTATTTACGTAAAAATGATGCAGCTGTGTTTTCTCTGCAGTCACAATCAGGACCATGAAGCCATCAAAGAAACATGCACACATCTGATATAGCTGAGACAGGGAACCACTGATATTTGTTTCTTAATTCAATTATTTGACAAAGATGGTGCATGTGTCAGTTGAGAGATAAAGAGACAAAATAATAACAAACCAGAGGCAGACAGCAGTAATTAAAAGTGTGTGTCTTTTCTTTACGTAACCTCTGTAAATGTTTAAATTCTGTGTACTTGCAGGGTATTTGATGAGATTCAAGTAAAGCATTAAATTGTGTGTGTTTTGTTTGGGCTTTCAGGGCTCAGACCATTATGAAGGCTCGGCTCAAAGGAGCGCAGACTGGTCGCAACCTGCTCAAGAAGAAATCTGACGCCCTCTCTATGCGCTTCCGTCAGATCCTCCGCAAAATTATTGAGGTCAGTTGAAAGAGCCTGATAACTGAGTCTGTTCTCTGTGCGTTTTCTTCTTTGCCATCCTCTGAGTGGCTTCCTAAAGGTGGACTTCTCTTTTTTTTTTTTTTTCCTAGACTAAGACTAAGATGGGAGAGGTGATGAGAGAGGCGGCTTTCTCTTTGGCTGAAGCCAAATTTGCAGCTGGAGACTTCAGGTGAGACTCGAAGAAAGATTGTGATGTGATGGTGTGTTTGGCACTGATGCATCTGTAACGCCCGTCTGTAACTCTCCCCACAGCACAACTGTTATCCAGAACGTTAACAAAGCCCAGGTGAAGGTTCGAGCCAAGAAGGACAATGTGGCAGGTTTGTTTAAAAAAAATCTTCTAAATCTTTTTACTTCTTTATAATCACAGTTGGTGACACAGGTTCTTAAATATGCATGTTTTTCTTTTTTCTAGGTGTCACCCTTCCAGTTTTTGAGCACTACCAAGAAGGCGGGGACAGTAAGTCGTGTTTTGGTGAAATTCTTCTGTCTGTGTGGAGTGAATGGACAGAGCGTCCTCACCCTCGCTGTGTCTTGCAGGTTATGAGCTGACTGGTCTGGCCAGAGGAGGAGAGCAGCTCTCCAGGTTGAAGAGGAACTACGCCAGAGCCGTTGAGCTGCTGGTGGAGTTGGCCTCCTTGCAGGTAGAGGGCGCTGTTACAAATACACAGAGGTTCATTTAGCTCAGTGTGACTATTTCTCAAGTGAAATGAGCAATGGTGGAAAGTAATCTAGTACATCCACTTGAGTACACCTTACATGAGCAGAATTTTAGGTGTTTATTTATTTGTTTCCATTTCTTACTACATCATACTTCTACTCCACTGCAGCTCAGAAGAAAATACTACATTTAAATGACAGCATTTCTTGAAACCCTGTTCAAAACTTATGATCAGGGTTTAAAATTTGATGTTAGATTAAACTGCCCAAGCATAAAGTAGTTAAGTTTAGATTCATGTTGATCAGTGTCAACAAAGAAAAAATGCTGCTCATGTTTTAATGATCAAGAATAATTATCCAATAAAATAAAGTGTATTTATAATGGTAGTAGTAATAATAATAATAAACCCCTCTGAAAGAAGCTCTGTAAAAATGAGTGTGATAGATATTCTGACAACACATAGCCCTTTTTTGTGTCTGCAGACATCTTTTGTCACTCTGGATGAAGCCATAAAGATTACTAACCGGCGTGTGAACGCCATTGAGCACGGTAAGTTAAAACCCTTTCTCACTTTTTTTCTCAAAGAACTGAGTACAGAGACAGCAACTGCAACTCACCTTTGTCCATCCCTGCAGTGATTATTCCCCGGATTGATCGCACCCTCACCTACATCATCACAGAACTGGATGAGAGGGAACGAGAGGAGTTTTACAGGTCAGGACATTTTCTTTTTACATTTTTTCAAAAGTAGAAAAAAATAAACACTTTTTTTCTCAGTAAAGCGTTTCTCTGATTTGGACTTAATGTCCATGTACTGGCCCCCCTTACCTTCTATCGCTGACCTCATTCCCTCCTTTTCCAGGCTGAAGAAGATCCAAGAGAAGAAGAAGCAGCTCAGGGAAAAGACAGAGCTGGAGATCGCGGCCCGCCTGGCCAAGCTGGGCCCCATCGCAGAGCCCAGCAACATGCTGACAGAGGAGACGGACGAAGACCTGCTGTTCGAGTGAAGGCAGACCACCACCGACTTCACCCACCATCCTATTTATTCTGTGCCTCTGAGGCCGTGTCTATGTCTTTTCATGCGAGTGATGCAAGTTTTTTTTTTTTTTTTTTTTTGTGTACTTCTGTGATGATTTGTACTGTGTGTTTCCACATTTGTCACTGTACAGAAAGTGTCATCACACCTGGCTGTTCCCCACGCGGGAGTTGGGTGACTTCTGAAATAATCTTAACAATAACAGTATATTTATGTTTACACGTGGTTTGTGAGTGAAATTAAAAAAAAAATCATTCCACGTGATGGATGAACTTGTAGATATTTCCCCACTTAATTTAGAGACATCGCATGTTGTAAAGCTTAAAGTGGTTGTGGATCTTAAAAGAGGGTGTGAGTCAGTGTTGTAGAGGCCCGTCCCGCTGTGACCTCGTACTGCGGGGTTTGTTGTCACCTCATTTGAGGAGGTTTACCATTGTACCAGAAAATCCCTAATGTGCTCGCTTGCTGTAAAGCTTGGTTTGCAAGTCAACAAAGCCCTGCATTTCATCCAAATAAAGGAATTATTGATATCCAACCATTGCCTGGATTTCTTGGTAATATTAGAGCTACTACATGTTGCACCAGTCACCCCACGAGGTGTGGAATGGCAGCCATCTTGTACTTAGATGCTAAATTTAACACATTATTTGCAGTCACTGTAGAACTTTGCAAGTGTTCAATTAAATTTGTGCTGTAACCAGTATTCTCAGGTGATTTAAAAGGAGATGATGAACAATATAAACATTATCCACGTGTAATGGATTTTATTAACACGCTTTTCCAGAATTGTGCTCATGATTTAATAAATATCCTGCAAAGAAGCATCACTGTATTTGCCAGAGTTACACTACGTGATAAGAGGTTTCCTTCGTACAATACTGGTAACAAACCCCATCTATCTCAGCATTACTTTGCATCATGATCTACTGATAGTAATGATAACCAGCTAGAGACAATACCTTAGAGTTGAGGTCTGTTATCACAGCGTACAGGAGACGACATGAAATAATACTGACTGGTGTAGAGGACGTACCTCAAATCTGAGCAGGTTGCAGCACATTTTTTCTTCTGTGTTTCTGACTGGAAGACGTTACACTGCACTCACTCTAAGCACAAGTGCTTCTTATCTGTTTGGTACCTGAACATGTTTTGGCTTACTGCTTTACCAGGAAGTCATTTTATAATTGCAGCATTAACACTCCCACTTGAGTGTACTGTTTTGAACCTCACACACACAGATAATGTAACAATAAAATATTTCATCCTTTCATCTACAAAATATATATTTACAATTATAAATAACTATGAAGAATAAGATAGAAACATTTCTATTTGTTTGATAAATGACTTTGCATAAAACTGAGATCAACAAAAACCTTCATAAAACAAAAAGAAAAAAAAAACCCCACAGACACACGCCAACGAAAAGAAATGTAAGAAACTTGAGTCCATCCCTGCAACACGTGATAGAGATCACCTCTTTGATCACTGAAGAGAACGTGCAAGTGAAAATCCAGTGACACTCAGCACTGTCCATCTTTCATTCTTCAGTCTCTGGGAACGCTCATTCATCTCCCTCTACCCTGAGGCTCCCTGCGGTGAGGCCCCGTGACCTCCTAGCACAGCCAGGAGGTGGGCACCCACTGTGGCTCAGTGTCCAGCTTGTCTATCAGCCTGCGCAGCTCATGGAAAGCCTGGTCTGGATCCATGTTCACGATGGTCGCATCAAAGAAGTGGCCAAAATTGTGCTCCATCTCGCGGGCCTTTTCAATAATCTCCTTCAGCTCGTCAGGCTGTGGAAAAGGAGATGCCAGATTAGAGGGTGCTGACTCTACTCGTGATAGACATAAATAACAAATATAATATTTATAAGAATCTACTGATATAGCTATATATGTATATCAGAGTGCCAGGAATGAACAATCAGTGTTTACTATTTTCACCCTGATAGAGACCTTGTCTGGGTAAAACCAGACTGAAAAAAAAGGCTTTCAAAGGAACTTATTTCCTTCCAACAAATGCCTGAAGGATGTTTTCATTTCTTAAATACTTCATTTTGCTGGGAGATGTTCCCTTTGTTATGCAAATAACTGCATGCATGATGAACAAACTGTGACATTTACAACATGCATATTAATCACGAAGGCTGAAACACAATTTGTAACACAGGGTTACCTTTGGTGCTTTCCCCTCTCTGGCCAGCAGGGTGCGCAGTCGTTCCTGAGAAGGAGGAGCGATGAAGATGACATAGGGCTTGAGGTTGGAGGACCTCAACACCCGCAGCGACTGATGGGAGGAAGAAAAGGGACAACCATGAAATGAAAGGAAAGGCCAAAACAACTGGATTAAAAAACTACTAAACCAAGCTATCATGGCGTCTTCTTGAATGACTATAAAAAGTCTGTTAGAATTAATTATTTTCTACCAGTAAAAAAAACTATTTGAGATTTACATTCAGGATGTGAGAATGGTCATTATACTCTGGCCAAGCCACGATAGTTAAGTTCCAGACACAAGGCATGGAGGGCTTTGCAATTAACATGTCAGATAGAAACAATGCTGAGACTGTGACGCTCTCCTACCCTGGTGTGGAGGCAGAGCAAACAGATGCGTCCGGAGTTGATGACGTGTCGGACTGAGTCGGTGCTGGTGCCGTACAAGTTCTTTTCATATTCCCCGGACTCGATGAACTTCCCTGTCGCCAGGTCAGTCTCAAAGGCAGACCGACTCACAAAGTGGTACTCGCGGCCGTTCCGCTCATGTATCCTCGAGTTTCTGGTTGTGTCTGAGCCATGAAAGGAACAAAACATCAATTTGACTCACTTCAAAAGAAATTAAATCCTCACACTATCGCTAATGGAGATGTTCTATATACTAGATCTGAAGTCTTCTGGGATGCTTATCTGGAGTCATTTATTGTTGGTGGTGATTTGACATTTTGTGTCTCTGTGCTTTGACCAAGCTTGGACTCACGTGGGACAGCAACGGCAAACTTTTCGGGCTCAATGGACAGAAGCCTTCGCCGCAGCTCATCGTGGCCGCTGTTTGTAGGACCAATCAGAGCGATGGGGCGTTTACGATTGGCCGGCTGGTGATACAACGACATCTCCTCATAGGTCAGGATGTCATCGTAATCTGAAGAGACAGCCAAGCGATGGGTTACTGAAACATCCCTGAACATCATAACAAATCCTCTCCAGCTCTAGCGGTTCTGTTCTGTAAGTAATTCTGACCTTTGACCTCCCTTTCTTTAAAGATGGGAATGAGCTGAGAGGATTTAGGGATCACGTTTCACTCCATAATATTATTATTGCTGTTTGTGCACAGTCTTATGGAACAAAGTCCCACATTCAAATCTCTTAGCCACAGTAAAATCCTCACAGTCCTCACCGAGTAGATCCACCAGAGCAGTGTGTGTGTGTGTGTGTGTGTGTGTGTGTGTGTCTGTGTGTGTATTTGTATATCTGTACATATGTGTTTATATGTGTGGACCAATAACACCACAGGTCCCTTCAAGCCATTTAGGCACCTGCTGGTCACCTGTCGGTGTTTTCTCTGATCCCGTCTGTGAAGACTAATCTGACCTGTGACAAACGGAGTGTGGACAAGCTGCTGTGAGAGCCACAGGACATGTCAGCAACGTGTGGGGTTAATGCTGACAATGTGTGGATACTGCTAAATGAGAAGCGACAACAGGAGTTTTGTGGTTTAAGTGGGCAGCATCTTAATAGTGGTTGTTGAGGAGGAGGCACAATCGCAGACATGCAACCCGTCTGCTGATGCTGCTGAAGAGCTGCAGCCAGAAGAAAGAAATAGAAAAAGTAGAGTCTTACCATTATTTTTGCTCATGTTAGCTGTGCTCTTCTTCCTTTGTTTCTTGCTTTTCTTTGCACTCCAAAGCTTCCCTGCAAAAATGAGTGGAAGAAATAAAAATGGTGAAAGAAGTGGAAGACTGTTTGCATAAAAGGGGGTTATTACCTCACTTTGTTGTACCACAAATAATGTCTCTATGTGAGTTGGGGGGATGCAAAATTGCAAATTACATGCAAATTACATTTTGTATTTCTTGAGCACAGAGTGTATATTTCAAAATTTCACATTTACCTTGATGATCCCGATTCCTGTCTGTTATGGTTTTCTTCAAGGTCTCCCTCTGTTGCTGGAAGCTCTTCCCTGAAAGAGGAAAGCAAAGAGAAACACATCACTTTGAATATAGATCCAGATCTATATTTTATTACAGATTACAGATACAGATCCATTTTTTTACATTTCAAAATCCCTAATTGCAAGTTGGTATTCAGTAATTTCTTTATAGATCAAAGACTCTCCATACTCGGGGCGGAACAGACAAGAAAGGTGGCCACCTTTCCATTTCCATTCCTTAACCTCATTTTCTTCCAGCCACAACAGGCCTGGGCCAGGGAGTAATCGCAAATAATTCGTAGGTGTTTGTTTTAATCTGCTTGACGTGCAAGATCACCCATCTGGCACGTAAAGTTTCCTGCCAGGATGGTACAGACAGGTAATAGTCACAGTCACAGGCAACTTTCAAGTACTTGTGACTACAGTTACGAGTACTACTTGGGGTAGAATTAATAAGGAAATTGGCAACATATCACGAGAAGCTTGTATCAAGTATCACTCTTTATTTTGTGTATGTATCATGAATTTTACTTTGTAGAATGTTTTTAGAAAATACAAGCCTCTTAGATTTTTTTTGTTAAATGTCATTTACACACAACTGAATCAGCCTTTAGCCAGTTTCACCTCTCAGTGATGATTGATGTACACAGGCCCATTGGTGCATTATAACAATGTTGTTATCGGTACTGAAGTAACTCAAGAAAGTTTCAACACAGGCTCAAAACATAATTTAGGAAGATTACATTTACAATCCAAATGTGTGCACTGGCGCACTGGTTGGACAATTTCTAATCAACAAATTTATTCAGCGTATTCAGCATTATCACCACTGATGGAACAACTGTTTTATGAAACAACTGTCCTTGAGATGAAAACAGATCTTGTCCTCCGTTTATTCCCTGTACAGTATTACAGACTCTCATTTGCCTTCAGATTCTATTCTGATGCTCCATTTCTCACATTTTTGAGCCATGTGTACTGCTCAGGCTTGAAAATACTAAACAGGCTAAAAGCAAAAAACATGTAAGAGAATGAAGTTATTAAATATGCAACTTTATGTATTATACGTAGACATATCACATAATTTAGTTTATTAGAGTTTAGTTCTTCATATCATGTATAAAATATCAGCTGTATACAAATATAAAGAACACATTACAATCTAAGTTATAAATATATAATTATACACTTCACTATGCCTCTATATAATTCTTGTAGATGTTTTATATTGTAGGTATTCGTCCTTGCAGGCCCTTGTGAAGCAATAAACTATATATTGATATTCAGCCCTGGTCTGGTCTCTACCTGGAATGAGTCCAGCCAGGGGCTGGTTGTCCTCATCTCCGTCCCTGTAGGCCTGCCACCAGTTGGGGTCATCCTGGCTGATGACGTGGAGGATATCTCCCTTCTGGAAGGACAAGCCCAGCTCCCGACACGGCACGAAGGGGTCATCAGAGGGGTCGTAGTCAAAGTAAGCTCGTACATGCATCTGAGGACAGAGTTTACAACGTCAAGGTTGGCATTGCATGCATGCAGACAGGTGTTCTCCCCTCTCACACACACACATATCATTAGAGACTTACCACAGTCTGTCTGTGTGGGGCAGGTTTAATCTGGCAGCTCGGGATAAGGAGGAAGGTCAGAGTGCCGTGCATTTGTTGCTGATGGAAAAGATGGGAGTCAATGAATTAAACATGACAGAAATCACATTTCCATAAAACAATATTTTTTTTACTGGGGCCTCAAACAACCACTAAACAGTTGGATTATATTTTTAGAGTGCATCAATGCAACAAACAACTGCAATGTTTTTTATGTTACATTCATTACGTTACATCTAAATTGGAATAGTAAATGCAGCCAGTAGTAAAAAACACTGTGACCATGACGATGATCTCTTCAAATGGATGTATGTAAGTATGTGTCCACCTCACGATCTGTATTTGAAAGCGTTTTGCACTAAGAATGAAACCCACCCAACAACAACATATTATTATTTCTATGTTCATGAAACTAACTTTGCATTGATCTAGGAGTCAGTATGCACTGTGTGTGTAACCTAACATCACTAATTTTGAAGGAGCAGATATTTTCTAGGTTTCAAGACATTTTAAGAACATGTATGTAGACTACAACAAAAGTGGCTTCCCTTGAATTTGAATGAAGGTGCAACAGTGTATTTAAACTCTGGTGCTCACCAGTAAGTCGTGGACTTCATTGACGTGTTTCCCACGAATAGAGATCCCGTTGATCTCCAGGATCTCGTCTCCCTCACTGAGAAGTCCGCTGCTCTCTGCTGCTCCGCCTTTCACCACGCGACTCACAACAACACTGTCCATGTCGTTACGTACTGTTGCACCCTGATGACCATACACACACATACACACACACACACACACACACACACACACACACACACACACACACACACACACACACACACACACA
>JBAJHX010000031.1:7234167-7246215 GCA_037176925.1 Amniataba percoides | reverse complement strand
CACACACACACACACACACACACACACACACACACACACACACACACACACACACACACACACACACACACAATTCATACATCATAGATGACAGAGATGATCTCATAACACAAGCAGGATAATTAATATGTAAAGGAAACACCTAAAGCCACTCACCCATAATATCCTCTAAAATGACGGTGAACATCACTTTGTCAGTGCTAGTGTTTTTAAAAGCCTTGAGTTCACAGTGACAGGCACTGTTTCTGCCCTGTTGGTTTGTGGGTACACTGACAGTCACACCCAGAGGATAAATGCGAGTGGTGACAGAGGGGTCTTTTTTTTTTTTTTTACACACTTACACACAATACGCAGAAATGTACAATAAATAACACAATAGCATAGATTCCTAAGATCCATATGTATCCCAATGGCTCCTTTGTCCTTTTATTGCTTGTTTTTTTAAATAACTTTAGATAATTTGACAGCTGGGTAGATGTTTTTTCTATTTCCCTTGTACTGTAATTATACACAGTGCTGACTAGAGTTTTTGAATGTGTACACAACTACCCGTGTTTCTCATTGCCTCGCCTCTCTCAGTGGAGCTCTGCCACGGTGAATTACAAAATACACAAGTTCATTATGAATGGTAAAGCAATTCAAATATCTGTGTGGCTAAAAGTATAGAAAGACGTATGCACAGACATACCAGGTGGTAATAGTAGTGACTCAAAATGACTAATAGTTGGCATCTCACCAGCGGAGTGTCGCGGGCCTTCTCCAGTCGCACCAGTTTAACCGTCTCTCCGAGGTACTGGGTCACATTTTCCTCTGCTGTCTCCTGCACCGCCACACTGTCATGGGCCTGCATTAGTGCCTGCCACATTAAACAAACACAGAGACACACATAGAGACAAATAGTACGCACATACAGAAATGTTTCACACAGACAACACACAGAAACAGACAGTAAAAGGCATTGTGAGGAAAAGGGAATGAACACATGAATGACTCCTGACTGTGTCTGTATAGATGTTATCGATCGTTATAACGAGTTTGGCTGACATGGAGACAAATGATCATAAACCATATAGCATCACACATTTATCAAGTGGTTTGTACTTGTCAGCATGAACTGATGAAAAAGACGATAGAAAACAAATTTTAAACATACACCTGCTACCAGAGGCCTACCTGCCCCCCCAACATCTTTTTTAACAAGACCAGTCAGTGAACCCACCTCCAAGCCAGAAATAAAACAGATTGCTCCATCACTTCATTTAATGTGACAAGCGCTCTGTACCCCACAATTAATAACCGTCGGTCCAAATTAGTTTCTCTATCCTGCGGCAGAGGGGACCTGAGAGAGCGGAGGCCGGGCTAAGCTTTGGCGAACACACAATCTGTCTTAATCTCCCCCAGCATTTAAGAGTCAGGATCCGCCATCAATCATCCAACACCTTTGGCTTCCCCGCAAGTGAGGAAACTGCGTCCTAGAAAACGGTGAAAGGGAGACAGGTGGACTTGAGGGGACCCCTGTTCCTCTCACACATGTACCTGTCTGCATTGGTTTTGGGTATGAGCTTGTTTACCTGTGCAGACTGGAGGCTGACTCATGTGATCCTCTGCTCCCTGCAGAGAAACCAACATAATCTGTTCCGCTTTTTGTTTGCCTCCGGGCAGTCTCACATCGCATCGGGCAGTCTCACCCCCTCCAGCTGAGTGGAGGGGTTCACAGGCCAGTGGGTGAATTGGTAGTTCACACGGTCGCGTGGGTCAAACACAAGACCCCCGGCGCTCCCCCATCGGGACCCTCAACCATTAAATCACGGCAGAGTCATCTACCTCGGGTCGTTTCTCACCTTACTGCCTCTCTAATGGACAATGACAGTCTGATAACGTGGCTGCATAGTTTTTTCTACAGACAAATCACTAAAGCTTGAGCTGATAAATGTGTAGTTCAAGCCGCTTCAGAGCAAAGCAACTTCAGTATCTGATTCTTTTCATGTCAACATGCAAAAGGCCCAAGATATCCGAAGATGAGGAGGTGACCGAAACGGACTCCTTACACAGCTGCATCTGTGAAAGATGGAGCACGTGGCTCACCTCTAATCTCACTCACATCATAACTGCCCAGTTAGTCAGCTGAGCCCACAGCAACCTTGGCAATGTAGCGTATGACCCTTACTCAGCAGGAGAAATTGCTCATATGTGAAGATTAGAACTTATAGGACAGATATTTCATCTCTTTGCTTTGCTAACTGTCATTTACACCAACTTTAATTATTTGGTTTTGAACATAAAATATGCTGAAACTCCTCCTCACTGCTCGATTTATCCAAGTTAATATCACCATGTAATTACATTATTTTAACATCTTTTATATCTGTGGAAAACAGATCAAGCAGTTATATCTTCGGACTCTGACAGCATCAGTGTATTTAAGAGACGCCACCACCTCGTCAGCAGGACAATTTTTCATCTTAAAGAGAAACGTCATTAAAAGGTTTAATTACACAACTGTACATCATTACAGAGGAATAGTAAACTCAAATGTCAAAACTGCAAATGTCTAAATGTGCGCGCCGTCTTCGACACAATCACTCAGGACATAAACCAGTAAGACCTTTTACATCTCTCGTTGCCTTTTTTCTTAATTAAAGAAATTCACAAGAACTCTGTCTCAAAGAACGCACCAATCATGCTTTCTCATTACCGAGAGAGCTGACCCACATTACTCCCTCATTTACATAATGGCCTTTCTTGAGACCCACTAGCTTAATCTTTGGAACAAAACACAGACTGGGTGACCTTGGGAAAAACTGCCAGCTGGGCAGTGACTTTACATTCCTTTAAATAACTAATTATAATAACGAATAATAATGATAACATATAAAAGTAGATAGATAAAAAGATAAACACCTCTATCTGTAAAGAAACATCTGTCCAGCCATAATGTTCTTGACCAGCAAATTCCTGCCAACTACCAACATGACATGACCTTGTTACTTGTGACCCTCATAAAGTGCCTACTTTCTATAAACATCCTGATGGAGCAATCTTCCATTTGGTCTACTTTTTAACTCGGCATATATGATGGCACAAGGCAGCAAACTGAAACAGTCCTTCAATTGCCTTTGAGCTGGTAAGCCAGTAAGTCCCATTGTTACCTGCCTTTATCTGAGGTCAGTTATATACTTAACCCTGACCTCTGACCTCCCAGTGGAAGGTGCAAAAGACACAATTACCGTATTGGAATAAGTACAGTATATATCAATCAAATTTCCAGAACTCCAATTACCAGCAGATTAACTAAATAAATGAGTTGGTTTGTGAGCTAGACAGCTGAGTCTTACTGTCTCATATATTTTAATATATTATAATTCGAGGGGAGATAGTCACAGCTGGCAGGCCGACATCTGACCTGGAGATGAGGATTGGTGAGCAGAGCTCGCAGCTCCAGACCCTCCTTCTGCTGGCTGGACTGGAGAATCTTCTGAACCTGAACATAAACACAGACACAGAAGTGAGGTAAATACTTGCTCTTTCAAAGAGCTATAAAATGGTTGACCAAGTAAATGAACAAAGAAAAGTTTAGTACCATCTTTTTATTTGACTTTTTTAAGACTTTAAACACTTACTAGTGACAAAAATTCTTAACAAATCAATATAACTGAGTAAAATGTTGACTTGGTACTCTCTGTTGGTGCTTGTTGGATGACTGAACAGCTTCAGAAACCCTGTGTCCAATAATTTCTGTAATTTCCCAAAAACAACAAACCAACATCTACACCTACTTCACACCACCACTTGTTCACTGTGTGAAGGTCAGAAAGGAGCCAGTGCTTGAACTGCAGCTTTTTTCCTCTTGTTTCGTTTGATTTTGTGTTTAGTGGTTTCGAATGCAAAACCTGCAGTGTGAGTTAAAATGTCTAATGTATTTAAATAAAATGTAACCATTAACCATACACTAACATCTGAGAAGCACAAGACCCCGACATATGATGGATAAGCTGATGCCCTCGAAAGGAAGCATCTCTCTAGCACCCAACCTCACAGAAAAACTTTTCACGCATAAATTCCATTTATACTCAAAAATCCCATTTTAAATATTGACAAAGCTCTTGAAATGAATATGATGTCACCCTGACCTTGAACTTATTTCATAATTATGCAAAATGCTTTCTAACTGTGTAACTTTCTAACTGTCAGCAACTGGTGCAAACCATTTTTTCATCTTACACTAACTTTTATACCAAAACATGATTATCATTTTTCTTTGTAACAAAGTTGGATACTAAGCCTAGAACCTTGACTGGTTGTATCCTGACCCTACATACATAGGAACCCATTTTGTCTTGTTACTTTAATAAAACAAATCATATGACAATCTGTATCCTCGCAGAGTTGCTGCAGTACGGTCGTACTTGGCTACCAACTAGTAATTCACAGCAGGGTTTCACATTTCACACAGAAAAGTGCTCCATATTCACTTAGCTGTAAACCGACTTGTTAAGTTCTGGCTGTTACACTCGCAAAAAAAAAGGATTCATTGTTATGTTGTGTTTACACGTGAATGTTGTATTCAGTCAAACTGAAAAAGCATAAACTTTGAAAGCACCTATCTGACCTAGAGCACATTACACTTCTCTTCCATGGCTTTTCAGTCTTTCCATTCTGCTTCATATGTATTCTTTCCTCTCTGTTCTCCCCTGTGACATGGTTCTATTTTAATCATTTGGTTTATGAGATTCATTTGGTGGGAAGAAGCTATTGTCTGTGGCTTGGACCGTGTCCTCAATCATGACAGCAGGCATTTTTGGTGTCTTGTTACTCCGTCTTTCTGCCTCTTTTTTTTCATCTCCTGTTTGGAGCTTAGTTCATCTATTACCCTAATCGAAGCTCTCACTAACAAGTTGACGCACTTTTCCACCCTCCCCCCCTTCCAGTGCTGCGCCTCGACCCACACTGCTGTAAGCTGCTGGAGTTTCTTTTTCTGGCTGCCCAGATCCTGGCCTCCTTCCTGCGGTGTGCTGCAGCATTCAGCCAGCACCGAGGGCTGCTGGGAGATTAGTTTACCCAACAGCCTATATGAGTGTCACACAGCACAGCCACTTAGTTTAGACACACACTGCAGCTCAAACTATTACCTGTTGTTAAGCGCTTCGGAAGCTGTGGGTGAGCGTACACACTGATTTACTGTATGCAGGAAGACAACGTGTCATGTATGACAACATGTGAAGAAAAATAGATCATCTCACCCCTTCCATCCTCAAACCGACCCTGTGAAGACTGGAATACCAACTCTGTTGCAGCACTGCTCTGTGTCCTTTGAATGAACTCTGCTCAGCTCGCAGCAGCATGTTTTGTAAAAACAAGGCTGGGCTGACTCTTACACATCTAGCTATCAGCTACAAAAAATATATATATCACATTGCACCAGTCTGGGTGCACTGAAAAGCTTGTATTACATTGGCTCATGTTATACCTATCAAACGTTGACATTAATCCTAATGAAGTGCCTGTTGTGGGTGTAGCCTGTCATTGTTCTACAGAGCCACTACCTAATTCAGAGCAAACTATATCACAATTTCTGTCTTTTTACAGGGCTAGCTTCTGTGTGACAGGCTCAGTGTGCAGAGGCTCGGCTCTGCAGGGACACAAGTCAATTACTGTGGCTTTGCTAGCCAGTCCAGCTAGCTTGTATTTTGCCAACGATGAAGTGAGGTGTGGCACACTCCCACCCACTCAAACCTGGATACTGAGAAGGTTTCTTGCCCCAATGTCGCTCTCTTATTTAAATTAGAGACGGCAATGGACAGGGAATAGACATAAAAATAAAAAAAGCAGACGTTTTACACAATAAATTTCTAAACAAATTGTGTATGTGCATTTCTCCTTTTCCTTCCTTATCCGTCTTGATTGTAAAGAGCATCTCCATGTCATCTTATCCTCTTGTCACCCTAATTTTCCTATTCTAAATTTTTCCACCCTCTGCCTCTTTAAACATTTTCTCCAAACTCACTCAATTTTCATGCATGACTGGGATCCAACAAATCCCTCATTTTTGTTTTCACTCACCTTGTTAACCACAGGACAATTTACATTTCCTAATTATTCAGACTGGCATGGCTGTCTTTTGTAGAATTAATCATCACCTCAAGGAAAGATTTTTCATGCTTTGTTGAGCTTGTTGAGATACTTTACTCACAGAGGTACTTGCCTCTAAACAGAAGCTTAACAGGGTCCAAACCACAAATTGGCGAGTACAATCTAAGCGCCTTTATGCCTGTATGCACAAACTCTCCTCTGTGGAGACCACTGCTAGTCTCATGAGGTATGAAATTGGTTTTGTGGCATGGTTAAAAATGTATAAAAAAAAGTGAGTTATTTGTTATTCTGGGTACAAGTCAGTCTATTTTCTCTGATTCACTTTCTCCTGGAGCTGTGGATGCTAAAACCACCTACAATTACAAAACTGTAAGACCCAGCTGTATAAACTACGTTTACATGTACTACTGCAATACCAATAGCAAGATTACCACTGAGCTCAAAATTTTCCATAACTTTTCATACTGCAGCAAAGTCAGAATGCCTGAAACAATTTGAAATTTGTTTCCTGCTTTAACAAGCTGCTTCAAAACACCCATTACGCGTACCTCCAGGCAGAGGTCCTCTGCTTGTGCTGTGAGGGCTGAGGTTGGACTGACCCTGCTCTTCTGCTGGGATACAGCGCTGTAGATGGTGTAGGCATTCCTGAAGTCCTCCTTGGCAAGGAGCTGCATTATCAGCTCCACATCCTGTTGGCTCTGGGCATCAGTCAGGCAGTGCTGCGCCAACTTCAGAGCCTGCAGCAGCTCCTCCAGTTCTGGGAAAGAGGCAGAGAGGGCAATAAACAGAAACACAAGAGCAAAACTATAAAAGCCAGGAAATGTATATTCCTTTATCCAAGGTTTCCACCAGCACTTTCTATCTGCATTTGACATACTGATACCAAACTGTTGTCTAAGGCTTAAGAGATGTATAGCCACAACAAGGGTGAGCTGGCACTTCCTAACATAAATATTTTTCTCTGGAGGATGAAAATGCAAATTTCCATCTCATAATATAAGACAAGATTAATGTGTGCACTTAATAATGTGATTTTTTTATGTCTTTTGGAAAGACAAAAGACATTGGCCCTCGAGTCACACTGATTTTGGCCCACTGCTTTCTGCTGTTAAGGTACAGACCTCATATAAAGACTGTTAAACAGAGTTGTCAACTTTCAGAGCAATAAAAATGTCCATGCACACACCTCCTGTATGTCTGACAGGTGAGTAATAGGCCAGTAGGACCTTAGCAAAAACTGTGTGTTCTTTAAGGGCCACAGCAGGACACAGACCAGTATTCAGTGGTTGTCTTTTTCTGGGGAGAATTTTCTCCTCCGGTGATGTGAAGAAATCCAACTGTGGGTTTCTGCAGAGGAGGTCTGGAACTGTGCTCCTGTGCCACCTGTGTGCCTGTGAGTCTTCATTTGTATTCAAGTCAGACTCTGACTTTTGTTCAAGGGCTGTTGCAGTGTTTACACAGGGGATTCACCATAGGAGACAGTATGGATACGTTTTATAAGATTCACTTTCTGCAGAAATCCACACTCAACAGTAATGTTCATTATGTATTAGACTGATGACCGATGAGCAGATTTCACAGTTGAGACGCCCAGACTGACCCAACACCAATAACTATTAAAATGATTGTAGGGCTTGTAGGGCTATAAACTACATTTCAAACTTTCCTGACCATGCAAACCCTTGAATATTATCATCACAATTACTCAGAAATTATTCTATTTATTATCTGCTGAAACTTATGGGCTCTGTGTTAAGAACAGCACACTGACCAGTAGAAATGGTGGACAGGCCCTAAAACACATCACCTCCTCCACTACTACCCCCTGCTCTGCCAGTCAATAGTCATTGTTTTGACTCCTTTTGTTTTCAATTATTTTTTTGTAAAACCTCACAACTACCTATTCTTCTCAGGGCTTGAAAATCCTCCTCTCCTTTGTAAGCTTCTGTCCTCCTGCCTTCCTCTTTGACCCCCGTAAAGGCCCTCTAACTCTCACTGCCCTCCTCCTCTCAACTCACCGGCTACAGGATCCTGGGTGCATGTGTCTTTGGTGGCCTTTTCCTTTGCCTCGAAGGTGGGATTGTCAATGCCCACCTTGGGGTTCTGCGACAGCTTCTTGAGCCTCAGCGAAGCATTGGGGTCGATGTCGTGCCTCCCCCTGCCGTCCTCCTCTCTCCTCTTCCTCAGCTCCTCCTGGTAGTGCTGGATCCTCTCCATGTGGGCGCTGCTGTGTGGAGATTTGACAAGGCTACTTTCCTCCCCCGGACAGTCCACTGCCCTCTCCCTGTGGCTCTTGGCCTGACCAGAGGCCTCTTGCACATAACCGTTCATATGGGACATGATCATCCTGCTGTTGCTGCGTACGGCCCAGTCCAGCCCCAGAGCGTTACGAAGCACTGATGCTGACACTGTTTGAATCAGAGGCCATAGCACGCAGGCGGAGAATGTAGTCCTTTATGTTCTTTCTGCGATCTGTCATCCTGAAACAGAAAGAGAGTTAGAATCTCCTTTTATTTTGAATCCATTTTCATTTATCTTACTTCAAGTAAGTGTTTACATGATAAATAAAGTAAAATATTTTAAAACATGCCATTTTTTAAAAAGGACATAAAGATTATTTTAAGCAAAGTTCAGAACCATAAGCAAGGTTAGGATTCCTTATTTTTGTTGTACTTTAGAGGTGGTGAAGAGCATTTTATTTATCAAAATATGTTAATGTTCCTCAATAAGCTGTTGCATTTTACAATAGATTTGAATGTATGTTACAAATAAATGTTTCTCTCTCTGCTCCAGCTGGCTACCTGCTGATCTATCACACCACTAATCTAACTCTTTACATGGAAAGCTCTCTAGCCTCAGTCACCTGAAATCCCTTCAGTTCAGCCTCATCCAACCATTTGCTTGGGTACACCTGTCCCTAGCTGTCCCATCCTCATGAACCGCTTAATCAAAATATCCATCTGTAGCCAATGTACATATGCCTATGAAAATATACTGCATTTGACTGCGCTGCCTGACAATCCATCTACTACTACGTCTTCTGCCACTGTGATTGATGTGGATTATGATCTATTTTAAGAAAGCTACCTACATTAATCTGGATTACCAAATTTGGTAGTATGACTGGCAGATTTTCACCAGGACTTTACGTTAGCTCGGTTTTTGAAAAAAAAAAAAAAATATATATATATATAATTTAATTTCTATGACAGAAATTTTGCAACTATAGTCACTGAGTGAGAGTTTTTTGTGCAGGCCAAAAACGGGTTATCTAGAGAGCAACGTCCTCATCTTTCACATAATGACATTAGCCTCTGTTTAAATACCAAGCGGTGGCTTAGATCAGGCTCTCTTTCTCCCAAGCTGCTATGGATTAAATACACTGCACACTTTATACAAAACTGTGTTCACATTTACTGAAACCAGAATTGAGACAAATATATTAACCTGCATGTTAAACTGCCCTAATTAAAACTCAAGACCAATTTTCTGTGTGTACGGAGACAAACCCTCAATTATTATACGACGCTCATGTGTCTAGCCAGCGATACACACGTCACCTACTACCTCATGGCAGCCCTCCCCCTCTTCCACCTACCTCCTGCAGCTAATTACGTCTGGCAGGTCTACACCCGCAGCTCTTGGTCCAAGCTCCCATACCCCTCCCCTGCGGAAGCATTTAGCTGCGTTTAGAGTAGCAGTGTATGGCTGACAAACAGCAGAGACAGCCAGCGGGCCATCTGTTCCTGTGGGCTTAATTAAGCCTGGGATCTCATGCCCTACTCTAGCAGCACTGCAAGGGATGCTGGGAAGGGACAGTGAGACCTGGGTAGGAGAACGAGAATGAATGGAGGTGCACACACCCACCTAGACATAAACAAGTGAAAGAAAACGAGAAATTAAGTTCAGGGCCTCTGTGAGAGTTGGAGAGGGTGTTAATATGCCTGCGAAATCAAATAAGACCTAATCATGTCATGTGATGTCTAATTAGGCGCAGACAATCCGGCTCATGCCAGCAAGCCCACTGACTGAATCAGGTGAGGTGACACTGGACAGCCAAAAATACAAAATACTCACAGTATAACTGACTGAGGAAGGTTTGACATGAGATACTCCAGGAACAATGATACAGCCTCAAAAAAATATGGAAGGATCTCTGTGGACTCTACATCGCCTTTCATGCCGCTCACTCTGACGTACAATAAAACCAGATTTCATGAGTGAAAATACTGCTGGACTATCCTCCTTTAATGGCAGCTCTGTTACTTGACTTATGCACAAAATGACTCTTCAGCAAAAGTAATGTTCAAGTCACTGAAAACAGCTCTGGTGAGATTCATCCACTGAGGAAGGGCAGGGGATTTGGTTGAAAATAGGCCAGTTATATTCAGTATCAACTAATCCATTGACCATTTTCTCAATCAACTAATTGGTGCATAAAATAATGAAAAATATTGATCATTGTCTCCTACAACACTATGGCGATGTCCTCAAATACTTTATTTTGTCCACAACCCCAAAGATATTCAGTCCACTGGTCTAGAGGACTAAAGAAACCAGACAATATTCATGTTTTAGAAACTGAAATCAGAGAATTTGGACATTTTTCTTCAAAAGATTACTCAAAATAATGAACTGATTTTCAAAACAGCTGCAGATGACTTTAATAGTTGACAACTCATTGATAAATTGACTAGTTATTGCAGCTCCAGTTGACAGAAATCTGGAAAATGCTTCCTCACAGTGGTTGGTTTCACCACACTTATTAAAGACCAGTAAATAAAAACAATTATTATAGTTAACCCTGGCAGGGGCATGCCCTTAGATGGCACACTTCACACATTATAGTAATATTATGTAAAGACTAATCAATCTTTTCTTTGGAACAATTTCTCCCATGTATCCTAATAAATGATTACACATGGAGCATCCTTATGTTTGTGTCTTCACATCATAACTGCAGGCTAATCTGAGCAGCAAATAGATCAATAATCCACTCAGTGAGTTATAGATTTCAAAATATCTGCTCAGAAAACTTACAGCTCCAAGTAAGCAGCTGCAATTTGTTGAGCTACCCTCCATTTTAAGTCTGTTATCACAAACCCTTTGAGTCACACTGATGAGTGTCGGTGGGTTTATTCTCCAGCAGCAGACCTCCAGCTATAATTAGCTCCATGTTATCTGTGAGGGGAAAATGCTAAACAGACTCATACATTAGTCACAGCTCTGTGGTTTAAAACGAGCAGCTGCGGGCTTGACTTGAGGTAAAGTTAAGCTAAAGTAGTTCAAAATCAATAACGGGGAGGGATAAAAGCAACTTTACTATTGTTTACGGATAATTAGCTATTTTTTGAGCAGCTTTACAAAGGAGCGGTGGTTTGGCACATTCACGTACAGCTGCGACACACTCAGAAACCCACTGAATTCAAAGAGTAAAGTTGAAGTTGTGTTAACGCAACAGGCAGCCCCGTTAGCTTCGTAGCCGGGCACCGCTAACTGCGTAGCTCCGCGCAGGCTGCCCCGTAACAAACGGCGGGGACTCACCACTTCTAACGCAGCCGGATGAATGGGTTTGAGGCCACAGGCGGTATTCCTTCATAATCCGAATCCCCTTAACCCTCCAAGTGGAAATGCTCGCACTCGGTCGGTGAGAAGGAGCAGACGGGTTTCTGCCGGTGTTCACGGCGCCGCGCTCCGCCGCCGCACTGACTTGTGTCCGGGCTCAGTCGGGACGCTTGTGGCCATTGCTGCTGTTTTGATCCGTCTCCCTGGCAACAGCGCGGCTCCACAGCGCCCCCTCTGTGTCGCACACGGAACTACCACATCTCCCGCTGTGTCATTTTAACAGTTTTAAAAGTAGGCTACACCTGACTACGGAAGTGCAGAGCTGCCAACCCCTAAAATATTTTAGGCTCATAATCATGTAATTACATGATATGTATCATGTTATAACGTGAT
>JBAJHX010000031.1:7217602-7234053 GCA_037176925.1 Amniataba percoides | reverse complement strand
CATGATACATATCATGTAATTACATGATTATGAGCCTAAAATATTTTAGGGGTTGGCAGCTCTGCGCTTCCGTACCTGACAGCACTTTTTATTTTATTTTATTTTAATTGAAGCACAAACCGAAATCATGTTGTTGTTAAAGTTCTGATGACACCTCACTGAATTGCCTCTGTGAAATAAACTCAAACTTGCAAAACACTGCTGCCTCACTGGTGTTATATTTCTATCTGAATACTATTTCTCAGTTTCATTTATTTAAGTCTTCTGTTTTATCTTATATACTGTCTTCTATCCCTATATCTTGACCTTTAGCCATTTTTACTCGTGAGATTTTCTTTCAGCAAATTTCTGAGGATCGTTAGAGGGAGCGTGTGACTTCATTGCTCCGTGTAATCGTTGTGCACATGGAAAATAACAAATATTGTAATAGTAGTCAAATAAAAAAATAAAAAAATAAGTTGCTATTGATTTGGTGGGTTATGATATGAGATACACTTTAAGCCAGTTTTTTTTTTCTTTAACAAAGACTGCAGAATACCCTCTTTTAGAGAGTTGTCAGTAGTGGAGTCAGCAGGGCCTTTTTTCCTCTGCTAGGACAGTCTCAGTCATAGTCCATGTTTTTTCCTGCCAGCAAGAATACTGTAAACCTTCTGAAAACCCCTGAATCTCCCCAGCCTTTAAAAAAAAATTGCCGTCCCACAAGCTCGGCTGTTTGTTTACGTGCTTCTCTCCTTGTGGTTACTTCCTCTCTATTCACTTCTCTGTGCTGGACCACCACCTCTCTCTCTCTTTCCCTCCAGCTGTTGGTGCCTCAGTCCAGATGTTTTGGATTTGGATCTTGGCCCTCCAGTGAGATTTAGACTCTCCCCTTGTCTCTCCCACCGCTCTGTGTTTGTTTCCTTTCTCATACCTGTATGAATAGTGCTCTTGACCTTTGAACTGGTGGAGAGGAAGGTGATGGGCTCTGGTCAGTTTTGCAACACCCGGAGCTCCTCAAAAGCCACACAGATCAATATTCTTCATACCTGTTACAGTCTTTTTATAATGCTGTCCCCCCGATTGTTCTTACTATTATCCTACTATTATTTTCTGTTCTCTACACACCTATTGCATGTTTGTTCATCCTGGGAGAGGGTCAGTCCTCTGTTTTTCTTTCTTAGGTTCTTCCCTTTTCCCTCCATTAAAGGGAGTTTAGGGGAGCCTTTCCTTATCTGAATTGAAGGTCTAAAGATAGAGTGTGTCATATACTGCACATATTGTAAAGCACCTTGAGGTAGATGTGTGATAATGGGGTATATAAATAAAAATGTGCCTGACTCAAAACCTGCAACGCAACAAGCAAATGCAGCCCTCGTTATATAAACTTAACAGAGCAAAATAATTAGTACAGTACATAAGTACTGGACTTAGTTCATTTCCAGCACTGACTAACAGCGAGCATTTCCAGGACCCCTCAGTTAATTCTGATTTGACCTTTTAATATTTCCCTCAATGTTTCCTCACACATGGCTGAAAAAACAATTATCACGAATTGCGTCACGTCTACCTTTTTCAATCCCAGCGGCCTCAGCGAGTTGAAGTGTCTGTTGTAAAATTAGAAACTCGTGTAGCAACTGAGAGATAAACTGTATGTTAAATCTCTTGTTACTCTGTCAGCGCATCCTGTATTAAATAAACACACACTTCTTGCACTCGAGGGCGTGAAGAATTTGCCGTTATTTTCTACAATCATCTTCATGCTGATCCCCTTACAGTCCACACATTTCACACACATTCACATAAATGAATTTAACTAAGTTCTTGTCACAGCACTATTAATCATCACCAACTAATGGGATCTACTGTCATTTCACCTTGCAGAGCAGAACAGAAACTGTCTAATCTCATGCAGCCTCAGAAATATCTACTCCAAAGCCTGAAGCTGCCTTTTTCCTGCTGTATTTTCTATTAAGTTAATCCTTTCTGACACCTCTGTGCTTAACCTCTTTTTCCTCATTAGGCTCTCTCCTGCCAGTTCCCGATTCTTAAATACTTACCTTCCTAGAAAGACAGACAGTTAAAACCTCTTTTGCTTTGCAGTGATTCATTCCAATGCAGCTGTTTTTTCCTTTTTTTCCCAACCTAAGGAGCAGCAGTGGATGAAGTACTCAGATACGTCACTTAAGCAAGAGTATTATTAGAAAACACATACTCATTCTGCATTAAAATGTCCCCTGTGACTGACATTTAGCTATTTATGACTAGAAGCTTTATACTGATGCATAACACACTGTTACAGTAGCCAGTTTCATCCAGTGGTTCTTAAAGTAGAGGTCAGGTCACCTTCGAATGGTCACACGGTTAATCTGAGGGAACGTGAGATAATTGACAGATTTAACATCTTTGGGCAGCCGACAGTTAGTGTAAATCAAACCATGTGAGAGGATTAGAGAGGAAATGTCTCTTTGTGTTTGATGGAACTGCAAACAACTCGTAGACAGAATAATCTCAAACTCACAAGGAATCCAAACTGGACACTGCACTGCTTTTGTATAAATATACGTATATATAATACCACAGGCTTTTGTATACACACTGAAAAGGAGCTGCTGTCACATACAAGTACAGTTAAAATTACATTTCCCTCTGAAATGTAGATAACTGCAAATATAAAGTAGCATAAAAAGGGAATATTCTAGTCAACTGTATTAAACATACAACATGACTACTGTCATTCTGCTACTACTTAAGTTTTTTTCTGATGAATAATAGCTTTTCATTTTGTGGTTAAACACACTCACATTTGGGAATTCTTTGATCCTTTGCTCATGGACACCGGTGAAGGTTGGTAAGGACTGTTACTCATTCATTCAAAATCTTTGCACTTCTTTCTAACCTCCACCTACCAAAGCTTTGGTACCAAAGAAGAAAATCACTGTTTTTTCTTTAGATATATTTTATTAAAAAAGGAAACCCAACAAGAACTTTTTTTACATAATGATCAAGGATTTTTATTATCTTAGTCTCTTTCATCAGTTTCATATCATTACAGAAAATGTTATAGTACAGCGTTGTTCAATGTCTCCTCATTGCTTAATAATTTCCTTAGGAGTGCTGGTCACATATATCTGTACAATATGGTTCTTATTTTTTCTGTACATTTTTTGTGAAGTTGGTTAAAAAGGCTGTCAGCACTTAAAGAAGCTGTTTCTTTTCTTTCTGTTTTTTTTCTTAAATAGTTGATCAAATAAAAGATTATTTTTCCAGGTTCAGCTCGCCCCTGGGGGGGGTTCGGGGCGGAGTTTACACCCGGTCACCGTGAATATAAGGAAGCTTCAGGGTCTGGGCAGACTGGGGTGTGCCCCCCCACCTCCCCATCCCAACATCACCTCTTCCCTGCCCAGGCATTTGGCACTGCGCACATAAACAAGACTCACAAGATAAACAACAAGCAAAGCTCTTTGTGAAGCCATTATGATGCATACTAATGAGAGAAAAACAGAAGTGTCACCTTGATGGGCGCTCAAAAGAGGAAGTGGTCTTGATGTGCCCCCTCTTCCTCTTAGCTGAGCACCATGGGAAATCTGGAGTCTTCCTCAATGTTTTCTTCATTTTCAAAAAACAGATTATTTTTTTCCACTAAAGATGAGAAAATAATAATTTTCTTTTTTTGTCCTGGCAGGCACCTACAGCTGTCTATTAAAATGCTACTGCTATAGATAAGGTCTAGCATTGAACACACAAAGCAATTGCAATGAAAGGAACAAAGTTGCCTTAATATAATAATGATAATAAGAAGAATAATGATAATAATAATAAGAATAATCATAATAATATATTACAGAATAAATCTCTTTTTATAATTAGATTTTTTCATTAAAAGTTATATTTTCTTTGTTTGAAATACTATAATCTTTTTAAATTAATTTTTTCATATGTATCTAGGTTGTGATCAAGATGTTGACTATACCTCAACGTTATCCAAATCAATAAAAACTAGCTGTGCCGTTGCATATTACAGAATAGTCAATGATATGTGGACATGCACCGTGAACCACCCATTCCAACCCTCGCTATATGACGCCGACGCTCCGTCCCTCCGTGATGACATCATAGCCGGCCGATGACCATGACGTCCACCACCTCGCCCTTGTGCAGCTCCACGTATTGCTCTGTTTTCGGAGGTAGCATCAGGAGCCCGTTAGCACTGCGCATGCTCATCAGCCTGCTGCTCACCTGGTTCCCTGCAGCAGAGAAGCAGAGGGAGGGGGGTTTGGGTTTAAATCAGGAATGTAACCCACAAAGGAAATTGGGGATTTTCTTCTTTTTCATACCACTGTGATGAAACATTATTAAAACGGTCATAAATTCTGTTAACTTTTGCAGTTTGACCTTTTAGTTATCTTTAATTTTCCATTGTCAAACTGGCACATATTGAAAGACCACAGAGGGCAAGTGCTTTAATCAGTGCCAGAAGCAGGGAACTGGTGAACTAATGTTGAAAAATGTTAACCCTCAGTGCATCTATATAAAGTAATAGGTGTAATCAATCTACTTTATTATAGCTGCCCGGATGAAGATCTTTGAGGTTTCGACTGGTCTGTATTTTAAACCATTATACCCTAAATTAAGCCTTTTAACTTAACTTTTTCTGTGTCTGTAAAATGTTATCTGTTGTGGCTAATGCACAGAAAATGCAACACATATTTGCAAAGAAAAAAAGTGAGGTGTATTGATGTATCTTCAGTTCATCTGCAGTGATAAAGTAATGAATTAAGCCGTCGCAGTGAATTTTGGAACTGGCTTTGATCGCGGTACCTGTGCTCTGTGCCCACGGCAGAGGCTCCTGGTGATGCCATGTCAGAATGCAGCGGTGGTATTCAGGGCGAGGGTCCAACTTCACATCACAAGACAACTAGAAAGAAAACATTCAGCGCAAGTTATAAAAATGTTTGTCGAGAGGTCATCGTTTCACCGTGGAGAGTTGTCTGTAATTCCTAAAGATAGTTGCACAATTGCAATAAAAGCTGAGGGTGATTCATTGAAATAGAAACATACTACATTTAATTTTAAATGATTTCCTAGAATCCTGGCTGTAGTTATATTGTCCTGTTTCGGTACATATGCAGGCTAAAGTAACAATAGGTTTCTTGGTCGAGCGCAGACTGTCACACACTTTGACTGCGCTGATGAGCTGAAACCTGTGCGTCTTACAATAAAGTTGCTACTTATGCTGCGAGTTTTGACCTTTAACCTCTGACCTCTTCAGACTTTTTCCCCCCTCTTCTTCTTGTACCCCAAAAACTGCTGAAGTTTGAAGTTTCTCTACAAAGCTTTGAGCTCAGTAACATTTCATGTTTGTTTGGCATTTATTCTCACAATTTGTTTTCCACCTGAATCAGGGAAGTCCTGGATATCTGACTTTCATTTCAGCACATGAACGCAGCGTAACAGTAAAATGTAAAATCTTCTAATGGCACAATCCGAGATCTGAACCATCATCAAAGTATAACTACCTTGGGTAAAAGGCTATCTCCCAAATCGTGCCAATCCCTTCTTCCTTTGCCACATTTCTACACTTTATATATTTTCAGAAAGCAGTGGAAACTCATCCAACTTTATTGGCAAAGGCAAAGGCTTTTCCAGATTACTGTTTGACCTGGGTCTGATGCCATCTGCTGAGGGAAATTATCTGGCTACATCTGTGCTTTCAGGCCATCAGTCCCACCACTTAGTGGCAGTAATGCATTCAAGTTGATTTCTAACTGCTTTATAACAGCAAATGATGTAGCATGGTTCTCTGGATGGCACCCATGATGGCAGGGGACCAGGCCTCTTGCTCGATGATGCTAGTTGGGGACACGAGCTGCGGCTGTTCAGTGCGCCTGTGATATTATTATGATTTTTCTTGCTCTACGGTTATGAATATTCATGAGCGGGGAGCAGGCCTTCAGGTCAGTGTGGGCCGTGATTGGTTCCTCTGCCAAGTCAAAGCAAAACATGGTGGTCATAAATATGTATCAAGCAGATGATGAAAATAGTATTAAATCGTGAGTTCAGACGCAATGGACTGCAACGATACACCCTGGAACTTTACAAACATAATTGTAAATATTTCCATGTTTTAGATTTCATCTCTGCTGCAGTTTGTTGCGTCTGCACTCAAATGTTCACACATGGGAAGAGAAAAGCTCTTGATAAAAACAGGGACTGGTCTTTTAAACTGTGTGTGAAACTTTTGCACTGTGTGAAATGTAAAAGCATCGTCTATCACTAAAAAAATGACTGAGAACTGCGAACGCTCAGCCACATTACGTGTTTTCAGAAACAGAAAGCAAAAACCCTTTGAACCCGATGAACTTTGACTTTGTGTATCTTGGCCAGTCAGTCAGGCCGGCCCGGTTGCCCTGTGCGTCCTACCCTCGCTTTAATGATGGTGGGCCTAGGGTCCAAAATGCCCTGCATCTTCCTCAAGGCAGGGATGACAAAAAGATTACAGGTGACAACAGCGGACACGGGGTTTCCTAGGACAGACGGACGGATGGAGAGAGGAGGGTGACAAGAGAAGAGAGGGGAAAATATATGAGTAACATCTCTTCAGAGACAGCGGCGTGAATCACTCTTTCTCTCAACTTCACACACTACCTGGGAGGGCAAAGATTAGTTTGCGAGCACCGTCCATGTCCAAGGTGGCAAATGTTGTTGGGAGACTGAGAAAGAAAAAAACCCATACATTTCAACAATCAAACATTTCAATAAATCATGTGCTGAATCCTCAACATCTCAGAGGGTAATTAGATATTTAAACTGACTATCTTGTTGACTGTAACCTTTCTAGTTTGGTTTCCTGTTAGCACTTGATAACTGTATTACATGAGAATGAAGTTGACTCATTTTCTCACCCTGGTTTCATGAAAACACGACCAAAATGGATCTGAGCATGAAGATCAATATCCAGCACCTGCTTAAGGTAGTCCTAAAAAAGACATTAAAATTACAAGCCAACATTTAACAAACATAAAAAAGTGATATATATATATGTGTCAAAAAAACTCCTTAATTGCCAAGAAGAGTCCAATCTTCTCAAAAAAGCAATGTTTTAGTCTATTTGTATCAATTTATTTTCTATGTTTTATTTGTGTTAAATTAAGATAAACAAAATAAAATTCAGCAATTTGTCAGTAAATGACAACCATTCTAATAAATAAGTTAACAAGAACCAACCATGAGAAGTATGAACTGTTTTTTCATCATTTACTCCAAAATAAAGGCTGTTATTCCTTCCACTGCCACATGGTGTCAGTCAAACACAATGCCATGATGGGATGTGTGCGCTTTCTGCTCTGCCATCATACCTTCTCTCCCATGGACACTCCTCCTGAGGTGATGATGACATCAGCACGGCTGATGCCTTCATTCAGAGCGTTGAGAAGGTCATCGGGGCTGTGGGGCAAAGATAAACACACGCACACACACAGACAGAAACAAACACACATTAACTACCAACTCGCAGAGGAGGAAATAACGGAGGAAAAAGGAGGGTTTAGAGGAAACACTGCAAGATAATATAACATGAAGGCATACTTGTCTCCCACGATGCCCAGATTGATGGTGGGGTAGCCGTGCTCCTGGATAGTGGCCAGCAGCGTGGAGCGATTGCTGTCCCTGATCTTCCCAGGATGGAGGTCATCTTCTGGGTTCAGCAGCTACAAGGACACGTGTGAACATTAGGAACACTCAATATGCAAATGTGGCGTAAACATCACTCATAAAATATTTACGGCAGCAAGTTTGATGGGTAAGTAAGTGTTCAGCTGGAAGATGAGGGGTTATTATTATTTAATCAAAGAGTAAAGTCAAGAAGACACTGTCTTTCCTTCTTTTTACTGTTTTATATCACTGTTAACTGAACATCTTTGGATTTTTAAATGTTGGTAAGACAAAACAAGCAATTTGCAGATGCCAGTTGAGCTTTGGGAACTTATGATGGGCATTTTCACAGTTTTCCTGATCTATTAATTGAAAGAAGATTATAGACAATGAAAATAATCATTAGTTGCAGTGTCAGACAAACCTAAGAACAACTTGGCGAATCAATTATTTGCAGGTCGATATGTGAGTAACTGCAGTGTGATGTGGTGTATTTTTGGAACCCCACAGCCTAATGTGCAGTATGTCTCCTATTTCCATCCGTACATCCTGGCCATCTTTTCTCTTCTTTAACAGAACTACAAATCTGAATTTTCCATGTCTTTGAAGATGACACCTCAGGATGAGGAAACATCAACAAGCACAGCTAATTACTGCAATCATTAAAGGAAAGCAACACATACATAGAATCTAGCCAGATCATAGCGGGCTTATGG
Organism: Amniataba percoides; assembly: GCA_037176925.1. Classification (NCBI taxonomy): domain Eukaryota; kingdom Metazoa; phylum Chordata; class Actinopteri; order Centrarchiformes; family Terapontidae; genus Amniataba; species Amniataba percoides. The sequence continues at coordinate 7,225,708 of JBAJHX010000031.1, read as the reverse complement.
GCAGAGATACTGTATACTTTAAGTTGTAAACACCAGCTCTACACAGATATTTCAGTTTTTCTTCACGTGGAGAAAAAGGCAGCATGAGTAATGAGAACGTAAACAAAATCTGGACCGTCAAATTAACATCGCTGCAGGTACAGAATGCGTAAAGACGACAAGACATAGGAGCCGTATCTAATCCTCTATTTCATCAGACTTGCCCAGAGGAGGGGAGATGAGGACAGTCTACCTCTTCATAGGTTTGGAATGTGGCCATGGAGTAGGTGACTCATGGCAGATTTATACAATCTGCACGGCGTTGAGAACAAGGTGTTATGGGCATCTAGAGCCTACTGAGGATCTCCTTGAGGCTGCATACCCCATGAAATTAAAACTGCATATCAGTGAAAAAAAAAAGCACAAATATGATCCCAGCGTTTAAACGAAGCCACCTGGTCACAGATAAACGCGTTTGTGCAAGTGAAAGCACACATGAATCGGCTGAGCGCGCATTCGGCTCCAAATGTAGCCCTGGTGTCTGCAGTTAAAGCAAACGATGTTGATTGTGCATAAATATGAGCAAGGTACGCTGTCAGAAAAGACGGCATGTTGTTGTAACCCTCAGCAGCTGAGGCCAAAACCTTTTTGGTGGATAAACATACAATGGTGCACCTCCGTTTGACGCTGTTCATGATCGCCTCACCTCATTTCCTGTGGACATGACGGCCACCACAGGGAATTTCTGGACTTCCACCTCTGTGACTCCCACAGTGGCCAGGAGACCGATCTCAGACGGGCCCATGTGGGTGCCCTTTGCAAGCACACACTCCCCACGCTTAATGTCATGACCAATGGGCCTGTGGCAGGACAGAGATGAGAGGAGAATGGTGAAGAATGCACTGTGCAATAAAATCTTGTACATATGTTAAAGTTATAATAGTAATTTAAAATGTAGCAAGTAAATGTTGCGGTGGAAACATTCATTTTAAGAATTTGATTTTCTTTCTGCCATAATCAGTAGAGGTGAATAAAATACCAAGTCTGATTAAAATTTTATGATCAGAATGAAGGCAAGGAGCCAGTAGTATAACTAAAAATCCAACAGTAATCTCTTCCATTTAAAAGACAATATTCAAGACTATGGCGACTCAACAGCACACTGACCTGATGTCCTGTCCTGGACGAGCCTGTACTAGGATTCGTACCTCCAGCTCCTCTGTGCCCTGAAAGACAAACCAGCTGTTAGATCCATCATAGTAAGCACCTGAAGTTTTTCTTGGACTATGCTGCACCTAAACACATTGGGTGTTTTCATCTCTCTGTGACATTTAAAACAAGCAGAATCGATTTTCAGTTGCTATGGTGTTCTTGCAGACTCCATGTAACACCTGTATGAAGTAAATGTAACTATGAGTCCAAACTTAATTGCAAGGTAAATTCTTGCTTGGTTGAGTTGAACTCAACACCAACTCTGATGCCTTCCCACCTGTTGGCTAAAGGGCTTGAAGTCAGACTTACGTCTTCGGACTCGCGGAGCAGCTCGGTGTCCTCCACCTGAACTACAGCGTCAGCCCCGCATGGGATGGGGGCGCCCGTCGTCACCCTCATCACCTGGCCAGGCATCACCGTGTGGGTAGGCTGCACAGAGACACGGGCAGGATGGAATACGTGACTAAAATTAAAATCTAATTACAAAGAAAGGCGCAAGCGTGGCCCCATTTCACTCAATAGACATGTTTTAAATTTGCAATGCCTTTTGATAGGCTGGCTCATGGCACCTTGGGGGCAGCAGTAAAATAGAGCAAAGTGTAGTGATAAATTACACACAACTCAAGTGACTTACATTCTCTTTCCCCCAAGTTTCCCAAAAAGCACAAACTCACAAACTGAAGACAGCTTTGAGACAAAACAGCCATCAAATTAAACTTAAAACACAACACTCTATGTAAAAAAGGCATAGATGCAGAATGTGGCTATGAAGGCACGTATGCATGTGTGCTGATTTTGTCCAAGATGAGAGGTGGAGGTAGTCAGTAAATCTCTGTAGCCTACTCTTGTCTCAGGGGTCTAATCTGTTTTATAGTTTGGCAGCACTTTGACTTTGGAGCCCTGCTTTGGGGCGACGGGTTTTTCATCACCTGCTACGGGAACACACTGGTGTGCAATTACAGCTGATCAAGGCGTGAGGTGAAGGACAAAAGTGAAGCATTTTATTTTCACACATGGGTTGTGTGGGGGTTTGTGCGTGCGAAGGGTCTTTTTTTTGTACTACAGAAAGGATGTGTGTCTGAAGAATGAACGTGGGCGCGGACCTGCTCTCCAGCTTGGGACTCTCCGATGATGAAGCGGTCGCCTGGGCCGTCAGCCGCTAAAATAAAAGAAAGATTTAACAGCATTACACGTGTGCAGCTGAAAATGTGTGTGTGTGTGTGTGTGTGTGTGTGTGTGTGTGTGTGTGTGTGTGTGTGTGTGTGTGTGTGTGTAGGAGTGTGTCATTTAGTTGAGTCATTTTATTTCAATGGGCTACAGAACGAACAAACAGGAAGAGAAGCAGAGAGAGAAACACTGACATTTGATGTTCTTAAATTAAACCTCTCAAAAACAGACACATCCTCAATGCTAGTGGGCCTCACAGATTTAATCATCGATCGCAGAGTCCAACCCTCTTCTTCCGTAATGCTGAACTGTGTATGCCACAAGCACTTTTTTTTAAAGAAATATCCGACTTGGGAGACATTGGGAGTTTAATCTCATGGTTTAACATATAATCTTGACGAAGAGATTAAATTCTCCCTTACAAATTCTAAAAAAAAAAGAAATGCATGTCATTCTTTTCCCTTTGAAACACTATATCACAACAAATGTCTGTCGTTGACCTGAAAATACAACAGTTTCTCTTAGTTTCTGAAAAACGGACACTATTGACTTGTTTTTGCCATTTCCAACCCGGAGATCCAGCCTGCACTGCAGCAGTTTGCCACTTCATGCACCTACATCTATTCCTGTTTCCCTGACCTCTTAGGAAGTGTTTGTAACCTTGCAGCTCTTGGCGTTAAAACCTGCTGCAGACATAGTTTTTAACTCCTATATGTACAAAGTGCACATGCTCAAAGCACAAATAGACGGTGCTCTTTTTTCCTAATACATGCTAGTAGTGTAGAGGGAAATTATGACATCCCAACTCTTCAGCCCCATCAGGTCTCCTGCTATAAACTCAGCATTCCCCTGAACCCATTTAGCAGCCTAACAAAGACAGCCTAACATTCATTCATGTTGCAGGTTGGTAAAAGACAGAAAATAGAGAGAAAGAGACATTACTGGCTCTTTCCAAAGCCACAGTCTTGGCACTTAAATCTCTAAAAATCTGCATGTGTGCCTCTGCAGGCGCTAGGCCCTCAGGACAGGTGCATAAAACCCAGTGAGACCTGTGCTGCTCTGCTCCTCCTCCTCCATCAGCAAGAGCCAACAGCAGATGTTACATGCAAGAGTTTTTGAGCTGCCTGGAGCCAACAAGCTGCCACCCTGCTCTCCAGGTTAACAGGGCCCGCAATGCTTTCCAGGACGCCCAGCCGCTGATCTCTTGACCTGAACAAGTGAATCAATTTGCCTGGATCTCACCTAGAAAACTGCTCTGAGGAGTAAGTGCGGCCATCATAATGAAAGCCATTGCAACCCATCTCTCTGAGGAAAGGCAAACCCCCATATCTCCTCGTCCCCAGCTGGCAGGTACTGAAGACAGCCCCCTCCATATCCCACAATGCAGAGCCTCAAGCGACCTTAAGTTCACCCCGGCAGAAGAAGCCCTTACACGGCTCCTGAGGCATTTCTCCACTGCCCCAGTGTCCTGTTCGTCTCTAACTAGGACAGTCAGGTCATTTGTACGAGAGGAAAGACACACTGGCCTGGTTAGTCCTTGAGTTTTATCTATGCTCTAAAACTTCCTCTCAAGAAAATGGAGCAATGACTCCACAATGGATAGACAGCTTCATGGACATCAGTGTAGGTACCACGCTGAAGTCAAACCCATATACTTGAAGTAACAAACTTCCAAAAATGGCAAGCAATATATTACACTTATATTATTTATTACATTTTTCTGCCAATCGCCCTTAATATGTATGTTTAAAAATTAGAATTACTCACTTACAACGAGTGGGAAATAGTTGATTAAACATCAAGGATGGGCTCTCCCATACTGTGAAGATTTATGTGAATAAGTGTACACCATGATTTGGTGAGAGTTAATAAGGTGACACTGGACATCCACGGCAGATCTGAACCATATTCTTTTATATACTTTAAACTGTTTCCATTTCTTTTAAAATGACGTGTTTTGAAACTGTTGTTTCACAGATTTTAAATACATTTTGCATCGTATGTACACTTGTTTGAGCAAAACTGTCTCTGTCCCAAAATGTAATTCACTTGATCTGAGAGGTACAAGACAGGCGCCATATTTCACATCACCTGCCATAATGCACGGTACTTACCTCTCACAGCATAACCATCCTTGACAGAAGCAGGGAAGGGTGGCAGGTTGTCTTTGGCATAAACGTCCTGAGCCAGGACTCGACCCATCCCATCTGTGGGAAAAGAGGAAGAACACGGGTATGAGGAGAGGAGGAGCAGCTACGCGAAGGGTGGCGAGGGAGAGAGTGACAGCTAGAGAAAGAAAAAGACAGAAGCAGAAAGAGTGAGGGAGACAGTGCATCAGATTCAGATGAAGATACAGAGGGGCATATGTGCCGGAGGTGTGTGTAGATATGTGTGTGTGCTTTAAAGGGAGACATAGTCCGACACCACGCATCAGGATCTCTGTGCATGACTCACCACCTGACCAGCACACAGGGACAGACAAACACACACACTCCCCTTTTCTATTTGAGCTTCGCTGATTCACAGACAACAAGTGGGGGCCTGCAAGTGTCCCTGTCCCTAATTTCTTAAGCACTTCCAGCAGCCAGACAACTTCAAAACACTCTGGAAACATTTGTGTAGGAAGAGGAGATAGTCTGCACTGAGACAATGGCTCAGAGAGAGGGATGGAAAGAAAGACAGAAAAAGACAGAGAGAGAGTGGGTGGAGGAGAAAAATCCTGGCACTAAAATACCTTAAGCTGCTGTGTGGCTATATATAGCATTTCTCAGAGCCTTTATGCTGTGATTATGTGGGCGTTAATATGAAGATCTAAGCTTTGATATCAGTGAGTTGAAGGGGAAAAAAATATGCATGAGCACTTACAGACGCCCACACACACACACGCACACACACACACACACACACACACACACACACACACACACACACACACAAATGCACACACACATCAGCTTACTAGATGACAGCCATAACGAGCTGCTGTAAATAATGCATCTCAATCGCACACGTGCTTCTTGTCCGATGCTTTACATGTTTTTTTTAAGTCAGCAGCAGTTCATCCGGAGGTATTCTGGTGTATTTTCACAGCCCGTTCTCCTTCCGAGCTGCTGTTTAAACAGCTTGTTAAAACCGCGTGCTGATGCTGAGTTGTGAATAAAAACAGAACAGAGGTGATGTCTTGTTGCTGAAGCAAAATGCGTGTTTGATCAGATGCTTTGCAGAACATCCAGGTCCACATTTTAAAAGAGTCACATAATGATCACTGAATTACGATGCATTAAGACGTCACTTGTCCAAATAATCTCCTCGACACTCGCATACTGAACATACAGTACGCCTGTACATATTCTTATATATGGACAGATGGTGTTAAAGGAATATTTTGCTGAAAGCTAAATGGGGAGATTGATACCTCTATATGAAATATGAAACCTCTTTATATCTAGCAATTTGATACTTTATGTCTCTGTTTAATCCTCACAAGAAATGTAAAAAAAAATGTAAAACATTTTTCCTTAAATATACACTGTCTATGTGTATATTTGCACCATACATATACACATGCAGAGCCCTCTAAATCCAGCAGGGGAGGTGCTGCTGCTGTTGTCTCTCTAAATATTTCATATCTCATATCCCATCCTCCTCTCCTCCTCACCCTACTGTCCCCGTCCCCCTCCGGGAACACGAAACTTCACTTTACACCTGGGAAAAGGAAGAGTGTTCCTTCTACCATCATTGATCTGTAAGTCATGTGTGCCGCAGGCTCTTATGGCCCCCAATCCTCGCTACCCCGCCTTCAGAGATGAAATTAAGAGTATGTTTTCCCCTCTGGCCCTCAGCCTGGCTCTTAAGTCACCCTCCGCGGGCACTGACGCCACCCTGCCAGAAGGCCAACAAGACTCACGGGTGCTAACCTAAGTTCTCTGTGTGTGTTTGTCTCTGTTAAGACATGCAGGTACATAAAGCAAACTACAGCTGAAAAGATGTATTAAAACATGTTAATTTGATCATTTTAAGATGAATTATTATAAAAATATGCACTGGCAAAAACAGAAATGAATGTATGTCTAAAAATGAATGTCATGAATCAGATTTGTTTCTATTTCACTTTTTAAACTGTTCCCCTTTTTAGATTTTCTCAGAAACAAGCTTTAAACTCAATACTGGCAAAAATAGAAAAAAAGAAAATAGACACTTATTTACACATCCAGTATTATCATTAATTTGGCCTTGTTTTGGAGTGAAGTCTAATAGGTACTCTGGAGGGTTGGAGCTGAATTCACTGTGTGTTGGTCAGGAAACAATGACAAGATATTCAGGACACAGTCTCCTGAATATGGTATGAAAAAAGACAGAAAAATAACATATTTGGGTCTAAATGGTATGTATATTACATATTTGTAATATAAAAGTTGGTTACCCAAACACATCCTGTATATCCATAATGCACATCCCTACATGTCAGTTTATGAGTGAAACTGTAAATCTGCAAACAACACCTGAATAAAAACCGATACAAAAAAGAAACCTGTAATAATCTCAGTGTAGATCATGATGAATACCACTAAACTGTAAGAGGAATTTTGAATGAGTTAAACTCACACACAGGGGCGCTATTAACAATGTGTGTGATGATATTTTTTTATGTAGCAATTCAAAGTTTGGCTCAGGTGCATCTACAGCATTGTCTCGGGGAAACACAGCGGTGATCTTGTTATTGAGGAGGGGAAATCATAACTCCCCACTCTGCTCCATAAATGTTTCTCACCACAACAACACAATGACGTGACCTGATAACGGCACAGAGTGGCACAGTGGTACAGTGGTACGGTTCATGTCTATGACACATGGATCATTAGGAAATGTCTGTCTGTCATATGTGTCTTCTTGAAGCCACTGTGTATGTATGTGTGTGTGTACGTGGGTGACTGACACTGTGGCATGCAGACAAGAAACCGTTTCACTGATTCAGCGAATGTGTCTGGTTGTGGACAGGGAGTGTTTAAATGCTGTCATGTGAAGTCAGCGAGGGCAGGTTGCCGCATCGATCTGAACGGTGGTGACACCTCAACATCCCAGCATGCTCTGAGGCTGATGTCAGCAGACATTATGGGAAGGTAAATAGGAGATGTCAAGGAGCAAGACAAACACATTTAAGATATATAAGTGGGCGTGAGGAAGATACGCTGCAGATCTTCCTTTACTGGGCAGCGTGATGGTTTAAAGGGAGACAAACATCTGTCCTCCTTACCTCTGTAGTTGATGATCTCGGTGCCCAGGACGGCAGTCATCTCCAGCACAGTGATGAAGGCCTTGTCCATAGAGGTGAGGGGGAAGGGGGACATGCGGTGCCTCCGGGCCACCTTGGTGATGTCCACCGCACTGTGACCTGGTAAAACATGTGAATAACATACACGGCCATGAAATGGTTGTCACAAGATCTAACCGTCTGGAAAGACACACTGGATGGGGCAGATGGGGCATACACACACCGTATGCATGGGGCATACACACACCGTATGCCCCATCTGAAGTAACTCACTTTCATTTATTCGCAATATTCTACATAATGAACACTTGTAGAGTGTAGAGCCCAACCCATGTTGTATTTTTAAGTCAGATATTTCAGATAAAAAGCCCTATATACATATATATACATATATGTGTGTGTGTGTGTGTGTTATTTCAGCGGGTAACACACAGATGTAGTGTGTTTGTCTCGGTGCTAATGGCGTCCTCAGACAC
>JBAJHX010000031.1:7183713-7217502 GCA_037176925.1 Amniataba percoides | reverse complement strand
AACACATTCTCCATCTAAAGTGGTAACATGTTAGTATTGTGTTATGATTTACAACACTGCCGCCCCCCCAAATAAAAAAAGAAAAAATCTGCTGAAGGTTTAAAGATGTGAAAATCATTGTAATGGTGACACTTTCTAAATTACCTCATTTTCTGTACTGCAGTTTCTTATATGTTGCTGCCTATCAGCTGTATATGACAAAAATAAAAAAATATCTGGTTAATACCTGCCAATATATTCAGTGCTGACTGCACATAGTGAGCAATAAACAGAGGCATTGGGCACTTATGATGTCACCATTTTCTACCATCACTGGCAGAAATGGTGTCCTATTTATTTATTTATTTTTAAACCGAAGAAAGGCAGTGTCAGTTTTTTTTTAAATGTCAATCAGAAAAACTTGAATCCACTCACCCTTTTTAGCATTTTGATTCTTTATTTAGACAGTTTGAACGTTGAGAAGGTGACATAAGGGAGAGAGAGAGGAGAGAACTCTGCAGGGACTCAATCCTGAGCCAGTGGAGCCTCTATGTGACTCCAAAGACAGGGAACTGAACCACTCAACTATCTCTGGAGACAAAAACTGTATTTTAAGAAATTTATTTTGACTCAAAAAAATGAGAAGAAGAAATCTACTAAGAAATATAAAACTGATTTGAGCTGCTGCAGCAGCAAAGGTCAAATTCCAACACTCAGGGCATGATATGCACACATGCAAAACTTACAACTGTAAAAATAAACAAACACAATCTAATGTGTTTCCACCTCACTGTCACAAAGATAACTGGATTAACAGGATTTCTCTCTTTCTTGCTTTTTTTTTTTTTTAGATGCATGCACATATATATGTGCAATAACACAATTTAAACACCGTGAGGAGGGATTGGCAGGAAATAGTTCTGTTTGTTTGCAGGAGCCCAGCTGGGTGATAGAGGTGCTCGATAGCAGCCATGTTGGTCTAATAATACCTCTCTAATAATTCCAAAGGTAAAAGGAACAAAGCAAGGTGTAACTAATATGTAATCTGCTCTCTCTCTCCCTCTGTCTTTATCTCCCTCTGCCTTGCTCTCCCTCTGCCTCTCTGCCTCACAGCGAAGAATAGGCGCTGTGCTTTGATTTCCCTTGACCCAATTTCTCTCCCTTTAAACATACACTTACGCTTCCACAGCATATTCTGATGCTTAACATGAGGCTTAACAACCTCTGGCAAAACATCACACACACACACACACACACACACACACAGGCATACACACACGGATGCGCACAGCGTAACACAGCAGCCACACACAGCCAAACACACAAACCATGCTCGCATTGTCACATCACATGCGCATTTAAAATCGTATTTATCCGCGGTTGAGCGCACACAGATATGACACGCAGAACTGGAAACTTAGTACTCACTTGATCTTAGGATATTTTCTTTGCTGCTGCATCGTGACTGCACCTGAAGATGGAGAGAGCGATTGGGAGAGAAAGACGAAAGGGCAAGAAGAAAGAGGGAGAGAGAGAGAGAGCAGAGGTAGTGGTAATTTGAGATAAACCGGGGCTGCTCTTTTGACATGCTTGAGATGAGAAGCTGTTTACACAACAGTCAGAAGCATTGGCAAGAGCCGTGTCACACTACACTGTGCACTTTGTCCTGCTGTTGGGAGATGGCTGCATCTCCTGCATTATCATCACTTACTGTACTCTATACCGTCATGACACAGGTGATACTCACACTGATAAATGCACTGACATGTCACATCACTTTTAGGTTAAAGCACTAAAAAAAGGCATATACGGACAAAGGCAACAACATACAGAGTGACAATATCGCATCACAAGGTCATAACAGATGTTTAAACTGTGCTACGGTGTGACATCAAATGTAGTGGAAATGTAGTGTCGAGTATTGATAGTGGCTGTTCAGATGTGGTGCAGGACAGTCAAGATTTTTCTCTGGAAGCCGCTAATGCTGCGCGCTAGCTGCACTGGCAAGTTAGCTGCTGGTAACCTTCGGCAACGTGGGGAGGAGAGCAGAGTGGGTTAAAAGTGGGCCGAGCTTCCCAAAACCATCTGGAGACTACGCCTAACTGTTGCTAATGGTGAGAGTATGGGGAGCACAAACCCTGATTCCTTCATTCAAAAAGAGGACACTAGTGCTCACCATCTCTGGAGTTAGTAAACTCTAGTAGTAGTAGTTATTTACATTTCTTGTCTTCATTAGATGTCATGGAGGTGGATCAACTGCTGTTATTATTTCATCCATTGCCCTGTCCAGAAAGCTAATAAGTGAACTTTAAGTACAAATTATTTTGTCACACTGTCTAAACTCAACTTTTTTTGTGTTTGTTCGAGTCCTTCCTCTAGCTGTTTCTGTTTCCTTCTTCTTCCTCTGTGCAATGCATTGTGGGTTAATCAAATTACACTCCGTAATCAAGCAGATTTAGCAGTATTCAGTTTTTGGAGTATATTTAATGTCTCTTTTCTGTGAGAATATAAAACAGTTGGTACTCTAAAATAAAATTAGGACATAGCTAAGATGTCACGTCTTTAACCTTCATCCTCTTTATTATCATTAAGGAGACCTGATCATATTTTCCAGCTACAGAGTTCCTGAGGGAATCAATTTGCACAGCATTTAAAGTGCAATACAGACAAATGAATGTGGTACATGGACATACAGGCGGTTTTAGATGCTGGCAGCCTCTTGGTGATCGTGCTGTGTGTTATTGGCATTTACAGAAAACTAACTGAGCACCGATGCATCGATGTTACAGATGCAACTCAGCACTTTTAAAACGCCTTCTAAAGAGGATGCTTTTGGGGAGCTCAGCCTCAGGGAATCACCAAACAAGGGAAGGAGAATCAAGAGTTGCACTAGTCTGAAAGATTGCACAGAATGATAGTATATATCTATCCCTTTATAGGACAACATTAATATAGCTCTGCTTGCAGCAAAAGTATATAAATCTATGTAAACGTTTACAGTCTGTAGAAATTCAGGGCAGACAATTAAATGGATCTGTTTGCTTTAAAATGGGTCTTTTGCCAATTGTAAGTTAGATTTGATTTATATTTTGGGGATTTTATTTAGCTCTTCATTTGTCCTCGGTGTGCTTGTTGGCCTGACTGTCCATCTACCTTTATTCAGGTGTGCTGACTGACACAACTAATTGCCTGGATGTCTGTCAGTCATGTCCTGTCTGCCCTGTCATGTCTTTCACTCTCTCTGGGGCCTGAAAGTCTTCCTACCCTTTGTTGCGAATGCTGCATCTCTGTGACTTGGAGTTATCACTTACGCCGGGTGTGGGCAGTGTGTGGTGTATGGAGAACCAAAACACCCATGGTGAAGGTGAAGGTCTCTCTACCCACCCACCCCTCTCTCCCTCCTCCCCTCCCTCAGCGCCATCATGGCTAGGCTAATACTGTGACACCACTGGGCACCAAACAGCCAAGGTGGGAGATGGGAGGTGGGGCAAGGTGGGTGGAGGATGGTGGAGGAGGAGGAAGTGGAGGAGGAGGGATGGAAAGGCAGAGAGAGAAAAAAAAAGACAGGTAGGCAGACAGAGAGAGGCCAGAGGGTGGACGGATGAGGATCAGCATGACGTGGTCCCACAGCCCGGAAAGAAAAGAAACAAACAAAAACAGGAAGCACGGACTAGACAGACTCCACTAAACTACAGAGCCGAGACACAGCAGAAAGGAGGGAAAACAGGAAGAAAAGAACAAAAACAGTAGAAGACCACTAGAGCGGCCTGATGGCATCTACTTAACAGACATCCAGCACACCAGACATAGCTACTGAAAGCAGAGCATGCTAACCGGAAAGGAAGAGACAGAGATAGACAGACAGATGGAGGAGGAGAAAGAGAGACTTACAGAGAGAGCGGACGGTAGGAGACAGAAAAAAAAGGGTGCGTGGGAGACGGAGAGAGGAAGAATCCTAACAGACCGGACAGAGAAATAGTGACGGACAGAGTGACGAGAGTGAACGACAGACAGATCGAGAGAGACATACAGAGAGAGAGAGAGAGAGCTGGAGAGATAGCTGGGCAAGCGAGGAGGGAGAAAGGGGGGGACAGAGCGGGGCGTTTGTTTTGCGCGCTCCTCAGAGGAGGGTGAGGGTAAAGGCAAAAAAGGGGGGGGGGGGGGTAGGGGGGCGGGATAGTTACTCGAGAGCTGAAGGTCCTCCTGCGATCATCTTTAAGCCCCTCCAACCTACACTGGAGCTAGTGGAGATAAAGCATCGAATCACAGGCATCAGTGCATCTGTCCCGGCAACCACAACACTACAGACAGACAGACTGACAGACAAGACAGATGGACGGACGGACGGACAGACAAGACGAACGAAGGGACAAACAGACAGACAGACAGGCATCCAGTACGACAAGCAACCCTAGTAGGAGGAGGGAGAGGAGAAGCAGGGACAGAACTGAGAGAGGATAGAAAGACAGAGAGAGAAAAGAAAGAGAGGACAGAAGTGTAGTGGGCTTTCAGGAGGCATAACATAGCCTGTGGCAGCCTGAAGAGGAACCACATTTTGAATGATAGAATTTAAAAATAAATAATTAATTTAGGGTTAATTTTTTTAGACGTTATAAATTGGCCAGAGATGAGCCTTATTTTGGGTGGACATGATGTTATCTGGTTAGCTGGCTGTTTGGTCACTCTTAATCAGTAAGGCTGGCAATGTTAAAGTCAACAAAACCTATGAAAGGATGGACACCAACAATAAATCGGTGTGACTAACTTCCTTCCTTTCAGCATCTCTCCATTTTTTATATAAAAAAACAGATTGCCATGAACACAGACAATATAGGTCAATGCCTCCTATATGTTACATTAAGCACGAAATGATCAAATGCAACCATTATTTTACTTTTAGTCAGTGGTGCATGGGATGTCAGGCATCACCAAGCTCTTATTTCAGTCCAGGTGAATGAAATCTTTCACGTTCTGATTTAAGTTTTTGATTTGAGATTGGACTTTATTCTTCTCAAGCTGCAACTTTTTTGCAGCGAGCTGACAAAAGCAAGAAGGACCAGATTTAAACACACCACCAATACTAAAATTCAATACATCAATAAATTCATTTTTAAAATAAGCTATCTATTCCTTAAGCTTCCTTGTTACTTCTGACATGTTTTTTTGTATGCAGCCTATTTTCCACTGGACCTCCATGATGGCGCCAGCTGTGGTTGCTAGGAGATTTGTGCCACAATTGCAAAGCCTTAATATATATATTTAGAGAGAGAGCGAGAAGAAGAGAGGTGTGATGAAAAAAAGACAGAAAAAGACAAAGGTGGGGGATTAAGGGAGCTAAATACTGCTACAGCAAGACACAGATCAAACTTGCAGACATTGAAAAGCACATGTGAACACTAACGATCGACAGCTAGGACATATTCGTACAAGGTGTGCCTTGCTAAGAAAGAACTGCAAAAGACATCAAAGACGGAAAAAAATTAAATCAAATGACACGAGTAACGCAGAACAGTTACATCAGAATCTCACTGCCTAGCTAGTCTCGTGAAACACACAGACAAACCACAAGAATCACAAGCTTTCTACCTTCCTAATTCAGTTTCACACACGCCTTTATAGTAAGTGTAACATTAATCTGTCCTGCAGCTGGGGTTAATGCAGTACATATACAGTCACCGTTCGCTAAGACAACTGGAAATCTTGATGCAGTGTGGAGTGATGGCTCTAAGACTGACACGGGTGGAAAAACAAGACCTCAGTATGGCAAAAAGTAGCTAAGCAGAAAAGATCATACCATCAGAAAGATATGAGGAGGAGGAGGGGACATTGAATATGGAGATGAACACAGTGTAAAAGCCATAAGGGGGGGTGAGTTAGGAAGTGAGGAGAACATGTGAGAGGATGAGTGCAGAAGCAGAATGGGGTGTTGGATGTATAGAGAAGGGGAGAGAGAGGAGGGGGGGGCAAAAAAGCAGACTGTCAAACACTCTCACACTCATTTCTAATCTACCCTCCACTGCAAACCCCCCCAGCTGCTGGTGAGAGACTGACCAGGTGAGAGAATGAGCTCGTGTGAGGGGATGCAAATGTTAACACGCACACCTCATGCACACAAAAACACAGGTTGGACAGTTTGGAAACTCCCTCAGTAAGCAAAAAGTAGATGAAATAAAATAGAAATGAAAGTCGCTGAAAGCTGTTGTAGACGAATCTGTGCGAGTGTGTGTGTGTGTCTGACGATTTGGGGTTGACAACGGTTGACACCTTAAGGTTGCAGTATGCTGGGAATGCAGACACAGACACGAAACAGGCACACACACACTCTCACAAAACTCCAGTGGCCTCCATGCCAGAAACACTAATCACTCTACACGCCAACCCCGTCGTCGCCACGGAAACAGCCTGACGATGGGTTGTCATGGAGATCTGCCAGGGAGATCAATGGGCTGGGGAGCGGGTGGCGGCGGCGGCGGTGTCGACGGACACAGAATAGCGAGCGTGGCCAGGTCAGCGAGACACGTGGCTGTGGGGGCGGTGAGCTGCCCCCGGGGGGAAATCGATGGGGCCAATAACCGGCCGGCCGCGGAGACGCTCCAGGAAATGATGGGATGCAACCGCCGCGGTGCTGAGCTCAGCACAAAACAAAGGAGCTGTCAGACAAATTATGCAAAATGGGGAGGATTTATCTGTCCGCCGCGAGGAGGAGAGGGCTGTGACAGGGCAGGGAGGCTCATTTCAACCGGCCTCAACCGCCTCGCCCCACGGGACGGGGCAGGAGAGGCAGAGGGATGAAGCAGAGGACAAAAGTGAAGCGAGTGATAGCGACAGAGTGGTAGAGGGCAGGACAAAATGCTACTGTGGCAATCCCGAGCCAAGTCCTCCTCCCTGGGGAGAGGAGGCAAGAGCCCGAGGGAGGAGGAGACGACAGCGAGGGGAAGAAGAGGAGGAGCGACACAGCTGCGAGGAAAGTGTGTTTAAGTGGAGGCCTCTGCTCCCCACTGACTGCGGGGCAACACTCGGCTTCTCTTGGGCTCCCCAATCGCTGCCCCGCGTGGATCATCTGTTAACCCAGACACACACACACACACACACACACACAGAGAGCACATGACCACACTCTTTCTGTCATGCTCACGCACACACTTGCACACACTTGCACACACTCTGCAAAAACAAAACACTAGAACGTCACCAGCCACTGATACACAAATCACATCAAAAGACCAGATGGGTGATGGATGAGAGAGAATGGGTTCTGGTGGAGATCTCGAGAGAGAGGCAATGGGGAGGAATGCTGCTGACTACTGAAGGCGTTGTAATACACGGGGCAAATTGTTGAGCTGAGGCAAGAATGTCCACCTCAGATGCTGTTTTATTTCATTTGACTTTAATCACATGTTTAACTTACTTTTTCACCCACTATATCGCCACGTGTATCACCACACTGACTGTAAAACCTACACAGCTCCCCCTGTGGAAATCTGTAACTTGGGGAAGTATAAACTGTGTGTTTATGTTAGCAGAATCAAGGCTAAGACCTGATTTACAATTAATATTAACATGCGATCTGTATCTGGATAATATCACCAGCTCACTGGCCTTTGCACTTATCAGTGAGCATCCTTATTACCTTAATTTTGCTGTGACATTGTGATTGGATCTGGATATCGAAATTAGGCTGGACAAAAAAAACCCCGGCATGTTCCAGGTCAGTGGAGAGGATAGTGCTATATGGGCTCTATGCATTTCTCCTATAGAGGGGGGCATTTCTTCTTGTAAAGACATTCAAATCAACCTTTGGTATTATTTCTTTGGAGATCTGTTTAATCAGAACTGATGCAGTTTTTAATGACACTGTTGGCAACGTGCATAAGGCAGATCCTACATTTTACATCACATCTTGATTCAAATATTGCTTGACCTTTATGGGTGTGTGAGACTACACACCCACGTTAAACCAGTGAGAAGGCCACTGAAAACACAGACAGAAAATCTCTAATGTGAAATAATTAAAACCATTTGCTAAGAAGAAATTGTTTGCTCACCCTGCCTTGCTCGTAGCGAGAAGCTGAGTGAGAAAATGTGTTTTTGGGGCTGTACAGACTAAATTTACACCTGGCTGAGATGCGAGCCGGACCACCTCCATAAGTTGCCCGCTGAATCTGTTCACATTCAAGTCGCCATGCCTAAGACGCGCACAAACAGATCACATGTTAATACCACATGTAAATGGGGTCTATGGGGGCTACGCTATCAATATCACCCTGCTTTGATCTTCTGCACTGTGACATCTTCACCTCTGTGGTTTTAACTTTTGTTTCTCCACTACAGCTCAACATATGCCACCACATGAAGTGTATATGTTGTTCTTGGAGAATCCCTGATGACATTCTAAAGCCAGGGGCTGCCCAGTGCGATCTTGTCTAAAATGTGACGTGCCTCTCTTCCACAGCTGCCTCCCTGCCGGTGTACATGTGTGTTGGTGTGTGTCACTAGTGTGGTGAGGTGCTATGTGGGATGCCAGTGGCCTGCATGCCGGTAGATTGGTAGGTTGGTAGAAGGTTAGCGGGTTTACCTGGTCCAAGGTAGAGTACCTTGACTTGAGCGTGATGACCTCATCCAGGTGAGCCCTGAATTCTCTCCGTGAGGCCTGGGGGAAGCCACAGGATAGTCACTCACCTTCATGCCACGCACACTCTCACACAGGTGCAGACAGACAGGCATGCACACACACTCGTATCAACACAACATATCAGTTAGTGGCGCTTTTTAAAAACACACAGTTTCTCCTCGTTTTGCACATGAACGCACCAGAAGCACACACGCATGCCAGAACTGAGCCAGTACTAACCTGACATACACTCTGCAATCGAATCAAAGGAAATTTGAGAAACAAAAAGATGGGGCAAACAACTCAGTAGAAACACTAATCACCAACAACACAGCGAAACCAAAAGATGGATGAAGAACAGAACCAGTTCAGTGGTTTTGACAACAGTTCCAGCTGAGTGCCGCTGCTGTGGACACATCCCTCTATCAGTGTGGGTGCAAGTGGGAATTAAGAAGTGAACCCAAGTGAGTGCTCAACCCCTGGCCATACCCAAGGCCTCTGTCTGGCAACATGTGACCAGCAGGGAGGTCAGATAGAGATTACAAGTGATGATATTACAGTAATCCAGTTACAGCGACCTGTTTGGCATTGGACTTTAAATTGTACTGCTAAGAGCACAGTAATTGGATTACAGTGACTTTCGGGAAAAGAGGTAGTGCTTGCATCTTGATGGCATATTATTATTTAGATTTGAGGCGTTCGATTTAGATTTTATTTATACTTGGGACTAGAATAAGGTAATAATAATAATATAACAGAAAAACAAAACATATGAATGTCAATACAAACCATAAAAACAACACAAATTCAACAAAAATATAGGAAAGTTGAGATAAGGCAAATAAGAAAATCGAGGACAATAAACTTTTTTTTTTTAAGCAAAAATAATAAGTTTTATTGAATTATACTGAACTTGGTAAGCCAGCATAATAAACATTAAATGAATATCTGACGACAAACTGTGGAGTGTGTTTGGCATTTCTGTGCTGTCATGAAAATAATCAACTATAAATAGTTGGCTATAAAGCCCAGTGGAAACGTCAGGCTCTAAAACATTTTACAAGTACTGCATCTACAGTAATCCCATTACAATACTGTAATCTAAGTAGGACTGTAATTGCATTGCAAGGGAAAATGTTTCATTTTCTGTTTAGAGAACAGCCGATAAATTATCTCAAATCTCATGTGACACAAATACAATTAACTTGGAATTTTACTCCCACCACTGTTGAGGTGGGCTTTATGTTTTTAAGTCCGCCTCCAAACTCTTTTCCAGATTTCATTACTGCGCAATTACAGGTAATCAATGGATTCCGATATCACATTGGACAAGTGTCAGCACTCTTCCACGCCCCTGCACTGAGGCCATGTCTTTATCACTTACAGATCAGAGTCATTGGGCCCTGACCAGAGTAACAAGCACAGGAAGGCCGCAATGGCTTACAGCACATTTACAGAGCCTTTTTGTCTTTTGTCTTTTACGAGCTGCTGTGTGTTTGTGCTTGTGTGTGTGAGTGTTAAAGGAACCGAGGTGTGTACACAGAGGGAGAGAAACGCACTTTGTTTGTGCAAGCAATATCACTTTCATTCAAATACATAATTCAGGCATCTTTCAACTTCAATTCTGAGGTTGAAACGCAGTTGAGGAATATGCCAAGTGATGGAGGTTTGTTTACTTTGGAGGTAGTGTGAGTGTGGAAACAAGGCGAGGGTTAGATACAGTTCGTGTACCAGAATGAGGGCAACGGGACATTTTTACTACAAGACAAAAATCAGAAGAACAACATAACGAGACCACGTCCACACAAAAAACACAGAGAGAAGGAACAGAAAGGATTGTGGGTGGTGGTGCTGAGACAGCAGGAGGGCAGCAGGCAGGACGGCACGCACACAAGGGAAAGAAAAGGAAGTGTAGGGTGGGGGAGCAATCATGCCAGGTAGGAAGTTAAGGGGTGCGGGTAGAAACCGGTGCCATGGTGACGGCTGTAACGATGCATTAGAACCCATGCAGGAGTACCTCAGCAATGCTTAGGGTGGATGAACAGGAGGGGAGCCGCGCCTGGTGCCGCGAGAGAGAGAGAAACAGAGAGAGAGACAGGAGGGGAGAAGAGAAGAGGGTTAACAGAGCCAAAGCCGGGTTGAGCAGGGGGACAGAGGCACACAGAGACTGACGGGTGAGGCAGACAGCGCCCTCTGTCTTTCAGGAGGACATCTGCGTGACAGGTCTCTGTGTGACTGTCTCGGACGGGCCAGGGCAGCCAAGGGCATGACGGACAGGACAGGACAGGTCAGGTCAGGACAGGACAGGTCAGGACAGCAGGTAGGATTTGCAGGGGGATTCGCTCCCCATCAGGATAACAGGTTTCACAGGAAACATCACACATTTTGTCAACACCGTGTCAGTCGGGCATGTCTGTTTACGTTCACGCGACCCGATAGATAAACAGAATCCACGCGTCCCCTGCTTGTACCTGAGCATCAAAGCTTTTGCAGCTCAGAGAAGACGGTTACAGAAAGTCAGCCTGGCTCATAATGGGCGGAGTATCTGCTCGCTGAGTCCTCTCACACAAATCTGACTGACTGTTTGCACTGCCACTGTCCCATTCTTGTATTTGTGTATGTCGTCCTGATGTGGGATGTAAGTTGTACTTGTGAGCCCAAATGTCTCAGTCTGGAAGCGTAAAATACTGTATTTGTTGAGCACCACATGAGAGAATGACTTATGTGGTGTGAGTGTTGTCGTTTTTTTCACATATGGCTTAAGATAACCCCGCTGAAATCAAGTGAAACTCTCAGACAACCTGCAGTTTAGCATCAATACTCACCACACTGTTAGGACATACATTGACTGGGAAAAGTTTCATTTTCCAGTGCTTTTGAAGGTCTCACAAATCCAGATCAATTGTTACCGAAAATGGATGCAAATCTCACAACGACACCGTACTGTCAGTAAGCCCTGCGGTCAATGCACCTGTCAATCATCGACCCAAAATATCTCCAACTTAATATCGCATCTTCCCGTCACGTCGCACACTGTAAACATCTAATATGACATGTAAAGCAGATATCGCATGGGAAATAAAATGAGTCAGGACATTGCAATGTAATTTATTTCTAGCACCCAAAGGTATCACCTATTACTGCTCTACTGGGGTCGGCCACTGTTGGAGCATTTACATTCATGCTGTGGCAAGGCACTTTTAATAACAAAGCCTCCACCCAAAAGGCACAGGGAGACTTTTATTACTTACACTAATGAGGTTGGAAAGAGGTTGTGTTTCTGCCTCTTTCAAAAAGATATTTCAGGAAGTCGCCCACAGATTTCCGAAGGAACGATAACTGTTACATCAGATTTTGGAGGTGACCAGGATCTGGATTTTTGTTTATTAACTACAGCCATTATGCTTTTCATTTACTGGTGGGAGAGACACTCACTACATCCAAGACAGATGCTGTACAGCATTTCATTCATGTGGTGTTTTGTCAAAAAATCAAAAACAAAAACACAACACAAACATGGCCATCTGTGTTGGCAGAGGTTTTTCACTGGTCTAAGAGCTTTCCAGCTCGAAAATGGCACATAACTGGGAAATCCATTTAAAAATATCGCATCTATTCCTGGCAGAATAATGGGCAGCATGAAAGCCAAGATTGCTATGAATTATTACCAAAGTCATTAGATAATTCCTGACCTTTCTTCGTGAAACAGTAACATTTTAGATTATATAATAAATTGCCTTTTTAAAGTGGGGCTGTCAAGGAGATGAGCATCCCTTCCCTCCTAATTGAAATGCTGTAGATTCACAGTAGTTGCCCTCATCAAACTCACTGCTCAGATAATGGACACTGGCAGGAAACCACAGGAGGTTACAAATTGAAACTCGGGAGTGAACTACAACAAGGATCTCCTAAATACTGGAGCAGCAGTTTGTAAAGAGAAAGCTCGATTCACCAACATCAAAAGCAGTGCACACACCACACAAAGAAGATAAGTTTACAACTGTCACATATTACAGGTTTTCTAGACACTGAGATCTTCCATATTCCTAAATGAAATATTCTGAATCTGTGTACTGCATTTGTAAATCCATTATGTATTGTATCTTTTATGTATTTCATATCACCTGTTAAATTAAACTGATCCATTAGCGTCCGCCACAGTTTTCTTGAGGCTTTAAGAGAGGGAAATGTCCAAATTACACACACAGCGAGCATTATTAGTATTATGTAAAGGACAAAAATGCCCTGGTAAATTTTCCTAAGAAGAAAGTTTCTGTTTACATTCATTGTTTCTCATCAAAATACACGTGTGTATAACCCTGAAGTCTAAAAAAATGCGACACCTTTCTTTCCCCATAAAACATCGCCAAAATGCCATTTTAAATGTATTTTCAATGCTACATTCTTTCTATCTGTGATTATCACTTGGAAGTCTTCTTCCCCGCTGCCCTTTGCCAGTGCATTGCAGTGTTCCTTGCTGTACTCTTACTGGCAGGAAATTACATTTGAACTATTTCTGCCAGGAGTACATCCTTATAATCACGGCCACTCTGACTAAGGTTCCTGCTAACTTTGCATTTGTCATCACTGTTGTAGAGATTCAGAAAATGTGCACTCACACATAAACTGACATGTGCAAGAGAACACGCAGCTTTTAGCTCCCCAGCAAGTTGCAGGAAAGTGAATCCCTACGCAGCTGACTACATCTCACTTCTGTTACTTGACGTCAGAGCATTTCAAATGATTCATGTTATTGAGTTTATACGGAAAACTTGAGTTAATATATGTTGTTTTCGTGGGAGTTTGTATTTCCCAAATGTCTATATGGGAAGTATTGAGCAACCTCAGCATGACTCATAGCCACAATGATCAAAACTATGAAAATAACAATTATAAAAATAAGACCAGAATTAAAGGGACAGTGAGACAGGAGCAACATTGCATCCTGTCTTTCCTGCAGTGCCCTGTTATCTTACGTGTTTTTTTGACATAATACAACAACAACTCACAGTTATTATTCCACAGTTATTTGGAATAATGAATTACAGATTTAGTTTGATCAGTGTAAACATCTTCTAAATGATATCACATGCTCTGACTGCGCAGGATTCTGATGAGTTGCTGTCTTTTAAGTTTTGTGCTTACGTTTTCAAAAGACCAAGTTATTGAAAAAGAGAGCTGGCTCTTCGACAGCTCCCGTCTGAATAAATAAAAAGGTGATAAAGGATCAGAACCTGGAAAAGCAAAACAAGCAGCACCCACAGCTGACCAGAGGCATGTGCGGCGTGCCCGGTCATCCATCGCTGCCCTCCCATGGCTGCCTTCACGTCTACATGTATTAGAAATTCATAAGTTATTAAGGGGGTTGTGCACATGGCAGAGACTGAACGCTAACATAGTTGATTTGACAGGCCCATGTAATGCTGCTCACCAGTCCCCCCACCGCCCCTGTTTCTCATCAGCAGCCCACATGGTGAATGAACACGCTCAGTGCAGCTGGTCAGACAGTCTCATCCATTCCTCTTACACGCCTTTCATTTCCTGTCTGTCTTCTTCCCCTCCGCTCTGCGTGTCTCTCTCTCTCTCTCTCTCTTTCTGTCTCCCTATTCAAAGCTCTCTTGTACTCTTTCCATTCTCTTGCCATCGCCCTCGAGGCAAACTCTCAGAGTCAGTGGGCGTGAGTAACTCGAGACAAATATAATACCGCATACAGTGCATGCAAACTTCACACATACAGATGCATGTTCACGATGCATGTGCGCTGAACACATGTTAAACATGTCGTGATATTGATATATACATATAGATGCTGCACCTGTAGATATATACAGTTCTGATTTTTAATAACAAAAAATAGAACACACACACACACCGTATACACATGAAAACGCACATTGGCCTCAGCTGAAGTGATTTTGACTTAAAGCCGTAAGCAATTTGACCCAAATGGTCTATGGGTGCTACGAGCCAAATAAAGCAAGGTAAGGGGGCTGAATGTGTGTACATTAATCAGAGACAAAAGAGCACTTTCCTTCTGGCCCATAGCTATTCTCATCTGGTCTCTGCAACAATATATCACACGTATTATAATACATCCATTGTCCTATAGGAGCCAGCTATCTCAGCCATCCCTCTGCACCTGACATTTAACGGGGCAGCATCATTCTTTACAGATAAATGAATATCAAACCGCTTTTTCTCCGTCCAGTTATTGAAAGCTGTTGTCTTTTTTTGTTAACGGAGAAATGGATCTATACGCTTCACTTGACATGCATGTTCCTCTCTCCCCTTACCCTCAGGCAACGTAAAGGTTGGACTAAGCAGATTTTCAAAAAGGGAAAAAGAGTAGTACGCTGCAAAAAAATCTCCTTGAGAAGTCATTCTGTGTGAGACTTTAAAGTGTTATTTTCTTTTGAATAACAAAAGTATTTTGGTGCAATAAGAATATTGTACTGTGTCTCCAATGTCAGTCAATTCTCTTTCATTTTCTAAAATCTAAAATTCAAAATTATCCTCTATTCTATTCAAGATGTTTTATTCTGCCTATCAATGTGCAAACACTTGAAGATTCAACTTGATTTCAACTTGAAACATGATGAAATATTTGTACGGGACTGATTTTTTATTTTGCTATCACTCACTGAATAGTTTGATGCTTTGGGAAATTGCCTTTTCATTTTTTTTGTTGGGAAGGATCAGA
The DNA here is from genome assembly GCA_037176925.1 of Amniataba percoides. Taxonomy (NCBI): domain Eukaryota; kingdom Metazoa; phylum Chordata; class Actinopteri; order Centrarchiformes; family Terapontidae; genus Amniataba; species Amniataba percoides. The sequence goes on along the minus strand of JBAJHX010000031.1, from coordinate 7,202,212 downwards.
GAAGAAGGTTGCCACCACTGACACGTCTTTATGATAAATGTGAGGCTACCCGAGTGGAAAAAGGTTGAAACAGCTAGCCTGGCTCTACTCAAGGGGAAGCTAATATCTGCCTAAAAGCACCTCTAAAGCTCAATAATCAAAGTGTTTTGTCAAATCTGTTTAATTTGTACGACGTACAAAGTGTGAAAAACACCTTGTAGTTTCACAAGGTGCGAGATGTGTGAGACCGCATCTCGTCTCTTGAGACTTGTTCTGCCCACAAGGTTGCCAATCCCCAGCAGAGACTCCAGGAACTCACTGCTCCAGCCAGGAATTGTGCGGAGTAAACAAACAAGACATAACGCTTCATTAGTTTGCCTTCAGTGTGCTTGTAGGTGGATTTTGTGAACAGATGATGGCTTCACATTTACCGTGCAGACATGAGAGAGGTGTCAATCTGAAATAGTCACACACAGACAGAAAGCAAAGAAGTGTACATATTTCCCAAAATGCTGAACAAGGACATTTGTCAGAAATGGTAAATAGAAATATTCTGAACATTACATCCTTATTGTCTTTCCTTTGGTAAACCAAATCCAAATGTGTCATCCTAAAATTTTGTTGGCCTATTCAAACATTATTTATATCCATCTTTTTTTGCATCTGCGTGAAACAGCGGGAATGAATAACTTTTCTTGAGCACACGAGGATAAAAGGCATTAACTAGCCCTGCGCGGTTCTATTCTTCACACACCGTGGGATCCTTTGTGCAACGCGGCATCGATGGAGATGCAAATTTACCGCCGCACCTGACATATCGGTGGAGTCTCCACAGCTCCATCAATACCCCGTAGCTTCTCCCTGTCAGCTGTTTAAAGCCGTCATGGATTTTGAAGGTGCTGCTTCCACACACTCCCCCATCCATCCATACTGCCCTCATTTCCATTAACAGTAGCGCCCCGGCTAAGCTGCTGTGTTGGTAGCTGGAGGGGAGCGCATGATAACTCCAGGGACAAGAAACAACTGTACAGGAATCAGCATCAAGAGTCTTGTTATTCCTTCTGCTGTAAGGCGCTGTGGATATAAACACAGGCTAAATGGGGAAGGGCGGTGTGGATGGAGAGGCTTCTGTTTCTCAGAAGGTGACTTACACGCTGATGGACTGTGTGAGTGAGTCCCTTGAGATTCCCACATTATCCCGCTTCCTCAAGCTCATCCTCCTCTTTCTCTTTTTTTATGTGTGTGTGTGTGTGTGAGATGTCCAACACCTTCACGTGCTGCAGAAACACCACAACAACAGGCAACGTGAGCCCCTTTCATCCTTCCTCTCCTCTTCCTCCCACTCTTGTCCTGCAGCCCCCATCCTAGTCTAAGCTAGTCAACAGTCCCATCGCCACATTACTCACCCTTCTACCCCTTAAACTCATCCGTGGCCTGACAGCGTACCTCCTTCAGGCACCATCATCATCCCCATCAGCAGCAGCACAAGCATGCACAAATATGTATGCAAGAGCACAAATTATATTTAAACACACACACTGTACACGCAAGGCACCCCAGTGCCATTCAGCTAATAATACAAAACCCTTCACTTATTAAACAGGCAAATTACTTCTGCACACACACACACACACACACAACTCCACACTCAAAACCTGTAAACATTTCTCTCAGATATGCAGGAGGAAAGACATTACTTACCATCTTCTGCCTGGAGTCGGAACAGAATGAGCTCCCCGGCACATGCACACAAGAACACACACACACACACACTTTTACACACTCACTAACTGAGAGAGCGTGAGCGGGGACAGGGTGAGCGAGAGAGAGTAAGAGGGGGGGAAGAGAGAGATAAGAAGGGAAGGCTGGGGTGAGAAGGGCGCACAGGAGAGCGAAAGAGCAGCAAGGAAACGCAACAGCCAAAGAGACAATAAGGAGGAGGAGAGAGAGGAGAGAGGAGGAGAGAGGAGGAGGAGGAGGAGGAGGAGGGTATATGGCTGCACATACGGCGCTCTGTGCTGCGCTAAATCATACACGCATGACTGAGGTCTGTGTGCGCGCATGTCTGTGCGAGCATGTGGTGTGTGTGCACATTTCCCACGAGCTTCCCCGTCTCTGTTAAGGGAAGTGACGGATGTGACTCTTTCTCCCTCTCACTCTTTCTGCCGTCTTCTCAGCTCACTCCGCCGTTTTAAGACTAATTTGAGATGATGGGAGTCAAAAGGGGAAGTGTGTGAGTGTGTGTTTGTTTGGGGGGGGGGCGGTGTGATGGACGGGCCGAGAGCTGATACGAGGTGAGCTGCCGGACTCGCCCCTGGGGGGGGGGACGGACAGATGGATACAGATAGACGAACAAAACAGACAAGGGAGACAAAACCGTGCAGCGCAGGCCCCGTGAGCCGAACCGACCTTCGTTTCCTGTGTGTTCGCTGCCTTCATTTTCATTTATATCCATCTCCCCTTCCCCACCTCCCACTCTCTTTCAGTCCCTTGTTCTCTCTAACTCATTAGCTCTCCGTCCCTTTCTCTCTCTCGTTCACTCCCTCCCACTCTCTGTTCCTTCTCTCCTCCTCTCCTCGCGCCTTTCGTTCTCACTCACTCCATAATAAATCCACCACACCTCCAGCAGGCCAGGAGCTGAGGAGTCACTTTTATGAGCCTTGCTGCACTGGAGGAGGACAATAACACATATCTAGTAGTGCTGCTGCTTCGCTGTGGACACACACACAGACAGACACGAGAGGCAGCAGACACACAAGCGGTCAATACTGTCAGGTAAAACCCAACGTGAATAATTTCGGCAGAGCACAAAGGCATATAACAAGTCCTATCTATCGTTTCCACGGGGGAATAAACCTGTAAGGAATGACAACACTGGCTGTAAAACAGTGCAGGAGAGTCACACTGCGCCAGGCCTCCATGTCCTCATCGCGTTAGACCAACAAAACCACCAAGTCGCACGCTCACTCAGTACAGTACGCATAAACAAAGTCCAGTGTCATGCCAATGAAACAGGAATAGAAATCTTGTGATCATTTTTTGTCTTTTTGGGACCCTGCAGCAGCCAGTGCATTTAAAAAAAACAACCACGTGTGTTTTCACCAATTAAAGAGGTGACAAAGTGTGAAAGTGTCTCAGTTAGGATGCAGCTCCACTGTAAGCCTCTAAAGCAGCTTCAGTCCTCCTTGACATAAATTCTACAAGTCCCTAAAACTCTTCCTGATGGATGAACACCTTTCTTCCAAATACTTGAGATCAGGTGTCTGCAAGGGCCACAGCAGGATTCAATATACTAAAGATATAATATATTATACTATAAATGTATTAAATTTAACTTTTATAGATTTGGGAATGGGAAAGTTTAATACCCTATGTAATGTTCGCACGTCTGAAGCTTTGATGACACACACACACACACTCACAGACACACTCACAGACACAAAACCAAAAATAAAGCAAAGACTGCTGTTTCCTTCACCAATCTAACAAATGAATACTTTTCAACTAATTATTTGTTTTTCCGAACACAAACACAAGTCGAATATTTCAAAGGAATTGAAAATGTTAACTGTGGTATTATTAATGCACTAATGCCAGTGAAAATCACACTTGGCTTTCTTTAACAGAGACCTCTACTATCACTGATAATACTGTATATCTTTACTGTCCTTTACTACCTTATTGTTGATTATGTCCAATTCTAGCATCTTTGTCAATACAGAGTACAAACAAATATCCATTAGTTCCATTTTTCTTACACAAAAAAGTGATGAGAGATTTGAAGTTTTTTTTTCATTTTCTCTTTGTAACCAGAGAGATGAAACAAGTTGTTAAGGAAGTCTGCAAAGCATTAACTTCTGCTTATAAAGCAAAGGAGGCTCTGAAACCAGATGAGCACATACAAGTTTATCTCCTCTCCTGACTGGACAGTAAGAAGACTCTTTGAGGAGACTTTAGTCAGTAAATCTTAGAGCGCTCACAGCTTGTTGTTGGTTTTTCCCCTCTGCACTGCTTGCTCAACCCCTTATTCCTCTCAGATGGAAGAAGACTACAGCACTATTTCATGGAGCTGGCTGAAGAAAGTAATGGCACATGTCAAACCCAAACAGCAACAACTCACCATTTGTTTTTCTTATTTTCTTGTGTGCATATAACAGGTATAATGTAATTACTTTACCCCTGATAATATATTACATTTCCTCATGAGAACAAATGGAGGCATGTGTTAATGTACGATGTGTGAATCTGTGAAAATGGTTTGTTTGCTGATTCAGTTCAAGAATATTTGTATAATCCTAATCAAGATATTCAATGGTCCCTCCTGCCCTGCATGGCAACATCTGCATTCACTGTCTATTCATTTATTCAGAAATGTCCTTTAAGTAGTCGCCCATCTGTACTATAGTGTATTCATATGTGTAATGCAAAGGAAGAAGAATTAAAACCAAATATTGGTCATTTGTGTCCATATTCACAAACATACTGGTCATGTGATCAGAGTTCCGGTAATCGTCCCTGTTCCCAAATAAAAACAGACAAACATGCACAGAAACACTTCCAAATCCGCAGTGGAGGTCCTGGATAGTGAAAGCCAGCAGAACCATGCAACCGAGCAAAAGCACTGCCGTTCCAGCAGAACACCTCACAGCAACTTGTCCTCACAGCTCAAACCAGGGCCAGGAGGACATGGAGGTCACGACACAGACACACGTGCACACACACTCACACCTTATACGGTATATTGACAGTTATGGACAGCAAAAAGTCACATCCCCTGCGCTGCTGTGGGTTGCAGGAGAAGAATCATTGATCCGCCACACTACAGCCGGCTGATTCGACATTGGAGCAGTGCTTACGCATACAGCCAGGGCATAAATCATTCATCTCCCTCTGTCTGATCACTTCACTCTGCCAATGATCCTCTGTCACTACTCATTTGCAAGCGATGGTTCTGTGATCTGTGTTCGGATCAGGGCTAAGCCAAACAAGCATGTGCAATGTCACAATTTTCACACACCATTTCTGTCACATTTGTTATGACTGCTGTGAGAATCCTGCAAGAGACAAATCACCAAGACCGCTCGGTAGCCAGGCGTGTACTTGTGACTGAGCACAGCGAATCTGTGAATCCAAAGGTGGAATAAAATCAAAGTAAACAAACAAAATAACTAACTAACTAGCTAACTGTGGGACAGTATTCAAAATCTACTTACTAGGTGGGTAAGACTCAAAACATAAAGGTGCTGAAATGATTAATCAAATAATCAATTAAATGATAACCGAACTGATTCTGAATAAGTCAGAAAATGAATCAGCAACAATTTCAGTTATGTCCTTAAGTAATTTAGTGACACTGAACACGTTCTCATTTTAACATGTTTTTAAATGAGAGTTTACTACATTTCTCTGTTTATATAATTGTAAATTAAATATCATGGAATTTTTAACTATTTTCTGACGTTTAATAAGCAATTGATTAAATGAAAAAATAGCTGGCAGATTAATGTATATTAATGTAATGCACTGTAGATTATCATTACTTGGGCCCAAGTTGAGATAATATCAGAGGAGCTAAATTTCCCAAAACAGATTAAAAATACTCTCATTCTGCAGCGGTATGCAGTGCGGGTCTGGCACGCCTGTGTGAATGAATACATCAGCCTGTCTGTTTGCACACATGTGTGTATATAACATGCTCTTGTTTTGGCTTGTGGCTGTGACCAGAATGGCAATAAGTCCACAATGAAGGTCACAGAAGTGACATGGGCTGAATTGCACTACGGCACTGTGACTCATTTCCCACATTCCAGGGAAGAAGGAGGAGCTGATTTCCATAAGCCTTGGCCTTGGCTCTGAAGCCATACATCAAGCCATTAATCAAAAAACTGCTACAGGACCGGTGCAAAGTGAGGCAGTGTCCTTTAGGTGCACAGCCAGCACCTGAAAGAGTTTGTGCAGAGGCGTGAGAGAAAGTGAGAGGATTGAATGCTTTAATCAAAATAAATGCCAATATCAGTCAAGTTGATGGGATGTTTGGAACAGTATACAATACACACAGCATAAATAATGTTAGCAGATGCATCAAGGTGAAAGCTCTGATGGAAAGGCCAGCAGCTAAGGAGGCACTGTTATTTTAGGCCTAAATTCACACCATCATATAAAACGTAATGTGTGTGGCTTTAAATTGACTTATTATTAGCTGAAAAAAACGAAGCTATTGAAAAAAGCGCAACTATGTTTAAAATGTGTTTTTGTTTTTTATCCTCAACAACAGCTTGTTGTTACAGTTTCTTTTATAAACGACCTCAATGAAGCCGTCTAACAACTCAAAGGACAATTTCACAATGTCTGCTTTGACTCAAACTAAAAAACACAGAAAGATGGAAATCACAGTGGCTGTTGTAGCGAATGGCATCGCAACATGCAGTGGCTCCCATCCTTTTTGGCCTATTAAATAAACCCTCATCACAGGTTAGTACCAAGTTAGTGTGGACGCAAGTTGGCAGCAGCTTAACCAAAGAGTGATTTTTACATTGAATATGGTTTGTTACGAAGGGTTTTTCCAAATGGAAACAAGAAAAGTATTTAGTATTTCAACAGATACTAACAAAAGCCAACAAAAAACAGAAAAGTCAGATAGAAATAACCATAATTTTGAGGTTTTGTTTTTATTACCCATCTGATGTATCCCTTGAGGTATCCTGACCCCCAGTTTAGTGCTCAGTAGATACTCTTCCAAATAAGTTACTGACTTTCCATAGACCATAAATAAGAGAACAACTCCAAGGTTGAAAAACATTTCCCTGTGTCTGACCGGACTAGACTAGACTATTTTAAAGTGCAACCAGAAATTATATTTTGAGCTTGTAAAATAGTCTTACATCTTATAATCTGCCCCCATAAAATGGCATACCTGGAAAATGGAAAGCAGTATTTCTCATGGTTGTATCTCAGCAAGCACATAAAAATTCTAACCGATATTACTCCAGAGAAAATAAGAACAGGAGACACAACCCCAAAACACACACACACACACACTGTCAGCCATCCTCTGAGTCAAAGCCCCATCTCCCATATGCTTCATTAATCCAAACTCACCATTACATAACTGTACTAAATGCTCACAAGAGTGGAAGGGTACAACTACCCTCCCTGTATCTTAAGCATGTGTGTGTGCCTGTGCGCGTCAGGCCGTGTGTGCACTTTCTTGAGTAAGTGAAGTAAGTAAGAGACAGTGTGACAGAGAGAGAAAATCTGGTTCCATGAATGATTGCAGAGCCGCTCAGTTTGTAATCCTTTTGTATCTGCTTGCATTTGTGGGCTGTGGGCTGAGTGTGGGGTGCATGTGAGAGTAAGACTGTCACTTTCTCCCGCAAGGATGATTTTAAGCATCCAAATTTACTGTATCTGTGTGTGTGTGCTGTGTCTGTTCCCAGTTGTTGCTCTGCAGACCGACAGGTTTGGACATTAGTTGTAAGGCTGTGGTCTAGAGGCGCACACAAACACACACACGCACACACACTTTATGCTTCGTAGCAAAACCTGTGGAAATCTACAGAGCACTTTTTGACATATTCACACTAACACACAACATTTTTTTTGCATATGCTCAGAATTCACATTAACATCAACACAGACTCCTTCCACATTAAATTGCATCTTCACTTTTTGCTAACACACGTGCCTTCCACCTGGAAACACACACACACACACACACACACACAGCCCTGTAACTTGATAAATGCTACTTGAGCTGGAAGTGCTGATACACGACCTGTGAGTGTATTTATGCATGTTTTTATTTGGCAGAGTGCGTTTCCTTGCTTGTGCTTTGCTCCGTGAGCCGTGGTGTCGGGCCCGTTTGTATGGGGACTGCGAGCAGCGGCTCTGGTGCTGACAAGATTAAGACCTACTCCATACCTTCTCCTCTCAAAGCCACCACGCAGCGCTGCCAACAAGACCCAGCTAACAAACTAAAACAGCCCACAGTGGCACATGAAATGCATCAGTGAACAGAGCCATTCTGGCTCTGGCTCCGGGGACATTGTGTACATACTGTCGGCAGCCGCTTGCAACGTGGGAATTTCAAAGAACATATGGCAGCTTGTCGCTGGGAAACAGCCTGTGTCAGAATCTAAACAAGCTAAGAGCTATACCTAGAGAAGCCATTAACTGTCTGTTATCTGCCACACACAAAGACACACATGTCCAGGCACGCATGTCACACACAAACGCTGACTAATGTGGTTGGCATGTGATCATGACAAGCCAGTGATACTCAAACTAGGTCATTGAGAAAGAAAGGCTTCAGCGGAGAGACAGGTGTGAGTGTGTGTTTGGAAAGGGGGGCTGATGGGAGATGGCTACCTTACTGCATCAGTGGAGCTGGTAGCAGCACTGGGACAACGGCAGCAGTGTTAAAGCTCCCTACTGTCCAATTATTTACAGCTCCGCAGTCCATAGCTCAGCTGAGGTCAAAAACACCTTAGCTAGGTCTGAGGCTCTCTAACCATGATGAGTCTCACAAGCTGTGATCACCACAAGGTGGGGCGCAGGCCACAGTGTGGAGGGAAAGGAAGACATAGATTTGAGTCAACAACAGGAACCAGAAATGTGCTCGGACATTTGATAAAATAAGAAAAAGTGCAGCATGGTATTTCTGTTTGAGTACAAAAGAAAGCACAGCAGTCCAATAGTAAAGCCATATTGTGCATAATAATAATTTAGGTGCTGTAAAGCTTTATCATTATCTTTTGTCACAGTTTGAGTTTAGGTTATGTTACGGACAACTGTCATCTCATTGGTTGATCACTGAAAAAAGTTTAAAGACTTCATGAACTTCATGAACTTCAGTCAAGTGTAAAATCCAAGCGGCATGCTCAGAAGGAGCGCTGCAGCGATCCTTAGCGTCTTTGCTCCCCGCAGTGAACAGTGGCTAAAACAAAGTGTGACATAGTTCTAACACTGATCATGTGCTGAGAGCCTAACTCCAAATCACATTAAAATATCTGTATGTCTGCTCATTTTATTTCACTTTTCTTTTTTTGGAACAATTAAAGAACGTATCAGGATTGTTTCTGGGGTTTTTTTTGGTCAAGTTCAGTCAAGAATACAATCATGAACAGAGTCAGAACCAGATTTTACACTAGCTAGGGGAAATTTTGTGCAATACAAAAGAGAGCAGAAGCAGCTAAGACAGAGACAAACTCACAGACTGAGGAGCCCTCAATCATAGAACTTAGGAACCAAACTGGAGAACAAGACTGTCAATAACTACATAACACACACATCACATTGCAACGTGGAATACATCATTTAACTCTATTGTACAGACATTTTCAATGACTACTCAGCGGGTTCAAGCCTCACAAAAGCTGCAGGATGAACCCACTCTCTGTGCCATCTTATTATATGCTGCTCAACTCTGCACATCTCGACCAGCAGTTTTTAAAAATGGCTGAACTGCATATTTAAATATCTACATTTCTACCAGACTTTAAAAAAAAAAGTTGGCGGGGTTAAGCTGGTGAGAGCGCTGACCTCTCATCTCTCTGAGAGCAAGAGATCTCCTCTGGCTGCTTCCCCTGTCTCATGACCCGCCTATGCAACCGCCCTCCCTCCTCTGCTAACATCCCATCCCTCGTGTTCCCATGGCAACCCCCTCATCTGTTCCCACAGCACCTGCCTGCTGTCCGGGAGACACATGAGGACGTGACATTGACGAATGAGGTGAAAGAGAAAGAGAGGAACAGGAGACAGAGAGAGAGAGGGAGAGTTGACAAAAATTGGCATTTTAAAAACCTTCAGGAGAGATCGGTGAAAACACGGAGGGACATTTCATTTTACAATTTGTTGTTTTTTTTGCATCAAGACTTGTGTGCATCTTTCACACGAGTAATTCAGTCGAACAGAAAACAAGTGTGCACTCCTCATTATAACCAACTGGCGCCATCAGACCCAACCTGACCTGAGAGCTGTCAGCATGTGGTGCGTAGGGGTTTACAAAAATGGGCACTAAGAGTGACAACAAGAACATTTTAGGGGTAAAAGAGGGATGCATGGGGACACAATGTAAAAGTGTCCCACTGGGGACACACAAAGCGGAGTGAGGGTATATAGTTGAATAAATCTGTAAGCATACGCATCCAAGCATAAGAATCACAACCTGCTGTCTCCGTGAACACACAGATACACACACTCACCCACAAAAAACAGAGTATTCACACATAAAACAAACACAAAACATAGAGTTTGTGAAGTTGAGACACTGAAAGAGAACACTGGTCAAGAGCGTGTGAGTCTGTGTGAGTGTGATGTTGCCATGTTTAAGCATGTGCTGTAGGGTTTTTTGTTTCATATTAAATAACCTGAACTAAAAACTGAGACATAAATACAAATGAAAAACGTAATGTAATTACGCAAAATACAAGAAGAAACTAGAAAAGTTGGGAGACAAAAAAGACACTAAACCATCCCAAAATAAAAACTGAATAACAATCAGAATTTTTTGTTTTGATTACATAAGTTATTCTACAATGATAACATGGTCTGTGGAGGAAAACACAGTTTAGCTATGTAAGACAAACGGTAAGGCTGAGCAGACAGGAAAATGGGCTTGACAGACTTTTTGTGTGCGTGTGTGTGTGTGTGTGTGTGTGTGTGAGAGAGAGAGAGAGAGAGAGAGAGAACATACACAATATATGTGTGTTCTTGCTCACCTATCCTGGTGAGAACCTGCTTAGGTTTCAGGGAAAGGACATTAGGCGAACACCTTTTTGGCACTTTACAAAGGGCAAGTTTTGATTTAGGATTTGGATTTAGGGTTACATCGAAAATTAGGATGAGATTTAGTGTTACTCAGAATTAAATCTGCACATTACAGTGGAAGAAAATGCATATTTGTAGCTTTCAATAGCAGCAAGAACTGAATGAGTTTCTCTGACCTTGGAAATACTAGTTTGATAAAACAAGCCCAACTTAAGATTTAAGACTCAGACAGTTGCAGTTAACCTCTTCTGGAGTGATGTAAAATCTGACTACAATCAGTCTCCTGGATTATATGCAAATCAGTGTCAGCCTTCCTCCATTCCAGAGGCAGGTGGTAACGCATTTGCAGCTGTTTGGGAAAAAAAAAGCCAAAGGAAGGATAAATTCTCCACTTTAACTGCTAAGATAGAACAATAACAATGTAGCTAGACACCTAACAACTACTGATACACTAACACATGTAAATAGATTCATCTCCATGACAACTGGACGTCACAACTAGATGTGTGGGTGACAAAAGCTGTGACGTGGTTAAAACATCCTGAGAGTTGGACATCAAGCTGGAATTGCTTTGTCAGACGAGTGAATTTCAACTTCAGTAAAGCTGCCTAAAGTGTCATTAAGTTTAACAGGCCTGCTAATTTCTAATAGTTCACATCAAGAGAAGCGAAAGATCAAATATGACTGAGTTTTGTTTGGATCTGATGTCTGGCAGTAACAAAAATCCATGGTTTTAGTAGAAGAATTCCTCTCACAACCTGGCTGCTCTATCTTGCAGACAGGCTATTTACTACTGATTTAGAGTAATGACTGAATCTAATGGAGTTCAGGGTCAGGGGTTAGAAAACAAACATCGTCAGCGTTACGTCCTCACAAGGATATATGTGCAACCATGACAGATCCGTCTTTATCTAAATGTATGTGTGTGTGTGAGTGTGTTTACTGCACGTGCACTCACTTTGGGTGTGGGACAGGAAGCGGTTGAGAGGCGGGAGGTGGCCTGGGCGCGGGGCGACTCCGAGGGCGTGGTGCTGAGAGAGGCTGTGTCCCTGGGCAACACCTGCACACCCCGCGAGATAATGGAGTCTGGGATCTGAGTTCACACGCACACACAAACGTACGCAGACACACAGACACGTGCATGTAAAAAAACAAAACAAACATAAACCCACAGGCAGCGCGCATACACACACACACAGATGTTTAAGATCCAGGAAGACACACATATGCTGTCGAGACGCTACAGACGAACTATCTCAACGTCCCTTACATGTGTCAGACTCACGGAGTTGATGCGGATGAAAGGCAAATGGCGTTAAAAATGTGACAAGATGAGGACAAATACTGAGATTTCGGGGGGCGGAGTCTTACCAACATCCATCTGTGACTGGACAATGAGGGGGGGATGTTACCCTGACAACAGAGCCACAAAGCAGGGTCCCGGCTGCAGACAGGGCAGGATAGGATGATGGGTATGGAGAGATACTCGATGTTACATGTGACTGAACCGAGAGGACACACAATTCACACACATGATATGCACATACAGAGATGTATGTTGATGTATGACATACAGAGATACGTGACAAACTTAAAGAAGAGGTTCACTCTTTTTCAACTCAGGATACTTCAGCAATTATTTACACCTTTAATAACCGCAATGTGTCCATGTTTAATACCAGGAAGCTCTCTGTGTAGGCCTAAACTGACCAATTCAGGCTGAATTTTCAATGCTGTTAATGCTGTTTTGATAAATAGTAATACTGCTGATACTGTACCCTTAAGCCGGTGCAATGCAAAATTCTAACATTGCTCATTTAAATTGTGTTGACCGTTTGAAAACAAAGTCCTGGTGGTATATCTTAAAATATTTGACTTAAAGTGGATGAGAAGCACCCAAATGCACCATTAGTTTTCTGAGCCCAGACTGTCTCATTTGGCTGTTGAGCAGGTGCAGCATCTAGTCTCTTAAATGTGGCAATAGAAAAAAAAGAAAAAAAAAGAAATGCTTGACTTTTCTCTCTCTCTGACTTTTCAAGAGGAGATTCATCACAGATTTTGAAGGTGTAAATGACTGCCCAGTTGGACGACATTTAAGCCCAGCAGGAAGCAGCGGCAGAGACATTTTACGAGGGTTTGGGTTGAAAAACAGTGAATCTATCATTTCAAGGTGCTACCTGTAGCATTTTTAAACATCAATATGCCATGTTCAGAGTCATTGTGTACCTCCGGTATAATAAGATCATGACAGTCTTTTAGCAGCCTGGATCAGCAGCAATTAGGCTCAAATCCTGGAAAAAAATGACTTTGAACTTCAAAGATTGATCACACACTGTATCTAAGACAAGAGCACTCTGTAATTCACAGATTTATACTTTGTTTAATGTCAGTGATATCAAACACCCAATCTGCAGTACAGTACTTCTTGTTAATGCATTTGTTAATGTATTCACAGCCAGAGCAGAAACATCTGCAACAGACCAAGACTTTGTACTTTGCATCTAAATCTCTTTGTGAATATTTCAATTATTAAAAACTTAAGAAAAATTTACACAATATTCAACCTACGGTGTTACAGATGGTGTAGCAGATTCTCTAAATATCTCAACTACTGCAAACTAATATCGCTGGTCAATATCTTCAAATTGCACACAATGCATCCTTCAGATCAGTCCAAACTGTACAAAAACTACGAGACCACAATTTCTACAAACAACACTACTCGCCTGCTTATTCCTTTCTCTTTGCTTTTAATGCATCAACCATGAAAGAAAAGATTTTTCATTTGCTGTTTTCCTCCTCCATCATCTGCCATTGCAAGACACTTGAAAATATAGCTCCAGCTTTCTCATTAAATTAAAGGTAATATTAATTGAAGTGCAGAAGCTATTCTACACATGTTGGTAGTCTTCTCTGTTTATTGTGAATACCCTCTCACCGCTGGGACGTGCAGTATGGACTTATTGATGTTAAAATGCTACACACAGCACCTTTAGCACACGCTGATATGAATGACGTGCGACCATGTGGAGATGAAATGGATGGAGTCAGATGAAAAACCACAGATCTGTAAAGCAACAAGTCCTCCCCTCGCCTCTCCTCCATCCTGGTACCTTTGCGGCGATGGATGCGGCGGTGATGTGGGAGGAGGAGCTGTCCTCGGTGGATGCCACGCCGCTGTCCTTCTTCTCCTCGTCCTCCTCCTCACACTGCACACCCTTATCCTCTGTCTGCCGGCGTGGCGAACTGTTGGGCGGCGGCGAGAGGGGCGGTGGTGGCGACGGCAGGTCCTCCAGCTCATCCGCCGCCTCCTTTACCTTCACCACTGCATCCCGCAGGAGGTCGATGGCGTGCGGCAACGCCGGCAGGATGAACTGGAAGCATTCCTGGATGGGCAGAAGGAGGGAGAGAACATCAGTGACAAGGGGCGATGAATCAAGGCCAATCAAAACACTGAGGGTGTCATTATCTGTACTTTAATGAATCACATGTTAAAGTTATATGTTTTGGCAGCACTCCATCAGCAACATATTCATGTTACAGTTTCTATGTGTTGATTGAGTTTTCAATCACTAATAAATTCAAATCTCAAATCTACTTTGCATTTCTTCATCTACCTCTTTAAATTGAGCTACTGTGAATGAAGGTCAACTGTTCCTGCTGTGGTTTCAAATTAAAAGCCTCACAACCTTGCTCAGGCGCGCCGTGATGTGCTGATGAAGGCGAGATGGTAAGGACAGCGCGGTGGACGAGATAGAAGTTGTGTGATGTGTTTAAGTTTTTGATGGACTCTCGTCTTGTAAGCGCTGTGTGTGCATTCTCAAGGTTAGAGTGTCACATTAAAAGCCACAAAGAAAAGAGGGAAATACATGTCCTTTGAGCTGCCGGGAGGCTTTTAATGTGAAACACCCATACAAGAAATGGCAAAGCAGAACTGAAAAACTGGAAATATCTGGTGAGCAAAAACATATTTTGGTTCAAGAGCACAAAATAAGAGTAAAAGATTATATGACATTACTATTAATGGAATTCATGCTGTGGAAATGTCGATTAATCAATATTTGAGGTGTTAACAGTTAGAGGTGAAAAGATTTACGGCAACATAAATATTATCTGAAATAAATAAATGTCTAATCAAACAGTAAGTCTGTGTCAAAGGTGAGTAAAGGTATTTGAAAATTTACAATGCACTAATATTGCCAGGAATACTCTTCTTTGTAACAAATGCGGCGTGTGACCCTGTTTGAGACAATTTTCCTCCTCAGCCTCAGCGGGTCACAGCGCCTCCCTCTGGCCACCTTCATACTAGCTTGTGCTCGTTGGTTCCTCCCTCCATCTCTGCTTGTCTCTCTGTGTGTCAGTGTGCCTGTGGGCTCCTCGGCTATGCTAAATGCTCCATTCTCCTCACTCCCAAGACAAGAGCTAATCTGTTAAATTATTTATCTTCCTGTGTATTTTAAGCATTGAGATGATGCATTATTAATCGGCCCCACGCTTTACAGTATCTACGCTGGCTGCGAACGAGTTTTCGGAGCAGCCTCTCCACCTCACATCCCGCTCCATGTGTGCATATCACGGGCCGGATTAAATGTGACAACGTTAACCTTGATTTGACTGAAAGTAAACCCCCACAGATCCACATTAGGATGCTGTGTGCGTCCCTGTGCATGGAAAACACAGTAAAAAAGAGCAGAGGGACGCCTCAGACGGAGAGATGAAGAACACCGAATGGGTTAATCTCAGTAGTTGACCACAAGCCCGCCAGGCCCGCTGTGTGGCCGCAAGGTAACCTTTCCACTGTATGCACACGCACGTGTACACATCCCAAAGCCTTCACACACTGTAGACTGTTGTGCTCCTTGCTGGCGTGTTTGAAGCCCACATCTGAGCGTTTTTGGAGGATGTGGAAAGGAGGGCCGGGTGTTTTGGGTTGAAGTGGGGCAGGATTGGGCAAAAGAAGGAGTAAGGATGGTGTCAAGAGCCTGGAGATGTTCCCTTTTACCCGTTTTGTGCTTTCATTGCATGCCGGGAATGTTTTTTTTTTTTTTCAAGGTACATCAGGAGTATTTCTATTTTTTTATTTTTTGGTCTGCTCTTATTCTCTGCTTTGTCTGGGAGGAGAGTAACTGTCAAGAACACTAAAGAGCAGAATCCCTGGATATACTGCCAGCGGATGAGAAACACAACCGAGAGAGAAGGGCGGAGGAAGAGGGGAGGCTCTGAGAGGTGGGGAGGGGAGGGGGGTATTTGCAGGAGATGACGAGAGAGGGTGACGGACAAGGAGAAAAAGAGAGAGAGAGAGACAGAGAAAGAGAGAGAGAGAAAGAGAGGCAGGGAGGAGGAGATCTCGAGAGATTAAGAGAGACAGAGATTCAGTGAGAGAGCAAAAAGAAACTGCAACAAAAAGACAGTAGGACACATAAAAAGTGAGGATGGAAGAAACAGAAACGAGAGACTAAGCAGACACAGGGACAGCAGAGAATAAAGGATGCAGAGGGAGAAAGGAAATGGCCAACATCTACTATTTTAGACAACTATCTTAAACACTTCTCCAGTCCAACAGGGAGGGACATGTTTCAATTTCTGAATCACTTAAAAGTTCCAAGAAACCAGAAATGAAAAATGCCAAAGTCAGGGCCTCCAACAGGGCCCCAAACATTTTGAAGACTGTGTTATATGAACAACATATACATACAGACCAGCTGAAGGCCTAAATAATGATGACATTACTATAATACATGTTAGGGATTTTCAGTACTCCTGTGAGGTGGTTGTAATATCAAGAGCACAGTGTGTGCAGAGTGAATAACTAAACAGATCACGATGGTTTGTGGGACAGGAAATCAGAAAACAGAAGTTTCTGCTACATAAAATTATGTTTGCTTTCTCAGTGTGTTCCTTTAGTGTTCTACTTTACTTTACTATTACTTATTCAATCTCAAAAATGCTGTTCATGTTGACCAAGGAGCTGATGAAGTACCTCAGGTCAGAATGACTAAACTGCTGTGCGTGTGATTGAATGATGATGAAAAATAAAATCATCACTCAAAGAGCATTTTAAGTAAGTCGGACTATGGTGGCCAGAAATGTACTGAACTGAGCTGTGCTTTTTACCTTATGTCCTGTGATGGGAAATTGATCTTTCTGACATGTACATTGTCCATGTCACAGCACCAAATCCATCCATACTGTACATTACATGCACAAGATACGGATACTTGAACAGATGTGTTATCAGTCACTGATGATACTGCACACATTAAAGGTGTAGGGGTGTAAATGTATGCAGTGATGAGAATATGATAAGTGACTGACTCTCACGGGGTGAATTTGCAATCACTTCTGTGGTTTTTGGTTTTAGTGTAAAAAAAAAAAAAAAATTCGTCCCATTAGATAGAAATGTCATCACAGTGGGTATAAATGTCTTTCCCCACAGGTTAATATCATCACGGCAGGTGGAAGCATCATCACAAAAAGTTGAAATCATCACATGAAACAATGTTATCATAACAAGTAGATTTGTAATGGCTACAGGTAGCAGAGGAATCAGTGCAGGTGAAAAGAAGAAACATCACTTGTTGAGGTGTAATGTGTTCTATGAACAGACACATCACAGAAAAAAAACACTGGAGTGGAAATTCAAGCTACCAGGTAAACGTGTGCAAAAGTCACCCCTAAAGTAGAAATGTTGTGTGTAGTGTGATAAGCAGAAATGTCTTTTTTGTAGGGTAGAAATGTCGCTGTTGCATCTAAAAACATCACCAATCATCATCATTATTAATATTACAATTGTTATTTCCAGTGCTGCTATTACACTATTCTTAAAGCTGAAAGTAAGCATGCCTTTTAGACTGTAACATTAATATTCTGTTATATTTAGCTTACACTATGAAATGATGTAAAGTTTGCAACATTACATTATCATTGTTGACTGTAATATTTGTTTAGCAAAGAGGCTGAATTTAAAATGGTTTAAAGGTGCAATCGACTGTTATTATAACAATAATATTACACATGATCAGTTTACTTTGACTGAGGAGAACAGCTGAACCTGAAAGAAAAGTTATATAATGCCAAAAGCTAAAGTATCACTGTTCCCACCTAAAATGCATTCAAAGGCATTGAAGGAATAGTAAAACTTTAATTTAAATTCATGACGTTCTCAGATCTGACCTGAGCTAAAATCATATCCTCTCTCCAATATTTTTTAAAACCGCAACCTGAGATCGTAACAGTATGAACAAAACGTAAATAACCAGGACATAAAATAAATCCCAAAAGTTCACACAGCTGTCAGTAAATAGTTCACTGTCAGCTATATAGTGTTTATTATCTGAGGTGAAAAGGAGGCCAAAGAGTCAAAATGAGCAGCTAAAAGACACTCTGACACGCAGGGCTTCATCTGGCTGGCTCAGCTGGACTTCCCTGTTGTCTTTATGACAGGAGATCATCGTCATAAAAGCCTGCAATGGGCGGCTTGTGCCGTTAACTTTAACTGGGGGTTGATGAGAGAGACACTAATATGGCAGCAGATGGGGGAGAGGTGGCGTAATTGATTAAAAGAAATACTAAAATCGATCAGGAGAAGCGGGCGCGTAACGAGACAGAGACAGATGTGCAGGTCAGCGCAGCAGAGAGGGAGACAGATGGAGAGGGAGACAGAGACAGCAGTGGGTGGATTCACACACACACACACACACACACACACACACACACACACACACACACACACACACACACACACACACACACA
>JBAJHX010000031.1:7171560-7183613 GCA_037176925.1 Amniataba percoides | reverse complement strand
CACACACACACACACACACACACACACACACACACACACACACACACACACACACACACACACACACACACATACACGCACACACATAATGTAAACACAAACCTACACTTGCACTCTGCATATGTATCTTTGTACAGATAGAAAGAGATCAAAACACAGACACAGATACATGCGCACCAATAAACGACAAACACAAAAAACACACAGATCTATTCTGTATGCATGAACATAATCAATTAATCATTCAAATCTAAGCAGAGAGAAAAGGATGTGCACATACGAGTCCACAGTCGACCTTTACAAGACCAGTCATGTTACCGACAAACTGCTAAGCTAATGTTGTCCGTACAAACAAAACATAGACGCCTGGTTTCAGTGAGACACAGTCAACGGCTGGTATGGATCTCCATGTACATTGCTCAAGTAAAAGAAAAGCAAAGTTTTGTATCCATCTTATACATAGACCGCCTCAGCACCTACCCCAGTTTGCCTCTCGTTCACTCATTTCCTCATTGACAGCAGCAGGTAACCATGCAAGTCACTGGTCTCTCCATCAGCATCAATTAGTGTTTAGTGTCTTGCTCAAGGACACATGGACAAACACCGGGGATCAACCAAAACATGAAGATACATGAGGAATATGAGCAGGCTTATCAACAGAACTAGTTAATTTTTTTTCAACAAACAGCACCTGATCTGTAAACTACATGCGTGAGTTCCCCACGTCGATCCTCCATGTCAGCTGAATCTGTTTGCTCGACTACGCACTGCTGTAACTCTTACATCCACAGGAAAAAAGATGCTGTTGCAGCTTTTTGCAGCGTTTCCTACCTGGGAGCCTTTCTTGCTTCCTGGTAAGTTAATGATGAGCGTCTTCCCTCGGATACCGCACACAGGTCTGTAACACACAAACATAAGGGGCGGGTGTTTATATGAATACAGAGGAAGAAAGTGGTTGATTATGCTGATAGAGGCCTCATCCTCCACCTTAAAGCTTCGATTCAGTGTTTCACAGCACGCTGCATTTTATCACAGGTGATAAGCGGCTCACCAGTTTTGTCTTACATGAAAAGGCAGGATGGTTCCCTTTAACAAACAGCCTTTAATGGGAGTCGTACTGTACATTATTGACCTATAAGGCTCGATGAGTGCCTAACTACCTTTTCTCTCTGATCACATCTAAATACAGTCATTCTCATATCAGGTCATGGGACATTAAAAAAAAACATTCATAAATAAAACAAAATGTGTCTTGGTTGTGTGTGTCAGAGTTGGTGTCTCACCTGGAAAGCATGCCTAGCGGTGTGACGTTGAGGGACCCCATCAGCATCGCAAGAGACATCCCCGGGGCCTCGCGCTCTATCACCTCCTTAGTGGCCTGGAGAGAAGAGAGATGAAGACGAGGGTCATTAGTGAGATCATAGTCTAACTAAGCACGGGTCCATCAAAGTCTTTATAAAACCATTTGTTCAAATGCCGTAGAGTTTACTCCTGCGGTTCAGGTTAGTTTCAGGCAGCCATTTGAAATAAAAACTATTGACGCTGTTCCTCATCCAAGAACGCACAGAGCAGTGCTGCCGGTTTGAGGTGAGGATGTAATCAGATCTAAATGACAGGAAGTTCTTTATGTGAAGAGATGGATGACGATATGTGATGGACAATAATTCCTCACGTTAGAAAAGCTGCTATAAGACAGTGATCACAGACAAATCCATCCTTCCTAAAGTCACAGGGACTTTAACCTACAGTGTGGTGCAACATTAACTGAGCTACTTATTAGTCTCTGGCATTTTTGTTAACAAACTCCAGTTCAGTGACAATGAAAATAAAGATCCTACTGCACTTTAGATAAAGGAAACTGTAGGTCGTCATTTTTACCTCACATCTGATCCAGTCACTCAAAAAATATATATTATGAAACACAGAGCAGATGGGAAAGAACCATATTCAAATTTAGTTTGATTTTAAAGTCCAAAGTCAGTTTGATTTGAATGTCTTTGCATTATATCGCTGGGATTAACATAGTAATAATAATAATTTAGAACATTTTTAAAACAGAAAAAGATGTTTTAACTTTAACAGTGTTGATTAAAGTTTTTACACTTAGATTAAAAAACAACAACAGGATGATTTTTTCATTGGGTCCAGCAGCAAAAGCAAATTACAGGAGCAATGTACTTTAAACGTTGTATCTCTTTGTTGTGCATTCATGTTATTTAACGTATTAAATTCAATAAAATTTATTTCAAAGCAAGGTCCTGGACTGGACCTGACTAAATACTGGTTCCTCCAACTTCACTTTCATCTGAACTGAGACATCTATTGCAGAATTACTTACAATGACAACAACAATAAAGAAAAACAGTTCAGTCTTAAAGTTCCTGACCTGTCTGGTAAAGAGGTAAAGCTGTAACTGCAGATGAGCAGGAAATGATGAAAAAATCCCACACAACCACCTCCTGAATACGCCTTGGATCAAAACATCTGGACTGCCCTTCAAGTATTGATTTACAATCCCCCTCACACAATCGACGTCTCAACTGTCTGAGGGCTGAAAAATCCTTATCTGAACTGCCTCCTCCCCATCTACATCGCCCATTAGCAATCGAGATTGATTCAATCTTTGACATCAATGCAGGAATATGTCTTTTTTTCCTGGTCAGTCTGTGCGATTAAGGGCTTCAACACTGAATACAGCAAGTTGGTCCTGAATTGTTGTTGTTTTGTACGTGTGTGTGTGATCATTTTCATTAAGTCGCTGGTCGGTCAGCTGGGATTTTACTGCATGAAAGCAAGTATGTGGTTTTTTTAAGGGTGGTGGCCTTGCCAGTTGCGCCATCTTTGCGAGGACACGTGCACTGAGATGCATTTGTTTGTGTGTGAGTGCGAATACATCGGCGGGACTGCGGCTGTTGCGGCACGCTCTCGACAGATAGATAGCGGAGGAGATAGCGCCTTCTCCTCCAGCTGTGTGTGTTGGGTGCCCTTGAGTTGAGTGACACTTCAAACGCACCATTAGCGAGGGAGAGGGGAGAGAAAAGACTTCAAAGGGAGAGGAGCCACTGATGAGCATCGTGGGCTTGGACTCAGGAGAGGAGAGGAGAGGAGTGGAGAGGGAGGGAGGAGAGCCGGGGAGAAGGGAGAGAGTGTGGGAGGGACCGAAGGGGGAGAGATAGAAACAAGAGGGAAGGAGGAAGGGAGAGAAAGAGGGAGAGAGAAGAGGGGTGATGCTGGATTTATACCTCATCATACATCATACAAAGTCACTGATTGGAGGAGGGAGATGGGTTTGTTCCATTCAACAGGCCTGCAGTCAGAGGGAGTGTCAAAGTCATACTTCTTGTTTTGGGCATAAAGTGGTAAAGGTTTTCGTTTTATCACACACATGATGAGGTTAAAGGGGTGTGTGATAAGTATGAAAAAAGGCCCCCTCTGGTCAAGTTCTCAAATTGAGGTTAAGAATTATTATGTTGTTTTTTTTTTTACAACCTTGTGATTAGAAGTAGGTACTGTTTCTATTCAAATATCTCATTCTCTGTCTCAGGTTCTCTTTTTACCTTGTCTGATTTTCTTTATGCGTATTGTTGGAGGGAACTTGAGAGTCAAGAACTACATCACCAGTGAGTATACGACGATAAAAGAACATGAACTTGGAGGAGACATTTCTCATACATCTTCCATGCTTCTTGTGCCACCGGGCTTATCACCACAAATCATTGTGCTTTCACGAATAAAGCAATTACCTGAGAATATGACCGTTGGATGGCGACTAACAGGAAGTGATCGAGTGTAGGTTTACATGAGGTGGTGCTTTGTTGTCTAACCAGAACAAGAGGCATATCAAACCAATGAGTAAAACTTGTCTCTGAAAACCACCTGACCTGACCTCATATTGTTTCAACTTTATGCACTGCAGTCCACCATACTCATCTACTTGTCTATATCTACTCTGTATGAGCTGCAAACATGCATAAAAAACACACGTGGCAGGTCTAAAGATGAGGTAAGCCAGCAAGATCTAATACAGCCCTGAGAGAACAAGAGAGTGGTGGGAATTAATGGGATATGTTGTAACTCCAGAAACGTAGCAGGACAACAAACAGGCTGCCTCAAACCACTAAGATGTTGATAAAAGGTAACTCCGCATCATTTGAGCTGGTTATGTCCCTTTTTAGGGAGTCAAATTGTCAAAACCACAACCTCTGAAAAGCAAACGTATCCCTGCTGGCCGCGTGTAATGACATCCCAGCTGATATAAAATATGAAGATCAACCGTCTTTCCGAGCTGTAGAATTATTCAATATTAGGTTGTTTATTCGCACCAGAGTGGCCAAGAGAAAGACATATTCCCATATTGATTTAAAAAATTACATCAATCTTGATTGCTAATGCAGATGGGGAGGACACATGTCAGATGAGGATTCCTCAGCCTCCCGCCAGCTGAGACATGGTTTATTACGTCTGTTAATGGATGCAATGCAAAATACAGCAACATGTAGCACTTACTGTAATAGAAAAATAAGGTGATTGAGTATTCCTACGAGTTATTTGATTCAAGTAAAGACATGAAATGTAATCTGTTCCTTCTGCCCTGCTTTCAGCTACAACACAGTACAGTCACATGTGTCTTGTGCAGCCTTCACACTCGCAGAGACAGACTGAGAGATATCGTTGTCTCCAGCACACGGGGTTGAATCAGATAGCAGGTATTATCAGTGACTACAGTGTCTACGTGTCTTCCCTCTTCCAGGAAGGTTGCTGTCTACCATGATTGATGAGGACCAATGATACTGCTGAGAACCACAGCTCATCCCCTGCCAAATTGCTCGTGTGTGAGTGTGTGTGTGTGTGAGAGAGAGAGACAGCAAGAGAGATAGAGCGAGGTTGGCTGAGTGCGCGTAACAGACGTATAGCAGTGTAAATCTAGAAAACTGCTCAAATTTAAAGTTTGACAATGGTCTGTGAGGACATGGGCAAAGTAAAAGAAGCCTAAATGTAGATTCTTTCATGTATATGTGGTCATTTCCTGTCTTCACAGGACAGTACACTGCTTATATGGAAGTATGTGAGCAAGGATACAAAATATTTGACCTGGTTCAAAGTATAGACAGACAAATAGACAAAAGTTAGAAATATGTCAATACAATGAAAAGCATAGAAAAATGTGACTTCTCCTTTTTGATACTTCCTCTCCTGTTGTTGATCAATTATTAGAGATAGAAACCCTCAAAACACCCAAACTGACACCTGCCATCCACTATCTCTGAATCGCTGGCTATATAACCCATTATTATTTTTTTCTTTCAAAAAGTGAGTCAATAAGGATCTAACTTCTGCCTCTTTATTTCCCATGTGACCGCAGGGCTAATTACACTGTGTGTTAATCAGAGCTGCAACACACATGTTTAATCAGCAAAAAACAGGCTGGCAGGTTCACTAAATAAGGCAGCAACAGGAGGGATTTTCAGCACTTTCCCTCTAAGACACACACACAAACAAAAAAAGTCTTTTTCATATTAGTTATCATGATACTTGTATTGCAGTTGTATAACATCACTTCCCTCACATGACCTCTTACCAAAACTGTGTCCATATTTCACCCCAAGCTGTCCTTGTTGATTCTTACGTAACGTGTTTCTGGCTACATTTTAATACAGCTCTCAAGCTTCATTATACAGTTTGCATGCGCGACTCTGGACATCGTTCGCCGTCGCTTGCGCCAGTCATGCCAACGACATCATAAACACACAAGGTATGCCGCTATACAGCACTGTACGTCTCAACACCAGTCAGACAAATGAAAAACAAACCAACAAAATAAACTAAAAAGGTGCTTGTGGAGAGAATCGTTTTAAACACACCTCTGGTGTGACGTCTCGTGGGGCGAAGCCGGTGCCTCCAGTGGTAAGGATGAGGTTAAGTTCCTTTTCATCGCACCAATCCACCAGAGTCTCCTGTTGGTTCACACACAGACATCATCCATTTTTAATAACTATTATTATAATATCACTACAGATAAAAAGGCTTTAAAGCAGACAGATAGTGGGCACAGAGAGATACAGTAGATAAACAGATTGATGGATCACGTACCTTGATTTCGTCTATCTCATCTGGCACTATCTTGTAGGCCGAGATCATCCCCCCCAACCTGAGAAAGGAAGAAAGTGGTTAGATTACAGGTGCCTTTATAAACGTATCAGATTCCAGACAAGATTCTTTATTGATCCCTGAAAGAAAATCCTCTTTGCTTGGTAAACTTCTACAGGGAGATCAAAAAGGTCAGCTAAGGAACTGTGGACCTTGTCAGAAGTCGGTGTTTTCTTTAACAAGCCTCGAGCTTAAACTGAGGACGGCCAGTTAAAGAACAGTCGCTTCTGCGTGTTTGCTACGCCGCCTCACTGCCACAAGTGGAAGGTCCAAGTGGATCAGCAGGTTAAGTAGCAGACCTTGGATATTGTGGGCTCACCTCTCTTTTTTTTTCTCAGAGCCATTAAACAGAAAATACCCTGCTAAGACTTGTACCCCAAAGCCTGCAAAGACGAGGGGTTTGTCAGACTGCAACAGTGTCAGTTCTTCAGTTTCTGGTCTGACAGCAAACACGACTTTCAAGGTAACACTACATCTGTCATTTAAGAAAAACGCAGGCCTGCGAAAACACTGATGGGGGGAAGAAAGCGGATGACAGACACTCAGAAGATGTGTGGAGAGGAAAAGAGGAAATAAAGACTCTGGAGTGAGGCAGAGGAGGGTGAGAGACACAGAAACACAACGGGAAGGAAGGAGGAGAGAGAGGATGCCCTTGAACATCCCCTCCTGAAAGGATTTTCCACAGGACGGCCCACTGAAGAGGGAGCTCTGACAAGGACAGAGCTGCTGCTGCTGCTGCTGAACAGCGATGCACGGCGACCTCCTGTGGCCACACCGGGTACGACACCCCAAAAAAGAACAACCCCAGGCTCAAGGTGAAGACTCTGCACAGACACCCCTTATGTAACCCTTTTCTTTTTTTTTTTTTTCTTTTTTTTTTAAGAAGCGCTATTTTTGGGAGACTACTGCATCATGTTTCCCCTCCGCGTCAGCCACTTAAACGCCATGATACCCTCCCTCAGACAAATACCCATGAACTCTGTGAACATGACAGCATCCGCTTTTTCTTTCTTTTTTTTTTCTTTTATCCCCCCTCTCTCTCCTTCTCGGATGCTTTTATCCACACTCTGAGACTCTCACTCCTCACACACTTTGCACCCCGGAAATATCGTTCGCCAAAATCCATCGGCTCTGCTCAGTTTTCAAACTGTGCAGCGGAGCAGCAGAGAGACACGCCAAGCAAGCGAGACAACAGCAAAATGCCGCAGCGAGCATGCATGGAGACGAGGCACGAAACTCAGAGGGAAGCTGTCTGCCTCTGACAAAAGAGGCAGAGGAGTCAGAAAGAATCATTTAAGAAGTACTTTTTCATGAAACACTGCACATGCAAGGCCACTTGGAGCATCCACTAACTTGTGCACCCACACACACACACACACACATCATCTCCTGCTGACATTCCTGTGATGGCACGAGTGATTTATCTCCCTTGATGTGTTTGGGAGGGAGGGAGGGGATTTTGGCATCTCTGTACGTGCACGGTCGTGTTCATGCATGTGCATTCGTCCGTCTGCGTGCTTGTGTGTGCGTCTGCGTCTCACCTCGGGAGAGTAAAGGAGCTGTCAGGACAAATCACCTCTCTCCCTCTCCTGGGGTTTTCATGCCTCTCTGTTTCAGCCCAAATGAAAATATGCTCAACACAAATAACTAGGGTTCCTTCCCACCGTTTCCTAGGCAACCCCTCCTGCCTGAAGCCTCTAGTCGCTGTGTTGTTCATCGTGAGAGAGTGTGTGAGAGTTTGTGTGTGCCGGTGAATGTTTGTGGGCTTTTTTTTCTCTCTTTCCTTTTTTGTAACTATCGGGGATGCCATTTCTGTGCGAAGGCAGCAATATGTTGTTGACTGGACATTTTTGAGCGTGTGTGAAGGATCATGTAGCTGCACGCCGCATGAAATATCCTCAGGTATGATGTGACTTGAGTATTCCTCTGCATACTGATGTCCACGTCAGCAAACAATATGTATTCATGTTTACAGATATCTATGTGTGTGTGCTGTGATGCAGTATATAACATCTGCACTATTTATATATATATGTGAATGGATATTTGTGTCATTACGTGCACGCCATACACCCCACATGCACACAGTGACACATGCAATGTGTACCACCACAGATAGTTTTCAATGTGTGGCTCTACTCGAGTCAAGAATGTGTCTAATTTTCAAGTTTTCAAGTTCACATTACTACGTGGGATGTGTGTGTGTGTATATTATTTGCAAGTCTGTTTAAATATGCATATATATGTATGTATGCATCTTTATGGGTAAATATTTGTGCCTGAAGTATCTACAGTATGCATGTACCATATGTAGCCTATAGTTATATATACAGTGTGTTGTGTATGTGTGTTTTCTTGTCTTCACATGCATGTATTTCTATTAAGCATCATTTCCCTGATAATAAATGGGGAAGGCAATATAGTTCAAATACCTGTCTGTGTCACGCATAGTTCAATTCAACAGATGGAGCCTCCAAACTGACCAGACAGCTGAGCCAACACCTCTATGACAATAAAGCCAATAAACAATAAAACCAGACATTATAATCTTCATTAACAGACGATTTGTTGCAGGACTCTTGCATTGTACTGTACTACTTTTATACAGGCCCCTACCAACATTTGATAGGTAGGTGTACTTGATAAACTGACAACAGAGTGTGTGTTCATGTATAAGCACACACTGTTTGTTTATGTGCACGTTTGCATGTACTCAATATGTACAGTACACTCTATATGAGTGTATATTGTTCTCACAGTACTTCATAGTTAATCAGAGCAGGGCTGCATGCATGGAAACATCCAGAGAGTTAATAGTAATAATAGTTAATATCTTATAGCTGATTTACAGGAGAACAGAAGAAGTTAATTGCTCTAACTGCTGCAGCATGTTTGTTTTTTGACAGAAAAAAATCAACATCTCCACTGCTTAATGGTAAGGACAAAACAAAACTCTGCAAACATGATCGTGATGCCACCCTAAATGAATTAGGTAAAACTAAAATGGCAATTCAGTCTGATTCTTATTAGGTTAGTACTTTCCATGTGTATATATGCAGGCATGCAAAATGTGTATATACAGTATGTATCTGTGTGTAAACACATATGTATCCGTATTGAGTATCCGTATGTGTGCATTACTCTAGTATGTATGTGTACATGCATATCTGTGTGTACATGTGTGTATGTGTGCATGCACATGCAGTGTGTGTATGGATAGCTGGAAAAGGGCATTTATACATGTATGAGTATGTGTACGAATGTTTCCGCGTGACTGGCCTCTTTGCAGATAGAGTGCTCGGCTGCATTTGGGAGGGTGTGCTCTGAATTGAGGGAAGCCTATTAGAGGGGAAAAGGGCCTGCAACATTTTAATCTCTAACGCCCATCTATGTCTCTTTCTCCTGCAGGGGGGTTACGACATATAAAGCTCTTCTTCAAACTGCAGGCCGGAGGTGGTCAGCCTGGAATAAAGGCTTTTTGCTCGAGGTGTGGACAAATCCTGATGCGGGCAGAGGAAGGGATGGAAAGGGGGGAAGAGTGTGGCAGGTGGAGTGAGATGGGGTGGGGGAGGTAGTGTGAGGGGGGAAGAGCATGGCAGTAGTTTTGGCCTGAAAGCCTGGACGCCTCGGCCAAATCTTTCTATGAATAAAAGAGGAGCACAGAGAGGAGGATAAAGGAAGAAAGACGGGATGAGCGAGAGAAGCACAGAGTGAAAAGTGCCAGAAAAAAAAGAGGGATAGACTGTCAGGGGCACACTTACCAAGAGGGAGGAAAAGTATGTGTGTATTTGTGTATTTGTGTGTGTGTGTGTGTGTGTGTGTGTGCGCGCGCATGTGAGCCAGCTGCAAATCTCGGTGGTTGTGGGACACTTCCAAGATAAGACCCATCTGCCAGGGTGATTTCATTAATAATACAAGCTCTTTGTACAGGGCACTCAATCTCACTCTCTCTTTCTTTCTCTTGCTTTCCAACACACACACTCCGTCGAGGGAGGAGAGAAGAGCCTGGGCCATCTCCACACTCCCAGTAGTAGCGTGGAGTCGAGCCCATTACAGCTGAGTTGTTGGTTTGTCCATATGTGGGAAAGCTCTCAAGGGGTCACCTCTCAACATGTTAGCTGATAGAGGGGAGGATGGAGGGATGGTGGAGGAGGAGGAGGACGAGGAGGAGGAGGAGAGAACTAGCCCACCTCTTCAAACTCCTACCGTGATGAGAGCTCTGAGTGCTCAGCGAGGGGTTCCACTCTCATGACTCCACTCACAGCCACTAAACAACACGCACGCCGCCTAAGACACACACATACACACTGACACACAACCACACTATAAAATATTCCGCAGACCACTCCACCCCACAAGCGTTATATTTATTTACAGAATAACTGACAGCCTCTCTCATGTTTCATTTCCTTTCTCTGAACCGTCCTGGCTGCACCACATATCAAACACATATTCAGACAACAAAGTTAACATCTGCAGAAGAAAAGACAAGCACTGCTCACGCGCATGTTGGAAACTACACTTTTGCTCCCTAAGACTTTACATTTCACAAACCAAGTCGCACGGCAGTCACAGACATGTTGGTTTTAACTTGCAGGGAGTTGTGGCCACTTCACTTACAAGCCAAAAAAGGTGGCATGTAATTTGAAAAAGGAACATGAAAAAGTAAGTTAAAGCAAAAGTTTGACTGTCAAAAGACTAAAGATACAAGTGACAAAAAAGACAAAAAAATCAGTCAGTATTTCTAATTTTGTTTGACACATTTTTATATGTATGTATAGTATACATAGCAGTTAATCTACCATAACTTTTTTATTGTTGTCACTGGTTAATAATCTTCATACAATGTTGTGGATCAGTGGCTGCTCAGTGATTGACCCTATATATAATTCAGTTCAAAACTAAACTAGTAGTAGCGTGACAATAACTTCTAGTCATATTTGCTAAAACCGTCACTATGTCCTGACAGTAGAAGAAAAAAACTCCTCCAGCTCCACCTGAAGCCTCTGGACAAGAACCCACTATGTCTGTGTCAAAACAACCAATCAGAACAGAGGATGCAACAGTAATAGTAATAAGAATAGTGAAGAAGACCAAACTAAAAAAAGAAGGGTCTTTGGGAAGATTATAATACAGATTGTGTGAATATGTTCAGTCCGAGTGAAAATGTATCAATGTTAATGGGATGCTTACTGTTGCTCCGTCTCAGCACAGGTTTATGTGTTGGTGTGTCCTTGTCCCCTTACTGTCTCCTGACTGTGAAATTGGGCCTACTGTCACCCATCTGATTGACTTCTGGCTATTCTTAGCCATGACAATTTGTAAAATTGACAAAGGTTGTTACAACACAAGTCGCTGGAGGGCAGAGGCGCAGAGTTGGCTCAGCAGCCCCGAGAGGGAGGCTCACTCAGCCTCACAACACATGAACATAAACACACACACAGACACACACACTCATGACAGGTGAAAAATATATGAATCGAAACAGAAGCACTTGCTCACACTGGAAAGGTAAAGATGCATACAAAAAAAAAAAATGGAATACACACAAGGACACCCAAGTGTACACACACACCCACACCTGCCTCATCCACGTGTCCTTGAGTCTGGGTATCATTTGTTTGACCACCCTCTGTTACTCTTTCCTTTTTTTTTGCCACATATCATTTTTCTCTGCTCCTGACACACCTCTGGATGCTCCTGAATGCCAAACTGGGCAGACTGATTGATTGCATGTGCCAACGTGTATGTGTGTGTTTGTGTGTCCGTGATTAGAGTTTATGTTATGTGTCCTGCTGTGGCCCCCACACTCCCTCCCTCCCTCTCTCCCTCTCTCTCTCTCTCTGTTTATGTGTCTCTGTCACAGCAGCAGTGGCACATTGAGGGCACAGCGTTCCGGCTGGTCA
>JBAJHX010000031.1:7148318-7161560 GCA_037176925.1 Amniataba percoides | reverse complement strand
CACCAGATGTGCAGAGAAAGGAAGACAGAGAGAGGGAGACAGCTCTGTTCCTCACAGCTGTGTCCCGGGCAGGCAGGGCCCATCGCTGGCCCCGGCTCGCCCAACTCTCCCTTCTCCTCTCTCCCCAGAGAGCAGCTCCATCCCAGGAGGAGGAGGAGGAGAGGATGGACATGTGGAGTTGAGGGAGGGTGCGCCAGAGCCTAACCCTGACAGGATTAAGAGAGCAATTCACACTGAATGAGTGGAGGGGGAACAGCGAGGAGAGAGGGGAGCGGTGGTGGGAATACTCCAAGAGCAAAGAGGGAGGGCGGAGAAAGAGAGCAGGGTAGGAAAGAGAGTAGTAAGGTAAAACGGGAAGATGGGGAAATGACTGGTAGTAGGGAAGCTACAAGAGGAGAGATGCAGGGCAATAAATAAAACAAAACGCACGGGGGGAAAGAGAGTGAAAAAGAGGAGGGGAGACGGAGGAAACAGGGAATGATGGGAGCAGCCATGCAGGACAGAGAGAGTTCAAGTGAGTGCTGAGCCCCTCCCTCTCTATTGCCATAGAGATATATTTTCAGCATCTAGGTACTTCACTATTCACAGCGCAGATATTGACTTGGGCAAAACTTGGAGGGGAATTCATCATTTGAAAGCACAGTATGGGTCAAAGATAGACATATAGATGTGAAAAATGAACATTAAGGCGCCATTTGCAAATGATAAGAACGTGCAATCTATATCTTGATATGTTATCTGGATAATAGAATCTGATCATGGGCCTATTTGTGCTATTTTGCTATTAATCTCAATTCTGCCCACGTTGTGATTAATTAAGCAGGTGGTGTTGGCAGACCCATCAATAAAAATGGTAGCCATTTTGCTGTATGGGCTCTACTTATTTTTCCTTTACCTAGGAAGGGGTTGCCTCATTCTCTTTGCCTCGGCTTGCTTCAGACAGTGCAGAGAGGCCAAGTTTGTGACCATTTGATTTGGATGGGTTTTTGGATGTTGGTACCAGGTGTAAATTGGCTCTAAAACACACAACTTAAAAAATGCACTTTGATCCTTGGTGGATACAGACAGTGATGCTGACAGAAATGTAAAAGAATTGTTGAAGCATTTAAGTCTGTTAAAACCAAACATTCACTGGTCTTCATTTCATTGAGAAGCCTGCCAAGTACAACCACCGTCTGGTCTTTTGGCCACTGAGCAGCTCCACTCAACCAATGTTAGGTTAGGGGCCTTGCTCAAGGGGACCTGAGTAGTGATGAGAGAGATGCTCTGACTTTTCACACCAAGATGCTTTTTTCCTGGTCATTGAATATCTTTTGATTCTGCCTTCTTGGCTGGACAAGATTGATCATTAGCTGATGAAGAAAAAAGACACGAGGTGATTGATCAAGAGTTCAGTCATCAGTTGCGGTGACATATGTGCTGTAAGTCATAAAAAGAGGGAGAAAGATTGTGCTGACCCAGAGCATTCACCCCAGCTCCAGAGGCCTGCTGCTACTGTCATTTTACACTGGAGTAAATAAAACATGAGAGGTCAACCCTTATACCAGCGCACTTGGTCAGCAACTAATAATACACACGCACCACCACCACAAAACAAGCCGCCGCAGAATCAACATGGCCGTCACCAACAATCAAAGCAGAACATGTTGTCATGAAAAAAACAGAAAATATTGTTATCACCAACTCTAGAAGTGAACTAAACTTCTCTTCCGTGATGCTTTTTTCTGTGATCTACCCCAGTCAGCCCACTCTCTGTCACTTCTCACACTCTGCATAGCACTCACCTGAACCTCTCTTTATCATCCAAATATCAGTGAAAAAGCCCAAGACTGCAGCATCCAACAGCCTGCAGCGCTCCACAAAGGCCTCTCATATTGATGTTTTATTAACATGGCCATAAATATTGAAAAGACACTTACTAATGAAGCCACAGAGAAAAGTTCCAGAGACAATTTACAGCACCAGGGAATAGAGGGACCTTGGATATGGCACCCTGCACCCCTCTTTCTACCTCCCTTCTTCTTCATCTCATTTCCCACGCCATGATCGGCATGCCCCTGCAGCTTCAACGTCATCCCCCACCCGTACGCACACATTTCCCCCTCAACAGCCCCCCATCTCCTTCCCCTTCACTATTTTTCTTCCTCAGCGGAATCAATGGATTGGAGGGGCTTGACGATCTGCCACACCCCTTGCAAATATTAATCATAAATCACAGGCTCTGAGTATAATGAGGCTTGTTTCTAATGACAACCGGCATGATGAATGTGTCTGTGGCTCAGTGTGGCATTATCATATAGCCAGGCGGGAGTGTGTGTGTGTGTGTGTGTGTAGTATGTGATGGGTGGGCAGGTGTGTGGATGTGTGCGGATGAAGTTTCGTGGATTTTTTTCCCCATGTAGCATGACATTTCGATGGCAGAGGGCCCACGGCAAGCCAGGCAATCCGTGGCATTTCCAACAGCTGTTTACACACAAACACACACACACACACACAGACACACAGAAACTAAATGTGCACTAAATGTGTATTTTCTGAACACACGACTGCATGTAATGTATGTGCAATGCATGAGTGCAGCCACTCATCTGATGCAGTTTACTATAAAAGCCATAGATGCCATCTGTCAACGAACGTTAGAAAAAACACAGAAACAGCATCTGACTAATACTACACATTATAGTCAAACCAGCACTCAGAGGTGAAATTGAGAAGGAGAATTGTTTAAAAGGGCTGAATGTAGGTTATGATGACACTAGAGTGATTTTCACTATGGATGCCCATGAGCCACCAGAGTACCTAAAGGATGGCCGGGATTTACAAAATGATTAAAAAATCAATTGACACAGATTACAAAGATATATTCTAATTTACCTTTAATAGACATGGTAGAGCACTATTCATGCAAAGAGTTTTGTTTGTCTAGACCTGAAATTTCAGCAGTTTCTGTAACCACCCAAAAACAAATTGGGATGAATGAAATTTCATCTGTGGTTCTCAAAGTATATGTGTACAGATGTTGCAGTGTTCACTGTGGTGTTTGCTGCGCCAAATAGTGGTCGAATATCAGAAGCTGTTGGAGTCTGGATAGTATTTATCAAATCAGAATCTATAATGTAACTAATTTTTTTGTACATTTCATAATCGGATATAAGATGATTTGTTATGTAGGATCTTACTGAATCCAGGAACTTTGTTAACCTGGAACCATACCTGAAATTAAACTGGCTGTCATAACCCAGCCCTAAGAAAAAGTCTATGTGTGTGGAGATAGAAATGTCAGAGACACATTTCTTAAAATCTGGGCAAATAAAACTGTCTGCACAGCCAGATACCTCTAGAGGTAAGTGAGAAATTGTGTAATTCGTGTGAACTGACCCTCTAACTTTGACTGGTTCACAGAATGCAGCAGCCCGGAAAACAACATATGTTAAAGACAACAAGGGTAATATCATTAGAAGCTGACAGAAATACACATAAATAAATGAATTCACACCTAACTGGCATATTCTTTCCTTTTTTTCCCCCCAACTCAGCTCCTTCTGTGTGTGTTATCTATGGCTGCTCCATTAGTGAGCCAGGTACCATTCTCTTGTTAGAAGCCAAAATGAGCTCGAGAGCAGCTCTATTGATTTCAATAGAAATGTGCTTACACTGGCATCAATATAGCTGCACTTTTCTGATACCTCCCGTTAGAAGCTTCCCTCCTCTCCCCTTCTGCTTCCACATCCCCTCATCTCCCCCCCTCCTCCTCCTCCTCTTCCTTCAACCTCCTCCTACTCCTTCATCCTTACAAGCTGCTGATGCAGGGAAACCCAGTGCTGCACCAGTACAGCCACGGCTAAGCTTCACACCCCAGTTTGCATCCTTGGACAAGACGGGTGAATCTGCATGGAAAACACTCAGCTCATTCATTTCACTTTGCTCAATATGACTAAAGATCGAGGGGCTGGGAAGAGGATGGGCTCTGGAATGGATAGCTATTGGCTAACATTAGTGGCGGCGGGGCTCTTCATCCGTTGGCTTTTAGGGTTTGTAGTGAAACATATGTGCTGAGGCCTAATCACATCAGGTATTGATTAGTCCTCATAGAGAAACTTAACGTTCTCCCTGCTTCTCTGTGATCTCTCACTCAAGGGAAGGAAGAGAGAGAAGAACAGAGGCAGAGGGGGGATGAGCAGAGGTCAAGGGTTATGGTGTGACTGCAGTCAGTCTTACGGGTCAAGGTTAGGGCTGGCAGATGACCGTCCAGAATCAATGGCAGGTTTCTGATCAGAGTTAAAGGTCACACTCATGCTCATTGCAATGTGTTGCTCATGCACATGCTGACCAGGGGGAAATCCTTTGATGGGCAAGGCAAATGCACATCCACAACCCCAACGCTTACAAGAACCAACACGGCTCAAGAGGTGCAGCTGTCAAGACGATTTCTGGAGTCGCACACACCACCATATTGTAAGTGACACATTGTTCACTAAGTGGAAAGTTAATCTAAACTGGATCTCTACGGGGTCCCCATGTGGCGAAGATGGCAGCTTCATCATCATCTGGTCCACCGGCTGCCCTCCTCATGACCAGCCCCAGCTCCCTGCCCACAAATCCCATTTCATACCAGCCACGCTTCTGAAAAGGCAAGACAAAAGCCCGATCAGCACAGCTGCGGCTTTAGCATATTGTGGCGACAATCATCGTGAAATCAGCGGAACAAAGCGAAGCGGAACTCTGCAGCACCCAAAACTATGCAGCAGCACGCCAGGCAGCATTACGCTAAGAGTACGTCCAGCAGCCTCTCAGAAGAGGAGGAACTTCCTGTGACTGCTCGCTGAAGGACAAATTTAATAATGCCTCATGTAGAAACCACCAGCTAAAAAAAACAGATTCCTATTGTGATGGCCATTTTCATAATTATGATTTTTAACTTAATATTGAGAATATTGTTGAATCCCTACACCATAGTCCAATACACCCAATACATCCAGCACAATCTCTAAAATGCAGTATAGGGTTGTGACAACAAAGATAGGCAAAGTTATTGCTATGTTATATGAGTAATATTTTTAGAAGTGCAGTCTTTCTTAAGGAAGTACCTAAAGTAGCAAACACACCGAGGAAATGAACTCCTATGGATTAAAGTTACAGTCAACATGTTTCATGCGCAGCCAATTCTTGTTGATGTGTTTGTTAATGTGCGAGTGGGTGGGTGGTAATTCATGTGTGTATGTGTGTGCATAATGTGTGTGCGCGAACCATTCGACTCTCCTTATTTCCCAGGATGCAGAGTTCTACATGCCCACACACACACACACACACACATACACACACACACGCACACACACAGGGAGTGCCCCGGGCCGGGCTGTACTAATGAAGCAGCCTGTAAGCAGCTACCTTCATTACATTCAATCCTCTGGACAGTGTCAGCAATTACATTGCAGCTTCTCACTGTCAGAGCTCACACATGTACACACACACACACACACACACATGCACACACAGTTTGAAGCCTGTCCTTCTTCTCATGGCTAATGCTAGCAGAGGTTAATGCAGTGAGGAGTTCCTGCTCTTCTTCTTATTTGGTGGTGGGTGTTTGGCTCAGGCTCAGCTGTTTCAAGACCAAACTCCTCAATACATCTAACTCAAGCCCACCGCCACATCAGCACAGCCTCTGTGACGTCTCTTCCTCCCTCTCTCTCTCCCAGCCTCTCTGTATGTTGGAGCAGAAGGAAGCCTGGAGGCGAGGGGGGAAGCTGCCTAATAGAGTGCTCCACTTGCCATATTTCACACATCTCATCACTTATCCCACTGAGACACACATACATGTACATGTCAGCACGGGGGAAACCAAGAGGGAAGCCCCCGGAGGACTCGGTGCTTTCAGGGAGTTTTTCAGGGATTGGTTTAACTGTGACGCTGTTTAGTAATTGAAACCTGAGAGTTTTAGTTATTAGGCAAATTTGAAAGGAAAGAAAAAACTCATCACTCAGTCTCACTATTATGACAGATGTACAAATATATATGTATA
Organism: Amniataba percoides; assembly: GCA_037176925.1. NCBI lineage: Eukaryota > Metazoa > Chordata > Actinopteri > Centrarchiformes > Terapontidae > Amniataba > Amniataba percoides. Next base: position 7,155,538 of record JBAJHX010000031.1, on the reverse strand, counting down.
TGATGTTATGTAAATTGTGGTGATCCCGAATGCTCCCAAATCTTTCCTGGTTACATCTTCAAGGCGTTGTTGTTTGACCAACAGTTTTTTTGCAATATTCAGTTGACGTTCGTGTAGGCAAATCCTCACATTTGAGCCGCTGAGCACTGGCATCTTGGTTTGACATCTTTGTATGAAGAACTGCTCAAACAATTAATCAAGTATCAAAATAATTGTAGCTTAATTTTAGGTCAGTTTTCTAGTTCACAAACAATGTAGCTTATATTTTTATATGGTTAATAAATAACATTTGAAATGCTGATGACATTTGTTTTCATATCTATTTACAGTTTTTAGAAGTATGAATCACCTGATGTATCGACATTTAAATCTAGAGTTTGAAGTGCAAATGATGACTATTTTCATCATACATTTAGATGTAGATTACTTCCTCAGTTACTAGTTACAAATGAATAGTTTTGTCTAAGACTTTCAAGAAACAGTGCTAAATGGTGGTCACAAGAACCCTATGTTGTATCATCCCCAAATCACCACACCACACCAAACTCAACAACAATATCAAAGAAGAAAAAACAAACTTGCCATAAAAAAGACTCAAACTGTTAATTGTTTCTGTCTGAAATGAATAATACCTATTTTCAAACTTTCTCTGATCATCACATGTAGTGTTGAAGTGCTGGGAATAAACTTGGACATCATCACATTCATCACAGAACTTTTCTGTGGGGAAATGGCTTTGCAGCACAATAACAAGACATTTCACCACAGCAACACGAAGGTTACCGTTAGACATACTCGTCCACAAACCTGTATCATGAGGAATTTCCAAGTGGGTCACTAGTACTGAGACTTATTTTTCTCCATAAATCTGCTGTCATAATAAGAAAAGAAAGAATACAACAGAACAGGTGGGGCAGTGATGCAGAACAGAGGAAATTGAGTGAGAAACTCCCTGACTCAGTCTTTCAAATGTACAATGGCATGTGCCAAGATTGAAAAACCACCAGTCACGCCAGTTGTAAGGCCATAAATGATGCAAAAGGGCAACAAAGCCGTTGAGTCCTGCCACGTCATGTCAATCAAACTGGCTCCTGTGTGCATGTGTTGAGCATTTGCGGCTGTGATATGTGTGTGAGTGTGTGGGCAGGTGTCTATTAACATTTGATTCCCAGGTGCTATGATCTGAAAGGGTTTCGCGGTAGAAACGGAAAAAGCGTGACGCTGAATAATGGAGGAGGAGAATGGGAGAACACCTTGACCACACACACACACACACACACACACACACACACACACACACACACACACACACACACACACACAACGGGCCGAGGTCGGCCATCAAACACACCTCGTTAGGGAGAAGCTGGCCTCCTCTATTATTCACATGTACATGCTCCCCTCATACTGCTCGCTCCTTCATTTTGCCAGCGAGATGGAGTGAGTGGAGAGCAGACAGACAGACAGGTAAAAAAAAAAAAAAAAAAAGTGAGAAAGGTGGACTGAGAAAGAGAGGAAGAGAGGTGAGGAGACAGGGACAAAAATAGCGAGCGAGAAAAAGGGAGCTAGTTTGAGATAAAATGTGATATATAAGTGGGAAAGAGAGAGCGAGTGAGTTATATTTATCGCTAAAGTCCCAAGTCTTGTAGCACTCGTCAAACTCGATTTCAATTATCATTGATATGGAATTGATTAGTGAAACTGATGTAAATATGAATGCGCGAGCAAGTCAATGACTGATATAATTACTGTCAATTATGAATGCACTGGCAGAACTTCCTCCATAGCAACTGTAAACACTGCTCTGAAAAGCCTTTTTTAATTGAGAACCACCAAAAAGGTGATGCTGATTTTGGTCCACGTCTCCCCCAAAAGTGTCCTCCATCCTCAGTGTGTCACCTTTGCGGTCACTGCAACAAAAATAGAAAGCTCTCTCCCCAATTCAGACGACGGTGCTTCCCGGAAGCGTGTGTCACACATGCATCAATCAAGGCGTCGCACCTCGACATGGCCGGTCTTGTGGCCCCCGGGGTAAGGAGGGATGGAGAGAGCGGGAGGTGGGGGGTGGGGGAGTTGAACAAGTGACAAACCAATGGACACCCTGGCAGCGTGTCAAGAAGAAGCGGAAGGGCCGTTGCCAGGGGTGACAGCCAGAAGTCTCACAGCGCTACACGTCTTCCCAGCGGTGCTTTTCCACCTTCTTGGTACAAACGCTCCTCTTTGTTCTTATGAATGCCCGCTCATATTATGTGGTGCTGCGTGACTCTTCCTAACCCTGAGCTTTGGGTGAGTTCACTGTTTGAATTGAAAATTAAAGGGGATATATTTTGCAACCATGCACACCTTTTGTACAATTTATTTACTTGTCAAGCTTCACTTCACTTGCCGTTTCTTCTTGTGTTCCACCCAGACCCTCTTCAAACTGCACCCAACTCTCTTCCTCTGTTTGGCAAACAACAACAAAATGTCGAAATACTGAAAACCTGAGTGATGTTGACATAAATGAAGTTCCGTGTCTCTTCTTGCAGCGAGCCAGATTTAATAGCTGTGGCGCCACATGGAAGATCTGAGAAGTAGTTCTCCTTGCAGTTCCCCCTCACAGCTCCTGATTGCTGTCACCGCCGATGCGGTCCAGGAGCGGGAGGGAACTGTTGCTATGTGGCCCATGGGGATTCAAAATCGTACATTTTTTAACAAGTTGCAAAGCTGATCGGTATGTTTTTATGACTTTCAAAGCTTGCTGTGTTCATCAAAGCCACATTAGCACTGACATCTAATGGGCTGTTTGCTGTGGAAACAATTTATTGTTGATGTGATAAGTCAATAAATTATATAGACTTGCAATGTGTTGCTAGATGCTAAATGAACATCTTTTTTTTAGTCCCCAGTATAGGTCATGGTTAAAAAAAAGAACTTTACACATCAAATAATGCAACTCAATAGCATCTTTTAGACGTTAGACTAACCCTCTCCAGGTAGTTTCAAGGCTTTTTGCTAAAAATGGGATCCTTCGTTTGAGTGATTTTCTCAGATTTGATACCAATTTGATTTGTCTGACAGCCGCATTACATTCCATCTCTCAGTTTGATTTGGGACAAAATGTCTCTGTTTGTGTTCAAGTGACCCACGAACAAAACAACACAAATCAACTCTTCTCTGCTAGGAAATTGTCAACCTGTCCTCTCTCCACCTGGCATTAACGTTGGTAATCCGACAGACCAGAAGGACATAAAATCCACTGCGCTCTAGAGCCACTGAGGATCTGATGATCAGCCCATCTCTGGAAACACTTTAAGAACACAGTAAATCCAATCAGATCTCTAAAATGTTGTGCTGTAATGTGATCATCTGTGGTGTAGATTTTACCAGGAATCACATGCACATCAAACAGGTGGCAGGCAGCTCAGTCATAAGCGAACACATGGTCAGGATGTCATTATAACAAATGATGATTACATTTTTGGAGGCAAATAGATAAATCTGGTTCATCTGATCAAACATATGTGAATTTCAAGTACTAAGTATTGCCCAGATAAATCATATCTTAGTTACATACAGCATCTCAGGTGCAAAGTGCAGGCTAAAGGACCTGATCTGGATCAATGGATCAATATATCTGATTCATGCCTATGGAAATGTTGTATCTCCGTGGTAACGCTGACCAGGGATGCAAGCTTGTCAAGAACACGGTTAACCAAACTATTTTGCTATTTGCTATTCTTCCAATGTAACGTCCTTGCTTAAAATGTTTGTGTTTCAGAAGGTTTAATCCGGTCTGCTGAGACTATCGGCATTGTTGGCGTTGCCCCTGCTCTCCATGTGGGGCTCATTGTGACATCAGCACCCCGACAGCCTGTGATAGATGTTAGATACAGGCGAGCTGACCTCCTCCCTTGAGTGAAACATGAGAGAGGTATACGTTTCAGACACCTATTAGATGAGGACTGATAAAGACGTGAGGCGGCATGGCGGCGCACGGAGGCCACTGATGAATCAATGACTGCCCCCTCCCTCTTTTTTTTTCTTGTCCCTCCTGCTTCTTTTGCTCCCTCTGTCCCTCCAGCCCTAATTAACACCTCAAGCCAGGACACGGGACCCAGAGGCAGCAGACCACAAGAGTGACTCATCAGTTAAAAACCCACAGCTGTATCTTTTATCTCGATCTCTATCGCCATCACTCAGCGGCTTCTCTCCTTGCGCAGGTTATCGTGAGGGACCGACCTGAGGAAAAGAGGTGGGGTGGGGGATGGGGTGCTATTGCTGTCTTTCCAGAGGAGTGTAAAAAACGAAGCAGGGAGAAAAAAAACAGATAGAGGTTGTCTTTTGTCGTGAAATCTAAAGGTTCCTTGAAACATCTCAGTTGTAAAAGCTGCAGCGCTAAATATAGATATGATATATGAATCAATCATGTGAAAAAATTAAAACCAATTAGTAAACTGACCTATTATTGAGACTTGTAGCCACCTAGCAAACATGTAATGTAATCTTTGTGACCACTTAAATCCACAGTGTGAATTGTGCCGGACTGCAAAATATTATGCACAAAGATTTTACACATGCAAGCAGTGCCCTCATCACCAGTGTAGTTACTGGATTTACTAAATACATCGTCTTTAGTGTGTGATTTTGAACTGTTGCTGGTTTCCCCTGGAGTCCAGTGCTATATTGTATTTCCTAAAATGCAACAATATCCTGTGAGTTCAGTGGAAGTAAAGACCAGATGTTTCAATCTGTCTCACACACTCATAATGTCCTCAGCATGAGTATGGAACTGCAACCTGAAGCAAATTTTCTTATGTTTTTAAGTGCACAACCACGACTTGTGCACTGCTGTTAAAGCACCGGTGACACACAGCAGTACTGGGCCTGACTGCATCCTGTGCAGACACTGATGGAGGACCACAGCTGCTGCTCAGCTAATGTGCTGCTTTTGCTATGCAGGCTGTGTAGACATTGAGTAAGGTAGGGCGTACTTGTAGTTCTAGTTAGCGTGCGTTTCTGATTCCACGATCACTCCCCAAACAACCAGGAGCTAATGGAAAAATTGCAATTTTTACTATCTGTGGTCTGTATCCACAGTCTGATGATCAACACAACTTACACGTGCAGAAAACCTCCTTAAGAACGCTACATTTCCATAAAGTTACCAGGCATCAAGAGCTTCACATAAACCTTTGAGGTCACGAGTTGTTAAATCCACAGTCACTCAAAGCTGGAGTTATTAATAGCTTTTGGGATGGACAGAGAATATTCACCCTTCTTGACCTGGGAAGCGGCACATCATTTTAATTTAAGGGTTCTGACACGCAGTAGCTATCACGCCACCCTTCAGACACTTGCTGGAAGGTGTTACTACTCATTTCAGAGTAGTCTTTCCTGTTTATCACCAAAAATAGAAAACAATAGCTTGAAGCTCTGCATGTCCGATGCCTGTTTTTCTGTCAAAATAAGATAAGTGCTGACACTAAAAAGCACCAGCATGTCTTTGCTCTTTTGCTTACTCCCAAAAATATCGAGTGCAATCTTCCTTCTTTCTTTTTCTTTTCTTTTTTTTTTTTTTGGCTATGCTAGCCCCGTGTGATTATCACCTCAAATGAATGACAGACTGTAACACTGCTTTAGGCCAGGAGGGAGTGGGAACCGACCTCTCCTACACCTACGCATCCAGTCTGGGAATAGCTTTCCAGGCGGCCTCGATGGAGCTCTTCTGTGGAGAGATGACAAGAGCCTACGAGAACGGAGGAGACGCCGCTTCTTGTCCGCCGAACACCGTCTGCCTCTTGTTCTAACTCGCATCCCAATTAAGGAGTATTTACAGTAAGGGAGGATTATTTCCATGGGCTATGAAAGCAGAGAGAGGGAGGGAGAGAAAGAGGGGTGTGTGCAAAAGGGGAGGAGAGTCGCCCCCTCCCCGCCCTGACACACACGCTCTCTCCACTCCCCGCTACTCGACGCTGAAAATAATTCCTTTGCAGTGAAGACTTAATTCTCATTCTGTGTACGTGTCCCTGATCCTGTATTGTCTATTCTGGTCATGTGGGCCGCCTGCCTTACTGCTGTCCACTGTCACAGCTGTGTGTGTGTGTGTGTGCGTGTGTGTGATGCAGAGAGAAAGAGAGAGAGGGAGAGAGAAAGAACAAGCGAGAGAGGGGTCAGTCTGTGTAACTACTGCTACAGTATGAGCCCCACCCAAACCAAAGATAAATCCTTGTCCGACCACATGCAAACAAAGAGCTTTCAGCGCACAAACCATCGGGGCGCCCGCTCGCTCTCCAACAATGCTACCATTTTGTTTTTTACGGCTGCTGGGACTGCAACGTTATCAATTATTTCCGATTTTTACAGTCTGTTGAAAGCCGGGCATGTCAAGGTTGATGCAGGCAAACACCGGGGAAGTCTGAGCAAAACAGCCCCTCAAATTTGGCTTAAACACGATCTGAAAATGTGCAACTTGGATGAGGAGCAGGAACAAGCGTATGCTCAATTTGTGCATGTGTCGGTTTCTCTTTTCCTTGTTTAGCTCTTCTGTTCCAAGTGTATCCCTCTCAAACTAGCATATTGTTGAACAGATGCCCACATATTGTTGCAAGGGAACACCCCAGTAGCAGCTTAGAGATGATTCAACCATAGACAGACACAGAGAGTTGGGTCAAAGCAGGAAAAAGCAGGAATAAAATCATGCTAGTGGGTAGACACATGCCTGGGGCTCTCTTATTCCCATCCAAGCCACGTATCTTTGTATCACCAGTGAACCGAATGTTAACATCTATTTTGTGTTTTTGTGATCCAGTCATGATGTCAGCTATGCCAGGATATTACGTTGGGCTGTCTCAGCGTCAGCAGGGTCGAAAAATAGGGAGCACAGACAGACTAGTGGCCATGAAGGTGTTGGCAAAGACTTTACAAATACACAGGTGGGCTATGAGGTCTTCAGGTGCTGGATAAGGTCATTTCAACGGTATCTTTACACAACTCCTATCTGATCTTTCATTCTACATATTTTGAGAACACCATCAAAATATCATCCATTTGATGTCCATTTTAGGGTCTTCTTTATAGTCTGATGGTGTATTTTTGTCATTCCCCATGGATGGCTTGCCAAATGTAGAAAATATGATATTCCCTATGCTACAATTGAATTCTTTCAAGATGGCGTCGCCGGTATGGAAATTTTAATACCACGAGCCTAATACGACATTTAAAAGTCTGCCACGTGAAAG
>JBAJHX010000031.1:7098300-7148009 GCA_037176925.1 Amniataba percoides | reverse complement strand
TTATTAAAAAATCTGAAGTCTGATGTATGTAGGCTACATTGTTGCAAATTCCTAGAAATAAAAGTCAATTCATGATATGCTTATCTCTTTCATTTAAAAATGCTTAATATATAGCGTAACAAGTAACTTAAGTAAATAAATCAATAATTAATCCCACACTATAAAAAGCAAACTGGAGGCTTTGGTATCGGTCTCGGTCTCGTTATCGGTATCGGCGATACTGATTTAAAAAATCGGTGATTGGCGATCGTCTCCAAAAACCCTGATCGGAGCACCTCTAGTATCTGCGATTGTTGCCTTCCTTTCATCGTAAAAAAACCCTTCACTTGCATTGGTGACAGCAGATTGAGTCAATCAGAAAGAGACAGCGAGAGGAGATTGCTCCATAACCTGCCAGCCACCCACGCCACTCGATGACAGATGACGGCGTCTCCTTGTTTTGGTCAAGGTGCTCTGGCACGCTAGGCCGCCTCTTGCTGACTTGACTCCTGTTTCTCCAGTGAGCCTCTTTAGCGCCTGAGCTGTTAAGGTGAGCTTGGGACAAACTCCAGAGATTAAATTATGTGGAAAAGCAGATTAAATAGTTATTATCCCATCTGCAGCCAGACAAGTACACACACGAGCAGGCACGCATACATGTTCGCAAATCACGTGCACGGGGGCAGGCAAAGGGGGAATACACACATACACAGATACACACACACGTGATCTACACTGAAGGATAAATCATTTTCAACAAATTAACATATTTTGTTTGGGGCTGCATAGTTCTGTGTAACGAATTAACATGTAGTCTTTCAGTATGGGCTGTTATCAACATGTATTCTGATGTGAGGAGTCTCAAAGTAAATGTATCGATGTGCTAAGAATGGTGTCCCTCCCCCCCGAAACCTTTTCTCTGCCCGCTTTCTAAGACAACCCTTTCACCTCTTTAAACAGACCTACGAAATGTGGACCACATATAATTAAGACCATGGCTCCACCAAAATAAAAGCTTCCACCCATTCTGCAGGGAGTCACAGAATTAGTTCTGCTTAACAGAGGGATTGAGAGAGCGATCTAAATGTGGTTGTTTTGGGAAGCCTGCCGTCGATTCATGTCTTTCTGATAGACATGTAAGTTTAGAGAGCCACCCACACATCCCTGAGCCTCTCTCAGTTGTTACAACCGAGGGAGATTGAAAAAGAACAAGAACATAGAAGAGAGAGGGATAGGAAGGGAGGATACAGAGAGAGAGAGAAGGAGAGAAGAGGGTAAAAAAATGTGTTTTGTCTGTCGCAGAGTGGAGCTTTCCTGCCCTGGCTCCTCGTTGGAAGCTCGGTGTTGAGTGTGTGTGTGTGTGTCCACGTCTCTTTGAGGAAGGGCTGGAGTTAACCCACACACTCTCAGCAGCCAGCATCAATGGGGCTTTCTATGGGCTGTGAATCAAGCCACACATCCAACAGCATCCGTGTTCCCATGCATGGAGAGCTGCCGTATAATAATACCGTATGGTCCCACACACACACTCTCGCTCTCTCTCTCTTTCTCTCTCTCTCTCTCTCTCTCACACACACACACATTGGCTTTATACAGATTAAAAGCCACTGAATGCCTTTTTCAGGGCTCTCTCTCCCTCTCTTTGCCAACCTCTCTCTCTCTCTCTCTCTCTCTCTCTGTGATCATGGGAGGTATGCATACAGTAGCTATATTTGGGGCTGGGGGGATTTGCTAAGCTGTGTTTTCCAGCCAGAGCTCAGTATTAGTGCACAAAGACAAAGAGCAGAGCAGAGTCACACACATGTGCACATACTACACACACACGCGCATACACACAAACACACACACACAGAGGACATTTGCAGGACATGTGCACGTTTATACACAAACATGGTGTAATGATATACATTGTGTGTGGATATAAGGGTTTCCTGGAAAAAAAAAAAGAAACACAGCTTTTTAAGTCAATGCAGATATTTCTATTATATATTCATGCTCCACATCAGTAGAGTCAGACTAGCAAACTAGTGTCTCTACAGGAAAGTAAATGAATAAGTCAGAAGACACAATTCATCTTTGGAGTGTGTGCATGGTTCCTTTGCCTGTCACAAACCTGAGGCCACAGTTCCCCCATTTCTTCATTTACGACAACTGGATCCCTGCATACGCAAACACACATGCATCAAGCAATGAAGGCTCGCATATTAAGCTGAAGTGAGTGAGCGCAGAGCCGAGTGCCCAGACCCTGCGGCGGGCCCAGGGAGAGAGACCCAGGATGATTAAAACTCAACAGGAAGAAACATCGACAGCCAGAAACTGGCCGCTGAGCACTCACGCATCAAAATACGCAAACACACACAAGCAGACACACAGGTAGACAGAAAGAAAAAAAAAACAAACAAAAAAGACACACATCACAATAAGATGTGCTCAGCGTGAGAAGCTTTCATCCACTCCTAACAAAGGTCACATTTTCAGTGTGACATCTTTGACAAGTGACAGCGTTTCACCCCCAATTATCCTGTCTGAAGTCTCCTACCTACCTCTCCTTGCAAATAAACCCCACTTCTTACGCACATTCCATGAAATACATACATTATTTCACAAACACACACACACACGCACTCCTGGACCCGTCAACATCACCCCCCCGGCACTATGTGTCCAGGGTCTAAACAGAGATGTCCCCTGGGCTCTGTCACCTGTCTAGAGGGATGTGGGGCTAAGTGATGGAGGAGGGTGAGCCAAGGTCTCATCTCCTCCCTGCTGACTGGATGCAGGAGAGGACTGCTGACCTTTGACCTCTCGCGGCAAAGGGAGATTGAACGCTGCTCTGGGCCCCATTAGCATTCTGCTCACACAGACCCCCATAACCCGCAGACTAACTGCACGAACACTGTGGATGTCTAAGACCGAGGCGTGGCGACAAAGGTTCTGTGTTATAGGAGAGATCCAGTCAACCTGAATATTTGGAGCTTTGCTTCCTCGTGGCAGCACAGCAGGGGGGAAGGTTTGCTGTCAAAATACATCATCTCACAAAAAAAAAGCCCACACACAGTGGCCTGTGTAGCCATGAGTAATCCTGCCACGATTAGATTCTTAAAAGGCTAAGGGTCAGGTAAAACACGGCAACTTAATGCCACCATGCGCCGTTTCCGCCCGGCTCTCTCCTCACTCCTTTGATGCTTTGTTTCCCTGACAGTGCAAGCCCTCCTACTCCATATACACACACAAATACATCAAAAAGACAAATAAGCCTGTCGGTCGTGTCTCTGCGCGTCTCAACATCGGCATATGTATGCGGGAATTGTCAACACTGCACAGCGAGATCAAACTGGCAATCTGTCACCGCGCTCGGGATACAGTTGGGGATTCAAGTGACTGATGACACATAGAGAAATTAACCCCTTCTGATGTAGAGTGGGCATTGATGTTTTTTTTAAATAAAAAAAAGGAGCCATGGGTGTACTCTGACCCTCAGTTGGTTATCAAAATGAGGCTAACACCCACCTACATAAGGGATAAACCCACATGAAAGTCTCAAAACACCAAACCCTCATCAGTTTGGGACTATTTTCTTTCACATATACTCCAAGTTCCTCCCTGCACAGTTATGTCAGCAGCACACAAAAAAATGATGATGGAGCTGGGGTGGTGGTGGGAGGGGGGGGGTTGTGTCTTGAGATGGGGTTTATCCTCCTCTACATCCCCGGGTGTATCTATCTGATGCAGTATTTACCGTGGTGGGGTCAGTACCGCACTGATTTGTGAGTGACGCTGGATTTCAGCACCACGGACAGCGCTCCTCCTCTCAAACGCGAGGAGGAGAAGAGAGGAGGAGGAGGAGGAGGGATGGAGATGGAGACGACGGGTGGTTGTTGGTGTTTGTTGGTGTTGGTGGGGGTTTCCCTGGCAGATTTCAGGAGAGGGTCTACAGCACAGTCATGCCTCCGTCGCCGCACATCGCCCACCACCTCCTCCGTATGCCGGATTTCCATACGGAGGGATATCGCATGTGTGAGATCACGGCTTTCATGAAATATTGATCGAGCGAAGCTCGCACAGGATGGACAGAGAGAGAGAGAGAGAGAGAAGGATGGAGGGAGGGAGGGAGGGAAGCAGTAAAGAAGGAAGGGAGGGGGGGTATTCCTCTGGACAGCCTTTATCATGCATGCATCCACCCCACCACCACCCTCCCTCCCTCCTTCTCCACGTCCTCCCAAAAAAAATAAAAATCCTGTTTCATTTACTTTCCGATCATGACAACAACCGCTGGATTCGCCTCGCGTGATGTTTGACGATCAGAAAACATGACAAAGCAATAGGCAGCACACACACACACACACACACACACACACACGCATAGAGGGAAAGAGAGAGAGAGAAATGAAGGCCGACGACCAGATCTAACAGCGTCCTCCGCCTCACAGAGCGGGAGACGCGCCGTCATCGCGCCGCCTTCCGTCGCGCGGACGCGGGGCAGGATTCACCCGCGCGGAGCTGAGCTGAGCCGAGCCGAGCCGAGCCGGAGCCCCCTCATCATGTGTCATCATGCAAACTCCTCGGCCGGCGCTGTCATTCACAAAACGAGCCACATCCGCCGTCTGCGGCGCCTTTTCACCCTTTTTTAACCCCCCCCCCCACCCCCCACATCATCCGCTGGCTCTTAACAGGCCAAAGGATGCGATCACCACCACCAACACCACCACCTCCTCCTCCAGCAGCACATCCACCTTCAGTCGTGAGCAGCACTTGAGAAACCGCTGCGGTCAGCCCGGCGACACCACGCGCGCTCAGCTCTCATTTTCGCCCCTGACAAGCAGGATAGAGGGCATGAATTATTCAGCACACATAAACTGAGCTCCCTCTTCTCCCTCTTCTCCTTCGTCCAGCGCGCCTCGGCAAACACAATCTGCACGCTGCGGAGCCTCCACGTCCGCCCGCACCGGCGCCGAGCACGGCTCAGGCACGACAGAGAGCGAGAGCACAAACAAACAAACACACACACACACACACACACACACACACACACAAACCCACAGGTAACAGGCAGCGTTTACAATCAGCGTCGCCTTCAAGACTCTGCAGAAACCAGCGAGAGACCGAGAGCCGCCACGCAAAGAAAAAAAAAAAGGCAGCCCGGCCGACATGTATGAAGATCCGGGCGGACAGCCGGCGGAAATGAACGCGTGGAGATGTGAGCAAAAAGACGAAGGAGCCCGATGGGCCTTTGTGCGTTTTACCTGTGAGGACTCCGACCCGGATTTGGTGGTCGTGGTTCGTTAAAATCATCCCGTCTGACGCCATGTTCAGCAGCGCTGTCGCCCGCACCGAGAACTCACGGCAGGGCCCAGAGCCGATCACATCGAACTTACAGGGGAGAGGGAGGGGAGGAGGAGGAGGAGGAAGAGAGGAGAGGAGGGGAGGCAGAGGAGGAAGAGATGGAGGAGGGCTGGGATACGGCAGAAAAAAAAGAGAGAGGGAGAGAAAGAGAGAGAGAGAGAGAGAGAGAGGGAGAGAAAGAGAGAGAGAGAGAAAAAAACAGCCAGACGAGATGAGCAGAGAGCCGAGCGATCATCGGGACTCCTCCGGATCAGCGGGCAGGATGCGGGGGCCGTTTAAACCGCACACATCACTCAGCTGGCCGCCTGCCACGGTAGTACTGTGGATCCCAGATTAAGTCTTATGGAGACCACTATTGATTTCCTGTGAAGGCTTTTAGGGGAGACTGACTAGCAGCACGTCTGCAGACGCCACTCACTTTTTTTTCTCATGTCAAGCATTTGATACCCTTTTTTTTTTGCAGCTCAAATTGTGGCTCCCTGCTGCTCAGATCTGACCTTTAACCTGATTAATAACTGCATCAGTTTTCCAATCTGGAGAGCCTAGACTAGGGGGGGCATAAAAGCCCCCACACCCACCAATTTCCTCCCTCTCACCCATGAGATGCACCCCTGCATTTAGAGATTAAAGGGGCCAGCTACAGTACCCCAGAGATGTGTCGGCTGCATCTCAATGCAGAGGCTTAAGAGAAGATCACAGCCTGACCTGTAAAAATGCAACTACATCCCCGGGCAAAAAAAAAAAAAAAAAGAAGCAGCGCTTCTATTCATAGACTGGCTGCACGCTTCCATGGTGTATAATTTCTCTTGTTTATTCTCATGGAAAGAAAATGCCCATCCTCCAGCTTCTGTTGGGAATCTATCAATATACATAATTCATTAACACACGTACATGAGCAGTGTAACCATGGCAAGAAATGGGGCAACTCTTCCGGCTTGACTACCTCTCTTCAATAGCGTTGCCATGTCTGTGTCCAATGACCTAACCAAAAGAAGTGACACAATTTCCACACTTTATTTAGTAACTAACTCCCCCTACCATTGTGTTACAATTAGCCACAAGGAGTGTGTGTCAGCCAAGGACATGAAATTGACCTTCAGAGCTTATCTTGTGTCTTAACCTGAGTTGGATTTTGACTCAGGTTGTACCCACAGAAGTATGAGACACATTTTATGTCCTATATTGTTCAACTGCACATAATCTATACATCACAAGCTGGACAATCGTTCATCCTTTTTACTTCAGACTGAAGTTTTCATAAGGATGCTTTTCAAGAATCAAGAGCGATGCAGACTCTAAGTTTAAGAGGATAGTCACTACTTAACCTGCCTGAGCTTGTTGAAACGCTGGTTGTCATTTTTGTTCTAGCAAATGTCATACCTAAAGACTCCACTTGTGATTAAATAACACTAGTTTCACAGGTTATTCCAGGACAGTTTTCTCTGCATTAAAACACATTCAAAAGGAACTTGTTTCAAATGTAACTTTATCAGATGTTAACATACACATAAAGAGCCAAATAAAACTGGTGCTGTCAACAACTGCAATTTCACAAACAAAAATTAGCTGAATTTGCGCAACTTACAGGAAAGTTTGACATTTTGGAAAATAGATCAGCTTTTATGGCTGATCTATTTTCCTGAGATTGATATCACTGTTTTCTGTAGGACTTGAAACTTTCAACCAAATATTGTACTAGTCCAACTACAAGCACTTTGAAAGCTCATGGAGTAACATGCTATAATATGTGTCTTTAAATCTGAAACTAAACCATGTGAAAATAACAATATAGGGTTTTGTGCTGGACGATTTCTAAGATGTGCCCAGTGAACCAATTTAACTACCCTCTGTTTGTAGCTTATTTAATTCAATTTAATTTTTACTATGCAGAGATGAGAATCATGCTAATGTGTTTGTGTAGCTCTTGTCATTTATACAAATGACTGGTCCTCCCAAAACATCCACCTTTCACTTTTAAAAGACTGTCAGTGCTCTCTTTGGCTGAAAGTCTGTTGCTCCTCTAGTTGCTGGGAGTGGGTGTGGTCAGACCTGTAACCACACCCAGCAGTGATGTCACAGCGTGCTAACAGAAAACTACTACTACTAAACTATTGAGGTTGACACACACAAATATTCTGAACACAGCAAATTAATAAAATTATTTTGCCTCTCTTTAGACACAGACATCGCCACACATTTCTGATAGGTCATATGTGAGTTTTGACATTGTTTTTTTTTTTTTAGAAAGACAGACTTGTGTCTGTTAAAAGAAACTCATTTGCTGGTGTAGAACATATGATTAGATCACGCTTCCTGTAGCATGGCATTACAATGATGTTCACATCTGTCAGCCTGTCAATGATGGAGGGCACCAAATGCTAAACAGGCCTTGTTAATGGTGACAACCAGCATGCACAGAGGTGTTACATATGCATGTGATCATGTGCACATGTATGTACAGGCACACACACTTTCATACAATGTAAACAGACGCTTGCACAGAAACACGTGCGCACACACGCACACACTCCAATTGTACAGAGCTGGCAAGCTTTCGTGGAATTCCCTTGTTGGTGGAGAGAGGGAGAGCTGAGGAAAGAAGATAGTAGTGCAGTGATGTATGGAGGAGGGAGGGGGAGGCATTGGGCTGAGGACATTGGGGACCCCATCTGGTGTGTGGAGAACTGTGTTTATGTAGTGTGAGAGTGTGTATGCTTGTGCACAAGTGTGCATTATAATGACGGTGTAATTACCTCACCATCGCTTGAGCTGCTCGCTGTTCATGGATAGGTGATGAGGAGGCAAGGGCCATCGCTCTCCCCTTTTCCCTCACCATCCATCACAATAATAAGGGGAGCCCCAGCAGACGGAGGGAGCTGTAAACGTATGCTTCCCTGTCTTTGTGGTGAGCCCAGGAAAGCCCCACATTCTTCCCCCAAGGTTCCAGATGCAGGGGAAGGGGACGGAGAGGTGGCCAGAGGACGGCAGCTTGCTTGGGGTGTTTGTGTTATGCAACATTAGAGGCGTTTAAGCTTTGTCTTTAGGCTGCCGGGACACGTGGCAGAGGGTGGAATCTCACCCAGAACTGTATGGCAGTAGCCACACTCTACAGCAACGCAAACACACGACACAGAGCATAATTTATTCAACAGGGGAGAATACAGCAGATATTTTTGGATGCCGTTTTATTACTTCTGTCTCATGACTTTCCCCCAATCTCTCTGGATGTGTGAAAAGGCCGGGAAAAGGTGCACATTCATCCTTTGTCATAAAGCACACAGGATGCCAAAGAGCCATAAAGCTTTGCTTCCACCCCAATGAGCCCAAACCTACCCCCATTCCTAAAACGAAAACACCAGGCTAAAGTTGTTAAATGCATGATAAAGCATGCAGCCGCAAGTTCCACCAAGTTACACATCGCTTTATGACTCCGACTTGTACCTCATCATTTTATATGGGTCAAATATTTCACTGAATATTAAATTGCACTTGATGTGTGTTTGATTAGCCAATAGTATATCTGCTTTTAGAGGAAGTACACAGTCTCTGTCATCTACAGTGTGACTGGAGCAAACAATTAGACTTGTTAATCTTAACCAATCATATGTTGTCTTGGAGAGGTGCCCCACTCATGATGGCAGGCTGCTCTTTAATTAAAATAGGAGGCGGGGGTGGGGGGAGGAGGGCAAAACAAGATAGGGAAACTTACCCTGGGGCTTATTCGACATCATCCCATGATGCCTTCTCAAGAATACCTGACTAAATCTGGCCTCAGCTGAAGAAGAGAAGTCACAGAGGAAGAAAAAAAAACAATTATCCATCTGTGAACGAGCAGCAGACACTTAATTCAGGACTGCTGGGGACAGAGCCCCTTGTTTAGAGACAATAATTAGGCAACAACATGGTGAGGAGGTTGGGAAGAGTTGGAGGCGGGGTGGAGTACACCTCTGGTCATCCAAGGAGAGAGGAAAATGGAGGGATGGAGAAGAAGGGAGTGTAGACAAGGGGGGAAAGAATGAGAGAGCAGACATGAGAAGGAAGGGAGAGTGTATGTGTGTGTGCGCGCGCGTGCATCAGGCTGCATTCTGATGAGTGCAGGATCTCTGCCGACTCCCACCACCATTACAGCAGTGCAGAACATCGCCCCAGGGCTTTGAAATCAAACCCATTACATCTGATACTGGATTTCTCTCTGCTCAGAAGTAATGCAATGTGGACTCGCCTTCTCTAAAGCTGGCCAGTGTCGCATAGCATCGCTGCGCAAAGAGCTGCACCACAAGGAAAAAGAGGACAGGGGAGGAGGAGAGCGAGGGCCTGAGAGTCTGAGAGGGATTCTGGTGAGGGAGGCTAGCTGCAGCCGGAGGGGTCATTTCATATTTCAATTTTTTTTTATTATATTGAAACAAGGGCTGGCTGTCTCTAATAACTCGCAGGATATATGGGACTATGCACACATAAAGGGGCCTATGTATATGTTTATACAGGGGCCTTGTAGTCCATTTGCATAATTAACAGACTGGCATTTGAAAAGCAGAATGTCAGCACAAACAACCTTGGACACCAAACTACCCCGGGTCATTTTTTTCAGCCGTGTAATTGGCTCCTAATGCAGAGGAGTTAAACATAGAGATTTTCTGCCCTTAAAGCAAAAAAATCTCCTCTTGTTAATGGGCTCAGCACTCCCGGATTCCTGCCGGTGATTATCAGTCAGCCTGGACTTTTGGAAGTTTAGGAGCGCCGCTAAATTATGGATCTCAAAAACATTTCTATCCACCTTTGAATTCATTAAATTCCTCTTGTCTGTGTACCTGCTATGTGATGCTTCCTTCACATTTCACTGAGGCCGCTTGCTGGTTTTGGATGATTGAAATAAGAGAGTCTCATTTTGCGTGGTGTCTCTGGTGAGCCCGGCCTTCATTTTGCCTGAGCCTGAGCACTGTGGTGGAGTGAAGGTAACACGTCCATCCATCTCTGCCTCCCTGCCTACTGGAAGTGACATGTCTGATGTAATGTTTGTGTAAGCGACCATACTCTCTGTGGCTACATGGCTGGCTTTGCAGATCATGTCTGTGCTACGTTCTGAACACATCTCACTTGACAGCTACATGCAGTCTCAAGCAAATTGGCAGTATATATAGAACGAAACTTTATGTAAGGCAGCACCAGAGCTGATACTCGGTCTGTGAGAGTTTTTTTGGTTTGTGCAGTAGCGGAACCTTTTTTTTTGGCACCATAAAAGCACTTTTAGAGAGTTTTTTTTATTGAGCCATACGGGGAAATGGTTATAAATAAAAGTCTTTTTCAACCAATCATTGAAATTAGATCCGTCTTTAGCACAGTACAGAAGAATTTTGCTTAATTGCCTGATTTAGTTTTATATACAGACTATGCCAGTCCAACCAGAGTTCAAACTTTATTCATTAGCTTGCTAATGAGGTTCAACCAACATATTGCATTGCCAATTCATCAGACCTGCACTGATTCTTTTTATTACATACTGGATACCAGCCAGTTATGTTATTCTCTGCCAATATATGGATGGAGATTCCACCATAAGCAAAACTACATAAAAACTGTAAAAACTGCTATAAAATTTGATTTGCACATACATGTTCACAGATGATACAATAAATGCTTCGCTGAGAACAAGTGGTGCTTTGCCCCATGTTTAAGACCTGCTAACCTCTGTTATGTGTTATTTATCTTTATGGTCTGTATAAGAGGCTTTTCCACCCTGGCAAGATACACAAAATAATGTTACATGACACTGGCCACCACCATAAAGACATGCTGATCTGCACTAAATAGCAGTGATTAGCTACAACACAGCAACATTACTGTATATGTGTGAAACCTTTTGCTTGACTTGTTTCATACGTACAGGTGTAGAGAAACAATGAAGAATTTGGAAAGAGAAACAGATTAATTTGGTTCTATATGAAACCAATAACACACTTTCAAATGGAAGTAGCAAGCAGTTCAAGGCCGTTTAAGGTGTAGTGCATTAAAAAAAAAAAACATCTCCTCCAGGAGTGGAGGTGCATTGTTGATGTGTTTATGCCTTCAGATGCACAGAAATGTTCCAGACACTTGTGGCTGTCTCATGGCATCAAATGTGACATGCGGGTCAGGAAGTGTGAACAGAATGAAAAAGGAGGGGGGCGAACACCCTTTGGCACCTGTCCTTCCACGCTGTTCCCAGGGAAGAATTGAATTTCGGGATTTGCCGGACACCAAGTAGCCTTTGGGATGTAATCTCACATCCACACACCTATTAACCTCTACCAGCAGAGAAGTTGAAATGACTTTCAAGCTTCAGTGGGTCCAGTGCAGGATAATGACTGTGGTGAGTTCAGGTAATGTGGTTAGCGCGCTGTTGGGGCCAAGCTGTCAGCTTCGTGGCAGAGTTAGTGGAGGTGGGTGGGGTGAGGGGGGTAAGGAACTCGGAGGAGAGAGAGAGAGAGAGTGAAGCTGGACCTGACAGGGCCTGGGAGCAGAGTCAGCGGCCTGGGATCAGTGGCATGGCCTGACTGGATCGGACATCTTCCTGCAGAGAACTCTCTTCCAGTGTCTCGACACCACACACATGAATACACGACACACACTCCTGCATGTACATATGTATACATGTATGTGTACATTGATACATAATCAAGTGTGCATGCACCCAAACAGAAGCAAAATCTATTTTTTGCAGCTTAGCTGCCTCCGCTTGGAGTACCTCGTCTCTCCTAATCTCTCTCCTCCTCTCTTCGATCGTCACCCTCCCTTTCTTCATCCTCTCTCCATCCCCTAAGTGAAGGTGCTGTGGGGGGAGGGGGTTGTCCAGAGCAGCCGGCGCTACATGACTTATTACTCATCCAGGCCTTTTGGTGGACCTCAGAACCGCATCGATGCCTGCTGGCAGTAGCGTGGAGCTGTGAACCCACATTCTCCTTGTTCTGCCTGTTAGCTTGTCAATCAGCCAGCCAGCCAGCCAGGCTGTCAGTCAGCGAATCAGCCATGCAGTTACTCCTCTCCCCCTGGCTTAGGTGCTCCCACCTTTCATCCTCTGCCCCTGTAACTACATCACCTGAGGGTCCGCTCTTCACCCAGCTCCTCTCCTCCTGTCTGGCTCACATGCAGTCACCCCCGGTATACCCCCCCCACCCCCCGCCCCCCCGCACGGTCTCCCATTTCACCGCAGGAGCCCTGACTCACACCCAGGCCAGTCGAAAAAATGAGCCAGCCATGCAGAAGAGATAAGATGCAGAGAGGGAAGGCACGCAACCAATAAAAACACATCTTTCAAAGTAAGGCGATAAAGTGGGACTGTTAGAGGTAGAAGATGTGGGGCAATATGAGAGGTGAGAGGAAGGCAGATATGTATTTAGTGAACACTTGGCCAGGCAGGATAGGCATTTAACACAATCAATATTTGTCTAACCCTTTACTCACAGTTTAAAGGTGCAATCTGCCCATTTTTTGCCCACACAAATTTGAAGTCACGCATATTCGAACATACTATAGATTGGAAATCAACATGTGCATGTTTTTCAGTTAATCACAAAGGAGAATGTAGTCCAGGTTAATACACTAACACTGCCGATTTAAGTTTTTATAGCACTAGATTAATATCAGGATATAGTCCTGTATCTTACATTTTGGTAATGATTTGATGCTTTTGTAAACAGACTGCCTTTATCCTCTGTTACATTCCTTATGTATGACATTTGAGAAATCAAATGTTCTTGAGATCAATTATCCTTCATGCATTTTGACATTAAAATACTTTTTAATCTGGGTGAAATGCTGACATGTTGAGCATCAAAAATTTGACACAACAGCTGGCAAGCATCATCTTTTTAAAAATCTAATCCTAAAGGGGTCGGCTTTCACAAACGACACGATGCAAGAATAAACGCTGTCTGGAATATGAATGATCACACCGTTACTGGATACCAAGTCCAAATCCAATAATATCAAGCTTGTGATTTAAAGATATAGCTGTTTTGATTTGACAAGGAAGAGAAGAGGCTAGAATAATTAACAGCTTTGCCCATCCCTTGCTTTCTAAACCCTGAACCGTTCTCCGTCTGGCCCATTTGCGTTGGTGTGTCGTCACAGGGCCGGGGGATTTAAGCTAAGCCATATCAGCAGCTGAAAAGGACTCCTCTGAGAAAATACACTGGCCTGGAAGTGGCAAATATATTGCTGTAATGCGTTTGCATTTGCAGGGGCCAGAGATCAACAATGGAGCCAGCTGAGGCAGAAGCAGAGAGCCTCGCCTCTGGTAGAGTGCTCCTCAAGGACCCAGGAAGCACATGTTATAGTTTAGCACAGACATGTTATATTCCCAACAAGTACATGCTCCATTCAACCTTGAGCTGCATCGAAGGAAAGAGCAATGTTGATTGCTAAGATCTAAAGTGTGCCTATTATAAGCAGCGGTTTTGAACCTGAATCCGCAAAGTGCAAGTCCACTCAGTCATGAAGAGAGACCCCAGGGACGGGTCACAGAATTCCTCCTGATCCAGTCTCGTCCTTTTACGCCAATACATCAAACACCGCAACACACACGCGCATTCACACACTACCACAAAAACACACACAGTCACACATGGGCAAACATGCATGAGTGCACACAGAGACACGTTTTGACATGAAGGAATCATGTGAACCGAAAGCATGCGTTTTTGGTGTAGATCTTCAGCATTTGGTGAAAACACACATCGATGTTACTCTACGTTGTTTGCATCGGTTCACAAAATTGGGGTTAGGTCCATCCAAGGGGTTGCAAGATACACCTAAGGAGTCAAAAGATGATTAAAGGTAAAGGTAAAGGTGAACTCAAAGTACATAAAGCTGTCGAAAGTTATACTGTAGAGGTGGAAAGCTAAATTGATTAAGTATTCTTTAAGAAAGAATAAACTGCTCAAAATTGGTTATTTATTCCATTTTCTAACCTTCATTTATACATTAATGTAAAATTCAGGATAACTATACCTCTTTAAGTATCTAAAAAAATAAATAGATGAAACAATCTGAGAGTGCTCACACAGAAACCTGCAACCTGTGATGATTGTGTGCATAGTTCTGTCTCTCTCTTTTGTGCTAAAACACGCTTTACTGAGGTCAAAACAGAAACGGAAGTAATTGTACATTCAGCAGAAGTCGCATAATCTCCACCGTGCAATTACGTGATCCTCCTTCCGCACGCAGCTCGCAGTCTAAACTCTGACCTCTGCACGACACTGCGTTATTGGATAATGACGACAGCGACGTGTATGACAATAGTGTTGCTGCCACGCTGTGACAAATGGAGGGGATCGTGACAGAGATGTTAAGGAGGAAGGCTTGTTTAGCGTGCGGCGCATGCTGGAGATGTATGGGCCCAGCATGCAGTGCAGCCTTAAACAGAGCACGACCTCCCAAGGACACACATAGGCCAGAATCCTTAACTTACACCAGGCAGGCAGGGACACCAGATATTAAATGGGGGCCGGCGGCAACACAGAGAGTCACCCCCCTGGCTAGAACGCCCAATACCCTGCAGTGGAAGCTTTTATCTGGCAGACCTTAGTGGCCCACCTGAGAGCAGAGCCAGCTGGGGAGCAGAGTGTTAAGCTGTTGGCTGTCGCTGTGTCATGTCTGTGTGTTAACAGGAGGCCCAGGCTCTACTGGTGCTGCTGCTGCTGCTGCTGCTGTATCTGAGGGCTTCTGTGAGATGCGTGTTGCAGTTTGATGAGTGTTTCTTGCTGCAGTGCGAGAAAGAGGGAGAGAGGGAGAGAGGGAGAGAGAGAGGGAGAGAGAGAGAGAGAGAGAGAGGGAGAGAGAGAATCCCTCCCCATCAGAGTTCCACATTTCCCGCTGTTACCAGCACGGATGCAAGCACACGTGCACATATTTACATGCAAGCACGTGCACGTGCGCACACACTCTCAAATGCAGGCATGCATGCAGGAGCACACTTGCGCGGGAGTACACAAACTATGCACACATAGGCACGCACGCAGTGAGAAAGGAAGTGCTTCAGTGACCCAGCACGGCGAGATAAGGCTGCTCTGCAATTCAGAAATATGCAACCTGCATGTTAACAACCCCTGGAGCGCAGCTTCCCCGGGGTGCTCTGCCTCCTCCCTCAGCCTCCCCACCTCCACGCTCACCGTGTATTCGTCCTCTCCCTCGCTCCTTAGACCTCCTCTCCTCCCACCCCTCCATCACACACCTCCACTTCACCTGACTACGAGCACGGAGGGAGGACAGAGGGGAGAGGAAAATGGAGGATGGATGTTTTCAGAGAGGGAGAGGGGTAAGAGAAATGGAAGGAGACAGAGAGAGATGTGTGTGACTGCAGAGAGCGCGCGGATTTCTGCTGTGTTTCTCTGTTGGTCTGCAAGCATGTGCAGAGCCCCATTGAGCTGCTTAGTGCAGAGCAGGGGCAAGAGGGCTCGGGGAGACGAAACACAACATATGGAGGACTAATGAGGTTCTATTTGGAGGGCTTCACGAAGAAAGGTTAGACGAGGCCAAATATGAGGGGATGCGGGAGGGCGGAGTTAAGGGAAAACAGAGGGATCAAAGTGGTCAGAAATGGGAAGATGTTAGCCAGAGAGAGTGCTGCTGAAGGAGTACGAGAGAGAGAGAGAGAGAAGAAGACAGAGGGCAAGAGAGATAAAACAAGCACAAACAGAGAAAGGGGAAAAGAGAGAGAGGCAGCTCAGATCCATTCTCAATAGTGGAGGGAGATTGGCAGGTTTGCGCACTGGAGATGCTATTGAGAGTGACACGTCCGCACGACACAGCTGTAACACATTGGCTTTGATACTAATATCAGTCTTTTTAGTGGGAGGTTGATGAAATTTGCATTTAGATTGAAATGACTTGGGGACGGCCAGGAGACCACAGAGGGCCGCAGAAAGGAAGAGAGAGGCAAAGGGAGAGGGGCGGGGGTGTGTCTCTGCCTCACTCACATTTATGGGATGCTCTCCTCCCTAAAACAAAAAATAAATTAACACACACACACTCTCAGACACACCCCGTCCACTTGACAGCATGTCTCCTTCTCACGCCCCTCTACATACCAACACGCCCTCACTCAGTAATACAAACGGAGCGTAACTATTCGCTGCAGATTTGAAGCCTCCTGAGCTCCCATCAGACTGGGTCAAAGATGCAGGGGGAGCTCTGCACAGCATCCACGGCTCCCCTCCAACTACACATGTCTGACATTTGCATCGTCCAGAGACAAGAGGAGCCATGAGGAGGAGGTGGGCAGTGTGCTCAATTTGTCTCTTAATCACATTAAAATGGCCCTGTGCAATTTTCTAAACAATTTAACGAGGGCTGCGCCAACTGAGACAGATCACGCTCTGTGTCCTACTATTGAGCCCAGGCTGCCTAATGGAAGGGAAAGCAAATGCTTTACTTCTCATCACGCAATACTGGCACCGTAGTGTTTAGCTAATATTATCATAGCCCATCTTGGGGCTTTGAAAACGTGTTTTTATTACTAAATTACTAAATTTGTGTTAACTTTTGTGATTAAAATGACTTTACTAAACATGATACTGTTAAGCCAGTGTGGAAGCTACACATTCTCAGAGTCATGAATACAGATCACGATTCTTCAATAGCTTTCCAGTTCTTTCATTGTAAGTTACTGCATTACAATCAATATCTGCTGGCTATTTATGAAATCAAGTGTAAATCTTATTTAAGAGCGATTTAGTTTAGCATTATAGTATCATGCTCTCAGGAGAATATTATACCTCTACCTTATACCTACTTACTGGAGGTATGTTGTTTGTCATGTGCTCTCAGAGGTCGTCTTTATCTTGTTATTTTGTGACACTTGAACTGGAATATCAAAATATTTGTATCATTAGATTATTTTGGTCTAACTGGGGGCATTCAGTTATTGACAACTCAACATGCGCCATATTTAAATGAAACTCTTGCATTTTTTCATTATTATCTGATCATCTTGACGCACAAGCATTAAAGCAAATGTTTTCACAGCTAAGATGATGGTTGGGATGGAAATCTCATATTTATTTGAAATAAATGACACACATTGCTGTTTTTCATGTCTGTCAAAGACAAATCATTTGACAAACAGACACCAAACAGCCAGATATTCCTCACTAGTCTTAGATGCTCCTACAGTATGCCATATGTTCAGCACCAGCATCAGGTTGGAGAGGGCTCTTCCAGAGGACAAGAGCACCACCTTGTGTTAATATTTCATAAAGGCACCAGGGAAAGGTTTCACTTGCATTCTGATCACACATTTCCAGTGCACCCAATACAGCTGGCTGAGGGACGACTTATGAGACAACTTCCTTACTGTAACAATTATGTGGAAATGAATTGTCTGCCAGTATCCTGTTATGTCTTTATAAAACTCAAACCACAAAAGCTGCATCTGCAGAAAACGTGGCAAAGCTCTTTAAAGAAATTCCTCTGGGACAGACATTTTCTCTGCTGATGAATCTACATGAAGTCTTCTTTATGGAGAATGTAAAAATCTGCCTATGGAATTAGATCATCGCAGCAGAATAGATGTAGATGTTGCTATTTTTGAGAATAAGTACAATATTAATCATTGATATACTGCAGTGTAATTGAGGCGATCCATCCACAGACAGAAGTGACTATTGAGCAATAAATCAATAGGATGCAGTCAATACCATTGCAAATTGAGCATATGCAATTAATGATCAATAGGTGCACTAAATGTAATCTGTGCATTAACGCCTGAACCTGTGCTCATATGACCAAACCAGTAATGTGGGTCACCGTGGCTTATGGAAGGATCAATACAGCATGTTTATTAAGTGATATCCTATTGAAATAGTGGTAATAGTGGATTTCTCCTGCTGCTAACCATTACAGTATATTAATGCCTGCTGAGGAGACAGTTATATGCATTAAGGGGAGATGGAATTGCATTAAGTGTTAATAGCAATTTACAATGCCACATCCCCTCTGAGGATTTATAATCTTCCGTGTAAAACAATTTAATCCTCTCTGTCAATATAATCCTGCTGATATTATTAAAAACACCCATGATGACATGTTGATATTACTATTTTGCCTTAGAGCCAACAGCTTTAATTTACCTGGTGGGAGGGATTGTGTATGAGCGTATGCGCCTGTGTAAGGCAGAGAAAATGAGTGCACGGAGAGATGATGGGGGAGTGCAAAAGACATTTTAGTGATGAAGAGGCCCCAGGGGGGAAATAGCTCTGAACTACCTGGGTACTTACATTGCAAGTTAGGAAATCAAACAGATATCACACGCGCAAAGACACACACAACCTCATGCACGTGCACACATAAGATATGCATTGATATCACAGCTTCTTGCTCGTCAGTTTTGATATACCTACTGGTGTTGGTGACGAGCAGGGAAGGGGTGTAAGGAGAAGTAGGGTGAGAGAAAGCAACTCAGTCCTGATGGATTTCTTCACATCTAAACAGTGAGTGATTACCCAGCCTCCATTTAAAAAAGGAGAGAGAGCGAGCAAGACGTATTATAACCAGAGTAGGACACCACTCTGTGGACTGCCTCGGTCTTGTAATTCATGAAAGGCAATGATGCTTTTCCCCCCCAAAAAAGAGAGAGAAAGTAGGACGTGATTTAATATCTTCGGGGAGATTTTAAGCCACTCTTAAAGGCTTAGCTCTCCCCCATCACACCTTCATAATGGGCTGCCATTTGTCCAGAGTCATAGGCTAATGGTCAAATCACCATATGAATGCAGCCACTGCGGTGTGCGCCTTTAGCTGTGTAACATTTCTATCATCACTCCAGCGCCAGGATCACTGCATGGGTTAATGGGGATGGAGGTGGTTTTAAATTAAAGTACTACTGGTGACCAGCAGGTGTCAGTGTAGCCTTCAACCCCGACTGTGGCCGCCTGAGATGGGGATTGAACCTTGAGTGGAGTACAGAGGGGAGCGGCCTGCAGTGGACTGGCCATCCAGAGCCGCACTGCATCAAACACAAGGTGGGTAAATTGCTGTTAATAAGCAAGAGCAGGCTCAGGCGGGCAGCATGACATGGCCAGGTCCAGGATTTATGGACCCTCTGGCCCGCAAGCATCTTATAACTCATTCAGTATAACTCATTTTTAACCATCAGCAAGTGGCGGATACTCAGCACATAAATTTGTCCCACACGCCGTGGCAAATAAGTGAGACTGTCAGCCTGCGTGTGTGTGTGTGTGTGTGTGTGAGGGAGACAAAGAAAGCCCTATCTGGACTTTAAAGTCATAAAACACTCCATCCCCCACCCTCTTCCCACCTCCAAACATGCACCCAGTGCAGATATACAGTGCACAAAGAGCCAAGCAGCACGGGGAGAATGGTGATGACACTGTGGGTTCATCCACCTGATTTGAGTTTTATTATTCTGTTAAGGTCCTGCTCCCTCCTGCAGGTTATACTGCACATGCAAACATTTAACGGCTCCTGTGTGGACTTTGCCCTTTT
The DNA here is from genome assembly GCA_037176925.1 of Amniataba percoides. Lineage (NCBI taxonomy): Eukaryota > Metazoa > Chordata > Actinopteri > Centrarchiformes > Terapontidae > Amniataba > Amniataba percoides. Next base: position 7,128,209 of record JBAJHX010000031.1, on the reverse strand, counting down.
GTTGCTAGTGGCTACGCAAAAAGAGGCGGCCTCTCTTAACCTGATTGGCCTGAGTAATTTGGTTACAATGATAAGGCTCTGTGCTCATAAAAGTCACACCTTGGTTTGTGTGCACAGCTTAGAGCTATGAGGAAACCCTGAAATGATGACTGACTTTCTCCATTGTTGGAGTTATTGTTCCAAAATTAAATATATGACAAAGATGCAGCTGACACGTATTTTCATCATTGGTTAATCTGCAGATTAATTTCTCAGTTGATTAAGTTTTGTCATAAGCATTTTGACAAAAACACCAAAGTGATGTCTGTAAGTTCAATTAAAAAGATCAATTAAAAAATGTAAAACAACAGTAGTTTGATATTTTGGTAAACATACGTTAGAGATGATGCCATCGCCATATTTGGACCATCACCCAATTAGCGTAGCTTGTACCTGCAGCTTATCTTATCTAGCCTAAATGTACTTTTTTCTTTTCTGTTTTTGCACAGATAGAAAACTAAAAGGGATCTGTATGATGTGTTAATAGATGGATGCTTTTTCACCTGCCTCGCTGCTTCCTGTCTAAACCAAGCTGACCAATTAATTTTATGACAGTCGTCTTCTCATCTTAGTCTCAGCAAGAGAGCAAGCTTCCCAAATTTTGGTATATATATATTTTTAAGCAGGAGCTAGAGACCAAATCAAATAATTCGTTTCAGCATCAAGGAATAACCTCAGGTGTCACTAAAAAAAACTCTACATGTACACGTATATTACAAATATTATTAATGCAGATCATTCTTACTATGTGCAAAATGTCTTCTATTTTGGTAGTCGCTTAGAATAACCACAGAAATACACAGTGGTGGATATTTAACATTCATGTAACTAGCTTATAATATACACCACAACCCCAATATGGCCAACAGCTGGTTCTCTGCACATGTAAACGAGTGACAAGAAAATGCCACTGTCAGACACTGATTCACACATCCGTGCATTCACCATGGCAACAAGTTTCTTCCCATCCTGTGGATCAACATATGGGTGCGTGCATTGTTTTGGCTCCTGCATGAGTCTGTCTCGTTTGCATGCACTGTACAATATGTGCTGGCATGTGAGGCTGGGCTTTTCTGTCTCATCCTGCATGTCCACATGTCGTTTTGGATTGCGTTAACACAACTCCATGAAAGCTCACCGTGCACAAAACTGGAAGAGCAGAATGAGAGCAGCACTCTGCACAGGAAGTGAGATAAGCACCTCTTCTGAATACCAGCGTGTGAAAAGCACAGTATCCACCACGAAATGAGCAGTCATTCAGGAGCAAACAATGGCCAGATGGAGTAGTTACAAAAGAAGAAGAAAAAAAAACAGATAGAGGGAAGACAAAGAGATAGGATCGTTTGTGTAAAAGGTTGACAGAGGGAGTGGAAGAAAGGGGAGAGAAGAGACACCAAGCGCAAATATTGTCTGGAGGTAGAGACAGAGGGAGGCAGGGAAGGAGAGAGCAATTAGCGAGAGATAAAAAGCATGGCAGGGAGGGAAAGACAACCTCCTATTACTCCAATTAATCCAATTTGAAAAAAAAAAAAAAAACAGAAAGAAGACTTAGCGCACCAGAAAGACAGATCCATTTCCCTGACAACAGCAAGTGTTTGAGGGTCATGAGTGGGCAGCCAGAGCAGGCCTCCTGCCAGGCTGAGCAGAAAACAGCATGCTGGCATTTCAGCCGGGCGGAGGGGAGCGCACGCCCTGTCAGCGGGCACATTAACACTAATTCAACATGACTTGTTGATATATTTCCATGGTGGTAATGATGTTAATGGCAGTATTTTAATGCCCGTGTGCATGGAAATCAGAGGGAATATTAATGCCGCCAGGCCGCTGATCGTGCTGAGGGTGGAGCACATTAATATGTATCGCGCAGGCCCATGTGCATATGTGTATGGGTGCGTGTGTGTGTGAAGTGACTAACACAGCTCCAGTTTACTTGTCTGAAGCTAAATTAAACAAGCCCCTCCCATTAAATAGTCATCACTTATCTGGCTGTCGGACTGTTAAGTGGACTGGGAGCATATGTCAGTGACTGCTGATAAAGTGCATGTTCGAACCTGCGGATGATGACCTGCCTCAATCTGGGTGCCCTTCGAGGTGAATGTGCGGCACCAGTGCTATGTAGAGACTCCTTTTTGAGAGAGTTCAGTATTTGATAGACATGAATGCGTTTGCTGTGGCACCACGCCACAGCAAGTCTTTGCTGACCCAATTAATGTGTCGCCTGGGCCACAAGTAGGTGGAGTAATGTCCACTACCGAGGTGAGATCTGAGCCGCTAATTAACTCTAAAGCTCTGACATGTCTGTGATCTGCCTCATGGTCCCCTCTCTTTTGAAAGCTCTTGTCATAATGCGATGCAACCAAGAATAATGACTAATATCACCTGCAGAAAACTATAATTACTTATGCGCAAACTTGCGGCGGCATTTGTTTTTTCTCTTTGGGTTTCTTTGCCTCAGACCCAAGCGGAAAAGCAATTTATTTCAGTTTTCAAGCTGCAACTTCATTAGTCTTATCTGCACCAATTGTTTCAAGATGTGTAAGATTGTGTTTGAGTCCAAATGCTGGCAATCAAAATACCATTTTCTCCACTAAACATGGTCTGAGTAATCCCACAAATAATCAGCTCCATTTGTGATCAGATTACTTCGGTATTTCTTCCAGTGGCAGTAATGGATTAGACCTGCATGCGATAGCACAGTGGAACAGATTGCTGCCCTCCTGTGTGATCTACTGAGTCTTCATCCAGCCCGTTTGACAGCTGTATTGTTTGAAAAATAGCAAGAAGGGAGACTGCTGTGAAATCCCACCCTGTGGGGGCTCTTTAAGCTGTTCACCGCCTTCACGGCTGCACCAGTCTCAGTGATGGGAGTGTGGCTCTCACTCCTTTCCCCAACATCAGCAATGAGCTATTTAGTGTTGTTGACATTTGTGGCCACGTTGTTGTTTTGGCACTTCATTATCAAGTCCCCTCCTTCACAAAGCACCCTCACCACTGTCACATATCAAGCTGGGCATTCGGGACCGTTGTACACAAATTGAAATCTTAGAGCACAAAACATAGATATTACACATTGCATGTTGATTTGATTTGAACACTCAATACTGCTACAATACGTTAGATGTATACATTTAAAATGTTGGCTTTTGTTAAGGCATTTTGTAGCTTTACTATAATTAACTAGAAACCAGAAAAGTGGACAAAACTGACATGAAATAACAATGACCAACAATAAAGTCTGTAAACACAGCGGTGGGTGCAATGAGTGACTTAGATTCAATAATCTGCCATGTATAAGAACCATATAAAGACTGCAGCCAATAAACACATATGAGAACGCACACTACATACCGCACACACATACAAAGTGCTGCTAGGCAACACAGCAGTTGTTGGTCTCATCTGGAAACACAGTTACTTCCATTAGAGAGTTTGTCGTTCACCAGTCTGAGCAGCATTCTGCACGTCTTTTGCACTGTGAAGCTCTGAGTTCAGCTTCACTCTAATACATAATGTAGCTGGGTCACTCTGCCCATGTTGTTAAATGAACAGACTCTCTCTCTCTTTCTCTGTAACTAAGGGTATTCTTATTTGTCTACCAGACACGTTTTTAAACGAGTGCGCCTCGGACCATTAGGTGTGTTTGGATCAATATGAGTGTGTAGCCTGTTTGTTCTCATGTCAGTCTTTCACCCCTGAGTCAGTGCTTTCATGCCAATGTTATGTTCATTTGCAGACAGACAGGTACTCTCTGGTGCCTTCCGTGGATACTTCCTGTTCCTCCCGTACAGTCTCTCGTCTGGTGTGCGAACCACACAAGACTGCGGTTGCTGGTGTGTGTGCAGGGTCATCGGTGGCTTCCATATGTCTTTGCATCTTGAAATCTTCTTCAGCTAGCAGATCAGATAGTTGTCTTGTCTGCCTGCCATACTAGAGTTTTTGTATCGCCTCCAACAGTGCAGTTATGGTCTATACCATTCATACCACTCATTCTTGTTGACCATTAGACTAGAGATGATGTGCCAAAAGAGCACTGTTGAGCCTTTGAACTGAGCATTGGCATATGGAGGTTGTTGCCATGCCTCTCATACATCGATGTGATCGTAATAATGACGCTACAGCTGGTAGTGTGCCTCGACTTTGGTATCTCTGGGAACTTTGAAAAGTTGTCCACGCATAACTCAGCTCCTTTGTAGTGACAGAGATCATAACCCCCATGGCCTTCCCGGTGCAGGGCGACAGTATGTTGTTCCTCTTCCTGTTGGCACACTGTTCGGCCAATAAAGGATGCCTTTGGCTCTTTCATAACACCCAACAATTCCTAAGTGTGATTCGCGGGTTTTGTTAAGCATTTCTTGTCTCAGCTGATGTGGAACAGTGAGCTCAAGGCTTTGAAGATCAGCTCAGATGTGTGATGTGATTTCATCCCCGAATGTCCAATATAGCTGAATTTTCCTTCTCTCATTCGGCAACCCATTCGGTGTAATGTCTTTCAGCGGCTGCATTTTCAGGGTCCCCTGCTGTTGCCACCCTCATCTGTGCAGTCTTCCCTCTGAAATGGGCAGGAGAGGTGTAATCCAGTTCACCTTCAGCTCATTCTGCAGCAGATCTTCTTTCCGCTCTTTGGGGAAGGCTTGATGTAAAGCTCCTGCAATGTGAAGCTCCTCAACAGGCAGATAGTGAGGCTTGGTGACCTGCTGTTTAAACCATTCAAAACGCAGCTTTTGCACTTCCTCTCAGTGCCACCCTGTGTCACCTTCTCGCAGCTCCCTTAATGGAGCATTGATGTCGGGCAGGTTAGGTACCAACTTGGCAACATACAGGATCACTCTCTTGAACTCTCAGAGTTCTTGCTTGTCCTGCGGCGGTTGTAGTTGGGTCAGTGCTCTCACTTTTTCCCTCGTCTGGTTTTGGTCCACTGGTACTGTGCTCAGTGAGTCAGTTTATCCAATGTATTTGATTTCTGTTGTCTCGATTTTGCTCTTGTTTACATTTAGTTTCAGGTTATACTCTCTTGCTCAGCCTGAGGTTATGCTCTTTCACACAGTCTCCTCAGACAAGCAAGTCATCGATGAGGTTAACAACACCATCCAGACCTTCAGTCATCAGTGCGATGGCCCTCTGAAACACCTCCAGTGCCGATGAAATCGAAAACAGCAACCACAGGAATCTCTATCCTCCTATTGGGGTATTAAACATGCACAGCTTTAAGCTTTCATTGCCAAGTTTTGTTGGCCAGAAGTCCTGATTAGCATCTAGCACAGAAATGTACTCTTCATTTGGCATACTGGAAACTACTCCCTCCTCAGTGAACAATGCATTGTGCTCTCGAGCTGCCTCTAAGGAATTTCGGATCCATGCAGATTTTCTTAAGTGTGATTACAGACAGCATACTGCTAACACACTTAGTTGACTCAATCTGTCTCAACTATTCTGTCCATGAGAGTTATTGGGATCCTCGTGGGTGTAACAGTGGGATAAATGTGTGCATGCTGCTGACCAGGTAAGGTTAATTAAAGAGTTCACTACAGTATTTAAGATGTTCTTTTCCTTGAACAAGAATGTTCTCTTTGCTTTTCATTAAGAATAGTTGCTCCTCGCTGTATAGCTGGAACATCCTGAGTGATGTAAAACTCTCTCTCTCTTTTTGTCCCTTGTATCCACATTTAAAAATAACAATTAATTCTCAAACTTCCAGTCCATCTTTCATCCTCAGATTTGGTCTCTGCAGACTCATGAATCCTGAGGCATTTATCATGCTCCATGTTCCACTTTAACTGTTCCAATGAACACGTTGTCTCTCATTCTCCTCAACTGCATGCACTTTCTTTCCACGCTGATGCCAGTCTTTGATCTACAGATCTCCAGAACATAAATCCAAGTGGCCACAACTTTACTGACCGTGCTTTACAGCCACATGTCAGAGACCCTGTCTGGGTGTCTGCATGATAGCTATAGATATTTCATTTTACATAAAAAGAACACATCATTGACTTAGGTCAGTTAGACCTATTCAGGATGGAGCTGTAGAAATCTATGCTGGACTTAATATCAGGTGGCCATGTTCTGTTAGAACTGATAAAGTTGAAAGTTGCCCCAAATGAAGCTTTTTTTTAAATCTTCCTTCACACATCAACAACCTGTATGCACACAGGTGTATTCCTATTCTACCTAATGTGTATTTTTACACTCTTCTACATACTTTCACACAGTACATTTAGCATTTTTCATACTATTTTTTGAATGCAGGACTTATTTATGGTTATGGTTTTTATGGTTTATTATAGTTCTGGTAATTTTGTTTGAAAAATTTAATTTCCCTTTCAAACTCATTCATTTGAGGTTCTGCTGCCTTGGTCCCTATCCAGTGATACTTAATTATGTAACACTATATTGTCTTCCAGCAGTAAAATACAATCATTGTAAGCACCTAATCAGAAATCATTGTGACAATCCAGTGTGGACAGCCAGGGGGAGATTACAGAACACAGAGGCTGGGCTCTGAAACAGTGCTGAGGACTCGGCAGAGAGCCAGAGCATGTTAAGGTTTGAGCTTTAGCTGAGGAGGATGAGGAGATGTTCAGGCCTTGAGAGGGCTTAGAGACAAGAGTGTGGATAAAAGCCAGGCAAAAGAGACACACTCGCAGGTGGGACATGTAAAACAGGCTGGACTCTACAACCAAGGACACAGCCTAATAACATCAGAAGTGTCTTTACCCACAAGCCCTTTTCATTCCAGGTGTGTGTCAGCTTCCACGACAGAGCCGCAGCTTGACGCACACAATTGCTTTTTGCCAAGTGAAGCAGCAAAATCCCCAGGCCCTGCTGACATGTAATGACAAATGTGTGAACACTGGCTGGGAAACCGGCTGTGATTTCTAAAACATTGTCTGAAATAATGGTGGCAGAGGGAGGGGAGAACGCTAGAGAGTGCAAATTACAGCAAAGGCAATGGGCTGGAAAAAAGAACAGCCTTGTTGATGACAACACTGTGTGCTTTTTTGACAGAGGCCCTCACTTTAGTATCCATCTCTCAACTTATTCCATAAAACACATCGTCAGCTCTAAGGGGAAATGGGCCGCTGAATGGCATTACACCATAACAATTCCTGACCGAGATCTGAGATACGTCTTGTAAGTGAGTCTTGTAAATGTGTAAAAAGGGGCTCAATTGTTCACTCCGAACAATCTGACGTGGCAGCGGATTGGAATCCATGTAAATATTATCTCAAGGTTAACTGCGAGCTGTTAAGTGTGTAGTGTAACTACCCTGCCCGGCGAAGCTTCCCCGAACTTCCTCAATGCGTACCGCTCTTGTGCCATATGTTTTTGCGCACGATAAATAAGAAATGATTTCCTGACGAGTTTAAGTTGCTCCCTGGCATTTCTCACAAAACTAATGGGCCATAAGTGAATTATTGATGAGTGTTGATCAAGGAGAGAGCAGAAAATAGGTTACCTATAAGCTCATGCTCAAACGCAGTGACAAGCCTGAATATTTCATCAAAAGGGGTAAATAGGCATGTGATAGGATGATAATATTCCAATGCTCGCCCTCTAATCGCTAATTTGAGAAATAAAATGAACCCCGGCGTTGCTATTGACTTGTGTTCTCTCCAATTCACGAGACCTCATTCGATTGCGAAGCCCTGCTCAGCGGCAGTCTTATCTCTCCATCCTTTAACTCCTGCATCCCTCGCTCTCTCTCGCTCCCTGTTTGCCGTGGAAAGCGGTAGCGCAAGAGTGATGTGAGTGACCTTGGCCTGGTTCTGCGGGCTCCAGAGGACGGCCGTGTCTCACAGCGATCTGTTCCTCCCCACCAATCCCGATTAGCGGGCGGGCAGCAGGCAACGGACGGGAACGAAGTGTCGCAGTGCAGAGAGGGATGTCGAGGAGCGGGAGCGGATCTCTGGCCCAGAAGAGGCGCGAGGAGGGGCGGTGGTGTGGGACAGGGGAGCAACAGCCAGTGGGGGGGTGGGGGTGGGGTGGGGGGGGGTGGATCGTGTGTGTGTGTGCGTGCGAGAGGGGAGGGTTCTGTAGGACGAGGATAATGGAGAGATAGTTCAGCAGCAGGTCAAGGAGGACAAAAGAGCCAGAACTGATCGCAGCAGGGAAGGAGATGAGAAGGCATAAAGGCCTGGAAGGAGGCCGCAATCTGGGCTGTGCTGCTGACTGTTTCCAGAGCCACCGCTGCACACTGGGACGACACACAAATACACCCAGATGTGCACACAAACACTGTTAGTTAGCGCCAACTCCCTAACTAACCGTTGCGTATATTTAACCTATTTTGGTTTCTTTCCACATGCTAAAGGCCGGGGCATTGGAGAAATGAACAAATTGTGAACCGGTGTTGTGGGGGAAAAAAACAGGGATTGGTTTCAAGAAGAACACTAGCAGTGGTTCATTTATTTAAAAAAAAAAAACTGTGCTGAAACTTTGTTTTAACCTCCAAGTTTTACTCTGGAGACTGAATCTAAATGACTGCCTGTTTTCCTAAAGCCTTGAGGCCAAGATTATGATTTGTCCCTCTCAACCTTCTCTATGCAACCTTTCATCAGAACACACACACACACACACACACACACACACACACACACACACAGAGAGTACATGCCTGATGTATACACACAGACCCAGCAGATGGGCTCATGCTATGACAGCCACCTTTCCAGCGTCCTTGGCTCCCTCCTTATATTCTCCCCATCCCCCCCGCCCTGTAATTCTGCTCTCTGCTGTAACTCTTTCCTCTTGATTCAAATCAATTTCTGGGTGTTTCACTTGCAAGACATGCGACAGGGTTTACCATGCAGAAGCACTGGAAGTTTTCTATCCCCCGCCCCGCCGTCCCCACAGCCACGTCCATTTCATTCTCCCTCCTTGCGACTCCCCCTCCCATTATACACTTTTCTTACATGAAGCCCGGGCAATCGACCCCAGTGATAATCCAGTCTTTCATATTGGCAGATTAATATTGACTCAGAGCCCTGGAGCTGATGCTCGGCCCATCCTCCAGGTGCTGGAGCATGCAGAGTATGAGAGATGGAGCTTAATATACATTCTGCTAGTGCCTCTCACCCCAGAAGAGCTGCATGAGAAACACTGTTAAGAGCGAGGAAGTGATTGTGGTTTGCCAGCTTTTCAGTTACACATGCGGCCACGCTTGCCTTAAAATAAGGCGCACTCTCTGCCCTACATGTGTGCTGATATGCATGCATGTGCACACAGCTGGACATACTTATGTTTTAAACCCCTAGGCGGTATTAAGGCCAGGCGGGGAAAAAAAGGCATACCGTGAATGACTAATAAAGGATATGCCACAAGGTTTATTCAAATTTTCTTATCCATTTGCTCAGTCGACCAAAATGTGTGGAGGCTGCAACTGCTTTCCAGTGGAGTAACCGCGATGAACAAACACTGAGACACTTTCATGGTGATTAATGAAGATTTGATGAGGGCAAATCAATGGCGTTCACTGAATAGAAATCAGTGAGAGACATGAAATCGAATGCTCCCCAACATGAGGTAAAAAAAATAACAAGTGAATATGAAATAAATGAAGAGCAAATGGAGTCCATGGCAGGGTGACATTTGAATCCATAGCCATAGATTTATTGACAAACTCGCTATTGTAAATGTGCTGAAGAAACAATGGTGTGTCAAGATTAGCGGTTGGAGAATTTTCTGAAAGGGTAAGCTCATGACAAAAGGCTTTGAATTCTCCAATATGACTCACAAGTAGACAATGACCTACTCTTTTTTCCAACAAACTCTTTTCAGGCAGTAAGGCTGTTAGATAAGTGCCGCCATCCTTACTTACTGTTGCTTTACACACGTCAAGCATCACATATAGAACGTATCCACTTTCCAGTGACAACTGTGGAAGATTTGCAATTTGGTTTCCCCCCAAATTCAATGAAGACCTGAATAAACTGCTGTCTTGTCCCAGCTCCAAACCAGTGGATGTTTAAATACTGAATTTTCTGATGTAATCTGTCCAAAACATTATCTACTTGCGAGTGAAATGTTCGTCTTAGAAATGGAAGTAGCACTTGGCTGGTTCTGTAGGTGGCAAGCTGGTTAGTCAGATATGTTAATATTAGCAGCTTACCATACGTAGATTTACGGGGATCTACTGGTGAAAACAGAATTAATTTTAATAACTATGTCTTCACTAGTGTTTAATCACATCAATTTCCTTAGCTTAGAATGAGCCTTTTGTATTGACATAGGGTCTTCTTCACCAGAATGAAGAAATTGGCCACAGTGAAGACCTTTTGTGTTTTTATGTGAGAGTTGCAGCTTAAATTAGCAGGTGACTGTTTATATATTTCATATAATTTTGCCACGGAGTGAAGATTTATTTAAAATATTCAAATATTAAAAAATCTTACAGTAACATTACATCTCAACTGCAAATCATATCGATAGCTGGCAGGAGTATTCAGTTGATTGGACTCCTCTGATGTGTGTTAACCACACCCAGTGTTATACAGGCTTCATAAAGATATTAACAAGCAACCGAGGCCAATACTGGCCAGCAGCAGCTAGTCGTGTTTTATCCATTACAGGTATTAAATGTCTTGTACTTTGCCCTGAAAAAAAAAAGCTGATCTAAAATTCAAAATGTCACTGCACCTATGTAATTCGTAAGTGATATATTGCACTTGTGCCCTATCCCCCTCTGCCTGACCCTTCATCAACAACCCGATAAGCAAAGCAAGCAAAAGCAGTGTCCAGTGTTTTACGACCAGGCGCTCACGTTTCTGCCCTCGTCCTTGGAATTTATCACATACAACCTGAAGTGCAGAGCAATATAAAGCTGACAGCACTGTGAGCATAAAACAGGACCAGATTACAGAGTTAACAGCCTCCTGGTCATTACACCTCTGTCACCCAGAAATAACAACTACAATAACAACTTGACAAAGCAAATGAGGAGGGGCTGTCCGTGATGTGTGACTAACGTTCGCACTCTGTTATTTTACCACTGAACATACAGTTGAAGTTCAAGTTGGAGCTTATCCAGTGTCTGGAATTTGTTTGGAATTTTACAATGGATAATACACGAGGTGGGCGCAGTCATGTTGACGTGACGACACGTACGCGGCTGCATGGGGACACTTTCTGTCCAGGCCTTCAATTTATTATTTGAAATTGTGACACAGATCTGCAGGGATGATTCATAGCTGAAAGAAAAATAGCTTTCAGTCTTGACAGGAGAGATGCGATCAGGAAGGGGAGACAACGAAAACAAAATGTTTGGCTGTTTTTGAGAAATGGCTGACAGCGGAGGACCAGTCAAGTTGACAGCCAAAGTGTTCTCATCCTCGCTGACTTTTTGCCTCCTTGCCGATGCACAGTTTGACTTTTAGCACAACTTTGAGTACTGCACACTGTCATGAAATTATAAGCTTGGGACCGTACAGTTCCATCTGTGTTTGGAATAGATTTTAAGCAGCGAGCATTTCGGTTTATGCCATTTATCATTTTAACTGAGCAATGAGCCGTGAGAGTGTGTTTTATGGCGGCTTAAGAACAGCTGAGGTTGAATTAGGTATCACATAAAGTGAGGGAAAAAAAGCCCTTTGAGCGGAGACTAAATAACACAGTTGCCACAAAACATTTGCACCATAATGTGGGGATTTTCAGCACTTGTGTTATTTGTTAAAATGAACAGTTGTAGCCATTTATTGCATTTTAAGGCTTTGAATTCAGCTCATCAAATAAAATCCTAGGACTTAAACCATCACATTAGCGGAGGCATTTTTATAGAAATGAACTATTTCCAAAAACAACAAACCTGAGCCAAATTAAAAGACCCATTTTACTAAATGCTATTAAATCTTAATTGTCAGATGGATCTTTACAGTCTCAAAGTTAAAAAACTGTCTCTGCTCCACAGGCTACAGCTCCTACTTTTATATCTGACCAAAGACCTAACCCAGGGGCTGTTTCTTCCTTTTTTTTTTTTTTTTAATGTGAAGCATCGAGTGTGAACTTTGCATGGCACTGCAGCACTCAGGGATCGTTGTTGTTCAAGGTTCAGGCTTGACAGAGAACATACTCAGTGTAATGATCCATTGGCTGTGTGTGTCTAATGAAGAAATAGATTATATGTGGATGTTCGCCCACTTCATTGGCTTGTTAATGAGCATATTTGTTTGCATGTATGTGGGAGTCTGTGTGGTTGTGTGTGTGTGTGTGCGTATGTGTGTTGAATATATAGCAGGGGAGCTTGTAGTATGGCCAGCCTGAAGAGGAGGGGTTAATGAGCCAATCACAGTCCATCAGGGAAGCTATCAAGTGCCCAGACTGAGTCCACTGGTCATTCACTCTGTCTGGCTCTTCCTTTTACTCTTTTCCCCAAACTACTTTTCCCTCTCCAACCATACTTCTCTTCTCTTTCTCTTGAACAGCCTCCCTCCTTTCTTCCGTCTCCTGCACTCCCCACAGATTAGTGTTAACGAGGATATTAGCCATGGCAGTAAACACAGTCCCTTTCTCCGATCCATTTGGCAGCGAAGAGGTGAAAGGAGGACGGGTCTCACTTTTTGCTCTCTTTTCTAGCCCCCCCCGGCTGCCAAGGCGAGCACTACTGAAGAGTAATACAAAGTGCGTGTGTGTGTGGGTTTGGGTGTGGATGAAGGGGTGGCAAGCTGGAAAAGACAAAGGCAGAAGAGGCAGTGCCACTCGGCGGGGTTAGATCACACTGGCACTGGTTCACATTAGAGAGGTCGTGTAATTTCAGCCATCTGACTGGAGGAAAGTAAAAACCTTTGGCACTCGCCGGGCCAAAATACTCAGGATGCGTGCCTGTGAGGAAACCCACTCCCCAGCCCTTTGGTGTTCTTTCAGTGTGCCCTAGCTGCCGCTGCAATATTTAGTGCCCTGAAACGTGAACCTCATCCCAATATTGTTTATTTATAAAGTTTGCTTACTCCAGGGGAGGAATCGAACACTTCCATCTGTAGAGAGCTATAGATCTCCCCTGTGAGTGCTGGAGTGGTTTAACGAGTACCTCGGGTTCACCTTTGTACCCCCCCCCCCAAAGAAAAAACACATGCACATGCTCTTAACACACACAAATGGATGCGGAGTGTTAACGCAGTGCAAACCCTGTGGGGAGGTCGCTTTGATAGGGGGGCTTTATGTCCCTCCCAAAGGGCCCGGAGCAATGCTCAGAAAACATCTACAAATCAATACCGCGCACATCTGTCAGGGTGTGATTAAATTCTCCCATTCCCTTGACATCCCCCACCCCACACACACGCAAACATATATGAATGTACACATCTTCACTCACACAGAAATGCACTTAAACACACTCATCACGCTCAGAGGGGGACAAATAAAGAAATGTGAGAGGGAGTTCAAGGCCTGGGAAAAGGTTAGCATGATGTGTTGCGATTACCCCACGGTACAAAGTCTGTGTGTGTGACCTCAAAAGCCCAACTTCACATCAAGACAGAAACTTATAGGCTATTCTCTCTTGTCAAGGCCCTGGTGTTGGGCTTCAAGTGACACGTTGACATTTGCCCTCAGGGTACGTGGCACAAAGAGACAAAGGCTGACCTAAATAGATGGATGTGTGTAATGCTCTTTTTGGACACAATGGGCTGCCACAGCTGAAGTACCTGAGGACATGGAGGAAAGAAATTCATCAAAAAGCAATCATCAGTGCTAGGTGGTGACTGATCTAGCGTGGCATCCATTCATTATGTAAATCTCACAACCTAGCTTTCTTTATCATCAAAGACCCTCATTCTGAAAAATTAGCCACTCTCCGTCTGTGGAAAAACAACAGAACACTAAAACTGGACTGTTGCTATGGAAACTATGTGGGAGAAACCATTTTAGGGAGAGCGGGCGGCAGGGGCGTGTGTATGTGTGTGTGGGTGTGTGTGTCCAGCGTGAGGCAAGTGCATGAGGAGAGCAGTGTGTGAGCAATCAACAGGTATACTGGCAACAGCAATATCTGGGCCCCAAATGGAATGGTAAATTAGATTTAGGATGCCGTGACATCGGACAGTGGATTAGTCTGGCAATATGATGCCGCCTGTGTCAACCAAGATTGAGTATTAAAGTGAAGGTGCTGTACTTATTGTCACTGCCGCAGATGGACCTCATTATTAGGAGATTAGTCTACAGCTGCACAGAAAATAATCCCATTCATTGATGTCTATCAACATTGCAGAGCTGCAAGCTCACACGGCCATTTAAAGCAAATGTGGAATTCCTATTGAGGTGTGGGATTAAAAAAAGGTAAAATAATACAGCAGGGTATGAATATTGTATATTAGATATGAAGAATACCCCCCAACCCCTCAGCATCACGCTTACTTTTTTAACCAACTGCGGCTAACATGGGCTTGATAAAAGATTTAAAGGAGAGAGAGAGAGAGAGAGAGAGAGAGAGAGAGAGAGAGACTACCTTCAAGGGCACATCAAACCCTGAACGATCATTTACATTCATGAATCAATAATCCTTGTCGGATGAAAGCGAGAGATAAAGGGTTGTCTCATCTTTGGGGTCATTTCTGTGTTGAGGGACCTAATTTTCATTACTCGAGATGAAACGCACCAAAGCGCAGGAAACATCCATTCACCCAAGCATCGGTCATCTCTGATGGCGCCCTACCTTTTCATTTTGGAATTTATGAGGGCTTTTTATTCTCCCCCCTTAGCCATAACTTAGTGCGGTTTGACAGCAAACAATGTTCTTCATGCCGGCATCCGGGATGTCTGTGTCTGGAATATAAAATGTGATGTGTAGCTCCTGCCCCTGTGTTCACAATCTGATAGGAAACCGTTTAACACATCAACATCGAACAGGAGGATCAAAGTCCGGCCAAGCAGTTTGTCTTTCTCTGTACCTTTGGTTAATGTAGGCTGGAGGTTAGAGCCAGCTTCATCCAGGATTTGCTCGCAGACCATGAGGGATTATCAGCGTGAGGAGTTCCTCTGAAGTACTGTTGACTAACAAGAACACACTACACAAGCATGCAAATAAATGCCAGACATGGGAAATATCTACATAGAACATCTGAGAATTACACCTAAACTTCAGACAAGAGGAACAAGTTGTTTTAGTGAAGAGCTGCGAAGAATATAAAAATATTATTATGGAAAAAAAACTGTTGTCAGCAAAATGTCAGCAAACTGGTAATCATTTAAATTTGTAAATGTATTTATTTTACCACTCCACCAGATCTGACATTGTCCCACAAGACTTTGCAGGCTGAGCATAAAAGCATAATTCAAAGTGGCATATATTTGCTGTGCCCTCATCATTCTTGTAGAGTTTGAATGACATATAACCGATGCAGACAATAGCTTATTTTAACATGAAATTCTGACGATGGGGTAGTATGAGTTACCATGGAGATCTATCCATCTTAAAAGAGAGCTACATTCATTATATTTAAAAATCTGCCTCGAACAGACCTTGCTAACTCCTCGCTAATCTCACTTTGTAGTACCCTCGTCAAGGTCTTGCACCCATTCTTGCTAACATTGGTTGGAGAAACAGTCAAACACAACTCAGTAGGCAAGATTAGAAATGGAGACCTCATCTTTTTTCCTAGATAGGATGCTGGCTGCTTGGCTACATCCATGAAAAACAGCATCAGAATCATGCCGACAAGCGTAGATGAGACTGATGCAGAAAGTTGTAAGTCCGTGTACAGAAAAAAACAAGGGATCTTTCAAATGCTAATTCATGGTGGGGAAGCGTGCTTCTGGGATGAGCGCTTCCTCCCACTTTGCTATTCTGTATTTGTACACATGTACAGCACACCAGGACAACGTTTGCGGCAATCCTCCAGGTATCTGCCCCAATCTGCCGCTGTGTTATAAATCACTGTGATGTGAAATTACTTACAAGAATCTACAGATTCCATTGTAATATTCCTCCTGATTGATGTGCCATAAAGCAGCATCATGAACCCAATACAGCACGGCCACCTGGGAGCTGTGTCAGGATAAGGAGGAGGAGGAGGAGGCATCGTTTGGGGACAAAATATGAGTTCATGGCGTACTCCAGATGATTGGGCGAGGACGACAATGAAGAGGACGTGTGTGCATGCGTTAGTGTGTATGTGGGGGGGTTACAGATGAGCCATAGATTAGGCGTCGTGCTCCGTCACCCGCACAGGCCCCCCAACGATGTCATCATGAGCCCATGCCCGAGCACCTGTCACACACGATAGATGGAAGGCAGCCGAGTGGAAATACCTGTGTGTATACCTGAGAAGTGAACGTTGCAGTCCTTTCAGATACGTGTGGGAGTTAACAGCTCACTCCTGGCGTTTGCTGCTGCAGCTGGAGCCTCCTCCATCCGCAACCACCTCCACGGGAGGAGACTGGCATGCGGTGAGTTCACATCCATACCTGTGTGGTGAGAAAGTATTCCAGTCCTTAACTTGACTTAAAGTAGAAATAAACCATTATGAGAAAAGGCCTTAGTATTTACAGCTACTGAAGTATTACTCTTAAAGTGTTCCTCATGAAGAATGGCTCTCGTCAGAGTGTCAAATAATTGATGCCTTAGCGGGTAAACAGAAGCTTAATTTTGCAGCTGGTCCAGGTGGAATGAAGCTTAAAGGCACAGAAACCCATTTTATTAATCAGCTTTATAGCATAAGTGATGCAGTCCTCTTACATGATAACCAATATCAGCCAAAGTACAAACTATATTGGTAATTTCACATGAAAGATTTCTTTATTTGTGTGCTTTCCTCACTGGTTTGAGGTGGAAGTTTTTTTTTGTTTCTTTTTGTTGTTTTCTTTGGAAAAAGATGATGTTGTGCACCAGTCAGAATTTAAAAAGAATTTAAGTCAGAAACTTTAACTTTCATTGTTGCTTAGTTATTTATCACTTGAGACACTTGATTTACATAATACATTCTTAATTTTTAACAAGATTTTCATCTGTTAAAATACGGTTATCCTTAACTCAACTTCTCCTTATCAGTTTTTTAAACTCTTTCAGTCTCTGAGAGCTGATTGGAAGAAAAAGCTGAAATTGCTGAACTTCCTGCGTATATGGGGTTTGAGGAAAACCATGACATGCAGTTTAAAGCTCTGTAAAAAGATAATGGGCCTCGAGTTCATTTTTCATTAGTAAACTGCTGTTTTGAAGGATAATAAGAAACTTTTATGCTCGTGAGGAGGCCTTACCAGAGAGTATAGCAAGGTGAGAGGAGGAAGAGGAAAAAACAAAACAAAAAACAAAGGATGATTGATTTACACAGTTCAGCCAAAGCACATGTGTGACAAAGGTCAAAAAGAATACTAATTACTACTAATACTAATTCATAAATTTGGCTTAAATTACAAAAGCCCAGCTCAGCAGCAACATGCAACTAAACAGACATCTTTCTCTCCCTACTGCCAAATCGCATCTTCATTTAACAGGCCCTACACCTGCCACACAATCGACACAGTCAGGACTGTACCTCTCTGAGGGGTGTCTTCACCTCCCATGGGTAAATTTACAACAGGTAAGTAAATGAAAAATATTATCTGTACAAACAAGCCGTCGACAGCCCTCAACATTATGGAAAGAAAACTCTCACAATAATAAACAAACTGTTACCAGCATAACATTTTACTCACTACAATCCCCCAATACGTGGTTTAACCCCTGACATAAGGAGCAGCAGGAACTGTTTGGATGGTTCCCCATTACCTCCAGCATGAGAACAAAACGTTTAATGTAACGTAATGTTTAAACATTGCATATTTAGTGGTGGTACAGCATAAACAAGCAGAGTAAGAAATATAAGGACAATGGAAAATGGTATGGTTTTCATTTTAACTACTTGCTCTGATTTTGGATTTTAATATATAAATTGAAAATTATGTTTTGTTTATCTACAAGCTGTCAGATAAAAAGTAAAACATGTAATTTTCCTCTTTGGACAGTGGTGAAGTAGAAGCATAATGGAGCATAAAATGGAAATAAGTACCACTGAACTGTACTTAACTGAGCCTAAATGTACTGTTAAATGTACAGTTATTCTCATTGGCCCCATGTTGTGTTTGTTACTGTTAGCGTTCATCACAGGGTAGCTTCTGGTCTTCCCCTATTTCTTTGATAGATTTTGATTCTGGTCTATACTCAGAATGTGTCCTAGCCAGCGCAGTGAGAGTGTGATCACATGGAGGATATTAAGGCTTTGAGTCTGAGCTCAGAGCTCCTGGTTGGATAGGTTGTTGATCCAGAACACAAGGCGAATGTTTCTTAGGGATCTGTTGTGGAAAGACTCCAGCTTTTTTCACATAGCCTTGACAACTCTCCAACTTTCAGATCCACACAGAAAAAAATTCAAAACGACTATTTCTGGGTATATAATTAATCTAAAGGTCGACAAAGAGCAAATTAGTCTCATATCAGGTTCTTTTGATTTAATATATTGTGGATACGTCTTCGTACATTTAGCTTAAAATCTATTTTGCAATGCATTTCATTTTATTGCATTTCTATTTTCATGATTTTCAAAATGCAGACTTTACTCTGTCAAACATATCTTGAAGTTTACTGCTGTCTCAGCTACAAAGATGCCCTAAATATAAAATATGGCTGTGACAAGTTGGTGGCAACATGTTTTTGAGGGATTATTTCCTGGTGGAGATTTGTGACAGTATAAGGAGCATGAGATGATGTGTATACTGATAGAAACACTCTGTACGGACCCAGAAATGCTGGCGAGGCCAAATGAAGGCTTTCGGTTTAATTGAATGAATTATTCCACTCTGACACTTGATTTTAATCCTGCAAAAGAATATATAGGAGCACATTTCTTCTTCTGAGAGGAAAACCATCAAATATTCAATGCCTGACTGTGTGCAAACACAAGAACAGATAATGTTATTTAGGTTTTTTTGTGGGGCCCTTAATCACATGGATGACATCTCTTGGGAATTCACAAAGCGCACAAACTATGATTAAAAGTGACCCTCAGTGTAAGGAGAAATGTAAACAAATGGCACAAACATAAAAAGTTTAGTTTTTTACTGAGACTAATGGAGGCTCAGAGGGACTGAATCACTGTGAGAACCTTCCTCACATTTTAGTCAAGACACCATCATCAATTTTTTTTTTTTTTGCAACAATAACATTTGTGCATCCGTATGGTTCTACTCCTGTGTTACTCCAGCACAAGTCTGCACACTCACACTCAAGGAGCTCACAATCCCTCTGGCAGAGATCCACAACAGTTAAATGGATATAAACTCGCATTGAATAGACAAACATGCTGAATTCACATAAATCTAAATCCTAATACAGGAGGAGGTTGAGGAGGTGATGGGACTTAAACTGCTGGAAAGCAGGCAGTGGCTGAAGCAAAAAAGGATGCAGGGCTGAGCTGAAGAGTATGCAGGGGGGAAAAAAATCAAATCTATTTATATGGATCGCCTCGCTGTTTGAGTTAGGTCATAGTTATGGAAGGAGCATGGAAGCATGCAACTTCTGTGCCAGGAGGCTCCACGGATTACTGCACTAAAATGCATATCTGGTGCAATCCAGGCAAGAAGTGCAGCTGCAAGCGGATGTGATTTTAGTGTTAACTAAAACCTGAACTTTAACTTTAACATCATGATTGTGTTTTCTTGCCTCGCACTGAGGAAAATATCTCAAAGACTCTATAAAAATAAACCATTTGCCTCAAAACATCAGTTCCTGGATGTTTTTCCAGTGGCTCCTCTTAAAGTGACACAGTCTATTTGTGATTCCTTGTCTCAGCTTGCGTTTGTCTTTGAGTTGTAAATAGACAAACAACAAAGACTGATGCTCACTTATCAGATTGTTTTATTTGAATTGATTGTAGAAGCAATGAAAAACCTATTTAATATTTGTTACGACTCGGGAGCATGCAGATGAACCTAAATGCAGGACAGGAGAATGGCTTTGTTTTTGATAAAAAGATTTTGATAAAATATCTTACAACAGCAGAATCTTAGATGTTGAGTTCTTTGGTGTTGATCTGGCTGGATCTTCAAAGTTCAGGAGAAAAGACAAGAGTTGACACATGAAGTACATTTAAGGCTCCGGCAACAAGACAGGGGAAACACAGACAATATATACACATGAGGTAACGGGCAACAGGTGGAAACAATCAGGGCGGGGCAGACAATCACACCTGCAGGAAAACACAATTTCACAAAGTTATGGGACCTGAGAGGAGAGGAGAGAGAGAGATTTCAAAATAAAAGCCAGAAGAGGTAACTGAGACAAGAGAGACATGAAAAACAGACACGACGAGACATGACAACATTCCACAATATAAAAGCAAAGATTTGTGAAAAATTCGAAAAAATGTTTTTCTTAACTCTTACTTTGTTAATCAGCTCTTATATTTATCTTATGATCCCTCCCTTAAAGCTTTTTTTTAAAGATTTAAATAACATTTGTGATTTCTTGTCACAGGTCATATATGTTGCCAAGCTATCTAAACCAAAGAGCTTTTAGTTTTACCACTTTCAGCCTTCTTTTGCCGAGAGGGTCCCAAACCATAGGTTGAGAACTACTGCCTTAATGGGCTAAATGACTGGGTCCATGAACTCTGTTCCAATTGGCTCTGCGGGACAAATATAAGACTCCTGGCCATTATAATTGAATGCTTCTCTATTTTTTTTTAGAAAAATTATCCAATACAATGGAATGACGAAGAATCTCCTCTGCCTGATTGACTGCCACTGGTGCTCAGGCTCTGACACAGACCTTCATTTATCATCATCAGCGGAAACATGAGGGCCCCCCCACACCCTCCCTCCCAAATGAAGCTGTGTCCTATGCATCTTTCTCCAACCATTCCTCTGGTTTCACAGCTCACCAACACTCATACGATGCTGCCATCTCTGCAGTCCTCTGTGACAAAAAAACTCACAGACAGTCTACCAGCAGTCCATTTCTTACTTCACCTTTTGGTGCGACACCAACTTCCCAAGAGCTTAATTGCTCTGAGACAAGTGAACTATTCATCAGGCTCTTCCACCATGTCTGACAGGTCCACCCATCAACTGTCGTCAGCCATCATTAACAGAGAGACGGAGGAGACGCCAGAGGCTTGAAAAAATCTTGTATCATGCTGGTCAATGATTTGGACTTTTACCATTGTTCTGCCAACATCCACACACAACAAGGACACACTGCATCCACATCTGATGCTAACACGTGACATGTTGCACGATAAATATAATGTATGTTATAAAGGATGCAGACCGTAATATATCGTGATGGCTTTTGGTTAAGACACATACCATGTAATAGTTTGACTGTCCATCTCTTACATGCTGTCAACTCTCCAGCTATCCAGTGTTAAATAAATGTACAAAAATGCACCCCAAAATCAACTGGCTAACACAAAAGCAATGACAAAAGTAGAAGAGAAACATTAAAGTAATACCAACCGTAATCTTCCTTTAAACACACTAAGTGGTCTTAATTAAACCCTAATAATTAGATAATAAAAAGGAATATAAATGAGGCAAATGACTAAATTAATTCCATTTGTTAAGCTGTGCAGTTTTTAGATATGATTTAAAGGCGAAGCATTTTCAAAATGAAAATGAGTTTCTTAATGGAAAAACAGGGACAAAATAATTCTAAAAAAACAAACTTTATATCTTTTTATTTAATCTTCTCATGGAGTGAGGTGTTACTGTATCAAGCCAAACAAACCCCAAAGGTAGAGACCCTCCAGCAGAGGCTTGTAGAAAAGCCTGTCCAGAGTGCTGTCCCGCCCAAACACCCTTCTAGCTGCAAAAAGGATGTTGATACTGTCTCTGTTACCCTTTCACAGTGACTTTTCCTGTGTTGAAATAGATTTTTCCATTACTAAGTGACCTCCATCTCTGCCACTACCACTCTTTGTTGTTCTCTTCTTGTTTTGTGCCATACCACAATCCACTGAAGTGCAGTTGGTGGAGTACAAAGTCAAATGCAGTGTGACATCCAATATTGCGGTGAATTAAGTTTGTACTATGGTACCTCCACACAATAAACGATCTAATGTACTGCTAAAAAGCAATTCATAACCCCTTTAAAGGCCTCAAACACCCAAGGTGTTTCCACTTATTCATGCTGATTATTACTTTGCTTGGGTTGAAGTTTGGTAGAATTATATTGGGATAATATCATCAGTCAAGTCAGATTTTTGTGTGGTGAAATTGACTTGTGTGATATGGAAAAAACGCGGTTTGGGTTTAAGCATAAAACTAGGCTAGCGTAGCAAGGTAATAACAGTAGTAGTAGTAGTTGTAAATTACAACACTGGGTCACACACACAACTTCAACAACATGTCGACCAAGCAGCATCCCTTCTTTTCTGCAGCTGATAATATTTTGTCGTGCAGATTTCCTTCCCCCGACCAGATTGAATATGGGGTCAAATTAGTAATGGAGAGAATGCCATAACATTGTGGTAGCTCACTTTTCTCAGCGGGTTTGAAGTTTTGGGACCTGACTGAAGAACACTTTATCATCCACAGTTATCACCGACGTAAGAATTGCCAGGAAAGGCCCGTCTGCGCTCTTTGACTTGTGCGCGGCTTAACGTTCTATTAGATATGGTCAGACAAAGTCAAACACGTTCACAACACAAAAGAAAAATGACAGAAATCAGAGGAAATGTAAGAGCCTGGGCAGGGAATCGCTGATGATTTAAGTGTAGTTACAGTAAAAACTCAAGAACTGGAAGGACAGGTAGATAAAAGCAGCCCAAAGAGGAGATGGCGTCTTTCATATCTGCCTCTGCAGATTAGTATTGATAATAAATGTTCTGGAAAATAACTTTTCATTAAATCTTTCATAACCACAAAGATTTAACTTCAGCCCAAGTATAATATCCGACCACTTGTGTGGGGTTATTAACAGGCAGAGGGCTAGTAATACCATAACCTATGCAGTAACCTTCAAGATGATCTATGATTCATACTACACTGTAGTGCATTATTACACCTGTTCATATGTGGGTGCTGTAATTGCTCTAAGAAGTATGGGTTTCATCCATTTTCTATTCAGTATTGACTTTTGCAGGTTGGATTTCATGTACTATACCAGCCCTATTTCACGCGTGTCATCTGTGGCTCTTGACATTTACCCAGAAAAACCCACATGCATATCAGTATTACTGTACATGTGAGGATGCTTCATGAATCTTCTAACTTTAAGCAAGTCTAGCCAACACATGACCCTTGTTCAGGGGTTCAGTTCAGGGGTACCTCACTTTTCACACAGTATTGGCTGTGATTGGCTCCAGCCCCCTCATGACCCTCTAAAGCAATAGAGGTATAATTGTACAATTAAATTGAATTAAACTTAGATTAAACAATGATAATAATTAACATAATATACCACATGATAAATCATTAATTAATAAAACAGTAACTAAAACAGAATAAGAACTTTTTTTTTTATATTCTTACCAATTGACCCACAGACTGGTACCGTGCGTGTCACCAGATTCAATCATTTTCTGGCATGCAGCTTTACTCTTTTGGCTCATCATCCTTCTTTTGCAGATGCAGCAGCAATTAAAGACCCAGATATTTCCCTCAGGAGTTAGTGGAGACCAAAGCAGAGCTACTGCATGGGGTGACAAGAGACATGCCTCCATATAGTAAATGCAATTGTTGCTAGAAGACTGCTGGGTGTATAGATAAGCAACTGTTAGTTAACATATTTACCATATAAATTCAGTAAGATGGCAATATATCAAGCTTTGGTTTGCTTCCCCCAAATGCCCAAATCAAATAAATATGTTGATGAATATTTAAAATTGGGGCGATATTGTGGCCATGAATAAGAAAACATATTCTGACTGGAGACAGAAAGGAGACATTGGTTCACCTCTGCTGTTTTGTAGCACTTTAACTGAAGGACACTATTTCCATCTTTGCATCTAAAAAGGCAGACAAAGAAGATCACACCACGACATGACAAGAAACAGGCATATTTGTAAAGAAAATGTAAATGGAGTCTGAATAAAAGACAGATGGTGTTTTTTTTTTCTGGTGAGGACAGCCTCCATTGATTAATGAATTAATTAATTGACCTTAAAGCATTTTGTCCTCACATTGCAGTTGAGTCCCCTGTGATTGTGTAACAGAATATTGTCCCCACAACGTCATCAATACAGGTACACTCATTTACATACACACATACCTCAGGGCCATGCCCTCAGCAGACAGACTCCTCTGTGTCCTCAGGCCCGAGGTTCCAGCATACGGCCAGCCTCTCTGTGTCTCTGTGAAGTCAGCACTTTACTGTCAGATCAAATAATTGGATTCCCATTTGTCAGCAGAATACACATGTACCCCCTCACTCAGCAGATCCCAGCAGGAGTGAGGAAGGGGTGAGGGGATGGAGGGGGTGTCATTAATTATTTTAGCTCTTGTGTGATTGGCCAAACAGGCATATGTTATCACTTTCATTGTAATACCTCATTCACAGTGACAGAACAGACTTCTCAAGCAGACTTTTAGAAATGGGACTGAAACATCAGATTTGAAGACGCTTTTAAAATAGACCCCCGTGGTGCTGTCAGAGGCATTCAGGCCCTCACTGAGACACTTACACTGGTACAGCTTCAGCCGGCACTGGTAGAGGCAGCAGTTTAAACCCTCAATGTAATAAATCATTAGTTTGTATTCCCCTTGGGGAAAAAAATCCAATATTGAAAATCTGAAAATTTAAATGACTCAGTGACCCCTTAAGGCTAAAGGGGAGAATGTAGTCTAATGTGATATTGATACTGCAAAGAGGACAAAGCCAGCACAAGACAAGTGTGAAAACTGTGTCCGATTACCGTTTGTATCCATTCTAAAGTTTATAATGCAATTAGAGTGTTCACATAGTTCAAAGTAACCTGATATCCCTAAAAACGGGTTTCATAATTTGTCTGATAATCAGTTTGTCTGAAAGCCTACAGGGAACATTTTCAAGCCTCAAAGTAAGAGAAGGAAAATAGAATTACTTCACAGTTGTTTATTGGTTTTCGTGTTCTTGAATTTGTTCTAATTTCCCACCACCTCTAACCATCTGATGTTTTTTTTTGGAAAGAAATGTGACTTGCCTCTTATTTGTTCTGCGACTTCTCCAGTGAATGTGCCAAATTAAGACATTTAAAACAAATCTAATGTAGAAATTTCATAGTGACTTAGAAGATTGATGACTAGTTAGCTATATAAATTGTTCTACTTGTTTGCTGGTTGTAACTGAATTATTAGCACATTTTCACACATGTTGCCACTGAGATAAACCTCACCACTGGCTGTCTATAGCTCTCTGTGTCCTCTGACCCTCTCAGAGGAGACTTTCTTGAAGCCAGCCATTAAAAGGAGTAGCTTAAAAGAGCAGCATTTCTCCATTAGTTAGCACTCAGCGGGTAACATGCTGGGTCAAAAGTCATGTCAATTTGAACTCTGACCCAGTGTGTCAAAGTGGAACTAGTGATGTGCGTGAGATACAAAGACAGAGAAATATCAACTGATATGTGGTAGAAATAAGGTTCCCTGCCTGTCTCAGTTCCTACAGTGCCTGCTCATTTTACCTGGATCTTGTAAAAAGAGTGATACTGTTACAGGGCTGTCAGGTTTGTGGATTCTGAGGCAAAGTAATTTGGAAATTTTACCATCCCGTTAACAAGAGTAGCACTTCTTCTATATTCTACCATGTTATCCTCTCATTAGTTGTAATTTCGTCTGGACTAGCACTCATCTAAATTACAACTTATCTTCAGGCTGCAGAAACATGCAGTAAAATACAATAAATCTGCAAAACCAAGATACGCACATTACCTCTGTTCTATAAAAATGGTTTATTAAATGTTTACCAAGTCAGCCACATGCGAGTAGCTCAATTTGTTCATGGCTCGCTCAATAAAAACTTTCCTCTTTTCACCCTTGATAAGCCTGCTCATAAATATACCATCAGATATGGTTTTCAGTCCAGATTTCCTTAAACATACATCCACAACGAGTTCAGCCTGGAAGCCTTAAGATGTGGACATTTTAACCAGTTATGGAGATTTCTTTGAACCAATTTTTAATCAGTTGCCTGGTCCCACATTTCAGTCCAGCACAGCTGTTTTGAACGGGAAGACATAACCTTTGTCTAACGTGCCATCTGCATGTTTAACTAAGTTGAGCATAGGTACAGACACTGTACAGAGGACAAAGCCTTTAATTCATGGCCTTTCCTAGATACCTACATACCTAAATAAATAGAGCTACACTGATGGCAAAGATCGAAATCCAATTTAAAAATGTTATTTGCATGGTGTGGAATGAGCAGTGCAGCCTCATGGGACCACTAACAAGGCGAGAGACTTGTTTTTTTTCCACTATTTTTGCTTTGACTGCAACATTTTATGGTCTGCTTACTTTTGTTTTCCTTCATCTGCATGTGTCAAATGTGTGGCAGAGTGGGGTGGTGGGTAGGGGCATTGATGTGATAAGTTTTGGCACAATTAAGGATCTGGTATTTAAACCTTTTGTTAACTTTTCTCATCATTTCTCCTGCATATCTTCCAGTGCCTTTTTCTAGTCTGTTTTAGATGTGCAGATAAAGGAACCCAAGAATGTTCTCCACAAACTTGAATCCCGGCAAGATTTGGTCATGAGGATTATTTTCTGCAGAGTTCAAACACTGCACTGTCATTAGCATTTTATTTGAATGATCATTTTTCTTGCGTATGGGCAAAAAAACACTGTAATGTAGTGGCTCTTTTTTTGGAAGCTAAATTGTTGCCTTATGGCAACACTGCATGAATATTGATGATGTAACCAAATCCTGTTTTACTCTAATATTGCTTTGGCTCATAAATATTTGTACTTGATATATTTCTGAGTTATCATTCATTATAAAAGAGAAGTTCTCTGAAATATACTCCCTTACCACTGAACTCTCATCCATATTTCTTAACTAGACTTAACGTAAATAACAAATTACTATAACATTTATATTATATTTAAACACATTGAAATTAATAGTGACTGAATAACATACATATATCTGAAGCTTTGAAAAAAAGACGATTACAGTGAATAAAGACACCAACTCTACGTTCCAGACATGCATTATGTAAACAATTACATGTTAAACATTAAAGAAACAGTAGATGATCTGAGCTGTGCTGAAATAGCATCTCAGCTAGTGCCAGATTGTGTTTACGTTTCACATAAATTTCTATGTTTAATACTAGATTGTCACAGAAAAGCACCATCTTTTGAATGTGATGCGGGTGACAGGAGAAAATGTTTTTCCAACATAAATCTCATAAAACCCAGAAGAAATATGGTTTTGTTACCCACTAATGTCAGAGAGGCAGGGGGAAGAGGAAGCCCATTCACTTTACATTAAGTGTAAGAAACGAGGTTGGACACCACGGGATGTCCAACTCTGCGGGTAAAACTTACAATGAAAGATGATCCATCAGACTGTCAGAAAAGTTTCACTGTGTGTAAGTGAGTGTTGGCTTGAGGCATATTTTTAGTCTTCTCACAGCACATTGACTGTAGTGCTGGCCGCGACACTTAGCAGTTGTTCTGCGCAGGCCTTTTGTGACCTGAGAATCTGAACAGAGAGAGGCACAATGTGAAATCCTGAGGCTGGATGGCAGGACTTCTGTGTCGTCAGGGGACAATCCCTGGATTTGGCGCTTCCTCAGCTGAGGATCTAGGTATCATTTTTGTAACCCTTGTGCGTTTCACTGGTTTTCGGTACCTTGAGAAGCCTGGGAGTCTTTGAATTCACCAGTTGGGATTATTTCTGCCTGTAGTACAACTCCTCAAGAAAGTTTGTTAAAGGAACAGTTTAACTTGTAGAAAGTTAGATTATGAAGACAAATCAATACTACTGCTGTGTCACTTAATAGCCTAATATTTAGCTACACCCAGCAGCATGACAGAGCGAGGATAGCTGCACCCCCCTGCTTCCTGTCTTTATTGTATGCTAAGCTTAAGCAACAACAATATATAGAAATATGTGTGTGTGTGTGTGCATCTTTGAGTGTGTGAGGTTATTGTTTTAGATTACACAAAACAATCAGTCCCAAGAGGCCTATTTCCAAAATACATTTTCACTAAATAAATCTCTCACTGGCATATTGTTTATAAGAATATTAAATAACAAAAATACATCAGACAAATGTGAGTAATGCTCATTCAGCTCATCCACACATTCAGGTGATGCCACTGTAAATGCCATGTTTAAAGTATGTCTGCAGACAGACCTGACTTTAGTCAAATGATGTTGTCATTCAGTTTGACACTAATCATTGTGCATTTCTGGTGTAACTAATCAGGGAACTGCGAAGCTCCCATACAGTGGATGTAAATGTCACGGGAGAATCCTCCAGCTCTGGTCTCTCATTTGTTTTTGTCATTCAGAGGCAGCGACACTGCATGGGCTTAATTAACCTGGCTAACCGAGCTGAGCTGACTAGCATGTTACCACTAATAGAAGACAAAAATCTTTGCATGCATCCTGTACCAAATGGACCAAACCAAAATGGCTCAGGTTGATATGTTTTTATCCCTTTACAAGGTCAGGCACATATCTCAGTGGACGTGTGGAACAATCATGGCACTCTGATCCATTTCTTGTAGGCATGCCATAAAGGTCAGAACCCGTGGTTAGAAATTCATGAGACTATCAAGCTTGTTGTTGGTCAAGACATCCCATTTACACCTAGCTGATATGTGTCTGGCGACCTGCAGTTGCCTAAGGGCCTCCTCGTGTCTTGAGTGCACTGGACATCTATATTACATGGGGTTTTCTTTTCCAAAGTCTGGAAGTCTGTGGAATGAACCCCAGCAAGTGTAAAGTTCATACAGTGTATAAAGAAATACATTAATCTTTGCAAATACATACACCCACAACATGCATTTTTAATGATTTAAAAATATTATTTATTGTGGCTGGCCAACACCACAGAGAGCTTTAATTTAGTTTTATCTGATTTTCTTTGGTTTTCTTGATTTATCATGCAGATATTCTTATATTCTTTGTGCTATGTACTTAAAATGCAATAACTCTTTGATAACATAATGTTGCCTATTTTCAAATTAGAGCACCCTTTACCACTCTGTGCTGCTTGTGTTGTGCTCCGTCTACATTTGGACTAAATAATGTAAGAGAAATAGAAATATACATAATTGGCTGCTGAAATACATGTTTGTTATCACCGATTTTCTGAAGTAATGATCAGTTTTATACAAACTATTGTTCCTGACATCCTTGTTTCAGGGCTGAGAGATTAAAAGCACTTGTCATTCCACACGCACAGTCAATACAGGTGATGCAAGTCACCCGAGCACAAACTGTAAATTATGCTCATGCATGATCTCCCCTCCATTATTCTATTCCAAATCCATACCAGTTAGGTCAAATGAACCAAGATGAATTCCACCATGAAATATAACTGTTCATTAACCAGTTATGAATCATGCACTAATGGCGGCTGGATGAAACAGAAGACCTGCATGGTGCCGCGTCCCAGCTCAGTCTCTCTCCCGCGCTACTTTGTCTGCAAGTCTCCCGGGATCCCAGAGAACTCATCTATCTGTAAGGAGCGAGAACAAGGTTTTTGATTTTATTTTTGGCGTGTATAAATTATTCAGAGTGCATCCCCCTACATTTATCTCCGATGGAGCCTGGCTGTTCAGTCGGTGTCGAACTCTCTCCATCTAACTCTTACTCCATCTGTCTTTCTCTTGCTCACTCGCTCTGTCTCACAACCCCCACTCCTTTTTTTTTTTTCAAACACACACACACACACACACACTCACACACACACACACACACACACACACACACACACACACACACACACAGAGCAGATAAGATCTGTCTTTACCTCATC
>JBAJHX010000031.1:7062589-7081891 GCA_037176925.1 Amniataba percoides | reverse complement strand
AATAATAATAATAATAATAATAATAATAATAATAATAATAATAATAATAATAATAATAATAATAATAATAATAATCTCCATAAAACAATGTTATTCTCACAGTGACACATAAACACAATTGGTGGTTTCAGTCTCATACCAGCAGTACTGTTAGTGCTAGCACACAAATGATGGACAGAAGCTTTCCACTGTGTGTTTTCCACTTGGGTGCAAGAACTTTCTGTTTTACAGCATTAAGCCGTGTTTGTTTGTGCTGTAAAGCTAGACAGCTTTAGAGCCACCAGTGCACTTTCAAGTGTAAGCTGCTTTAATGCTGAGCCATGAAAAATTATTATTATTTATTTTTTTTGCAGATACCCATTCTAAGTCTGAATCACGAAGTCTGATGTTGTCTGCTTTCTCTTAACAAATCTCCACATTTTCAGTCAGGAAGGAGCACAACATTAAAAACTTGGATTTATGCTCGCATTGCATGTTTTATTATATGTCTTGTTATATTGTCGCAAGAGAATATGTTCAGTAGGCTGTCCTACAGCACTGTATTAGAGCTACATCTACAAATTAATTATAATTCGGGAAGCAAGGTGAAGGCAAATCACTGAATACTGGTAAATAAATGTCCCTGACGACCGTACTTCTAAAAAACCTACAGCGGTGAAATTGAAAGGGACCTGACATTCACTTGTATTCAGCTGAGTTTAATCTCTGAGAGAGCTTTGTGTTAACTTTATAGTTTTTTTTCAGTTGTATTCATGTGTTGTAACATTTTGGAATAGTTTTTCAAAATGGAGATTCTTTTGCTGTCAAAACATAAAATCGGCAAAAGAGACGCCACTTCCACTTGAATGGCATATTTTGGAAATCTTCCCATTGTTGGTGTAAACCCAAACAAAAAACTGATGGCACAAAAGGCAACAAAGAAAAGAAAAACAGCAACAGAGAGAGGCCGTTTAAGAAATGGAGCAAGACGGAGGGACAGACAGACAGACAGACAGACACCAAAATACTCAACACAACTGTTTTTTTTTTTAAGTGTCCTTGTCATCACTTCCAGAAAAGGACGCAGAGAGAGTGCTGTCACCAGCTGTACATGTGAGAAAAAGAGCACTGCTTGTAAGGAGGACAAAGGATGGGCGAGAGAGGAAATATTCCCTCTCCTGACACAGAAGCATCCGTCAGACTGATGGACGCCAAAACACAATTTTATTCCATCCAGAACTATTCAGTTACAAAAAACGCTCGGCCACATCTGCATTGTGACTTTTGGCCTTCAGGAGCAAATGAAATTTCAAAATCTGAGACGAAAAAAGTACATTTTCTGACTCCACTTACTGAAGGGAAAATTGAGTGAACATGTACACTTTCACCCCCTTTCTCTCTACCCATTCATATGTTTCCATCTGGGAGGTGCCCCAGAACAACCCGGTGTCTACTGCTGACCGAGGAGCAGCTCCACTGGAACATCTGGGGGTCGGGGAGCTTTTTCAGGACGCTTTGTTGAAGTCTTTTACTTCCTCCATTCAGGATTTCCCAGCTGCATGAGAGATTCAAACAGCTTCTCTAACCTCAAGGACGCCTCAAACTCTTTTGTGCGAATGAGTCAGAGGTAAAAAAAGGAAAAAAAAAATAAAAAGGTTCAGAAAAGCAGAACAAACAAGCTCTACCTAATTTCTACCGCTTGTCAGTGATCAATCAGCGACTACTGGGGACACCAGCCGGAGAAAGAGACCCTTTATTTACGTGGCAAATAAAACCCAAAGACTGGAGTGGGTGAGTGGGTGGCAGGGGTGGCAGGAGTCTTTCATTCGCTTCCGTCTCTCTGATCAGACAGAGGCCTTGACTCCAGGCTTTTCCGTCCTTTGTCAGGGTCCCTCTCTCCTGCTCCCTTTGCGTCTTTCATGTCTACTGTTTTTTGTTCCAGTGAACCTTCTTTTTGTCTTGCCCTTTTCTCTCTCCGTCGGAGCAGGAGAGGCCGCACTGAGGCATTGCTTAGCTCTTAGCCATCTCCTCTCTCCCTCCCTCCCTCCCTCGCCCCTCAGCTCCCCCTTTCAGCACTCTCCCACACTACCACCACAATAATTCAATTCATTTCTGCCTATTCATACAGTACCGGCAAGGCAGGGCAATCCTCATGGTGGGCGTAAAAGCATACATTAAAGACATCAAACACACCCACACTAGACACAGTGAGTGCTGATTCTGCCAGACTGTGACAACAACATATAGGCAGAATCTTTTTTTTTGTTTGTTTGACAGTGACCTCAGAGCACCGGATGCCCATAGGCTGTCTATGAAGAAGAAAACAGCAGCTCTGGACTACTTGGCTTTTGAACTGTAGCTGCCATTAGCATTTAAATCTTTAGAAAACAGCTCATACCATATTACATCAATACTACTGCAGAATCACTGCGGATGAATCATGTGCTTCGAGATCGTTACATTAAAACAATGTTTTATCTGCAAGTTTTTGTGCCCCCTGTGCAGCCATATTTGTTCTGTTCCTGCTGCAAGAAAATGTCAACTACTGGAGTTTATTCTAAATTATACTCTCCTGCAGCGAAGTTCACGTTCAGAGGAGTCAGTTGAAAAATGCAAACTGGTTGCTGATTATGCACCAGAGGTGATGTAAATGTGGGGAAAAAGGAGCGATGGAACAGAGTTTTGTATTTTTAAAACCCTAATATAACATTTTTGTATAATTATTGCATTTTCTGCATCATTGACCGGTTAACTTGACTCAAAGATTTTGTGATAAAATGAATAGATTGTAAGCTTCATTCACATAGAATACCCCAGATGCAAGATTTTATCAGAAGTAACAACACTGCTATATTGATAATGCTGCTCTTGTACCTGCAATAGAAGCCCTGCTTTCTCTCGTACTACCATTAGGAAGCATTAATGGCGGCAAGATGGATCTTGTGCTGATAGCTACTTTTAGCCGGTGGCTTCAAGCCTCCCTGCAGCTACCGTCCTAAGGGAGCAGAAGGGAGAGAGCGGTAGTGGTGACTGAGGCATGTGGGGGTCGGCTGGCGGGTGCTGGGTGCTCTGGGGACAAGCTGCCTCTCTATCCCTCTCTGTACTCTCTCCATCAACCTCTGCATCTCCCACTGCTGCCTCCCCGCCCACCTCTATCTTGCACAAACGCCGTGGATCTCTTCCAACGCTACATTTACGCCTCACATTCAATCCCCCTCCTCCTCCCGTCCCCTCCTGTCGCTTCTCCATGCATATACACACACATACAGCCTTCCTCCACAGTGCTGATAGAAGCGTACAGGCACTTTGTTGCAACATCAGTGAAGAGTAGAGTGGATGTATCAAGAGCTGAAGAGGGAGAGGGGGGTAAAAAAAACTTTGTTCTACCCAGCACTTCATTTCAATAACCCTTTCCCCCAGTGATATGTAGGGAGAAAATGGTGGGATGTGTGAGTGTGTAGAGAGAGAGGGAGGAGAAACACAAAGAGCAGCGATAGAGATGTGTGTAAAATTATAAGAGCAAGAGAGCTGTGGGTAGGGATGTGCGCCCGGGGAACGTGAGGGAGAGGTGAGTGAGAAATATAAAAATGTGAAAAATCTCGGAGCAGGATGAACAAATAAAGACGGAGCAGCGATCACAAATGAGAGGATGTGAGAGGACGGGGAAGATTGAAAAAGTTGAGATGAGTCACAGAAAAATAAAAAAAAAAATAAAAAAAAGAGAAATAAAGGGGGAGGAGAATGAAAGAAGGCTGGGAGAAGGAGATGGCAGCTGCCGGGGTGATGAAAGGCAGAGAGGTAAAAACCAAAGAGAGGAGCGTCTGAGAAAAGAGAAAGAGAGAGAGCGTAACAAGAGGGAGTGAGAACTACGCAGAGCAGGACAGGAAAAGTGGGGGAGAGCGGCGACGATCGCTCGCAGCAAAATGTTAAGAAGAAGGTGAGAAAAAGAGGAATTATGAAGGGCGAGAGGCTGGCACAGAGACTACAAACGTATGGATGTGAGAGATGTGAGGAGGATGACAGAACTAAACCAGGCTGACTTCACAAACTGTTCGAATATAACTCTTAGCATTTGTTTTAAACTACTTTCATTACCAGGCGGCTGGAGTCAGCCTCATGGGACGGCACAGAAACTTTAGACAATATCAGCAAAGTAGCTGAAAGTCATCTAATATACTTCCCCTTGACTGACAGCTTACCAGTCATTACGCGCTTCATCCTAACATGGTAAATCTCCTCCCAGCTGCTGAACTAAGTAGGTTAAAACAACTGAGGCAAATTATTTGCAGTCTTATTTGAACCAGGTTTGAAATGCTGCTCAAAGACAGGTGGAATAATTTATGAGTCAAGAGAGGCTGGCAGACAGCACACGAATGTTGGTTGACTGAGCGCCTGACGCCTGATGCAGAGAAAAATAAACGGGTAAATAAACAGCTAAACGTGTCCAACCCATTTCTTAGAAGCTGCTATCAAAAGTGGCTTACAGAGTTGTGACCGCGCACAGTCCCACAAGGGCCGGCTCCCGTGGGAACCTCACACCTTCCGCTGATGAATATTTTCTGATTACGCCGTACTGGACAACGAGAAGTCCCAAGTCAGTTTCAAACTGCGAGAGCTGAATCTCTGGAGACGGCACAATGCTGAGTCGCCACGATCAAAGCGGAGATAATATCAAGGGCTGAAATCAGACCCAGTAATGGCTTATTTGGAACGTTTCGTATCATCTCATTTGCGACATTTACGCCAAGTTTCATGAAAAATAATATCTAGGTAGTGTACTCAGATATTAGAACACTGTGCATGTGAATGTGAAGATCATCCTGCCTGCAGTGTGGAATTGCATTTCCATGTGCACTGTTAAAAGATAAGGCTATTATGCTTTATTTTTAGACACGCTGATGGTGCTCTGGGAATGACAATGCTGGTCAGTGAATTGGTCTGACACGTTGGTCTGGACTGAAATATCTCTCTGGATGTGTTTTATACAGTTAGCCTACTGACTTTTTATGTAGCGCCACCAGCACATTGACATTTGTGGATCCGAGTGAAACGTCTAAACAACTATTGGATGTACTGGCAGATTTATGACACACATTCATGACCTCATCGGGATGAATTATAATAACTTTGATGATCCCTTAATTTTTCATTTAGCACCATGAAATTTGAATGGCACAATTTCTTTATGTGTCTACCAGCAAAACATATCGTATTCCTGTCCTCTTCTTAATGCTGTTTGTGTTTAGTGCTATCATGCTAACACATTTAATCAAGGTGCTGAACATGGAAAACATACCTGCTAAACATCTGCATGTTGGCGCCGTGTTTAAGAACATGGCAGCATGCTGACACTTTCACTTAGCTCAAAGCTGTGTTTTAGTTCGCTGTCACAGAGCCACTGTAACTGCTGTAGTCTTGTTCTTATTGACTGAAAATGTCTCAATACTTATCGACACCTCTACCCTGTTTGTAGCACTCAGCCTCGGGCCTGTTCCGTCATACTGACAAAGTAAATCTTTTAAAAAACAGATCTCAAATATATAGTTTTATTAAGAACAAGGCTGAGTAATTTACTGA
The DNA here is from genome assembly GCA_037176925.1 of Amniataba percoides. Taxonomy (NCBI): domain Eukaryota; kingdom Metazoa; phylum Chordata; class Actinopteri; order Centrarchiformes; family Terapontidae; genus Amniataba; species Amniataba percoides. The sequence goes on along the minus strand of JBAJHX010000031.1, from coordinate 7,076,335 downwards.
AACAGCTGGGCATTGTAGATTTTAGCAAACATTATTCAAACAGGAGTTAATAGTGCTGTTTCCAGTGGAGGTCAAATACTGGTGAGTATTTACGGCCCCAGCATGTTGTGTGTGGGGTCAACTCTATTAACTATTAAAGCGTTCCTAGTAATGAAGGAACGGCGTCGTCATCATCACCATCCAGTGCAACAGTGTGGCTCATTTATGTGTTTTTAATAGTTTTTAAACAACAATGGAGCTCTATGGCACAGAGCAATAAGCTGTATCAGGCTTCAGCCAAAACAGACATTAACTGTTGGAAGCGTATATCCATTGTTGTTTTTGGTCTTTTCATGGGATTTGTTGACAATAGACAAAGAAAAATATAGAATATAGCCAGCCTTATCCTTTAATTAACAAAGGCTATTGAAGATAAAAGAAAAGCTGCAAGTCGATTCATTTTTAATGTATTCATGAAGTGTGTTATATGCTTCTCCTTCCTAGTCCTGTTCAGTTTGATAGATTTTAAAATCAGTCAGCTATTTATTCAGTATTCATCTCTTAAACTGCTCCAACAACAACATCAGACCAGGATTTGGTATCAGCGGATGCTCACGATAAAATGGCTTGGGTAGGTCTGGAGAATATAAAACCTCACGGGAACATTAATGCATAAAAAGAGTCAGAGTCAGACATATCATGCCTCCACAATTAGAGACAACGGAGTGATGAGTACAGAATGATGAAATTTCTTTAAACTAGTTGATTTGCATGAATATGAGCAGGATGAGTGTAAAGCAGTTAAGTACTGAAAAAACAAAAGCCTTACAAGAATAAATAAAGGTATAAAATTAACCAAACAAAACACAACCATCAAATTAAGTTACTTTTAATACTATTGTATTAACCTTGTATTAACCTCACCCAAAGCGCTGTTTACATTCCACCACAGCCCTTACGGCTACGTCTTTGTTTTCTTCTTCCTATGCCTTCTGTTTGCTTTGATTGTGAAGCACTTTGTTAACTTAATTGTAGAGATATGCTATAGAAACACTGTAATTATTATTCAAGTGTTTATGACCACAGAAAAAGGAGAAGAGGAAGCCACACACTCTGTGGACTGATATCTGAGTTTGCCTTACCCGATGATGGGGTGTTTGAAGCCCAGCTTGGCGGTGCTCTGCTGGATCTCCTTCTCCAGCCACGCCTGTGGGCGCACCAGGTACTTAACGAACTGGGACACCCACCAGACGGACGGGTCGCCGTGCAGACGTTGCAGGCGCGGGGCCAGGTCCTCGGGGATCGCCAGGGGCAGGTAGGGGGGCCGAGGGTGGAGACTGTCCACTATAGGCAACTCCACAACCTGGACGTCCTTATCATGGGCCTCTCCTGGAAGGTTCAGAGAAGAGCATGTTTAAGTACAAGACGTGCTAGATTCAGTACTCACTTTTCACAGCAGAGATGGAGTTTAGAGCTGTAAATATTGATTGAATATTTATTTTTGTCAATGCAAATATGTTTAGTGTAATGTTTGTTTAGTCTATAAAATGTGAGAAATGTGCACTGCAATTTCCCGAAGCCAAAAGTAATGACCTGAAAATGCTTGTTTTATCTGACAAAAAAGTCCAAAGCAAAAAAAAAAAAAAAAAAAATTCCATTTACAATGGCACAGTACAGAAAAATGCTCACATTTCCATTCATCAGCTATACCAGCTGAAGTGCTGGAGAGACATGAAACATGATGCAGGGAGGCCGATGTGAGTAAGGTATCCGTGATTCTGAACACTTATCAGATGCCAAAACGCATGACCGTGGCAAGATAAAAAGAAACACACTGTTCACAGGCCAGCCAGTGTAATGCCTCACAAGATGACGGCGCTCTCTGGTCTGGCAAAATTTGACAATATTTTGACATTTGCTTAAGGCCTTTATGCAGAGCTCTCAGTCTGAATGTGGTCTTTTGTAAATTTTGTTTAGCTTATCTTACCTCGAGTGACTCAAACCACGTGTCAGTGAAAGGTTGTCTGTAGGATTAAGGAAGCCTCATTTGACTCAGTGTTTGAGTTCTGAAGGAAATCAGATGAACCTGTTCAGGGAAGACAACTGGCATCTTTTATCCCCTTTGTTTCTAAAGAATATGGAGTTTGGAGGCATCAGTGAGTTGTCAGCATAGCTTTCTGTCAAATCTGTCAGATCCGCCGAATAACTGACACAACTGACTAACATCTGTAGGTTTACTGAGCCTTTCAGTGTTCAGTTTTTTTTTTTTTTCTGAAACAGCTACTATGCATTGTTAGTCTGTCAAGGGACATATTATATTGTGATGTAGTAAGATATTTCAGTATTATTCATGATCCACATTATATTAACTCCTGTTTCCAGCAGGAATCCAAATCCCCCAACCCATGCGAGTCCAGCTTTTGTGATTGACAGCTGCTCTTTGGCCGTCCTTGCTTAAAGGCCAAGGTAAGCTCCTTTCTATCAAGGCTTTGTAGGGCCAGGGGCTGATGCAAGGACCTGGAATGGAGGGGTTGGGATGGGGCTGCTGGTCTGGCATCGGCTCCTCCAGGCTGAGTCCTGCTTGGCAGAGGCCCCCCGGCAGAGGGATGAGCACGGCTGATTACGAAGGTCACCTCTCTGGGCGGCGAACCCCCCCCCCCTCGTGTTCTGCCAGACCTCTATACACATCAAGGCCAACTGTCCATACACAAAGATGCATGACAACAAAGGTGGAAAATATATCCACAACAACCATGTACCCATCCACATAAATCATGAATGTACATGGGAGTACACATACATGGGAGGGAGCACATGTACGGGGTCTTTTGAACAGTTGCGAAAAGGGGATCTTACACCGACTGTAAATTTAAAAAGAAAAGAAAAAAAAAGAAATGCGCATTCACACACACGCAAATACAGACACACACAAAAAGAACCCCAGCTAATCTCATCTCTCCAGAAGGGATATGCCTGGCAGACAAAACCTTCACTCTCTTTCAGTCTTAAAACCCGAGGAGAGGGTTTTTTTTGTGTGTGTGTGTGTGTGTGTGTGTGTAAACCCCCGATTTACGTAAAAACAAGTTTAAGGCCCGTGTTCTGTCAGACAAAAGTGGCTTCCCTAACTGTAACAGACAGCACCTAACACAGCTGCAAACACATCCACAATGCACTTCCAAATAAATGGCATAATGAGTCATTAAAAATGGCCTTTCACTGAAAGGGTACATAAAAAAACATGTTAAAAACAAGGACAGAAACAGAGGCTTCAATTTGTGTGTGTGTTTGCCTGAGCATGAACTGAATATAAATTGGTAGAAGCATTAAATATTGAACAGAAAAAATATTCCCAGGCCTGTCTTTGCTTATATAACAGCACTGGCATGATTCACATAAGGGGGAATGGGCATATTTTGAGGCCTGCTCTTCTTGGCACAAATGTACAGATACGCAGTATGTCTTCCTCCCACAGCTACTTAATTAGATCACAAAGCTCCTCTAAATTTCATCTCAACTCCAAAGCTTCTGCATACATTTCCTGTGTGCGTCATGACATAAAGCACATAGGTCTAAGCTGAGGCAGAATTCCTACACTGTATCGAAGCCTATGATGTATACTGAGTCCGATAAATATTTCAAAAGATTAACACAGCAATGAAACTGGAGAACCGACAGTGACACCATCCAGACACAAAACACAGAGCCTCTCCATTTATAATACATTTGAGACTGAGTTTATGAACTTGGAGAACTCTTGTTCCAGTCTTTACATGGCAGGGAACATTATGTTTCTCCTGCTGCTCTCAGACTCACTCGTAAGGCAGTAATATCTCCATGGAGAACCTCAAAGGAATACACTCTCTTTGGCAAATTAGCTCTTTGATCAACGAACCATTGTTCCACTGAAGACTGGTTTCCCCTTTGTGTTTTCAGAATTTAGTCCGTTTTACCGGGGCTGTGAGATGGTGCTCAGCTCCCTCACGCTGTCCATTGAACATAAAAGTTGTAGTGAAACAGCAGCATGTGCCAGCGGGTTAAAGAGACAGTGAGGCTGGGTGCTGAATGTCTGTTCACATTTGTAGTTATGTTTCCGAACAAGACCACATTTGTACGGCTTCTTGTGTTTAGACAGTGTACAACATTTAAGAACTTTGGTTTAAGAAAGTACTGTTTATGTGTCGGAACAAAAAGGTGGGTATTGTATCAGCACTGGAATAAAAAAAACTTCAAACAATATCCATCTCCAAAGAGAGTGAGAGGCCATTGGGTGATCATTTAATAAAACATTTCTTTTCCCTCTTTCTGTAACATTGGCACTTTTTTTCTCAGTTGTTTTATTTTCAGAGACTTTTTCGAACACAAAGCAAATCATAGAGCGGTGCCCTGTATGCTATGATTTTTTTGAATGTGGATTTTCTCGTAATGTTTTGTTCCCCCCCACCCGCCCCCCATTTCCCATTTGCGAGAAGAAAATCAGCAGGTCCCATAATGACTTTATCGCTATCTTTGATTTCCCCCCTAGGCTATATGTTTTCCTGACAGAAATACCCTGTCACAGATGCAAATACCATGCATTCTCTCCCTGTCTATAAATGTCTCACATCCTGGGGGAAACACACAAGGGAAAGCGGGCAAACCATGGAAGGATAAATGAAGAAAAGGTAGAATATTGTAGGGCTGCTCGTCTATTTCTCACATAAGCACACTGTTAGGTAAAATATCGTTCAGTGCGGACCCAAAGCAGAAGGCACATTTCAATGTGAAGGTGACCAGAATTAGTGGCATTTACTACAAAATAATACAGCACAGACAGGATGATAAAGTGTGTGTGCCGAGCCAGGAATGACATATGCGAAACCCTTCACCATCTGAAGTTAGTACCACCGTAAAGAGTGGTTAAACATGGAAAAAAAAGGCCAGTATAACATAAGACTTTGGGGGTTTGTGTACTGGCACCACTGCAAGTTTTCAACACATCAGCATTCAGTACATTCACACTCTGTAATTGTACTGGCATGAGCAAACAGTCCACTTAATTAATGAGATATTCAACATATATCTACTGATTAATCCAAGGCTTTAGCATCCTTTTGTGGTTCAGAGCCCCAAGGACCGCCGCTCACTGTTAACAAAACAGGCGTGACCGCAGGCGTAGCCAAGTACCCAACAGGCTTACATTAGCTATGCCCAGCTAGTTAGCTGGTCAACAGAAAATACCGCCTCTGCAAATTGCACAACTTTATAAGGATGAGAATTGAGAATGCTACAGGGCCCGAGGAGGGAAGAGGCATTTGTGGTGAGCTGACTGCGGGCAACCAGATGGCATATATGGATCTATAAGAGGCTGTTTGCGAGACAGACACCAGAGACAGACATTAGATAGTGGGAAAGGACACATGAAAGGCAGGAGAATAAGAGAAGGAAGGCGCTGGGAGCGCAGGAGATAAGAAGGAAGAGCCCAGGAGAGCATGAGTCAAATGAAGCGATAGTAGAAAAATGAAGAGCTGAAAGGATGTGGTGATGAGAACAAGACAGCAATGAGAAAGAAAGTGAAGGAGAGGGAGAGAGGGGGACAGGCAGGCACAGTCTCATAGTAAAACCTACAAATCATCACTGATCTTCATTTACAAAAGCTTTAGTTTAGTCAGCTTAGCGGAGGCAAACACACTTACACTGCGCAACTATCCATTAATCACATTAAAATCACAATTTCAATTCATGCCACTATGCAATCTCACTCATAAATGAATCTGCTTTCTTTGCATTAATAGGGAAGCTCCATTTTCCCAAAACAAGGACATCGACCTTCAGTTTAAGGTACTCTGGTACTGGTACACGAAGGTACTACCTTATGACTGGACTTGGTGTTCATTATGGAGCACAGATCTAATACTGCATATAAATAAAAAGAAATGTATATCCATGCCAGAGGCTCTGTGAGGCTGTATTCAGGTCATCACCACCTTAGTTTTAATGCATGTGTGTCATTGAATGGCACTAACATTAAGCACAGCTTAGGCAGATTGGAAGGACGTTTGTTTTGCAGGTATTTCGATTTCTGGGAATAAGGAGTCACAGGAACCACGAATGTCTACCACATTTAGTGCCAATCCATCCAGAAGATGTTGAGATATTTCATAAGACAGGTGAAAACCTTGGAAACGGGGACTTGAGTGTCTGCGCAAAATTTCATGGCAATCAGTTTCATAATTGTTAAGACACTTCAGTCTGGACTAAAGTGGTGGGCTGACTCACCATCAGGCTGATGTTGCTGTCTCTAGCTAGAGGGGCTAAAAATAAATAACGTTCTGGTTCAGATCAGGTAGGCCACTCCTCCCACTTGTCTCCCTCCAGGTTTCTCCATCATTACTCCCACAAATATTGAAATTCCCCAGATCTATGAAGTCCCCAGGCAGCTCCTTTTCCGTGCGGACCCCACCCAGACACTCAAATCGGGCTCCGAACTGCTGGTTGGCCCCGTGGGTACAGGCTCAGCCAGCAGGCGATAATCTGCAAAATCCCCTCCCAAGCCGGCCTCAACGAGAGGTCCCCTGTTGCAGTATTCATCTTAACAAACCATTAAGTCTGTGCTTAGACCATCAATGACCCTCTGGTATTCACTACAAGGCTGTGCTCGTGTAGCGGTGCGGCTTACAGTGAATGCCAAGACTCTGCATAGATGTTTACACTCATCTGAGGCCCCCCCGCTGACAGATATGTAAATTTCTCTAAAATTCAAATATAAATAAAGTAAAAAATACATATTCAGGGATGAATACTTGATGCACAATATTTGACTGATTCATACACAGCATTTGCTTCACGAGAGGGCTGTCAGGGAGAAGTAGATTTTCACCACATGTGTTAAGAAAAACAATTTTCACGTTCAACACAAGGTTCAGTTTTGATGTCAAAGTGGATATCTGTCAGGAAAATGTTTAAGTTGCATCAGATGAGCCTTCAGTGAGAAAAAATAAGACCCTCTAGTAATCCTGTGCAACAACTTGGGGCTGCTTCAAAGAAACACATGCAGCGGTCCTTGGTTCATACTGCGTACATTTGCTATAATGCACCCAAACAGATGATCCAAAACTGTGCAAGTGGCCTGTGTTAACAAGTGATGGACAACTTCTGCGAAAATGATCCCCTACAATCTGTCTCTGTTACTTACTGTAGGTCAGAGGAGCTGGTTGTTTACTGAAATCAAGTCACAGGATTTCTTGGCCATGAAACCTTTGAACAATAACCTGCTGCTGCTACTTTGGCTGCCAGAGTGCTTTACAGGAATTGCATTGTCCTGCTTAGCCAGGGAATTCACACTTTGTTTTCGCTGTTGCAGCACAAAGAAAGAGGTCTGGCAGACCCATTTTTTTAGCTGGGATAGTCAAAATAACAAGCAAGGGTTATTTGATTATAAAGCAACCAATCACCATTGCTGCAGGCTGCACTGAGGTTACGACCGTGTGTACCTCAGGATGCTGGTGTGTGTGTGTGTGTGTGCGTGTGTGTGTATCTGTGTGTACCTACCTGACCAGTGTCCAGTGGTGGCCCCAGAGCGGTCGGTGCAGGTGTTACTGACGGGCAGGAAGACGGTCTCCCAGCCGCCGGGGGCGTAGCGCCAGTTGTGAGACTCCAGGATGAGCGTGCGCTGGGTGCCATAAGCGATCATGAAGCAGTAGACGACATGGTGGAGCTGGCAGCCATAACCACAGCCCTTATTGATGTTACACACCAGCTTCCTCGCCTTACTGCAGTCTGGGGGGTTCTGGGGAGGAGGTGGAGAGGAAGGAACGTTTCAACATTTTTTTATTGCTTGACCTTCGTCTTGTATCTCTCAAAGCCCTGCTCTCTGACTTGTAATAACACATGGCTGATATTGTTTTTTTGCTCCCTTTGCCTGTCTGTCTCATACTCCACTTCGCTCTAATTTTACACCTGTTCACTCCATTTCTCAGTTTGCCTTTCTCTCTTTACCTGGTTTCTTTTTCTCTTCTTCTCCATGATAACCTTGCAAAATCCTCTTTCATCCATCTTTTTTGTTCACCTCTTTCCTTGTTATTATTAAAGGATACAACTGAGTATTGTTTATGTGTACTCAAAGCCTGGAATAGCTTCTATTTGCAATGGGTGACATGTTTCTTCAGTATTATGAACATGGGCAGTGGAGTTCATTATGAGTGCATCCCACATACACTGTGCTGGGGTTGTAAATATTCACTGGCACACATTAATATGTGGCCGAATCTAGTTCTGACCGAATTCATTATTCACTCCTGTTTGAGTAAATTTTGCTAAAAATTACAATGCCCAGCTGTTTTAAGAAATTACTGTATATCTCTGAGCTTTTACAGATTTCATTCTTCGGTATAGGAACCAATGGGCTCGAGGTTGAATGCAAAATAAGAGGGAGGAGAGGGAAAATATTGAGAAATGGACTAACTCGTTGGTATTGGTCTTTTCCTGGGATTTGTTGACAATAAGAAAAATATAGAACATCAGCAGCCTTATCCTTTAATATCTCTTACTCCTTAATCTCTTTTTTGTTGCTCTTGCTCTCTCATTCCTTTCTCTCTCTGATACTGTCCGTCCTTCTCTACCCGCTCTCCACTACGCCGCCCTCCCCCCCATGTCATTCTCATTGCTCATCTCATAAATTACCTTCAGTATGATACAAAGTCTGAGGGGAAGAATACCAAATGAGAGGCTCTGGGGGAAGAAACAAGGATTTCTCTTTTCTGTGCGAGGAAAAAAAAAGAGAAGGAAACCAACAGAGTGACACATGCTGTGTTGTCGATGAGTCGCCGGGCGGGTTGTGATTCGCTCGGCAGCCGGTCTGAGCGACTCCGCAACGCTCGTGCCAACCAGCTTCCTAAACAGCAATTACCGGCTGATGGGAGTGTTTTCCTCATTAGGCTGCTGCAGCTGTGGATGGTTCACAGTAATCAGGCCGCGCGGCACCCACCGGCTAACGCTGCCTATCACACACTAGCAGGAGAGGAAGAGGAAGAGAGGGAAGCGGCGGAGGAGAGGAGAGGGAAGAGGAAAAGAGATGAGAGGATAAAAAAAAAGAGTGGAGATGAAATGGGAGAGAGGACAGGAGGCAATGGAAAAGGGGGGAAATAAAGAAAGAGGAGAGGAAAGGACTGGAGAGCAGAGTAGAAGAGGGGAGGGGATCCTTTAGGTGCTGAAAACTGATTACCACCACCTCTGTTCAATAACATGAACAGAGTGCAGCAACCGTCGAGCTGGCAGAACAAGCCGCGAAGGTATTTCCTCAGATTTGCAGGCAGCCGGTTCCCCACTAGCCCCCACAGATGTAAGCTAACCTAGTGTAATAATCTGCAGCAGCGCCTTGACAAAAGACCCCACGCGAAGCCCTTCTTTCACCAGAGCTCGGCATCCGAGCCACAGCGTCCACATGAGCTCAATGTGTGGCATGAGCTCAATGCGTGGCATGAGCCATGTGTCGCGGAGGCCACCGTCAGATGCCGGGTTGATAATGATGAGGCTGGAATGACTCCGAGCTGCTGGGAGACTCGGTTCAAGGATAATGACGGCAGATGCGTGCACAAAGGCAGCCTCTGAGTACCGCTCTGTACTGTAAGGTTAAGTGCCTGTTAAAATGGTGTGCTTTTTGAGTGTGAAACATAGAGGCAGTTGCAGAACGATCAGTTCACAGACACCACAGTCATATTGTTTACGAAGGGGGGATGGTGGAGGAAAGCTGAATATAAGAAATGGTGTTTCAAGCTCAAGCGATAATTCACAGGGATGCCCACACTCAAAAAACACAGTGGAAGATGAAAGAAAGCTAAGAAGGAAAGTCCAAAGTAAGACACCACTGCACTTTATATGGATAAACGTATGTTTTCCTGCTCTCTGTTGCCAGGAGATTTACATTCTGTCCAGCTCACTGAAGTTTTTGCATGTGGATGCCTTTAGAGGAAAACCACCTGTGGTGGACAGGTTGTGATGCTTGAAGAGGCAACTGTGTGCTGTTTAGAAGGTAGTTGGCATCAGCACTGACATCCACAGAAGAGTGCCTGAAGCTGATATGGCAAACTTTACAGCAAACAGTTGCCCATTTACACACCCAGCAGATGTGGTGACAGAGTGATCGTTGTTTGGGTGTGTCCAGCTCTGTAATGTCAATCAAATAACTCACTTTCATTTTAGCTCTGTTTTACTTTTCATCAACTTCTGAGGGAAATATCTGGCTCATTAACCCCTTAATGCTCCATCAAAGTCATTAACTTTGACAGTCTGCTTGCTGCTTTGCAGGTGAATATACTGATTATAATTAGTTATAACCCTCCTGTTGTTATTATTTGTGGGGGACAGTAATAATGTTCCTGGTTCAGTGTGACCTGCTGGAGGGTTAATCATCTAAAACAGAAACAAAAAAATCCCCAAAACATTGTTTGTATCTTATTAAAAAACACCATTACTAACAATTCAATGAATATTTAGTGCAATGGTGTAATTCACATCTCATAGATCATGGTTCCATTTGGATAATATACTAGTTTTTCATAAAAATACAAAATTTTCAATGTATATAGGAAAACCTAGCTATAAAAGACATTAGTTTTATGTGACATTTTTTTGGTTTTGTTTTACATTTTTAAACTTTTTATTTACATGGGATGATGATGATAACTAGAGATGAAACATCTCTTTAGTTCATGGTCAAATTGTCACATTTACTTAGAATCGAGCTAAATCTATCAAAAGGACTTGTACCAAATAATGGTACCACCGATTAAACTCAGCTGAAGAAAATTCATATTGAAAAGTACTTCAAAATATTTTTCTCTGGATTATCAAACTTTAAAATAGGTCAATTTGACTGACAACATAACAGCAGGGTTAAGGATTAGAGCTTTACAGTACATTACTGGCGCTGAGTGACAAGTGATCTCTGGGAAACGCAGTACATAAATGTCAAAGATCAAAAACATGATCTCGCTCATCACCAATTAATGAGCACTTTATAAAGGCATTCATCACAGAGCAAAAATAGATGAAAAGCGTGTCTAACAGAAATCCATCTGAAGAAGCCTGCCATGTTCACTGAGCATTGCGGGTGGACAGATGGAGCGGACGCAGAGATGGAGTTAGTTAAACCAGGAATGAAGGGAGAGGCTGGTGTGGCTGGCAGACACAGCAGGGGAAGAGGGAGGAGTCTGCCGGTGTGTGTACATATAGATGTGCGAGAGTGTGTGAGAGAGATAGCGAGAGACACACGCGGAGCATCTCTTTGCGTACGAGCATGTGCATCAATCTTGTGTCTGTGCGCGTGTGCGTCTATTGCTCGCGAAGGTGTGGGTGAATCCATCTGTGCACGACTCTCTGTGCCTGTGTGTGTGTGTGTGTGTGTGTGTGTGATGAATTAGTGATGGCAGCTGGTGGAGCGGTGTGATCCCTCAGCGGTGGTGACAGCAGCTGTTAGTGGTGCTGTCTCCGCCCAGGCAGACTGACTGGGTCCTCTTCATCAAACGCACCGGCTCATTAATGCTGCAGGGCCCGGTGCCGCGGCGCACCGCCCCACCCGGGAACCCGGCAGCACCAGAGCTGGGGAAGGGGCTGCCGGGGGTGAGCGAATATGTCATGTGTCTCAGGTTGTGCATGTCTACGCGCGTCTATCTAACCCTGAGTAAATATGTGTGTTTGTGTCTGTCTTCGTACTGCATGTGTGACTTCCGATCTGTGGTGTCACGAGTCTGCATGCATGTTTATGTGTTTTGGCACAGGCACGTGTGAGTGTGTGTGTGTGTGTCACTAAAACGCTGACAAGCAACAAGAATCTTGCTTGTCAGAGCCAACTGCTGAAACAGTCTGCTATCCCCTGCTCCTCATCTAAACTGATGCTGACAGTTATGGATGGTGCAGATGAGACAAGCAAGTGTGAAAGATGTCTTGCAAAATGCATATGCACATTTGTACGTGCGAGGGAAATGTTCGCGCGAATGCTTACTGCGTCTTTGTGGCGGCAGGTGGGTGTGTATATGACTGCACGTGTGTCTGTCTGTGTGTGTGAAACCAGTTGGCAAAGCAGCAGGTAAGTCTGTAGGTACCTGTAGGTAGGTGATTCTGTTCTGGACCAGGTCCGACAGGTCTTTAGCTTCCTTCATTCGCCACTCGCCCACTCCGTCCGCCTGGCTGAGGTAGTACAAGTCTGTCATGATGGACCTGCAGCAACATGCACATTTCAAACCTTCAATTATTCAAATAACAAGCTGAACACTGACACTGATTGCTCCAAACACACAAAGACACTTTGTGTGCGTGTGTGTTTTATGTTTGTACTACAGTGTACAAATAGCATCACATTCTCACAATCTAGTCACTTTGGAGAAAGAAATTTGTATCAGTGTTATCTGCAAACCACCTCATATTCAGACAGCAAAACTACATCTCTTAGGCTGGTGCTTAATAACCTTTGCAAAGACCCTTTGTTACACACTGTAATTAAACACAACACCCCATTTTCACGACAGGCACTCCTTTTCTCATTAATGATGACAATATCAGGCTGTCGTCATTAAGCTATTATAGGTTTTAAACCTCATAAGAACTGTGCTTTCAATGTAAATATATAGAGGGGCAACTTGACTAGATTATGAAACGTGACCTTGTGTCTTCAAGTAACGCATCGACAAAGTTTATCATCCATTGTTTTGGAAAATGCTTCATTTCCATGACAACCATTCAAAACTGTGTCAAGTTCAAGGTCACAGTGCAATTAAAACAGGAAAACTTGTTGGGAAACTAGAGAGGGAGAGAGGGAGAGAGGGAGAGAGGAAGAGAGAGAGAGAGATGTTTGTATTTATGATCCTGTCAGTTACAAGTTCTTAGATCATGGAAAACAGAAAACACACACACACGTCACTATAGGTTTTCGGATGTATACATCCAGCTTACAGACAGTTAAACAAATCCTGGCAAACAAGACCTTTACAGAGACAAAGTTGGGCTGGGTCCAAATTATATTCCCTCTAATTGGGCCATGGAGGGTACCCTTGAATTGCTGCAGGTCTTGGGTCTGTGTTAATATGTCGAGCAGATCAGAGTGGACTATGGCCACACAGGACATCAAAATCGTAACACAGTATGACTGTGATGAGTGGAGGAAAAAGTGAATGTGCTGCTGGACTGATTGTGGATTGTGTTCTTTCTCTTTCTCTGCTCGGTCCAGCTACAGTTTTGGATCCAGCTTGATTATCCTCTTTTCAGATCAGATCTGATGTCCACTGCTCTCCTTTGGATCAGGTTTAACTGAAACAGGTTGGGTTCAAAAACATTAACTGGACTAAGTAAAATGAATATTTTTGACATGTCATCTTTCATCCTGAGGCTGGCCCCCTTGCACCCAAAGTTCCCATATTACATTTTCACGTGGGGACAAGAGCATCCTGCAGACATCCGTCTGCATATATTAACAATATACTGTGTGTAACACACTACCAATGCTCAACATGCTTGCAGCTGCAGGTATTTATAGAAAACGTGTCATTTGTATCATGCTAACTGATGACAACAGCGTCTTTCAGTTGTTTAGCTCTTTCTCTAGATTAAGTCTACCGGCTGCAAGGCTCTGACAGTGACTTTGTGTCCGTGTCACACACTGCCAAATATCGTGACCATCCACTTAAAACATGCTCAAGAGCTATGATATATGCAGCTAAGGGCACATGCACACACACACACACACACACACACACACACACACACACACACACACACACACACACACACACACACACA
>JBAJHX010000031.1:7052242-7062489 GCA_037176925.1 Amniataba percoides | reverse complement strand
CACACACACACACACACACACACACACACACACACACACACACACACACACACACACACACACACACACACACTTATGCAAGCTTAATTTATTACTCACTTCTTTGACCCAAATCAGTCACATCCTGTGTGACTGAGAGTTCTTATGCATATATTCAATAGTGCATGCAAAGACACACAAACACACACACGCACACACACACACACACACACACACACACACACACACACACAGAAAAGCAGATAAATGTACCATGTCCCACTTCAACAGTGTGGCAGGGTGAATAGTGCCTTTCTCTACAACCAAGACAGTATCATTACTCATTGTCCCATTTTGAAGACTGGAACCACAGCGTGTGAGTGGATGTCAAACTCTCTTCTAGAAGCACACAGGGGAGCCATCACCGACCCTCTGCAGGGAGCAAACCTGGCTGGCCGCAAAACTTAACAAGGAGGTATCAACAGAAAAGCCCTGAGGGATCTGGCAGCGAGACAAGAGGAATGCCGCACAGCTACAGAGTCCTGCAGTCATGCAGTTCCTAGGTACTGAGGGTGTGTTTGCTCCTCCATGTACGTAATTGTGTGTGGTCTTGGACATATGTGAGGCTGGTGGGCTTCCCCAGTGCTTCTAACTGGCTCAAACTATGGAGGCTGCAGCCGCTGGGCTTGGCAAGAAAGCACAGCTTTTACTGAGTACTGATGCTTCACCAATTGGAGAGCAATTACAAGGTTCAAGGTTTTACATTACTAAAATCGTCGGCCTAGGTAAGACTGAAGCTGGGCAAGGGGTAGTCTTTCACTGGCCTGAAGGCCTACAAAGTGCTGCTCTGCTCATGGTGTGAAAAGTGGATAGATAAGAAGTGAGTTTAACCAAACTGTGACTAAATCCCTTTTACTATTTAAGTTTGAAACTGGGACTTGTTCTGAAGATACAGTGGTGTTTTACTGCAGTATATAACTAACACCAGTACTTTGAGAAACTCATGGAGATTCTGAGGTGCTGAGGTGTTTATTTCCTGTTTCAGACATTTCAACTTTGAACCACTGTGCTTTCTGGCAGATCTTTGTGAACTTCCACACTGTTTCATTTCAGCTCTTCATAATGCTGTGATGATTTTCACTGAAAGAGCAGGTAAGTAATTGCTTTTTTTTAATGTGCTACATTTTTATTTTACTTGGGAAAATTTTCGAGACAAGAACCTTCCTGAGCAGAATTTAAATGAGGGAGCGGTGCATTTATTCGAGTCAAACATTTCATTGCTCTTTCCACCTCTGCCCCTATCTTTGCTGGCTCTCTCAGCCTTCGCCTGCAGCACATACAAAGAAAGCTGGGGGGGGCGGAGATGGAAAGGGAATGCATGTGAAAATCAGTGACTGTGACGTGTGTGTGCACATGGGCGTGTGTGTGGACAGGGTGAGAAATCAGTCTTTGGAAAGCTGCTTAGGCAGCAATGACTAAGACAATAGGCCCTATAAGCCACTTCGGCAGGATTACAATGAACCACTTGGCTATGTGACACCGGGCCTTTCTTCACCCATCAGTGTGGAAACCAGCCACCCAGATGACAGTGTGAGTGTGACCTTTGCCCTTTGTTCCTCCGCCTTCACTGCAAGAGCTGCTTTCAAGATCCCTGCAGATATCTAAGTTTCATCTTTCTGCATCATCAGTAGGTGGTGGTGACACAGAATAGACAGTAAGTCTTTAATCTTGACTGAATGCATCTACAAAGTATACATGGGAAGAGACTAACAACACTGATACTCTTACTATCAAAATTAAGAGCTACAGCTAATTCAGAAAACCATTTCCATTAGTAAAATTCATCCACCTGGAGCTTCTGATAATGATTATTTTCATCATCAATAAAGTTGTTGATTATTTTGTTTACATAACTGAATAATTGTATTTAAAATTGAAATAAATGTTGAGCTCCTGGAATAATAAAATCAGTCACTGAAAATGTTAAATTATTCCCCTTCAATTCTATCTGTTCTTTCTTCAGGTTCTGACACACACATAAGACAGGAACTTTACTTTGGAATAACCACCACTACATTAGTTTCTATACAAACTAATAAGAAATATAAACACATTTGTCATATGAAAAAAGAAGTAAAAGTTAAACCAAGGCTTAAGTGCAGTGTTTTGTCCATTTAAGATGGTCAGAATGATACTGACTGCAGTCTGAAAATCTAAAGTTGGTGAACAGTCAAAGCTGCCTTTTGGTACAAGACAGTTCAATAATTTGTTGAACAGCAATAAAGTACTGAGATTATATTTCCAGGCTATTTTTCCAGGTTATCTCAGTTGATTACTATGTGCACTGTCAATAGATATAACTAACTTGAAAAAATTGAACATCTCTATCAACACTTACCAATCAAAGCACAAAAGAAATAAAATTCATTGTTCAGATGCTTTATATTTAAACTTTAAGGCTTATTTGGACTACGAGGAGAGACATATCTTAAAAAGAATACATGTTCCAATACTTGGTGGCATGTACCATTTCAGTGATATTTTCCATAAATGAATGTGATTTCATAAGTTTTCTCCACAGGCTAAGTCAAAGAAAAAACTCACATTCATGTTTCAAAATCATCTTGTGTGCATGACTCTGCTCTGAGGGAGGAAACCTCAGCAGACAGAAGAAAAGGATGCAAACTCTGCACAGAAAGGCCCTGTTAGCCTGATCTGTTCGACCTTCTCTCTGGCGGTGACACTGCCCCAATAACAATAGTCGATCTGTTTCATTTCAGTGTCAGCTTTGCCATGGATTTAATGGTTTCCTTTGAATCCCTGTGGCACATTTTGACATTTCCACCTGTGACTATTTCCCACATGGTTTAGCGACTATATGCCCACCTCTCCTGGTGTCCCAGGTCCTGCAGGAGCGTGTCGGCGTACTTCTGCCTCTCGCTGGGCTCGACGTTAGCCAATTTCTTCACCTCGCTGCGAACAAAATACCAGAACTCCTTGACGCCATTCTCCACCCTCCTCCGCAGCTCCTCCTGAGTGGGCCCTGGGCCTGTGGGGGGGGGGGGGATGAGAGAGAAGAGGGCACAACAAAACATGACAAAAGATACTCAGCTGACATGACATCTGAGGCACAGGCATGATCTAAAACAATGAATTGATGACGTTCAAAGTGCCTCTAAGGGAATACGGCAGGTAGAAAAGGATGTCAAGAGATATTCAGGAATGTCTGAGGATTAGATTATGCGAGCTAAACGAGCGGATGGCACAAAGTGAGGTTTTGGAATATAAGCATTAAAATGTTCTTCTCTCATACTTTGTCCCTGGGTGCTGCTTTGACCTCATTAAGGAGCACTTGATCACTGCTTTTGTGCCCCATGGCTCTCTCTCGTGTGTTTTCTCACACAGCTCTAACAACAGGAAGGAACTCTATACCCCATCCGAGCCAAACAATGTGGAGTAACCCACATGGATAACACAGCTGCCTGCTCTGGTTTCTGCAAAGAAACAACAACAAAAAAGAAAAAAGAAAAAAAAAAAAACGAGGAAAGGGAAGGACAGCCTCAAGCAGCAGAAGGAGGTGGTGGTGGTGGAGAGGGAAAATCTCTTTTTTCTACCTTCCTATCTTGCACTCTCTTCTCTCCTCTGCTCCCTCCCTTGGTGGAAAAAAGCTGGAGGGTATTTATAGCTTTTTCTTCCCCTGCGGCAAGATGGAAAGGCTGACCCCATGCTGCCCTCCACGCTCACATGTCCTTTTTATTTTCTCTCTGTCTGTCTCTTTTCTCTCCTCTCTCTCCCTCTCCCATTCTGCCATTCGGGCATTCACACTGCTTTCACTTCATTCACACATTTCCCCGCTCACCTGACAGTTATCCTGCCCCTCTGACCACTGCTAAGAGTGGCAAATACACACATAACCCTGCCAGTCCAGCAGCGCGGCCCTGCCATCATCGCTGCTGAGCTGCAGCAGGTTTAACGTTGGGCGAGACAGAGATTCTCGCTGCAGGCAAAAGCTTGCAGGAGCCTTTTACTAGTCTCATACCATATATAGTCAACCCCCGCACCTTCAAAATCAGTCCTTTCATATTTCCAAGCTCTGTGCCAAATCCTTCCCTGTAACCTGTCAGATGGCCCTGCCTTGCTTACCATCTCCAGTGAGTTTCTGGAAGCTGTGGATCTTCTGTTTGGCTCTGGTTAGCTGGTCCTCCAGGGAGCGCAGCCTCCCTGCAGCCAGGGACCCGGCCTCTGCCTGACCCTCTGGTATCCTGGGGGAGAAAGACACAAGGAGCAGATGCGGTGGGTGAGAATGGGGGCATGTGCACATCGATTGGAAGATGCGGGTGTAAAAATGTGCAACTCTGCAGAAATATGCCGCTGAAATGCCCAATAGGCAAAAGAAAAAAAAAAAATCTAGTGTGAAAAATAATTCTGTCAAATTACACTAGTACTGCAAGCAATAATTACTTTGATTATTAAAGGCTTTTTTTTTTTTTTGGTTACTCGATTAAGTAAAAAATAATCAACAAATTACACCCAAAACAAGTTTCAAATAACAAAACACCCACTATTATATGTGCAATTATATAAAACACAGTAAGAAGTTAATTGTATCATTTGAGCAGCTCTTTCGAAGTACTTTCTAAATTTCTTAAACTTATAAAAGAACCATTAAACGTTCTGTCAATCACTGACTAAGCAACTGGTTCAGCACTAACTGTGTTACGGGGCTATTATGCATGACCTCCCCACTGCAATACAAACTAAACAAGAGGACAAAGTTCAGACTGGAGCACTCCCACAGTTTTTGATTCACTCATTTTGTTCTGGCACACGCCATGGATGAGTCAGCTGGAGGCAAGACACTTTAAGTAGGCTGTGCAATGGATGATGAGTTTTCTCCTTCACTTAGACTGAATGTACACACCACTCACATGGCTATAATTAGTCTTTTCTCATGATTTGAGATGTTCTGCAAATATTGAGAAACCCCTCTTACACCATCAACCAAATCCAGTCTCTGAAAAAAAAGAAACACTGCAGGCTGCACACACACACAAATTCTGCTTCATTTTATGTCTACAACACCCGGTTTTAATAGTCGTAATTGGGGGCGCAGGAGTTTGGAGAAACAGTGTGAATCCTTATGATCCCAACATCCACTGTTTTAGTCTGATATGTGCTGTGTCTTACTGGGCTGACTCGAGCCCCATTTGGATGTTTCTGGACTTAAAAGTTGCGATGAAAACTGAGCTGCGACGGCTGACATCTTTTAGTGTTCACCAGTGAAACTTGCATTTCATTTGCTGAGACACCACAGCGGAGCCTCCTGGAGCCCTGTCCCAGCTCATTTATTTTAAGCTCAAGATAATGTACAAAGTGGTGAGTCGCTCTCCATGTTTGTTAGGTCCGGCCTGCCTACTTCTGAACGCCCATGAATTATACCGTTTCAATATCCAGTGACTACTCAAATGTCCAATTTATGGAGGCAACTGGCAGATAAATGCAATTTCTGATTTAGAGGCTATACAAATAAGAAGATATTACTATTCTCCCATGACTTTGGTTGATGGTTCTGAGACTTCCTGCCTACTGTAATGTAATGTAATGGACCAACACTTTAACTCAGTAATGGATGCAGATTTAATTTAGTGGGAGGGTAATACAGCAGTCAAAACATACTCTGATAAAATTAACTTACCAATCTAAAAATAAAACAAAAACAACAACAAAAAAAAAAAAACACCAACCACATTAGTTTCACATGTGCAGTAAACATATTCAATATAATTTGTTACTGTGCTTGGATGATTTCTCTGTGGTTACACTGGAAGTCACCTTTCATTATTCATTAGTGGTCATCCATTCTTTCGTATACTGTGTGTATGAAGTCGGACTGAAAAGATCTATTGTCAGGCAAAACATGTGCATAGCTGGCAAACAAATAATTCCCTTGCACTGCTTCTGCAACTGAAGCACGACTCCAGGCTATACGCTTTCTGGAGCTCTTTGTGGCTTTTTCTTGATAAAATGTGAGCATGCATTACTGAGATCTGTGCTCAAAAGCATCAAACTTAAAAGATCTTGCAAAATCTAATTGCTCATTATAGTTGAAATGATGTTTGAGCAGCCTCTCAAGTCCATTTAATGTATTCCACATTAATGTGCTTTGCCATTTTTACATGCACATATCTAAACTGATCTGTGTGAAAAAAGTATGTTTTCAGAATTTTGTCAGTTATGGGTGACTGATACGTACTGATATAAATAAGACAAACGGACATGTGCACAGCTCTGTGTCATGAACTACAAGGACCCACTGCATGCATGTAATGAAAATACCAATGAGCACTCCGACATGCCCAGAACACAGAGTTTGAAATCAACCAAGGAGAAAAAATGCTGACATTATACCAAATCAATTCCTCTACACAAAACTATCAAAAGACGGAATATGTTCTAATGCACAGAGGAGTTGGTGAAGAGCTGCAAAGGCCATGTTAATGAGTCATCAAGGCATGCAAACTCAATTTGCTCCATGAGTGAAGAACATCAGTCGCTGGCAGGCATAAAGATGAGACTTTTAAAGTTGCAACAGCCCTCCTGGCTGTGCAACTCCCCCTTCACTGTTCAAGCCTCAGCCCCTGAGAAGCCACAGCCTCCCACTTCACTGAACACTAACTGAGCATTGTGCTTCAAAGCCGTGGAAATAACTGCGGAGAAAAGGGAGGATATTAATGCCTGTATTATGTAACTGTATAACGGACAACCTTTTTATACCTTTGTGCCACCACAGGTATTCATACATACGTCTTAAACACATGCCTCTTTTCTCGGTAGTGTGCCTGTTTCAGCTGCCTGACACCAATCTTTTGAAAGAAGATCCAGGTATATTTCATTTCCAAGTATGACATCTATTCTCACAGCCAAGAATGTTCAAACAATATTCAACATGATCTCCCAAAAGCCACACCTTAACCTACTAGTTACACCATCGTACAGGAAGTAGGACTATTTCCTAAGTGACATCATTTCCCAGGGGTTTTAAGTGCTGCTAAACCTGTAACATAAAGCACTATTATATCTCCTTGCACAAGGTAGAAGAACTAGGCCAGACCAGTGTAGGCTAATGAGTCGGGATGTGGTACAGAGGTAAGCTAACATGCTCCAAAGAAGCATAAACTGCTGAGATGCAATGCTTGTGCAAGCAAAACACAAGCATCCTCAACCAAGATATGTGGATATAAAATATATCCAAACACTCGGCGGTATCAAAACCCACAGACACACGCACAGGAAGGAGGCAAACACTGTACACAAATACACAAATGATCCCTGAGGTATCTCTAGAGGACCTGAAGCGGAGACTAGACGAGGCAGCTGGATTCGACGCCGTCTTAATCAAACGATACAGGCGAGGAGACGGATGAGAAAAACTCTGACTCTGGGGAGGCGGGGCAGAAAGGTGGGGGGAAATACTGCGGAGAGAAAGACAAGCTATGAAAGCAGGGGGTGATGAGCCCCACCGGCACAAAGCAGCGAGCTGGAAAGCAGGTGAGGTTCAGCATGCAACCTGGTTTCCTCTCAAATGCTGCCCCAGCTGTTGCTCCGCTGCCTCCTGCCCCTGTACCCTGAGTTCACAGCGTGATCAGAGACGGGCGTAGCGGCTTGAATGGTGGGGGCATGGGCGGTACCGTGGCGCATACATATTTCCATGTTAAGATTTAATATACTCCGGTTGACTTCAAAAGGAAAAACCTATGTGCTGACCTGGGAAGGCATACATATGAATGCAGATGTAAATTGTTCTGGGAGGTGTAGATGAAAGCAGGCTACATGAAGGCAATTTGCCTTTACATTAAGGAGGAACTTTGATTCACTGTTCCTACACTATGCATGTGTACAGATATGTGTACTTTACTATACTGTGATGCGTCAAACACTAGAGCGACGAGTTCCAGGCTTTCCTGGGAACTGACTATGTGATGCACCAAACCACTTGACTCTAATAAGTCAAGCTAATAAACCACGGGAATGTTCTAGTGGGAAAAACAAGTACACACTACAAATGGATGGAAAAGTCTGGTTTTACCATAAAAGAAACCGTCACCCCTGCTCAGAATCAGGCTGAAACATGTCAACAATGCCATGCCCATACATATAACTTCTCTGACTGCAGGTTATAAATAAATTAGTATGTGTGTATCTGATGTGTTCGTGCAAATATTTTTGCATTGTGTCGAATCAGTTGATCTTGTCTCTACGTTGCCTTGCCTTGCTGTATCCATGTCAAGTCCACTGGCTCAAATGGGATAATTCTGAGCAAACTGATTCTGAATGGTGCATTCTTGTTTCGCATGCTTCAACGCTTCAGTACATCCAGAGCGAGCCGGCTCCAGTCCGAGCGTGGCCTGACAGAGACGTCCTGACCACAGACAGCTCCCACAATGGGGCCAGTGTGTGTGTGTGTGTGTGTGTGTGTGTGGTAGCAGACCCTCCCCTGCAGGACATGAGCGACGGCCGGGTCGATGTTAGTTGAGGTTGGGAAGCGGCAGCAGCATCTGCTAGGTGGGGCCACACTGAGTAAAAACCTTTACAGGATTTGGCCCCACCACACCAAGCTACTTGTTTTTATAGTTTTTTTAGAGTACATTTTTATTGTATTTGAGAAATAGGGATTGAAATGAGGCAGACGTGCAAAGAGTACCACATGAGGACAAGATTTCGGCGCAATGACTGTGGTCTCTCATCATCCCCTCGGCCCTGATTTTCCATTTCCTCCTTGCTGCTCTTTACTTAGCGCAGTCCTCACGCCATCCATCATGCTCTCCTCCTCTTTGCCTCCTCTGCATCGCCCCCTCCCTTACTCCCTCCTTTTCTCTGTTGGCATGCCTAGGGGATCGATCAGGTCCTCATCGCTCAGCCCAGCTGTCACTCTCACCCCTCGCTCCCTCCGATGTCACACCATCAGGCTGGCGCGTGTCATTGTCTCCGCAGGGGCCGTGGCTTCGCGCCTGAGGTGACTGACAGCTGTGGAGAGGGCGGAGCCAGACAGACTGAGCAACTCGACCTCGTGCTCACCTCTCATTAATGCTGCTGGGTGATTGGTAGGTTGGCACGCTGCCTGTCACTCAAACTGCTCAGCGATGGCCTGAATACCCGAATCGCTGGCCTGAATCTGTAGGCCATCCAGGTGATACTAATTTCAATCTAAGTGTTGATTGATGACTTTCACATGACAATTCCTTTCTAAAAATACATAAAAAAGACTTCCGAAAACACAAAAAAGGTAAAACATGATTGCCGGTGCATACTTAATAGAATGAGCAGGCTGAATAACTAAGTACCTTCATCTTCTCAGCGATGCCACGCAAACTCACAATTTGTGATCAAGAAAATCAATATCCCGTGCAAACTGCTTCAGCATGGCTATCATTCTCTATCATAAAGCGAATGAACGTTGTAAACAAGATCCCTTCAGGTACATAATGAATGCACAACATTGCCCAATAACGCAATACCCATCCATCTAGTGCTGCTGTGGTGTGATGGCACTAACCAAGTTAAATCCTACTCTGAGCTATAAATCAATCGCAATGCAGTGGGTTTCTACTGCGCAACAACTCAACACAAAGGTGTAATAATGTCAGTTTTATGGGTTTGAATCTCTCTGAGGCCGCTCATAAAAAAAGGATTGCACTAATGCGAAGGTTAGACGCATCCGAGGAAACCTTCTCTGCTATCTCGTGTCAGCGGGACGCCTGCAGAGAGTCGAGTTCTGCTCCTTGTACTACATTTGGAGACTCGTGTTCTCACTCCGCATTCGCAGAACTTGGACGAGCCGGTGGATACGGTTAGGCGTGCGGCATGCTAGTCGATCAGCGAGCTAGTGAGTTGTTACATAGTCAGTCAGACTGTGACAATCTGGCGGCCGGAGTTTGGCTCTGTGCCATGCTTCTGTCAGCAGATTGGTAGTGGAATGAGGCAGAGGAGGAGGAGGAGGGAGGGAGGGAGGCGAGGAAGGAGTGATACGAGGAACAGGACGATGCCTTGAACGGAGACAGAGAGGGCTGTGGCAGGAGTGATGGGCAGCTCACTAACAGCCTCTTTGCGTCCATTAGGGCTCTAATATAAGGATAAGAGACACTACAGGATAAGGTGGTGGTGGAGTTCTCTCCTGGGCCCATATCTGACCGCCGCACAAACACACACACACACACACACACACACACACACACACACACACACACACACACACACACACACACACACAC
>JBAJHX010000031.1:7026757-7052142 GCA_037176925.1 Amniataba percoides | reverse complement strand
CACACACACACACACACACACACACACACACACACACACACACACACACACACACACACAAACACACACACAAACACACAAACACATGCATGCACAAAATTGAACACAGTACAAACCGCCCCTTGTCTCTGTCGATAGCTCATAAAGCTTAACCTCAGCAAGCCAGTTGCCTGATTCTGGCTTGCTGTGCCGGATACTTAGCAGAAGCTTAGGGGGACTTGAGAAGGCACTGTAGCGCTGCCCCAGTAAACAACTGTGGAGGCCTCGGTCCCAGATCAACAACCGAACTCAATAACAAGCAACAAGCGTGCAGTGTGTCGTGGACCCATCTGGACACTGGTCGACTGAAAGCTGCACTTGTTTTTTTTATGCCATGAATTCCACCTTTGTTTTTGAGCCAATTTTGAATAATTACAAAAGCAAGGGATTTAATCAGGGACCAGCTGTCTGAAGCAACGTGTGCTCGTGTGTTTTTATGTTTGTGTGCACTGATGAGGGCCCCGCATCAAAGTGAATCGGAATATCACAAGAGGAGCAGCAATGGCAACATCTGAGGCTCGGGTTCCCTGTTAATATGGCGCACACCAGGACACACTACTGCTTCCCCTGCACATGCATGAGCCCTCGCAGATGCACACACCCATGAGCAGACCCAGTGTTTATGTGTACTGAGAAATGCTGTCAGCATGCAGAGATAAGAGCAGAACCATCTGCCTCATTATTACACATAGCCTGAACGTGTGAATGGCGGTGTGTGTTTAATGGACTTGTACAATGTGCTATTGTCTGCCACAACAACACTATGAAATCTGGTGAGGTGTGCAGGAGTCCATCCATCTTTCCGTCACATGCAGCCTCTCTGACACCGCTGATCATTGTTTGATGAGTCTGCAGCAACATTTCTTTAAGTGTATGAGGCACAAGAAGCTGATTAAATTTTCACAAAAACTAAAGAAACAATCATCTAATTGTCACATTTTGGCATTTGTAAAATTACTCTGATTGGACTACCAGGGAGCTAAGCTTTGCTTAATTGCAGGACTTTGCAGAAACTTAGGAGAATGATGCATTGCAGGTTTTTTTTTTACTTCAAAAACAAAAGTATACTGACCAGGCAAGAAGAGTGGTACATTAGATTTGTTTGTTTACTAAACGGTGTGGAAAATATCAGATCTACCGACCCAGTAATTACTCTGGGAACTAGTGCATTGTACCAGAGCGCTCAAAATTTGATGCAACATTGCCTGGTCCAAACAAGACCTGCAAATACCGATCAAAATGGCAAAAACATCTCTAATTTGCCATTCCTGCAGATGTTCACAGAAGCTCCTGCTTTATTGCCACAAACAAAGGATAAGGACATGGTGAGCTGTTCATTATAACTGACAAGAAACATGATTCTGAGTTAGCGGTTTCTGTTGATTAGTTTTGTCACTAAAATATCCCTCTTAATAACCTTTCATTAGCTATATTTATTTCAACACTAATATCCCAACTTATTTGACCGTATCCAAAACCCCAGGTACTGTTAAAATCATAAATACAAGATTAATATTTTATCACAATTATAATTAAAACTAAGACAAGGCAAAAAAGTCAGTACCCAGGTTTCTGGATGACGTTAAAATCATACTATTAATGCATGCAGGAACAGGATGGTCTAAGCCACACTGTATTATTTCTCTACCAACTGAGTCACATAAGTGGTTAATGATGAACCCCACTTTGGTTTCTGGCTGCGTGGACTCTGTTGCATTTACCACTCTGCTGGATTTGGCGTCTCTATTTAATCATCAGTAATGGAAAATGAGAGCACTCATACAGTTTATCCTCTGTATTACCAGTGTTGTGTCAAGACTTCCATTATTTGTCATTATATTGTTTATCATCACTTTTTCTGCTTTACTGACTCACTACTACATTACTCAAGTTGAGGACACACGTGGCAGGAAATGATCAGAAATGGTTTCAATCACAGTACGTCAGCTCGCATATTCAAGTTTCTTAAGAGGTTTTCCAGGTTTCTGCAACTAGGATATGATTATACATGTGCAATGATATCAGAAGCTACTACTGTACATGTAAACACACCAGTTGGAAAAACAAAAAATTTGGTCCTGTTACAATCAAGTGTCTTGGTTCTAAAAGCATCCAGCTGATGCTTACCTGAGCGATTCGGCCATGCGCCGCAGGTCTTCATTCTGCTGCTTGAGCCGCTCGAGCTTGGCCAAGATTTTGGAGAGCTCCCGGCTGGACCGCTCTGGGTGCTCGCTGTCTCTCACCAAGTGACCGCCGATGTAGAAGAGGAGCGTGCCCCAGGCCAACAGCACCAGGGTAATCCAACGCCATGAACCCGCCCAGGGTCGCATGGTTCAACCTCGCCCACCCAAAAATGCCTCTTGGTGTGCCTGGAGACCCACCGACCCGCCGGCCTGCCTGCCGGATATGCACACACACTCTGTGCCCCGTCACCACAAGTACCGCAGCGCCAGTCTTGGCATCGGCATCTCTGCAGGGATGGTGCACAGTAAATGACAGGTAAGAGGAAGATGCGTGTGTTTGTTGCTCAGGAGTGTGTAAGCAAAGTAAAAGGCGTTTCTCCAGCTGTGTGGGCTAAAGCATGGCTAGCATGCTCATAGATCTGTGTTTGGATGCCCCAATTGGTATCTTCTCCTCTCCACCCAGCTCCGTGCTGACCACGTTGTCCCACACCGTCTCGCTGTCTCCTTCCTGTCCCACGGGATTCTTTTATACAAGTTGTGTCCTGCAGAAACACAGAAAAACACTGTCATGAGATGGGCTTACTGCACAAACTTTTGTCTTGCAAACATTTTATATCTAGCATGTCAAACAGAGGCAAATTAAACACTTTGACGAGATATGCCAGAGAGCTAGCTTGACAGAAAGAAAAATACTCCTGAAGAGAAGAGCGAGGGCATGAAAAACAACTCGTATAGTGGCACACAGAGACAGAGAGCACCGAGCAGACAGACCGACAGATGCAGCCGAGACGCTGCAGACTGGTCCCGACATAACCCTGTCTCAGCAGCCTACAGGATTGATCAGCATGACACTGCAATTTGCATTTACATAGTGATGTGCAGTCCCTGAGCTATGCTGCATTGCTGTCGAAGCAGGACAGGGATGTTCCACTTTCCACGTCCTGCCTACTCGTACATTATAAACACACACACACACGCTTGTCCTTGTATACACTTTATTCTCTCAAAAGCAAACACACGCAGAAGGCATCACACAAGCGAAAATACATCTTTTATTTTGCTCAACATCCCATACCGCATCCTCCACCGCAGCCTACCACAACCCACTTCCAACACTTCCTCCCTCCCTCTTAGTTAAAGCCCGCCTAAGCCTGATAGTTAATGGATTTGTTTGGAGGTGGCTAAATCCCTCAGACTTCTCCCGGGAGCCTCGTCCTCCCTCCCCGGTGCCCGCAACCGTCCCCTTAGCCTCGATGACAGAACGCAACATTGTCAAGGTGATGCGGTGGGCTCAATGGAGTAGAGGGAACCAAAAAAAAATCCCTGGATCATCACTTCCCTTCATCCCAAAGCAGCGGGGGAGACTCAGATGGACGCGTGCCGGGTTTATGAAGCAACCTTCGCTGTCAACTCCCCAACAAAGCCCTGCCACGCAACTGTGGTAGTCGTGTGATGGGATGAAGACTGGCAGGTGTGTGCGCGTGTGTGCACAACATCTAAGTGTGTGCGTACTTGTGCTATCATCTCGGGAGTGTGTACCACAGCTTGCTGGAATAATGCCAAACATCTTAGACTTTGGAGTGGTGGCAGTTGCGGGGTGGGGTTGATTGACACGTTGCAGTGTCTCTGGTGCTTCTGCCTGTGAGCGTTCAAGACGGAGGAAAGTGTTCCTGCTGGGGTTCGCCTGGCAGCACAGAAGTAGGTTAACAGTAACTCACCATGTTTGCCATGGCAGCATAGTTGATATGTAGGACATAAATTGTGCCGTGCTGCAATACCATAGAGACTGTTCGTGCTTCACTGGTGCAAACTGCCCATAACGTAGCAGCTGAAATCCCTTAGACAATGAGAGGCAAACTATTCTCCTTCATTTCTTATTGAACGGTGTGGGATTATTGAAATCTGTGCAGACGTTCCCTCCTTGCTGGCGCTCCTGTTGTGACTAACCTGGTCTGACACAAGGGTGGCTCCTCTTTATGTATGCAGCGCAAGGATGTGCTGAGCTGTGTTTTATTATGGAAAATAAGAGCTGCGAGAGGGTAGCACTCCACCAGCTAATGCACGACTGGGACTTTACTAAAAGGCAGGCTGCAAAAACCCTTGTCACTGTGTTTGAGGAGCCATAATGAGGTTTGTGTTCAGTAGACTAAAACTGATAAATATAAAACTGTTGGATGAGGCAGGCAACTGCTGCCAAATAGGATATGGGACATTTTTGAGATAGCACTTCTAGCTAGTTGTTCCACTTACACTTGAAAGTCGAGCTAGGCTAGTAATATATTACTTGCAGATTAAGAGAACTTTGGGGTAATTAACGTGAACTCTTTGCAGTTAATGGTCAATCTGGGACATTGGCTAGTCAGCGATATGGGTCCAGGTAACAGAGACGTAAACGGTAAAACAATGATCAAATGTGCCGTACAGCTGACAGTAACGTGTAGTCATTGTTATTTAAAGACACACTCCACCAAGTTTATCCTTTCTTCTGTGGCCTTAGATGAACCTTTCTCAAGCGTGAATAACCCTGAAGATGTCATCAGTGTTGTTTTCAGTTTAGCTTGAGGTTGAGACTTTAAAGATATAATCTTTACTAATGTAATAATAAATAAATATCTGTTGAGTCACTCATCCTGTTGCCCACTGATCAAAGTTCTGATATTTTTAGTATTACCGCCCGAGTGTAAGCAGCTACTTTGTTAGAAAAAAGTCATCAACAGGAAGGCTTTTAACATAACAGACTTATGAAGTGGTGTGTAGTTTTTTCCTGTCCACATGCACATAAATTATTGCTACAAGGTGCTGTGAAAGGCAATGAATTGAAAATCTAGATTACAATATCAATTATTTGACAAAAAATTTAAATCATGAACTCAAGGCATGAAATTTAAAGGATGACAGCCTTTTGACAAACATGGATGGCATATTGAAAAACAACCTGAAGTTGCATTATGGGAATTGTAGGATCCAGTTTTCTAGAAGCTTCTGTCATACTAAGGATTAAAAGTTAGGCTTTCTCACCGTCTGCTGTCTTCCACTTTTATGGAAATGCGATACTAAATTATCCCTTTAATAGCCTTAAAATACAAAGATAACATCATTTTACAAGGTCAAAAGACAAACCATCAGCATAATCATTTCTAAGCGAGACCAAGCACATTCAAAAACACATCCATCACACTAAAGGTCATGAATGTGAGTTTTGATTGTTGAAAATGGCAGTAAAGTCTGCTGATCTCACACTTCTGGTGAAACTGCTGCACAGTCTGGCTCCATTAATAGCAATAGCAAATTCATCCTAATGTTTGAGTCTAACATGTGGAGGAGTGCTAGCTAATCTGTGTTCACATTACTGGGAGCTACACAGGATGTAGAGGGTAGGTAACAGAATCTGAGACCGCTTGCAATTAAATAATAAAGAACCCAATAATCATTATTAAAGAGACGTACTCTTCTTCAGAGGGTAAAAAAACCTGCAGGATTATTGGTTAATTCCATTTTAAATGAAAGCCATCTTTACTAACTGCACATTTTAACAATGATCTAATCCAGTCAATGGCCTCAGAAAGTGAGTGAATAAGGCTTTATGGGTTCTTTTCATGCCTTTCAGCTTAGCCTTGGCTGTGATGAAGTGGCAAAGGAGAGGAGAAACACATTCGTGTTCCCTCGTTCAATACTTTCAGATCACTGTGTTTTATAACTAAAAGAATGGAAAGACATCTATTGAGTCCTGTGTCAGCAGAATGTGGCCTGATTAAAGAGAAAACGATACTCTCCTACAAGTTATTCTGCTGATGAAGATCTGGCAGTGTAATATTCTACCAGAGATATGGCAGAGTGCGGGCATTTCCTCAAACCTCTCACATGTGCCCTCGAGTCGCCACGAAGTGGGGGCTACATAAATAATAGAAATTATAATAATGTCAGTTAAATAAATAAATAAAGGCTCCCCACTGTGGCACAATCATTTCTAAGTTGGACTCTGTGGCAGATATGCTGACAGTGGGATTTTAGACAAGTTGGCCATATAGTGCCTCTTTTTTCAATTCCACTCTCCTCCGCCAAGCCCCTCCTCCCTCATCCTTCGAGTAGAGTGGAGAAATGCACACGAGATCTCAGCTACTGTGGACAAAATTAAATACATCACTCGTATGAGTCCATCCTGTCCAGTCATCCTGCTTTATTGGTGGAAGGAGTAAGTGGGTCTATACTGTTCATAAATGTGACCTCACATGCTCAACTTACACCCTCCCTGCACAAATCTTCCCCTCGACCTTGCGTTTCAAACGCCACCATTCTCCCACAGTGCCCTTCACCTTGTTGTCACGGAAACTGAGGGGGCTGCTCAGACGTTAAAAGGCTGGTGTGGTACATGTGGCACTGCAGGGTGGACCGTTGGCGCCGTCACAAAATGCCCTGGTGCAGCAGCAAAACATGCAGGAGCCTGAGGGGTCAGCAGATATGACCCGCTTTCAGTCCGTCTGGTGAATCTTCACTGTGACTCAAGCCGCAGCAGAGGTCATCTATCAACGCGCACCAGTCTCCAGGCAATAAGCACTGCGATGAGGTCCACCACTGAATTATGCATGGAGCTCGGCTGAGGACGGCTTCTATTACACCAACACAACCACTCAAGCTGGGGGACGACTGGAAGGGAGTGTCATCTATACTTTCTTTACTGTGTGCGTTTGTGTGCATGTGTGAATATTATATAATATTATACACACACACACACACACACACACACACACACATAGATGATCTATGTTGCTTCTCATCTATGTTAGTGCAGGAAATGTACTTGTGTAGTTGCTAGGGGCAACCCTAAGGGGGATATGCGGTGAGATGTGATGCATGGTATGTCATGTAGCGTGGTGGCAGAGATATGATGTGAGCATCTGGAAAACAGACAGGTATAAGGAGATCAAGAAAAAATGCACAGCAGCAATGAAAGGACACCAGTGGTGAAAAAAAGTGATACTATGAAAAATCTGTTTCCACATCAATAGCTGTGATGCAGAAATACCTATTTGACAGATGAAGCTGAATATGAACTAAGGTGTGTACAGGAGCTGGACTCTTTTCTGCTTATATTATCCAGGTTTTTGAAATAAATACAAGATATTCTATAATTTCTCAGCATATGATGGGTTTGATTTGAGACGTCTGATTCTCAATATCAGTTTATGAGCACGACGGAGGGGGCAGCTTGCAGGTGGCGCAACTACAGAACTGCAGCAAGAGAAACATCAACTCCAACTCTGGCAGCATTTTAACCATTATTTATCTGGGGTTTGCTGAGCAAGCTGTTCTTGGGAAACAGCCTTCTTTATAGCCATAAAGCTACACTCATTTCTACCCGATAGCTGTCTGGTGCAGCCACAGTTTCCTACAAATGGCCACTGAGCAGCTTTTCAATCTATTTTCTCAGCTGGTCTGAAGGTTCAATCCGGTGACCTTCCAGCCTCTAGCACAGTTCTCAGGGGATGGATCACACAAGTGATAAGACATTTCAGACATAAGTACCAAAACCAAAGAGACTACATAGGAATAGATCCAACAAAGACAGGAAGAAAAAAAAGAGTCAGTGGATTATAATGTAGTCATTCCAAAAAGCAGGAGCAACAGGGGAAAACAACACAAATGTTTCAGGAAGGATTGTAACCTCAAATGTTTGCTTCCCTCTTTCCTGCCATCTGCAACAAAAACATTACGATTACATTCTGAGTGTGGCTCCCCCCCCTCCATCAATATGAATATCAGCAACGTCTGACTCATCCAGCAGCAGAGCACTCCCAGTCCCAGTGCTCCTTTTCGCTCCCTGGCTGGCTCAGAGCCGAGATGCGGAGACACCCTTGGCTTTTTGGGGCGCCCCAGCATTTTCTATGGATGTGTGGGTGTGCGGGAGTCACCCAGCTCTGTCAGGTGTGCCTGACTGCACACACATACACAGACACGCATCCTCACACACGCACACACATACGGGAGAGCAGTGAATATTTCATGAGCTGCTGTTTACTTCACAGCATTTCTAAAGCTGAACGTGGAGGAGTCCATTAACTTAGGCTAAGTGGCAGAGAGAGAGGCTGGCGTGGGGACAAGCGTGGGGAAAGAGCAGGAAACAGATAGATGGCGACCTGGGAGAGTAATGGACACCCAAAGTAACTCCTGAGGGTTTTAATACATGGAAAAGCTGATGGCTGACACAGAACACACTGAGGTCATGTTCTCTGCTTCGTACACAGGAATCTGGATGGTTGGGTTTTACAGTCACAGACAAATTACACATGCTGTTTTTTTAAAAAGGCTGATTCTAATATAATTTTTAATATAAAACGAGTCAATATCTTTACATATCAGTTCTTGATAAAGGAATGTGACTGAATGTGACAAAATAATTTGTGTGCAGGATAGTTTGCAGATGAGCTACATTCACAAATATATCCATAAAATGCAAAACACAGGTTTCTCTTTTGGCCTTGATTAAACAGCTCCATGGAAAACATTGAAACTGGGTTGCGTTTTCAATTCAGATCCATTGGGTTTTAGACATTTTATAAAACCCAGCATTCCAGCAAATGCAGCATTAGAAACATAATGTCTAAAACTGTATTAAACCTGAAGTGAGAGATGTCACAAACACATAAAGGTGGACCAATATTTTGAAGGGTCTCCAGCACCCCACGTTCACTGCTTGTCATGTGACTTTGTTAAACTGATTAATTTTGATGAGGAAATTTGAATGACTAAAATATAATACCAACAACGCAGGGAACTGCATTATTAGCTTATACGTTGATGTCAGGTTTTCTGGGAGGGCTCCAGATGGTAGGTACGAGGTCAGTGGGTTAGGCATTTTGCTGTAGGGCCCCCACTGACTGGATTGCTCTGGAGCCTGCAGGTCAATT
Source organism: Amniataba percoides (assembly GCA_037176925.1). Lineage (NCBI taxonomy): Eukaryota > Metazoa > Chordata > Actinopteri > Centrarchiformes > Terapontidae > Amniataba > Amniataba percoides. The sequence continues at coordinate 7,043,015 of JBAJHX010000031.1, read as the reverse complement.
CAGCCATGGAGATGCAGAATATCAAAATCGGTCGAGTCAGTCTGTAAATGTAACAGTAGAACTTTGATGGAGACATGGTATAATTTGGATGGGGTTTCCAAAAATCCAATATTTGTCAGCTCTTTTCAAAGAGGGCTGTGCATTCACTGAGTGACACGCTTTCATCACAGAGCAGCGGCTATCTGAGCAGGCCCGCCTCTTGAGCGCTGGAGGCAGCCCACCTCATCGCAACTTTGGGATTAAGTCTCGCAGAAGTGGCTAAAGGTCTCAGAGAAGTTCGAGCCATGCAGCCGCTGAGCCCCGCTGCAGCTTGGCATTCAGTATCAGAGCTAAACACACAGCCTCTCCTTCAAGGTTATCTCTGTGGAGAATTCGCTGACAGCAGGATACACGTGCACACGCATTCACACACGCACGGGCACTCACACGGTGACACAAAGATAGGTACCGACACACACACACACACACACACACACACACACACACACACGCCTCACTGGGCTGGTGGTGGTGGTGGCAGTGTTGGTGATGGCGAGGGTGTGTGTGTGTGTGTGTGTGTGTGTGTGTGTGTGTGTGTGGCCTGTTTGTGCTGGTGGTTTATGCAAACAAGTTTTTAATTGGGATGGGAGGACATATGATTAGCAGTAAAAAGCACCAATCATTCCCGTGTTTTATGACTTTTTATGTCCAAATAAAAAAAAAACCTGGGCGGGGGCCCCACCTGCCAACCCAATCTGTCTCCTGACGAGTGAAGGTGGATCTCAGTGCTCAGACGTGGTCAAGGACAGCATTGTAAATTCACCGTGTCAGTGAGGGTGATGAACTGGCTCTGCAATGGTGTGTGTGTGTGTGTGTGTGTGTGTGTGAAGGGAAAAGAGCAAGAGTCAATGCCACTCAAGCAGCTGCATGTATCACGCCCGGAGCAGAGAGGACATTAAGTGTCAGAGTATGTGTGAGAGTCTGAGTGAGTGTTTATTTGTGGGTGGGAGGATTGTGGAGAAATTGTGGAACTAAGCATCATTGATCATTTACTTTATGCACAGCTGCGTTGAGAAACACACTCTTCTGAGAAAGCAACAGAACACGCTGCAAGGAACCTTGACCATTATTGTTAGCGAGAAACAGTGAAAGGGGAAGCTCAAGGTCCGCGTTATCCATCTACCTTGAGCAAGATTGCTGCTTGGATCCACACATACAGACGCACGCGCACACACTTCCTGTCTGTTCCAGTTTCAGTTCCTCGTAATGAGTCCCGATGACGGCTGACCTTTCGCGGCCTGGGTAGCCGGGGACGAGCTGGAGAGGTGGGGGCAGTGAGGGATGTGCGGAGGGGCCTGTGGTGACCCCATACAGAGGGTGCCAACCTTCATTCAGTCACTTTAAAGGGGCCTAATGACTGACTGAATACACGAGGGAAAAGAGGGAGCGAAAATAAGCGACAATAGGAGAAAATCAGCGGTTGGTGAGGGAGAGAAGAGGAGAAGAATTAAAGAGGACAGGGAGAGAGAGCAGCTACTGTTACACTGTGCTAAACTGTGTGATTTTTATCGTCTGTATAGTGACGCATAATATGATACGCCTGGATCCACTGAATATGGATTTTGCTCAGATTACAATCAGACCTTTCAAACAGGACTTGGAAGTGGTCGGGCTCACATCGTGATTGCAAGTCTTTGTAATTTGGCTGCAGCCCACAATGAGGGTTTCAACAAAAACGTGTTCAAAACATCGGGTATTTCAGTTAATATACCTATAGGAGGTATCATAGGCATTTGCTGGTTGTGTGTGATCAGATCTCAGTGTAAATGGCCTAAGTGTAACCAGTCTGAGTGACTGGCAACAGAGTAAAGGGAAGAAAATCCAAAATGGCACCGCAGTGCCAACAGACAGAGAGCGAGTGTGTCTGAGGCTGAAGCCAACGGTTAGGGGACACAAGCAAAGGGGGGAGACAGTGAGGAAAAATTGTCCAGATCTCCTGTCGCAATCTCCCAATAAAAGCCAAGATTGACGAGAACAGGGGGCTCGGCGGTCTCTTGTGCAATAAGTTACGCTTCCAACACAATAAGCTGCGCATCCCACCCCCGAACACTCCCTACCTCACTCATCTTCTGCGACAGAATTTACGGTCAGTGGTTAACTCCCATTATACCCCGGCTCAGGGCAAGAGTAACCCCCCACACCCCATGCCGCGAGTCAAAGTGTCCTCTCCGAGGCCGAGGCTTGAATGATAAAGCAACAACTGGGGGAAAGGGAAAATGGAGAGGAGAGCTACGCCAGAGGAGACCAAGGCAGGAGGGGAGGAAAGAAGGAGGAAGGCTGAGAACAAGGATGGTGAGGAGGGTAAACAACACAAGAACGCCAGGACAGATGGAACGGATAGAAAACAGCCACAAAGAGAGACAGAGGGGAAGAACACAAAAAAACGAGGAATGTTATAGGAAAAGTAGGAGCCATGGAGGTGGTGATCAGAAGAAAGATGGCGGCCCTAGACACAGACAGAGGGGGAGATGAAGACTGTTCCCCGAGGGGGCCCGAGTCCTGACTAATACGGAGAAGGAGTTCTATAAACAGCAGTAACACACAGCTCCCACCGATTCATCGCTCTCTGCTACATTACCTCCACTCTCTTGTCTTCAACCCTTAGCTCCTTTGCTCGGTGACCTTAAATCCACACACTGAGAAAACACGTCAGCAGTAACAAGTGACATATTTATTTATCTGTCCCCTGCTCGGCCTTAAAATCTTTGCTTTTTCCGAGACGAGACAAAAAATGTCTGGCAGAGACAGTCGATCACGAAAATATATCGTTGTCTATTCCGCATATCTTCAAATGTCACCCATTTTAACAAAGTTCATTTTTGAGACAGATATTGTAAATGGTTCGATGATAAGTCAGGACACCACCTCAAGCGAGACTCTCAGCTGAGGTCTTTTCTGCATCGTCCTCGCCCTCCGTGTTTGCTCTTCCCTTTTGAGTTTCCTCCAGGTGCTCCGGTTTCCTCCCACACTCCAAAGACGTGCGTGTGAGATGAAATGAAAACTCAAAAATTGCCCGCAGCTGCACGCATTGGTCCCTCTGTATTGGCCCCCGTGATGGACTAGCGGCTGGCATGAATAAATGTTAAAGCGGACTACGAAATTAATAATTGACAAGTCGAGATGGGTGTTTTTGTGCCGTGCTCCTGCCCGACTGCTGTCCTCCTCTCAACTTTGCTACTCCGCTCCCTATTGCTTTATTCTGGTCGCTGGCTTCCTCTTAACTCCGTTTCCTCTTCCTCATCTTTACAGATTTTTGTTCGAGCTTGACATTAAAAAGCCAAACCTACTGGGACCTGCCTAGAACAGACTTGGGTAAGCCTGCACGGAATTTTTCCATTTAATTGCTTCACTTTGGGTCAGGATTGTTTGAAAATGTTAAAATACTCTTGGCCTCACTTAATGATGAGAAATTACTTAGCAATGTTGGGATTCAAGGGGCTTGGATATATACCGGGTTTGGTTGTAGATTAAATGGAAATTACTAGAGTTTGGATGCAATTTTTAAATTTTTTGCACCTCACAACCTTTGCTTACCCTGTGTTTTTTTTTTTTTCATCTTTTTTAAGGCACCTCGCCTCTCCCCTCTCCCCTCTCCCCTGTCCCCACGCCACAGCGGCCTGCGTGCGTCACAACACGAGCCATATTGACAGAACTCCTCGTCCCCGTCAGGTTGTGTTTTCTGCTTCGGGTCTGCACTCGTTCGTTTGCCTGACTTCTCCTCCATCTCCTCCGCTCAGCGTCTGGCACTGTGCGGTTGTGCGTGTTTGTGTGTGTGTGTCTGCTCAGCCCGTCTGCTTCCGCTCGGATGCTCCTTCCACTCGATGTGACCTGTTTGTAAGTCTTTTGTAGTTAATGTATGGATTGTGTAACAGTTTCATGCGCAGACCTTAATGTGGAAGGAGCTTTCTCTCTGTCTGAGATGTGGTGGTGTGGCAGCATGATTTCGTTTGACCAATTCAACAAGGTTTTATTCGAGTGTTGTAGGGAAAACAACCCTGTCATCAGGCTGAAGGTTTTCTGCTTTGCCGGAGACACTAATCACATTCACTACATTCAGCCTTGACTCGCTTGACTCGGATATACTATTGGTTGTTAGTGTAATGAAACTGACAATTACAGGCTACAGTGCAAACATTCCCTCTGAGGCTTTTCATAACCAGAGGCTTTTTTAGTGTAGCCAGTCAGGCTTGGCCCTAAATGCTTAAACTCTGCATTCCTCCGGAGGACGATAAAAAAGACACAAGACTCGCTGAAAAAAACCTGCTTCACCTCTGGGCGATGAAGTTTCCTAAATGCGATTAAAGAGAAATACTGGCACGCTGTCTACCCTGACCCCTATTAACAGAGCCTGAAAAAATAACAGCCACGTCTCTCCTCTCCTCACACCGTGCCACTAAGCAGGACCTGTTGCTCAAATCACATTGACTAACGGCAGATGAAGAAACCCAATACACAGCGTGCCAGGCTCTGCTGATACAATCACACCTCCAAACACATTACTGACAGCATCCCCCTCTTACTACTACATCTCTCACGGAAGAAAAATAGAGAAATGAAAATCACACGCTGCCCCAAAAGGGAGTATTTCTTACCCGGTCCCTCCTTCTATCCAGTGCAGGCACCGCCGAGGCCTTATTAATACTCAGCAAAGCCGGTGCAGGGGTTTACACAACATGACTTTGTAAAAGCTGAAAGTGAAGGGTGAGACTAAACACTTCAACTGCTGGCGGAACATTGTGATCCAACTGGGAGCAGCTGCATCCTTGTTCCAGCGACACAACCAACCGCACACTGCCCCTTTCCAGTCGCGAGCATCAGTCGAGAGACAATCCCGCGGTTGTGTGTGTGTGTGTGTGTGTGTGTGTGGGGGGGGGGGTCGGTGGCAATGTTACATACATGTAACGTTTTCAAGTGCATCTTGTCAGTTGCCTTGAACATCAGTCCTGACACTAGTGCAGACAGCATGGGGAACTCCATCAATCTTCCTCTGGGGAGGAAGACGGTTTGTTGCTTATTCAGTTCCCTTGTGCAATGATTGGGCTCTTTCACCCCCTCACTCGCTCGCAGCTCCTATTCTCAGAGTGTGTAACCAGCCACTGCACACAGCTGTCATGTGTCTGGTGAAAGCGGTGTGACTGACACTCATTGTTCAAGATTGAATATGCATTTCTCCCTCCAGGACTGACGCATGCCAAATGAAGGACATTTCCCTGATTGATGGCTTCTATTTATAATAGAGCTCTCTCTTTTCGCTCTTGCGCAGTCTTTCCATTTCTCTCCGTCTGCCCGTGCTGACCTTTGACAGGCCCAGAACTGGAAACCACTGCTGGGTAAACAGAGGGAGCTGAAGCTGAATGCCGAATCCACAGTTATTGGAAATCTCTCTTCTTTCACCCGACTATGCATTAAGGAGTGAGGGGAAAAGAAAAAAAACACCCTTTTCAAAATGCATGGTACAGGTAAGGGAGGGAAGGGATATTCCTGAGCAGCCAGGTTAGATCACAAACATAATCAATAATGCACTGCCTATTGTGTTTTGGCACTGCAGTCAGCTGAACCCAGTTCCATTCAAGTGAATCCACAGTCCAGATTGAAGACGAGGCTTCTGGAAGACAACGACGGCGGAAAACAGCAAGGAAGGAGAAAGCAGGGATGATGGCCTGAGCAGATGAGAAGGGGAACGTGGGCGGACTTGGCAGGAGAACGAGGCACAGAGGGAGTGCCTGGTTGCTGCTGCTGCAGATGTTGTTTGTGAGTCTTCACACAACGTTGCACTCGATCCGCAATCCACCAAAAAAAGGATGGCGACTGTGGCCCTGGGCTGTGGCACTAGATAGTTAGATAATAATAATAATAATAATCTCTAGTCCACTTGAAGTGTGACAAACACTTCTGATACATTTAATTTAAAGTAAACTGCTAAAATGGGTATTGCTTGTGCACTCCAGCTCTCTCACCCTGCCTCTAAACAACTTCCCTGATGCAACGTATCGATACTAGCCGGGCCAAGCAACGAGATGCTTCCTCAACAGCTAATCCACCCCTCAGGCAGCATCGATGGTTTCATCTTTCAGCAAAAAATGCAGTCCACTGCATTTGTGTCTTTGGGATTTTGTCCCTCAAACTGATCAGTGTTTAAGGGTCCCTGGGGTGCGATATAATGCATAATACTATCCATACAACATCCTTATCCACGCATTTATTAGTACATGACATGCTAAAGACTCATTCCTATTGCTTTTCCTGGTTATTGTGCAATGGACGTGGTGACAAACGGACCATTCTGTGTTATTGCTGCTTTATTGCCTTGTAATGCAGATGGCTTGCGTGTCTCCCTCTGAATTATTGATCTGCTCATGTGTAACGTAAACACAATAAACAGACATGGCGATTACTCTCTGTCACAGCACACATGATATGAGTGTGAGCATAGATCACTGATCATAGATAAACACAGACCATCTGGAAACTACCAAACACATGAGATCACGCAAACTTCTCAGCTGTGAAATGCATTTTTTTAAATTACTGAGGCACCACAGACAGGGTTTTATTTTGTATCTTGAGGTAAAAGTGAGTCTTATTCAAGTGTGTTGGAACATCCTGAGCTAAGACGTTGGCGATTACAAAAGTCCTCCAATTCAAACAGCCAGAAATTCTAGTCACATCTCTGTGAATACATGATCTTTGGGAGAAACACATAAACCTACGAGACACAATTTGTACAAAGTATGCATTGATCTTAGCGCCGCTCAGCTAGCATTGATCTAACGGCAGGTCTGTGAACAGGCGGGGTGCTAGCTTGATCCCGTGTGCATGTGTGTGAGTTGGTAATGGTCTAGTTTGGTCTCAGTCTGTCCGGAGGTAGAAATCTCCTCCCCCCACTAAGCTCCCATCTTGCCTCCACAGTCTGTCGGATCTGATCCTCCCAGTGTGTCCTCTGTGGTGTCTGCTTCTGTTCCCCTTCCTGTCGGTGAGCTGTGGGCCAGCAGAGGGGAACAGGCTTCCAGTGCCTTGGCCTGGTAGCCTGGCTCCCCACAGCCTAGTCATTACTGCTGGCTAACAAGCAGAGAGCAAGGGACGTCTGCGACTGCTCTTCCCCTTAACTAACAAAGAGAAAGACCTCACGGGTAACTGTGGTAGCAGCGGCAGCAGAGAAGCGCAGGCTCCTGCCGGACCCATAATGGTGCTTTCTCATTATATGCTGTCTCCAGGGGAAAAAAAGATGTACATGCTGGGCTACAGGTCCTTTCAACTAGGCATTGTGAGACTACAGGGGTAGAGAGGAAGGAACATTATGGCACGACCTGTCACATGCCACTGCTTTGAATTATCTTTACGTAAGGATGCTTGGTGTGTGTGTGTGAGTGTGTGTGTGTGTGTGTGTGTGTGTGTGTTCATGCAGGCATGTGTTCTGTGTCGCCCTCACGTGCACCCAGCTGGATGTTTACACGCTTCCTTAATGTCATCTTATATTTTTGTTGGTGCCAGGGACGTCAGAGGAATTCCTTGGAGGTGGTGAGGGGGATTGGGGGGGGGCATGAAATGAGTTTGACTTGATTTGATTTGATTCCAGTGGCTCCATAAGAGCCGGGGGCGACACGGGGGAAGGCAGGACTCACAGAGCCCATGCGTACTCAAGCGTACATGGCTCAAACCAAAGCACAGGCGCACATGCTCACAAAAATATATATCATCCCAAAACACAGACACACACAGAGACAAATTCTGCTTTCTTTAAAAAGCCCAATAAATAAAGCGTTTCCCAATAGTTAGCTGTCACTTTCAGTGATGGGGATCGGAGGCGTGGGATAATAATTACTTGTAAAATACTCTTAAATCCTCGGCCCACCACTTGTTTGACAGTTGATTTCATCGGTTTTCAGTTGTGTGTCCATATTGAAGTGGGCTGTATTTTGGCAGCATTTTTTGTTGACATTTCATTTAGTCAACTCAATATCTCATCTTTGCTCAAGCACAAAAGCTTCTCATTCTATTATAAGCTAATAAGGCTAGCGTTACCTAACTTGCTCGCACAAATCCACTGAACTATAATACACTTGGCCAATCATTGGCAATTTTGTGAAACAAGTACACAGTCAATTATCTCCATGGCATCTTGCACAGGCTGAGGTTCAAACATTGTGCCTGTACTGACTATATGGCACAGGGACAGCTGTCTCTGTACAGCAAGTGGACAAAACTTCATGAGTTCTGTAAATTCTAATGCAACACAATGCAATATCTCTGCAACATGTCTACTTTTATGAGGGCTGTAAATACATTTTTCGTTGACGTGTCAGAAACATGTTGACGCAACTCATTTTTGAGGCTGTGGTTTGTGGTGGTGTTGTAATGGATTACATTATGCTGTCAGCGTATTCATTATTTTTCAATGTATAACAGACACAGCATAGTAATGTACTGCAATATGCTGCGAGGTGTTATTTTTTTTTCCAGTGGGCAAAATAACCGGAGCGCTGTACATTATACCCAACTATGACCTCAAAACTGGATGCAGTTGGATTAACTTCTCCAAAAACAATCCCACACTATAATTTTTACAAAAATTACAGTAGTGTTTATCTTTACAGGATTTTACTGCATTTATGCATGTATGTATGAATGTAACTCTGTCCACCCTCCTACTTCTTGCTTTATAAGTGCAATGTATTCTGATAGTGCAGTTCAGTACTGTTAAGTAACTTTTCTGGCTTCTCAGCTTTGAATCTGTGCAGGCTTTCAGTAAGAACACAGCATATGCTGCTGCCTAAAAACCACGAAAGCTGCATGAAAAGGCAGATCTGATTTCCCCTTCTTCAGATGCATTAGATTTTGCCTGTTTGTTAAAATAATAATGATAATTTCATGCTGAGCTTTGGTTATTGGTTCTGAAAAAGAGGCAATGATTGAAAAATTACAAACATGCAAAACAAAGTCGCACGTTAAAACTCTTTCCAGACACAATATGACCAAACCACTTACGCACTTCTACTTGCACTAACCATCACAACAAAGGCAGTTGCTTAGAATAATTTTACTCCGCAGTGTGCTGATTGTAAGCACACAACATTCAGCATTTTCTCTGTCACAAAGCCATCAACACGCAAGGCTGCCAAATAAAGCCTAAAATCTCTGTTTGGAAATATCAGCCACAGATACCATTTTACTGCATCGCAGCAACCAAACTCAATATACAACAGAAATTAACTTAAGGGGCCATTAATTTACCTGGAGCAGCTGCCCAGTTCAAATCAATATGTGTAGAAATGCAGAATCCACAAGCAGTTCCCCTCCTTGTTCCTTCAGTAGCTCAAACACCAGTGACACCAGTTACCTTCACGCAATGCAGGCGTGCCCAACATGTATGTACTCAGGTCACGCAGCTGATCTTTGACAGGCTGCACACGGAGGCCTGCGCAGAGCTGCCCCGAGACCAGAGCTCTGACCCCTGGTAATGGGTCTCTGGGGTGGTGGGGGGTTTGGCGGAGCCGAGCCTATTCTGCTCTGTACAGTTGTAAACTGGCTGGGTCCTCCCCTGGGACTAACTCCCCCACACTGCAACCTCTCTTCACCTTGCCTCCCTCCTCCACTGCAATGAAGTGAAGTGACGCTGTTGCCAAGGTTACTTGGGGATGGGAGGGGCCGGGGTTAGGAGGTACAGATGAGGTGGTTTGTTATCTGCCTACATAGCTGATGTGAGATGAAGTGTGATTATGTCCCAGTGGTACAGGTAGCAATGGACTGACGGGGGCATATGAATTTTGTGCTAGTGGGGGTATACAGAGAATATGTTTGTATGTTTCTGAGAAATTGCAAGTATATAGAGCATGTATATATGTGTGTATGTGTGCATGTCTAAGCAGAGCAGAGCTTGGTGAAGCTCAGCCGACTCTGTGGAATGTAAACTAGCCACTGCAGCCCTCCTTCTTGGCCTCAGTCAGACGCTGCCCCTCCGAGGATCAGGTGTGTTGTTCGACAGCCCCCCATCCCCACCCCCCCTCACATAGGCCAGCATCCAGCACACCGGGCCTCCGTCCATGTTAAAAACTCCTACCTAGCATCCACCTTGTCTTCTAGGTGCCACAGCGACTCACTTGCCTTGTCTCTATTTTCAAGCATGTGCAGATAAGCAGAGTTTGAACAAAAGCGAGCAGTCACTTACCATGCATTATCATTTCACAGCTATTTGATACCTGTGCCACGCACAGCCGCAGCTCCCTAGATGATTGCCCAAGGGAAGGTTCAATGCTTTAATCTAATCTGATGACAAATGATTCGATTAGCTTGGCCACTGATTAACCTCTTCCTCTGTGTTTTGTGCACCTAGAGCTGAGCAAGTCTAATTTCATACCTGCCCTCCCTTCCTCCTTTCCTCCCTCCCTCCCTCCTTGGATGTGGCTCTACAAATGTCAGTGCTGGCTGCATGTGTCACTGACTTGATGCATTGTGTTGTGCTCTGTGTGTAACAGCAGCTCCGCTGCACCCATGGCTCACCAGCCATCTGCAGCCCACTGAGGGACACACGATGATGACGGCTGAGTCACCCATTAGCCCAAATTAGAGCCATCCTTCCACCATTCAAGACAGGGCCGCTGGCAATGCCACGCAGTCAAGGCCATTATAGAAAACACGCACTAAACTGATTTTGCTCTGCAAATACCATTAGCTGGTGCCCCAAGATTATAAATATCCGAACTTGCAATCTGACGAAGAAAATGGGCTCAGATAGGGAACCGTGTTACGAAAATCCTGCATCAATGTCATGGACTTCTTCACTGGCTGCCAGAGGGCAGAGAGAGGAGGTTAATGGCTACGACAAGCCAAAGATGAAGGAACAAAGAACAACAGCAGTGGAGAGAGAGGGAGCTTACATGGACAGCTACAGTTGCTGCAAGGGAAGTTTTGTTAGGATGCTGCGTTCAAGATACACAGTGTGAATATCAAAAATTACAGCTTTGTGTTTAGCGGACGCCCCATGCCCCCCCATATTTTTGCAGGCAAATTAGGCAAAGTTTGGAGTTTGAAATAAGTGCTCTCTAAAATGGCTGCAATAATGGTGGGCCACACTGTTCAAATGGCCTTGGTTTGGTAATCAACTGTCCTGCATGTGGGCCAATTTGTCAAAACAACATAGCTACTTCAGGCCTGGGGAAATTGCCATTTTGTCCATACAACCTATTTCAATCACGTTTCCATTTTGCCACAGATGCACCCCCACCGTACCCGCCTTTTTCACCATTTCCTTAACTTGAGGGTTTCTGTCGAATGCCAACAACTGTTGCCTAGCAACTAAATATTCACCATGCAGAAATCCGCTAGATTATTATTTCTTTCCAAGTTTCACATTTCTGAGAGAGAGGGAGAAAAAAAGAAGATATCTTTGTGATTTCAAGTTTACAAATCCCCGTCACATCTGCAGAGGGTATCCGTCACAGAGACACAACGAGTATTTCAGGGCAGATTTAGGAGTTAGAAGAGTGTTATCAACCACTGGAACCAACCACTGGAACCTCTGAATAACACTGGCTGTAAACACCACATTACAGATGATCTGCATCCGTAAATGCCTTCATGTTCAAGAACAGTTAAAAATCACTCTCAGCTGATTTAACTTCTTGTTAGCCTTTGATGGTGTCTTTATTGAAACACACAACAATTCAATTAGGAAACCCTTCATTTCTGCTGTGTTTCTGGTTTTTATATTTCAGCTGGCTTGTGTTGCTCCCGTCCAAATGCTCGAACAGTGAAAATATTTTTCCCTTGAAGACTGAGAGTGTGGCTGTGGCTAGCCGGCAGTGTGGGCTGAACTCTGGACTCCCAGTAATATGTCTATTTATTCAAGACAACAAAGGCCCTCTGTGATAAATACCACTTGGTGGAAACTCACAATTCACACAGTCAACGTTGTGGTAGTGTAGTCACAGTTTGTATCCGACGGCTGCAGAATGGGTCTCATGCCACAGACAGTTACAAATTTAGTTGTGGAAATACACTTTTTATGCTCATCGTTAACTCAGAGTGTTGGTTTTTTTTTTAAAACCAGCGATGCATTCATGTGTAATTTTTTACTCTTCTGAACAGCATGTTTCTTTGTCGCATTATTGTGTGACTGTTAATAACAGCTGCAGGGGCATTATTTACTTTAATCATGGGTGCAACAGTGATGTGGCTTCATACGAAGTACAGACAAACTATTGAGCGCACAATGTACTGTCAGAGATAATTAAGCATAATCACAGTTCTTGTGTATTTTAGCTTCATTCAGTCACAGATGCGCATGTAATGGAAGATTTTCTTTCTGCGTGTTTAACGTAACAAAAGGGAAGGAAACAACAAAGACCAACAATTTGAGGCTCCAAATTATAGATTCAAGGGAATTAATCACTAGTTGAAACAAATTATTAATTTACGGTTCTAAAATTGCCAATTTGGGTGCACAAATTATCGATAATTTTAGCAATTGCTGCTGGGCTCTAAAACAACATGTACTCCGGTGAACTGCATGTGTTGTTTGAAGATTTGAAAGGCAAAAGGGCAGATTTTACTATTATCTTGTCCATGCTACAGATTTAGCTGAAAAAGGTGGCAAATCACTTTTTTGGGAATCAGTCTTTTCTTACATGCCACTGGGGAATTACTCGAATCTGTCTTTTCAGTAAAATTGATCAGGCAACTTCTATAAAAAGATTCAACTATGCAAAGGAGAATCTGCACGCTTGCTGTTGTGACTGTGCACTCAGGGAAGTTGGGGAATAAGTGAACCAATACAGACAACTACAGAGGCCTGTTCTCTTTTTTTTTAATGATTAATTCTGTTCTTCTGAGACCTAAATGAGTCTGCTTATCTGATGTCGGCTCTATGCGTGGCTGCTTATTAGGATCATGCCATATCAATTTCATGCAGAAATATAAAAATGACCGGATGCGAGGGCAGATTTGGAGCTAGACAGCAGACTGGCATCAAAGGAAGGGTGTCACAAGTTCACCTCAGGCCTCTCAGTGCTGTTCTCATCATGGGATCCTGGACCTGGAGACATGCCTGGTGCTCCTCTGCCCTTGGACGTGTGTGGATATCAGCAAACCACCGCCACCAGCACTACCACTGACTGTGTGAAAGAAATCCAACATGGCCGCACCAATCTCTGGCTGTCACAGAGGCTCACCTTGCACGTGTGAGCTTATGCAAATAGTTATCTGAATTCACACTTGGCTTAATTTGACAAGAGCAACCCCAGTCTTGAACGGCTTTGGATGCAAAATGGTAATTACTCCTAAACCAAGCCGGAATAATGAACTTGTTAGCATGCTCAGCCTCCTGGAATTCATTACCCTGCTCGACGCCGCTCTCCTGATGGAGCAAAACCTGATCTGCTTTCGTTTCCGACCGCTCAGAGGCAGTTCAGAGGGGAGCTCAGACGTGTCGGTTGCGACATGTCCAGCAGGCTCTTGAAAGCGTCTGCGTACATACAGTTGACACACGTGCATCAAATGAGACTGATCTGTCTCGTCTCCACTTCCTGCCCTCTCATGTGATTGCTCACAGAGAAAAGCGTGATCCGTGTAAATCAGAGGGAGGAGGAGCAAAACGGTCTAAAGTGGTAAATTTCACTTTGAAAGAATGTGAGTGCTGGACAGTTTCAAGGCAACAAACAGGACTCCACCAAAGCTGTTAATATCAATGTCACCTATCAGACTTCTGAAAATATTTTCTGTTTTGTGTTAAATGGAGGGTAGGCTGCAGTTCGACTGGTTTGAGAGCTATTTCTGAAACAGTTAAGTGCTCTCTGGGGGAAATCACACTTGCCTCAAAGGACATTTCAAGCATAATTTGAGACTCTGCTCATATTTTGCATTTCCTGTCAAAGTAAAATGAAGTTTCAAACCTGTACGATGCACAGACCCTGATTAAAGATAGTTTCAGTTTTAACAAATCTCCTCATTGCCATTTCATTCCAAACGTCAAAGAAAACAACACTTGAGACTTAAAATTTCAGTAATCCATTTTGTTAAATTGCATCAGGCTATAAACTTACACATTTTGACAGAGCCCCCCCATCCCCCGGCTTCTGTTTCATGTTAATGCAAAAACTTGAGAAGAACTAAAGAGCCAGAATGAAACAGGAGGAAGTGACTTACTTCCTGTTTCTGCTTCTTTATTTCAAAGAAAACATTTTGTGGTTATCAAAAGAGCCATCTCCTTTTGAGGACAACAGACAAAGCAAAGAGGCCCTTCTTCGGCTTATAAGAGTAACGTTTGATTCTACAACATTACAGCCTCAAGTTGCCACCCACAGTGGCATTACGCTGTAATAATTACTCAGAATTTGATGCTACGTGTTGACAGTGAAAAACAACTATGTAAAGTAAGTGGAAAATGTCTTGTTGAATAATAACAAAATGCAAAGAAAATGTCTTGCAGTGATTAGAAACAGTACAGGAATACAGAAAATAATCACCTGGGTTGGAATCATCTTTAAAGAATTCACCCTTGTTCTTATTACCTGAATGAGGCTCTCACATCACCCGTGCGTTCAATGTCTGCTTTGCACAGGCTCATTTTCTCAGCATCTCCCCTACCGGCTGGGTCAAGGACAGATCAGGGGCGACACGCCTCCAGTCAGCATTTGTCCTTTTTATCTAAGGAAAATGCTCGCAGGCGCTCTGCCTGTTTGTCCAGCGTTTGAGTCAATCACACCACCAAACAGGCTTACAATCAATGCACACACTGCTGATTACATTTCAGATGGGTATTTGGGAGGTAAACATTTGAATGACAGTACAAACAGACACGGTACTGTGACAGACACCGCTTTGTGCCTCGCCAAGTCTGTCATGTGGCGGATCTGTAGATTCACGGCCACATTCTGCCACAACGCAGCTATGCCAGTTCCTTGTAGAGACTGATATTTATGCAATATTGGTTCCCTCTGATGTTGGCAATTTACGACTGTAAACTAATTCTATCGTTGCCCTCCCTGTGACTCACTCTGGATACGAGCATTGGCTAAACGCCTAATATCTGTAAAATATCACAGCACTTTTTCGCAGAGTAAATTCCACACCTGGAAGTGAGGAAGTTTTATTAGGGTTGTAGTGTATCTGGTGACAGCTAAAGAGATTTTCAGGACCGACGCGTTTAATGGAAACAGATGGGCAGCATGTGGGTTAATGTAATGGCTTTGCATGTTGAGCAGAAGTGGTGCTAAGCTCAGGCTATCAGAGAGCCATCGACAGAGCAGACCCGCCACTCCATCTCACTCGCGCTCAGTCTCGCTGGCCCCGTATCTCCTGCTCTCCTTTTTCACTCCCCTCTAAGCACCCATCAATTGAGGCAGTGAAGCCATCAGTGCCCACGCTTAGCCTGCCTGTCTCATTGCTTGGATAGACGCGTGTGTGTGTGTGTGTGTCTGTGTGTGTGAGAGCTTCAGTGTTTGAGGGTGCTTGTGTGTGGAGCCCCTTGATTGGACTCTACAGCAGAGGCTGGAGCATTAATGAACACTGCCTGTCACAGTCCCAGTCCTCTTTGCAGATCTCTCACCCATCACTCCGGGCCATGGATCAGCAAGGCCTCATCTAAATGGGCTACTCTTTTACTTTTCTCTCCCTGCGGCCCGCTCTGCTGGCCGGGGATCACAGAGATCAGTGGAGGCATCTAATCCCGGCCCCTCACTGGCACCTTCGCCCACCTCCCTCAAGTGTTTGTTACAACTACCTTGGTGGAGTGAACTGACACTCATACTTTCTGTGAGATTCTGACAAAACTTGTATATATTAAAGTATATACAAGTACACTTTTCGAGCCAAGTTTTTCCATGCCAAAATCCCCAACGTGTACTACAGTAACCTAACTAAAGAATTTACAAGGCCAAATCTGATGAGTCGAGTCTCACCTGTTCAGCTAATTGTGAATTGTGTCAGACAAAGAGCTGAAACACAATTTGTCTTCTTGACCCGATCATTATTTGAAAAGTCTGCATTACAGTGACCTTCTAATGATGATAAAATGAATAGCAACAAACAAATGCCATTTTTGGGCCTTCAAAGCTTGTGTGAGAAGTACTGAGGAATTATTTCATTAACTCAAAGGCTACTGGAATGTGTGTGTGTGTGTGTGTGTGTGTGGGGGGGGGGGGGGGGGGGGGGTTTTCCCCCCTTTCCCCCTTCCGTTTTCCCCCCTTCCCCTGGGGGGTTTTTTTTTTTTTTAATCCCCTTTCCT
>JBAJHX010000031.1:6992037-7019914 GCA_037176925.1 Amniataba percoides | reverse complement strand
ATATCAGGGGGTTATTTTTTGTAAGCCGATGATCCTGATGTTTGGCAGTCTGTCATGCTCATAAAGTAGCTGTTAGCAGCTTGCAGACTGTAGGTCAGTGGTCTAAAATTAAAGACAAAAAAGAAAAACTCCCTCTGGTCACTATAATAGAAAAAAGACTATGTGGAGGGAAAATTGCTTTGGACTTGCGTATACTAAAAAGTATGCTGAATCACGGTAGTTTCAACACAACCATAAGTACAGTGGATTCATTCAGATGAAGTATTTCCAATGTATGTGTGCGTATGGGCACGAGCCCAATGAGGCAGAAAGGGTGCCAGTAGCCTTTGAGGAAGGAGCATGTGTCCGGCATCCACCGCTGTTGTGCTGGGTCACAGATGTCACCTGCTCCACAGCCTGCCTCGCCACTCCGCCTGCCTCCCCACCACCACCACCGCAACTCGCCTGCTTGTAAACAGCACAACACACAAGTAGCTCGCAGTGCCATTAGTGATTTAGACTCTGAATTATTATTGTTAGGGGGAAAAAAATCTGGTTCAAACGTGGCTCAGAGAGCAATCACAAGTGTCCATGGCCATCGCTCAGATTAAATCAGAGAAATGTTATCCACAGCTAGTGGCTATGTTGTGCGGCCGTGGCCTTGCCAAGTACTGACACTGCAAGTTCAACTGAATTAAGCACTGCTGGCTGGTGGGTTCGGTAGCATTAAACACAGCAAATTAGCCTGGAAAGGAGCCTGGCGAAGGAAAACATGCTTAGATAATGTCAGCCACGAGAAAAAAAGTGTGAAACCACCATCCCACAGAATAAATCAACTATGAGACAAAGGAGTGTGTGTGTGTACATGTTTGTGTCTGAGTCTGTGTGTGGTGAGAGCATATAGACTCTAGTCTAGGCTAATCTTTCAAAGGAGCTTCCTTGTAATGGTGTGGTCATCTTTTTGAAAGGGCTTGAAATTCCTTTTGCACGCCTCGCCACTTGTTTGCTTGGGAAGACGAGAATGCTTTACCACAGGAATCCTCCATGGAGATTGTTGAAGTGTGTATCTTTCTCTTTCAGTTTCTCTCTCTCTCTTACACACGCATGCACAGACACACAGACACACACACAGACACACACACAGACACACACACACACACACACACTAAATGTACCCACCCACACATCGCTGACATTTCTTTTTGGAACGTCTTTAAATTACCACGCATATTAGTGAAGCTCTGCGAAGACCCCTTTTTATTATTCCTCTTAATCTTGTGTGTTTACGGGGTCAGCGGCTGCCCCCACTCCACCCTGCGCTCTTCAGCACCCCTCCGCCTGCGGGAACAGACAAGTGGTTCCACCCGCTCTCCCATGGAGCCCCTCCTGCGCCGACAGATCCGGACAGGACAGCGTGGCGGGCTCCTGCTGCACGCCTGCCTCCTCTCCCCGTGCTCGCCGCCAACCAAACCCACTTGCTACCAACTGTGACTTGGTTTCTCATAAAAACCAGCCAAGCAGTTCTGCATGCCAGTTCAGTGTGTCACCATTTTTAATTAATAATCTGGGGTATTTTTCAAGTTGTTTTGAGGGTTCCAGTTGGGTGTCTAATAGTTTGTGATTCCAACGAAGATTAGCGCGCCTTGAACAAAGTGCTTGACAGATCATCAAACAGTCGGCGATATCTCCTCCCTCATGCTTTCCCAGCGTCTGAATTTAAGGGATTGCATTCCACAGTTGTTGTTTTTTTTATTACACTTTCTTAAAACTTTTTTTTTCTAACAAAACTGACAATCCGAATAACATGCCCACTTCAAGCAGCGATTGGTCAAGTATGTGGAACTGAGAGAGTGTGCAGGATTTAGACTTCTCTCTCAAGCTTTCTCTTTTTTTCATCCTTCACACAACTGCTCCTGTCACTTTTCGTGTATACAACAGAGTGCAACACCATGAAGGCCTCGGCAGAGACTGTCTGAGAGCGTGTGCCTCCATTTGAACCATCAGTCATCACGTCCCTCTCTATGACAGCAGGCTGTGCGCCCCATCTTTGACTGTGGCCATTTGGGACAGGGAAAAACACTTTTTGCTCTACACGTTAGGATGACACTTTGTACGACTTAGTTTGTCTAAGGAAAACCGAAGCCTGTGCTTGCACACGCAATTTATTTCAGATAGGCCGAGGGTCCATGCACACATTCAGAGACAATGAAACTTTCTGGTAAGGGAAACAATCAATCAGCTGGAACAGAGCTTGCTGTACAAGACTTGAACAAAGTTGGCAAATGCTTTAACCTTTATTATAGCTATAAAAGGAATAACTTCCTTTGAGCGAAGGCCAGGAGGAAACCTAGGGACCAACTCTCATTCTGTTGGCTTTCAGTCAATGGACAGAAGTAGTTAATGATGATCTACTCTTCTCAAGTTTTTGAGCACGGCGCTAAAGTTTAACATTCAGGTAGCTCTCATGACACAACAGTGAATTGCAATTTTCAGATTCCGCCTGTGAGAGACATTCAAGGGCGCTATGAGGGTTCACTTGAGTACGGAGGCAGGAGCATGAGCGCGATGTGGGGGCCTGGTGGGCGCTAGCAGCCCGTGCTTCTAATCCCAGTTAAGACAAGCCCGGCAGGCGAGCCAACACAAAGGAGCTTGGTCCAGTGTTAGCGGAATTAAAGCAAAGCCTCTCCTCTGTTGTTATGCTAATCCACAAGACAATGATTATCTGCGGGGCAACGGTGCCACGGTGATAAACACGGCTCAAGAGTGCCTCAATTAGGGCGCCGATTGTCAGAGGAGAGCAAAGACCGAAACCAGGGCCGACGACACCACCATGAACAGAGAAGAGTGTGGAAGGCGTTGTGTTATTTCAGCCGAGTGGATGGGAGAGCTTTCGAAAAAGAGGGGCAAACTTACAGACGGGGCTTGACCCTCACAGCTTAACCCTGGCCTGGCTTGACCCTCTAGACTTCCCAGCTCACTAGGACAAGGGTTTCCTCATGTAACTAGTTCTCAAATGCGGACAAGTGAGTGTTATTTGTCAATGACAACAGGCCTCCGTCATGACTGATGATGTCGTGTTCTCTGTGACATGCGTGCGGAATAACTACGAGCGAGTGTGCCGTGCGTCGTTGTGGCTCGCCGCATTCAATCCTCTAATGTGACAGCGCAGCAGCTAAGGTGGTTGCACTGTTTTACTTTTTGTTTTAACATCAAGAGTTGGAGGACAACCATAACACTGGATTCATCTATAATAATCCTTCATTTACTCCTCAAATCAAAGTGAGGAGGCAAAGCCCTCGCCGGGTGTTTAAAGCTCCTCTCTGAGTTGATGTGCCAACTTCGATTCTTTGCTGTTGTCAGGAGATCAAAGAAAAGTAAAAAACCAGGCTAGAGGAGGCTGTTTTCTGCTTCTGGAGCAGCTTGTCATGCAGCTATTTTACAGATGCATATTTGAAAAACTGGTAGTATGGCTGGCATTACACAAGTGTCTCCTCGATCCTCGTCAAAACTGGCTCTGGGTCACAGACAGACACGACAATGTAGCACATCCCACCAGTTCGGGCTGCCTCCATGCTGTCCATCCCGTCCTCTGCCGCACTTTCTTGCTGTTTCCGTAAGGAATGTGTAATCTTTCTTTTTCTTCTTTTTTTTTTGGTAAATGGTCAGTCACTCACTCTCGCTCCCTTCCTTCCTCTCCTCTCCCCCATCTGTCCCACAGCACCAGCCGCATAATGGGCCTCGGACTGCTGTGTCATCTCATTGAGTCCTATTAGGGGCTCTTATATCTGACTGGCATGTTGTTATTGCTCTCCCAGACCACAGCTAAAACTGAGGAATGGGTTCTGCCAAGTGGGAGTCCCTTCTGCATTGATGGCGTTGGCAATGAGTAGCAGGGAGGCTGTGGTGGAGGGCGGCGCCATGACAGCATGAAAAGAGAGGAAAGGGGGGGAGGTGACACCGTGTGCGGCAACTCCCCCGGGGCTACATGACAGGAACGTCAGATGCAAATGGCCCCACGCTGGCTCGCTATGGGTTTTGCCATAGGTGAATGCCAGGGCTGCCACTCTCACGAATGCTGAGGGAGGGATCAGGGGCGTCAACGAGCTTTCACAAGCAGCGGGAGGCATAATAGAAAAGCTCTGATTAGCGCTGGATTGAAAAGACAGAATGCTTTGTAAGATCACCCTACGACCGCCAACGAATTTTTTTTTTTTTTGAGAGGCAACATGACGACATTTACAGAAATTATGCAACTGATGGCAGCACCTTAAAAGTTAACCTTTTATGGGGTACCAAATCAATACTTTGACCTCCCTGTTCTGAATTAGGACCTCCGTTATTTCTCAGGTGTCAAAATCGGGTGTAAAAGTCAGTAAGTTACAGTGGTAATTTCAGTGCGTCAGAACAATCAATATCAATCAGCAGCCAACAACACATCTTTTGTAGCTCACCTCATTTTCAAATGAAAACTATTTAGAGCTTGCTTGATTAATGTTAATGTTGATTTCTTTGTTGGGTAAGATGTAGTATTTCTGGCGCTTCACCCGACAACAGGCGGTCCAAGCACAAGATCTAAAGTGAGACTGTGAGTTGTAGTTATTTATAACTTTAGTTACTTGCAAATGATGAAAGCTGAACTTAATGAGATAAGGGAGTTGGATTTGATAAGTGGATCTGGTGCAGGATTCTGATTTGATAAAATCCTGTCAAACCCCATCCCCCAGTGCTGGTGTGGTAAAGCAAAGATGGAGGAGGGGGGATAAGTACAGGTGCGGTCTCCTGCAGGGTTCTCAATCTCACCCAGCCTAACTAACAGAGAAACCTCTTCAGTTGCCATGTTTCTTTGAAAAGAAATCAGAAATTAAGAAACAGCAAGGAGGGAGCAGAAAAGGAACAAAGACAAAGAGGAAGGAGGAGTGGAAAAAGGAAACAGTATAAAGAAGTATTAGAGGGGGTTTTGTTCTTTTCCCCTTTCTGGGGATCATGGCACCTCAAGAAACATCAAAGAGAAGCAGCAACTAAACTTCCCAAACCCCAATCTGATAAAAGACCACCCATCCCCCCCGCCCCCCAAACACACAAAATCTTGAGGCTCAAGCTCATGCTGGTAAAATCACACTCTTCCCCACATGCAACCAACTAAACTACAGACACACTATGTCTGACTGATGCTTCAGAGACACCAGAGAGCACTTAACCCCGCGACTGTATCAGCCACTAGCTCTGTGTTGAGAGAGATTACATCCTGTAGATGGATGGTTTAAGTTGTACCACTGTAATAGGGAGGGTAGTACTCTCTGGTACTGCAGACCTCCACACAGCACTCAAAAGCAAATACAACACAGGAAGGAGTCTGTCTCTCAGACGTTATTTTGTGAAGCAATTGTTTTGCAAGGCAGTATAGGAAAGATGGAATAGGCCGGTGGATGACATGTGACAAAGATAATGAGTCAGACTTACGTGCAGCTTTTTGGCAAATGCACAGCTCAATTTACTCTCAATATTATAGTTGTTGTTTACGCAAGAATGCACAACCCTTTTCACTTCTTCAATTATTTATTTTAGAAGTGATGTGGAACTGAAAAATCAATTTGCTTCTTTTTGATGGAAATCCCCTGGCATGCAATGAGGTCTCTGCTGTCTTGAGAGTAATACATGTTACTTTTCACAAGCCGCACACATCACTTATATGAACTGCAACCAAACAAACACCTGCTGTCTGCACTGTGGAGTTGAAAAGTTGTATTGATGTTGCAGTATAAAAGAATTCAATATCTATAATGCAAAGCCTGCAACATGAGCATTATGAATTCATTTTATAACTCAATCGATAACTAAAACATTGGCATGCAGGACTTAATGCCCAGAAATATCATTAGGCAACAAGAGATTGGACATCGCTGAGAGGTCCGATGGGAGAAATTCCCACAATAATCCGAAAGGGAAACTCCTGGAATGTTTCTTTCAGTTTATTAAGTTAATAAAGCCTTAAATCCTCTCTCAAATTCCTTGCAACTGCAGCGTGTCGAAATAATGCTGACGTGATGTTTTGTCCACATTTTGCAGATCTAGCTCTGTGGTACTCTCTACTGTCTTTGGGTGAGCAAATTAAAACAGGTATGAATTAATGTCAAATCTCTGCGAGGATCGTGGTGTAATCTGCTCCTTAGCGCTTCTGTGACGCCTCAATTAATGCAACGAACATGAAACATTGCTGTGTATTTTCATATTTTCAATAAAATAACTTGGACCTGCTGCGTCTGATGAAACCAATTTAAAACTGTGGAGAAAAACCTGAAGTGTTAAAAGTAGGGATTGAATTCAGTCGTGTGTTGATGATTACAAATGAACACACCATTCACAGCTATCTGGTTAAAATTCTTGTCCTTCTTTGTAAAATACCACCCTGATCCTTTGCTGATGTCTTCAATTACATCGACCCCAGCCCTGAAGGAGAGTTGTGAGACAAGAAGTAAAATGAATAATGCACCCTCGGATTCTCTTACATTGTTGAAAATCATCAATATGTGATAAACAATGCATTCCAGGAGTTACTCTGTGATTGTTATAATTACTATTTTGTTGTACCCACTTTCTCCCTGCCTTGCTCTTCCAATTTGACTTCAGTTAGCGATTTCCTATATTTCCCTCCCCAACAGCCTCCAGAGAAAAGGCCTTACAAGCTCAATGGAACAAGCTGTTTTATTCAGATGTGGGTTATAGACCTATATGTAAGGGGAGGCAAAAGGATCATAAGCATAGCAGAGCTTTTTATAGTCAACAATGTTGTGCGTTTCCATCAGAGCACAAAACGCTGCTGTATTGTATTCTGGCCTTTGGAGGTGACTTGGTGGAAAAATCAGCATCACAGCCTGGTTAAGAATGGATTTCTGCCAGGGTTATCATTGATCAGTGTTTAAAGAGTTCAAATAAGGCTTGTTTTAAACTCTGAGAGGTAGATACAAAAACCATAATATTTACAGTCAGGGTTGTTGAAAAGAGGAAAATATGACATGACACCTGCTACATTTGGTCAATTTGATAGAGAGTAGGAAAAATATCAGGAAAATATCATCGAGCAGTGAAATGATTCTGTTTATTTCTGAACATTTTAATTGTTTTAAGGTGAACGCTTCTATAAAAGGGAATATTGAACTGAACTGAAGCAGAGCGGACGTCTGTGCTGCACAGATTGTAAAGCCCCTTGAGGCAATTTTGTCATATTGGTCTATGTAAATAAAAACTGACTTGACTTGACTATGAGGAGGTTTGTCTTGATATTCTGTACAGTGAATGTGTGTGTCTGCAGTTCAAAAATGCAGATTTCGCTGTATGTTCTGCTGTCTGATTGCTACCCTGCTGTCTTCCAGAGCGCCACGCTGAGCCAGGTGACAAGACTCCTGCTACGGAAATCCAATCAGGCCAATCCTCTGCGATCCTTCACAATCCTCTCAGCCGCCGCCCTACACCACCAGCCGTCTGTAACACACACTGCCCATGCCACACATACTTACAATGAACTCTTTGATAGATATGGAGAAGGACACATGCACATTAACCACCTCACCTCCTGTGAACTTGACACACACATTGGAGGGAGTTGGGGGGGGGGGGCTTAACGCTAAGCAAAACACTGAATCCCTAGCAGCTACAGGGACCATGCTGTGCAGCTGACCCATCACTATGACCTCTCAGTGGAGGTCACAAAGATGAATTTACCCCTTAGGGATCAATAGTGTACGAGCAAAAATCACAAACACTCTCTACCCCCCCTCCACCATGGCAAACAAACCCTCCAGGAAGCAGGACTGGCAACAGTGACATAAATAGCCCCCCGCCTGTTAGAAAGATAATGCAGACCTTTCATCATGGTCCAGGTCCCACTTTACAGAGGCCTGAGGTTGAACCCTCTCTGGGCCTGTGTGGAGGTCATACATGGGCCACCCAATACTCGCCAGTACTGGATCAGATACCATGGGCTAAATGGAGGCCATTCAATCGTCCTCGTGTGTGTGCGTAGAGGTGGAGTGGCTGCTGGGAATTTTGGCTTCCTGTTGAAAACAGAATAATATCCACAAACCCCCGTGCAGAGGAAGGCCTGTCACACAACCTTTCTACCCGAGTGTGGGAAATGCACCCATTCTGTCAGATGAGCTCATAGTCTTCTTCTTTTCTATTCCTCTGTGTGTGTGTGTGTGAGTGTGTGTGTGTGTGTGTGTGTGTGTGTGTGTGTGTGTCTTTGTGGGCCTGCGCGTTCTGCACTTTGGCTGCTGAATGAATTTGGACTATTGTCACTGTGATCCTAATGGCCAGCATCTGGCTCTCTGGCGCTCTTTTTTATTTTTTGCGGGGGGTGGGGAGAGTCTGGGGGTGGAGGGGGCAGTGAGGTGGGTGAGCTGACTGCTTACGCCTCAAGCTGCGCAGCTGTCCCAATTACTACCTCTCTCTTCTCCCCTAATTTCCCCTCCATACCCATCTGCCTCTTCTACACTCCAGATCTCTGTCCCATCCATCCGTAGATGCCACTAGTGTGGGTTTGTGCTTTCACGAGGCTTCCATGCTAGAGAGAGTCCTTTACAGACCGAAGAAGGTTTGAATCCTGTTTCAAGTTAGTCGCTGAGGGGTGCATAAGACCCAGACTGTGCAGCATCTTGTCAGGCGGCAGAGAATTTTTAGCAGCATCCCTGAATCCCTCCAGCCCTCCATGCCTGCTCTGATCCTGGCCTGAGCTGTGGACTCAGAGGGGCTGACAAGGCTGTTTGATGGGCCATGGGTACTGAGCATCAGGGGGATTTTGTAGGTAGGTGGGTGGGTGGGTGTTTGGCAGAGAGAGGGAAAGCGAGGGATGGGGGCTGTTTGTGTCCCACAGTGAGTCCCTCAGCAACTTCTGACGAGCTAAAAATTCTCAGTGTGTCATACCCATGTGAATCCACTTCCTCGTGCAGAGGAGGTGCTACAAACTTCACTGACCTCTTCCTAACCTGATGCAAAGCATTCACAGACATAAGGTAAAAAACTATACAACATACACAGACATAAAGATTTGAAAATATGTATGATTATGTACATTAATACGAATCCATGCAAAAGCACACTCCAGGCAGCAATGAGGGGCAGTAAAGTTGCTACTACAAATGAGGGGAAAAAGGGGGAAGGAGAGAACTTAAGCACTGCATGTGGATGGGTACATGCCCATTTCTGGACAGCTCCAATGAGCCGAGAAGAAATGTTGTAAGACCCACTTCCCAGCTCAGGCTGCAGCAGCAATAACTCCCCAAGATACAGCACAAGCAAGCACACATAACTGAATACACATCCTTTCTGATGTGACTGCATTGTAGGCTGGACAGCCTCCCTGCAAGCCCAAACATAGCTGGAGCAACACACTCTTTGAGGGGGAGTCCAGGTCAGGATCTCTGACCGGTCCACCCTTTAACCCAAACCCAACAAACACACGCATCCTCCAGAGCCACCCCAGACAGCTGTGGCTCAGGCATTAGGTGGTCTAGATGCAGCCCCTACACAAATCCAATCTGATGCCACATGGCTATTGGGGCGAGCTCCTATTGTGCCTGTCTGACTGGATTCCTATTCAGAGCTCCCCTCCTTCCACCCTGTCCTTAAACATTCAGCTGAGTAAGACAGGTAGACACACGGCAAGACATTTAGACAGGCAGACAGCAGGGCAGGCCTGCCGGGGCCTTCTCTTTTTCTGATGCTGGAGAATACTATCAGGCTGGATCAGGCCGGGCTGCTCAAACTGAGCTTCAGCAGCCAGCGGCCCGGCCCGCTTTTCTCCATGGAAACCTGCCTCGGACTCACCCTGTGATTGGCTCGTACGATCACTAGACAGACACTCTGTCTTACAATACAGATAATAATGGCCCTGTGGTAGGATGAGAGCAGGAGAAGAGTGATGGCAGAAACGCATTTTCCCAGCAGATCTTGCCCTTTAGAAAGGCTGCATTCAGCAAGCTTACAAGAAACTGGAGACCGCAGGTACGTTCCCACACATGGCATGAAGTCGGTTAGCTGTACAGTCCCCACTCTAATGCATGAGACATCACTGAGATTCTCCACAGTCATTAACATCTTTATCTCTTTACTGTCGTCTTCAAAAGCCTTGGAGGGTAGAAAAGACAGGAAACTGACTTTATACACCAGTCTCACAAGAAAAATGCCAGCCAAATGCCAGCACTGGACATACAATGATTGCTCACTGAACCACATGCATGAACCAGCTAGTCTTTATCTCCCTCGTCCTGACAGACCAAGTCTTTAATAATAAGGCTCAGAAATGGGTGTGTGTCCATGTATCCACATGTAATAATTTCACAATTTCCTTTCCTCAAAGCAGGAACAACAAAGGCAAAGGCTCCTTTTCAGCGGCTTCTGCTCTATTTACAGTACATTGTCTGGAATTGGGGAGCAGAAATACCCTGCACAGAGATTAACAATACCAAGAAAACAATGCTTCCAGATGAGCCTTCCTCTTTTGGTAGCATTGTTGCTGCAGCTCTCTACAAGCATTGCCGTGTCTTGCATAGCCTCTTCACTTCAATGCTCTTTGTGTTTGTAGCGTGAGGGCCCCAAACTGGGAACATGTCTTCAAAATGTGTTGTTTGTCTCCTCCACAGCTCAATTCTGGTCTTCTCTTCTCATCCATCTGAGGTTTTCAGAAAAGAAAAAAAGGATATATCTGGGACAACAGTGTGTGCAAAAAGGGAATGTATAAACAGCACACTGAAGCCAATATCAAGCATTATACACACGGTGTACAGTGCGCCAAAACACTGTGGTGCTTGAAATTAGAATGGCTTTTCATGCAAACAGAGGCACTTGCTGTGCAGGTGACAGGCTGGTATTGCAGACAGAATTGAAATGAAAAACAAATCCGAGCGCTATTTTAAATAAAACTCCACTTGGCAGTGGCTTGCTGCGCTAAACCAAACAGAGAAATGGAGCTTGCCACGTGACAAATATGCACTGTGTTAAATACAGATAAAACTATGAGATGAGTCACCGCCCATTTTTGCTCACCACACCGCATCTAACCTCTTTGGCAGAGCAACACTAATATGTTTAATGAACTCATTAGTCAAAAATGAAGACAGACAGTGGCATGAGGCATGGAAGGTGGAGGCACAAAGGGCAAGAGAGAGAGAGAGGGAGGAAAAAGAGGGAGGGTAACACAGGAAGGAGAAACAGAAAATAGACCAGCTGAAGTGCAGGTGCAGGCTTTCTCTAGAAAGCACAGACTTCTGTATTATAGATGCAGTATCATGTGTTACAGTGGCCACATGGCAACAAATGCATCGTTTGTTCAATGCAATCAACTCAAGAAGGAGAAACAACACAATCTGGGAGACATTCTGCTAAAAAAAAAAAAAAAACTTCAAACCTGCCAAGCAAATTTCAAGGGTGAGTTTGAGTGTTATCACTACTATTTAATTTAAGTGCTTCATCAAAAATTACACAGCCCGGGATGAACTCCTCTAATGTAATTATTTGCACTTGGCTGCTATAAATGGGTCCACCCATGGCTATGCCTATTTGCTCCAAAAATGGCAAAGCCCGGATCACTGCAATTTGTCGCCAAAGCATGAGTCACTTTGCCTTATGTAAAATAATTGGCCCCTCGCAGTTTTAAAACAGTAAATTCAAGCAGGCGTCTGTCAAGCAGCAGCACACTCTTCATTGCTGGAATCCAAGACAGACCCCCCCCACCTCACGCCATGGCCATGGGCTGCTGTCACTGCAATATATATGGCTCTTTACTTATTCATGAATGGGTTAGAGCTACTAAGCTGCTTCCAGTTACCATAGCTGACTTTATTAGGTAACATTAATGATACATTAGTTGTCCACATAGGTGCTGAGTTTCCCCCTCGTCAGCAACTCCAATTCAAATGAGAACACAATGGATATCAGCTGCAAATGGATCGAAAACTTGGGGGTTATTGTGGCGCGACATGACTCCATAAGATAATAACTTATTGTCAGAAAATACGCTGCCAAAGAAGGAGGAAAAAAAGTCTGTGTGCTTCACAGAGTTGAAAAACGCCTTGTAATATCAGCTGCAGACATAAAGTGTTATGAAATACGACAGTTAAGGGAAGGAGGGGAAAAAAAGGCACACGTCACATACGTTGCAAATCGATTTCATACGATAGCAATAAGATACTGCACTTATTTTTCATTGAATCTGTCATAATAAATTTGATTTTTTTTCATAAAAAAAAATTAGCTTGGCAGTGTGTTGCTGTTCCCTCCCATGATCCCAGCTGCACTTCTGAGATCATAATAATGTTACACCCATTCATACGCTGAGCTGTGCATCTCTCACACAGGGCCATTTGGAGGCACTTTTACATCACCGCCCCTGCTGGGAACTGAACCTCCGGCCTCACCAGCACGGCACTGCCAGACTCCATCACATGCCCTGAGCACGACTAACCACTCACTGCTACCACCACGTCCGGGGCCAGGGATGCTGCGCCTCCCCCACCCCCCAACACACACACACGCAACCCTGCTGACTGCCTCTGGTGATGTTGTTGTTGTTGTTGTTGTTGTGAACAAGGAGCTTCTTTAACACACACACACACACACACATAGATAGACACAAGCACACCAAGAAGGCCTTATTACACGTTAACCACACCTCCAGGTACTGAAAACAAACGCACGCCTGGCTGGGGCTGATGGGTACAAAGAGAACCGTGATGCTGGCAGCGGTGCACTGACAACACACGGGCAGCTGCTTTGTCTGCACACACCACAGAAAAACGTCAAACACACACACACACTGAAGGACACACACTGCTGTCAAACACCGCGTCAGTGTCATGTGTCTTTTGCCTCCGTGTCGTGTGTGTGTGTGTGTGTGTTCCGGAGCGGAGGTCAAACGCGTCTCGCTCTTGTACTTTAACGGCGGCGGCTCTCACGCAGCACACGAGCCGAAAAACAGACGCACGCAGGCGGGACGGTTAGCTCGCAGGCTACCCGCTCCGAGCAGCGCCGGAGCCGTTAGCCGTTAACGAGGCGGCGGCGGTAAAGAGCCGCCCGCCCGCCGCTCGCTCGCTCCGGGTAAACGCCGCCGTCTTTAACAGGAGGCTGCCGGAGGGTTGCGCGGATACGCTGTAAATAGCGAGCGGCAAGAGAAAAACACAGAGGGAGGGCGGGCGGGCGGCAGCCGGTGGTTCAAAAGCAGCCGAACACCAGCGGAACATCCCCCGGAAACACCCGAGCGAGGGCGCCGGTGTAACGGGACCAGAAATCCCTGCCTGCCGTGACCGCTATCTTAGACCGCGACGCAGTCAACAGGCCGGGATGTAGCGGGAGGAGGGGACGGGAGGGGAGGGGGAGTCTGCGGGCTGAGAGCTGCCTCCGCCGCTCCGACGTTTCCGCCATGCAGCGGGGTTGTTGTCGCTTACCTTGGCGCGGTGCACCGGCTTCCAGCGGCATCCGACCGGGGGGCTGCGGAGGCCGGGGCTGATGCGGCGGCGAGCCCAGGTCTGTGTCTCCGGCAGACTGAGTGGAAAGGCTGCGGCGGAAACAGGAACTGGGAGAGCTGGGGGTCTCTGAGTACGGCAGGCGAGGCTGCTCTGTGCTGGACGGCCGGTGTCAACGCAGCCCAGAGAGGGGGGGACACCACATCCGGACACAGAGTTTCAAATTAAGAGACTGTACTTTGTCTGGGACCGACACGTAGCGTTGTTATGTAGTTAGCTACAGATGACTGTGATCTGACGTTTGTATGTGTTAAAGTAAATACTGCTGCTTGAGCTTCATACTTGACCACTTCAGCCCAATAGAAACGAACTATAGTTTCCTTCTTTGTGATTGGTTTATTTCATATAACCTATGACCATACTATGATAACACCCATATCATTTGTTTATTAATCTCTCCTCAAAGCCTTTTGTTTCCTTTTTTTAAATTTAGGATTATTTTACTGCATTATAATAGTCTTTTGTTAATCTCCTGTCTAAATTGATGATTTGGAAATGTTTTAATATGACATATCTATGGTTTATATAAGGTATTTACATTTCTATCTACGTTTAAAAATAAACATACAAATAAACCTGCCTGTCCTTTTCTATGTTCACATTCTGACTATTTAAAAAGGATTTATTTGAAATGAAGTGGCTGATATTCTCCGCATAATTGCCTAGTTTTTGTTCAGTGGTTAATGACGGGGTTGTTTTTTATTTTGAAGGCTCGGAGGTCTCACTTCCTGATTGTGTCTCGCTCTCGCCGGCTGACTTGACTCCGGCTGCTGCAGACCCTGATGGGAGCAGGATGGAGTGGAGGCTGCAGTGCGCACACCAGTGTCAGCTTGTTGTACTGCAGTCGGGCTCACAGACTGGCAGACCTGGTGACACCGGGGCGATGGAGGGTTCAAACCCCAGCCTGACCCCTCCAAACCCCTTTTAGACCTTCAGACTGGCACAGCACCAGTGTAGGGCAGAGCCTCTGGACACCATCCTACACACTGAAATATGATAATCCTCACTCATATTATATTATCACACATTTTATATTTTGCTGTCAGCCAGAAGGGAGTGGTTTCATGACTTGACAGTAAATTGCTTTGTCTTGGGGAGCACTGATTTAGTTGTAACAGTGTTAACTTGTAAAACTTTGAAGACTTACAGTGTTTATTTAGTCATGCTGAGTGGGAGTATGTGTGTAGTAATCACATTTCCTTACTCAGTCACATTAAGCAAGCTCAGGGACAAAAACAGGTGAAAACCATGCGGGCTGAGACTTGGTTTGTGGTTAGGGTAGGTCTTAAGGTCGAGGCTTATAGTGTAGGCTTATTATGGTCATGGGCATAGTACAGGTGCAAAGGGCAATTATTTACAGGGTCCAAAGGTGTGGAGGGGCCCACAGAGATTGCTTGTAATACTAATTACACACAAAAGTGAAAGTGTTTTAATGAAGTCTAATACTAATTAAATAGAGAACTATTTCCTCAAAACCAGTTTTCTCAACACCTCAGGCAAGTAAAACCAAGATACTTGTTACAAGAGCAACTACACTATTACAGCATTAAAAAATTGAGAAAACAAATTGCACAACATTAACATATTGAACATCAACTAAAACTGGTTTCAGTGACAATTTGCAAATTAAAATGTAACATATGAGCAGCAAGTTGTCCTTCCCAGCATAAGCATAACCTCCAGGATGAGTTTGAACACTGAACATCAGTCATCTTGTCATTTTAGACAATGCAATTTACAACTCTGCATGTCAGCTTTCTGAGAAGTTGATGATGTGTATAGTGTAAAAATTACATTATTCTGGTGCAAAGCTAATACATTTACATTAAATAGCATACCTGAATGGACAGGTCCTCAGTTACACATCCATAAACATACTCAGCAGTCTTTCTGTGGAGACTGGCTTATTCAGTAAATCACACTTAGTTTAGATTACATGACATTCACTGTGTTTTGAGCTGGTCAGCTTTACATATAGGAAATGTCTGTTATTTTGAAACCAACATAACAACGACATGTTCCTTGTTCACTTTTTCACGTCACAGCTCTTTTGCAACAACAAGAGGAGAATATCAGTGCATTGAACGTCCATGTAATCCTCATAAATTGAGCCCAGTTAGCGTCAAGTATGTTTCCAAGCATAAATAAAGCAACAAGAAGCCAAGGGCTGTTTGTGTCAGTGTGTGTGAATGGGTGCTGTGAAACAGTAAACAGGCTTTCAGGTTGCCCTTGAACATGAAATTTACTGTACCACTCTCTGCATATGGATGTTTATCTACTCCCTTTTCCAGTCTCACTTGAGAATTAAGCCTCTCTCTCAAATTCATAATACCCAGCGGCTTTGCATTTGTTGTTGCGTCTCCATCCATCTCTGAAAAATATCCAGCATGCCTCTGAGAGGTCTCACTCCGGTGGCGAGGAGCTGAATCACAATAACAACCCCCACCTACACATGGTAGACACATATTTTCCATCTTAACAATCTCGCTCACAAAGCTGATGCAGCAGCGCCATCATGTGGCGCACAGGTCACAGTGCACTGCCCCCGAAAGCGGAGGGGATGAAGTCAAACATTTTCTCAGCAGTGGAGACATTAGCTCAAGAGAAAATATGACTCAGAGGACCTTTCGGATTTGTGTCATCAAGCAAGCTAATCCCATACCCAGGAAAATGAGTCACAGTTCAGAGGGCCACCTATAATTGTGGCTGGCACACGTGCAGAAGCACCAACTGTGCATTCACTGATGCAAAGAAACACCTGCCCCCCCACCCCCACCCCCCCACCCTACACCCTTCTCTCCACAGCCCAACACCATCCTCTCAGCAGAATTTCATCAGTCAGCTGTGATATCATCATCAGTATTGTTCTCTGCGGTGTGGAGGCGGGTCGATCGCTCGTGACCTTTATGTCTCTGCTGACCTTTTCAGATTAAGACGCCGAAGAAGAGTTTCCGAAGCAGAACATGTGAACTCTATTTACCTGAAGGAATAACTGGGGTGGAACAGAGCAGTACAGAGTGTAGGAAGCACCAAGTGTCTGATGCTGCTGTATGTATGGAAATGTGGCCTGATAATCAGACTGCTGTTTTGTTTGAAAAAGGAATCAGTGTTGAGGGCAGCGATTCAGAGCTCTGCAAGCAGGCCTGCCCAAATGCATGTTGGGGCGAGTGTCACTTTTCATGGCATGATGGTATGAAACAGAAACAAAATGGAGAAGAATAATTAAAATGTCATTAGAGTCTCATTAGAATATCATTACCATATTAATTTGTAACACTAGGGAAGGAATGCATCATCGTGGCACATGTTAAAATGTATTCTGTGCTGAGATATATTTCATGAAATGTGTGACACATTTTAATGAGGAAAACGTATTAAAGGCAGAGATCTTTGATTCATAACACACAACCACAGCACCACTACTTAAATTCTGGCTGGGGATCTTTGCACAGCGTTTTGGGGATGGTAACATCAGCATTCAAGCAACATGGTTAGCAAAGCAAGAGCTTGAACTCTTTACACATAGCAGTTCCTGGAGCTGGGGAATTAGTCCAAGGTTTAATCCTCGGAGGAGTAGCGATAGATTGGAATATTGAGTATCCACCAGTGGCATTAGAAAATGTAGTGTTTTTTAAATCTACATGGCATTTGTAGCTTTTCTAAATGAGGATGAATTACCACATCTCTAAATCATTCCACTGAGTAAACAACACAGCCTCTGATAATTTAATGGGGGATATGCAAAAACCTCAGATCATCATTTGTTATTTTTTTGAGTAAAGTCTTATTACCTCTGAACAGTTTTACAAAGTGCCTCAGCATCATGGCTTGACTTAAAGCCATCACAGGATGCTACTATAGATGCCCTTTTGACCGTTGCTATGACAGACAATAGTGATACCTTAATTGCATTATTATTGAACAATGGCAACAGTGGAAGGCTTGATTGGTCTGGCCTTGGTAAAAACAAAATAATTTAAGTACACCAGGCGACTTGATCTACTCTTGAATAGCAGCTTGTAATTGAGCTGTGATGAATGTAAAAATAATGGAAGTGGAATAAACTTTTCTAAAGTGCTGCGCTTTATGTGCCAGATCCAAAGCGAAAAGAAATGGGAATATAGCAGGGGCTGATTTATTTGCGCGCACGTTGCTAATTAAAAGTTATAATGAATTTTGGAATGAGGTCAGAACCAATAAAACCCTTTAACCTCTGAAACTGATGGAGTGACTGGCACAGATGAAATTGGTAATCTGAGCCAGGAGCATTGTTATGACTTGTTTGATCCTGTGCATGGCAAGAAGTCAAGCCTGCTGTTAATGATGTTGACTTCACTGAGGGTTTGATATGGAGGTCTGACGAGATATCTGAGGCGCGGGAGTCAAGGGTGGCTACCCACAAAGACATCTGTTCATTTAAAAAAAGCTGCCATTCAGGAGAGGCTTTTTTTTTTTGGCAATTTGTGAAAATGTTTATGGTCCGTTTTAACACATACTATGATTTTATGTCTACATGTGTTCATTAGAAGGAAGAAATAACTAGAAAAAGTTGCTTTTGGACACCTTCCTGTACTATGCCTTAAACCATACCCACGTAATATTCAATATTGTTGGGTTTTTTTTTTCATCTTGTTTTGTTGTCCTTGACTGAACAGTTATTAACTTGAATTCATTACATCAACTGCCTGTTTTAAATCATATAAATATTAAACACTATTACTGTGCCATAAATAATATAGGTGAGAACCATTCTGCTGTCTTTTTCTGCTTTGAACAATAACTACTTTGGTACTTATTGTTATTTTGAACAATAACTACTTTGGTACTTTACTTTTTAAGAATTAGAATAAATATATTGGTGAGGGGACTGACAAGAGATGACATGGGTGAGTGCTGGGTTCCCTCAAATTGGCTTTAAAACTAATGAAAAAATAGAAAAAGGAACAATAATCAAGTAACATGGGACTGATTCCCTCCTAGAGTTTCAGTGGCAGCCCAGTGTGAGAAGCAAGGAATGACCTGCAACGGATCATGTCTGTGGGAGGAGTTCAAGGCACTGGCAGATAAGGAAAACTAAAAGAAAAGAAACAAAATATCCATCCATCCAATTTAAAAAAAAAGATCATTTAGTTATTATAGTCCACCTCTTCGGTCTCCTCTCACATTCCTCCTCTTCTCACACTTGTACAAATGGCTACACTACACACTTTCTCACACGCATGTTCTCCACAATCCAAAGACATGCAGCTTGATTAGTGACTCTAAATTGCCTGTAGGTGTGAGTGTGTGTGTGTGTGTGTGTGTGACTGGCTGTTGCTGGTCTCTATATGTCAGGCCTGTGATTGATTGGTGTCCAGTCCAGGGTGTGCCCCACCTCTGGCCCAGTGACAACTGGGATAAGTTCCAGCACCCCCTGCGACCCTGTGAGTCAGGAGAAGTTGTCTAGTTAACTGATGGATAGATCTGCTTTACTGCTGTGCTGTTGTCTTTATTTTTTTCTTACTCCTGTGTTTAGCTGCTGTCAATAGTCTGTTTCTCCTGTTTCATCCTCATTTCCATTCCCTCCGTCTGTCAGTTTTTCAAAAGTTAATGTATGTAGGAGTGCAGTGCTCATGGTGCATAAACAGTGCATTGAATGTACATAGGGTGAATATAAAACAAATTGGATCATCACAAAGCTAATATACATGCAAAACAGGATGGAATTATTTGAACTGAAAAGGGCATTGTATGTCTATCAATATCAACTAACCATCTCCATGTGTTGACTCTTGCTGCCATGTGGGGGCAGGGGGTGGGCAGGAGGAGGATTTGCAGGCTGAACAAGCCAGGAAATTATTATACACTATGAACCAATCTCAAGTTGGAGGAAACTCAAATGACACATTTGGTGGTGAAAGCTTTTTGTTTTGAAGTTGAGAGATTTGGCCTAAAGAATAAGCTATTACTAAGATAAATCTGCTCAGTGCCTCAGAGTTTAATGTCTGCCTCTGCTCATGAAGGCAGAGAACAAACACCTGCTTCAGGGTGAGACAGCTCGCTCTGTTATCACCTCTTTAATGTTTATTGCTGGTTTAATGAGCAGAGCAACAGTTTGTGATTCTGCATCATCAGTGCTTTGCTAATCAGTCAGAAAGCGGTGGTCTGTATTTAGTCGCAGTGGGGGAAACGAAGCTGTCAGGTGGCGTATAATTCAGGTTTTATATCAGTGTGAAACTCAAGGAAAACAGAACATTCGATGCAAGGTGATTGATACACTGGTACTTTGATGTTTTCCTGCATTTGATTAAGTCCTGTATTGACATTCAGCTTATTTAAAATGGAGAAACCGGTCCTTAAAATTTGTTTGATGCTTACAGTGGCACTGGAGCTGGAGTTCACTGCATTATTTTATCCCTGATGTATGCATGCATTTGCCATATCAGGTTTGCACACCTCTCAGCTACCAGTTAGATAATATGTGTGTAGCAAGACTTTATGCTGCCAGCCATAAATTGGTCAACATGGGTACACCACATGTCAGGCAGTGATAAGAAATGTCATGCATATGGACTGGAGATATAGGAGAAGCATCCACAGATAGTGGAGGCTCTTGCAGGAGTCTATTTGTGCATTCTGGGAAAAGTTATGCTGATAAGTTTAAAATGCTTTTTTGAAAAAAATTTATTTTTTGTTTTTAGTTTTTTATTGGATTGAAGTGTTCTGTGTGTAATACTGATGTTTTTCCATGACACTAGAGCACATTAATGCTGCAGAAATACAATTTGTGCTGTGCTAAGATGATATTTAAAATGAGAGGATATACATTTGACACACTGTGCTGTTTACACTGTATTAGTGTAAACAGTGAGTGAGTGTATTAGCCAATGTTACAAATCAGTATACAGAGTGTATAAGTGAGATCTGACATTCTGGTCTGATTATTTGATCCATTAAGTTAATGCTTCGCCACATATATATGTCAACATCACAGTATAATATTACATATAGTGTGATGTCATCAACTACATTTGATTCACAGTAGTCTCCTCAGTGTCTCAAATGTGCATTTTTCCCAAGCAGTGCAAAATTACTTGGGTATTGACAGTCCAATTGTATTGTATTCAAGGAATTCAGACCCTGAGGTACATTTTATGCATGTCAAGAATTTCATGGCACATATCATGGTATGAATGCATTTAAATGCAGCATGTGATCCTTGGGGGCTTGCAATGAAAGGAGGCAGTTTGTTTGTCTAAGTGTAATGCTAGTTTAAGTAGAGTTTCCATTAAAATACAAAGCTGATTATTTATTTATTATTTATATATTTTAATAAAATATTACTGCATAAATTCAAATAATGTAAACAAAACAGTCAGAAATAATAGCTGAGTAATTTGCTATTTAATATGTCAGTTTACTTAAAGGATGCCCTGCAAAATGTTTCAAATGAAAACATCTCACTCTGAGAAAATATTGCCTAATTTTCAGTTGCGCTGCACCAATACAACCAGACTGTGTTTAATTAGAAAAGAAAGGGCAACTGTGAACAACCCAATGTAACAGTGCCTGTTTCCATAGAGAGATGAGGTTTAAAGGTCTTGAAATTAAGGTTAAGCTGTTAAAAACAACACAAAAAAGTATAAATTAATTAAAGTAGTGCAGAAAGAGTATTACTGAACAATTTATCAGATAAAAATGGATAACTAGAGGATAAAGCAGAGGGTGATTATTAACTGAAATAGATGACATGTATTAAACATATTTTCACTGAGCCAAAGAAAGGATGTCCCAGGCGTTTTATCTCCTGGGGGTGGCCCTCACATGTCACATGGGAGTTGTTTCATGGCCGTCTTTTTAGAGTCATTAAAGTCTCATGAGCAAAGGTGTGAACTGGCCGTGAAGATCACATCAGGACTGCACAGTAAGTAGCCACTAATCAGGGTCATAGCTTGGCGCTCTGTTCAGGGACGGTTGTTCTAAATTGAGACACAGAGGCTCTTTGTCTTCTCTTTCAAACCATTTGTCTACTCTTTCTAAAGATAACGTATCTGATTGTATCCACAGCCTTGTTAATCTGAGGAGGAAGCCCCGTGAGGTTGTGAGTTTTCCAACTGTGTTTATTTATCGTCTTGATGTATGAGTCTGAGCATTCCTCGTTGTAATGAGTAGCACATAAATGGAGATGGAGGAAAGCATATTTTGTTATCATATTGATGTGATATGTCAAAGCAGGTCCCAAATCTATACTGACCTTTAACTCTGTTGTATACCCGTGAGCCAGTCTACTCTGTCTTGATAAGAGCAGATCTCAGATCTTCATATTGGTCTGGTGTAGTAAACACTTGAACTGTGATAAATATCTTCAGTCCCTGTAATGTTGCAGGGGCCCTTGTCCAACCCTGGGCCATGTAAATTATTCAGTTTTCCCCCCACATAATGGTACCAAAGCCACCTCGCATGCCCAATCAAATTACTTTAGATCACAGTCTCCATTTATTCTTATTACAGCTGTAAAACAGTTGTCACATAAAGCATCACTTCTGCACCAAATGCCTCATGTACAAAAAAAACCTTTGGACGCATAAGAGAGTAAGTATATATTTATTCTAGATTTGAAGCACTAGATGGCAGTGTTACGTCACACCTGCACATTGCTGGTCCGTTTACAAGCCTGCACGATGCTGTAAATCCAGCCGGCCACAGCAGCATCTGTACACGCTGGTCATTACGTTTGATTTGTATGCTGAGCTGGACTGTGGATTATACTCCATGAAATCCTTTGTTTTATTATGTGCACTCTGTAATCACTGTTTACCTCGCTGTTTCATGTCATGTGCACTTTCACTCACCGTCACCGTGCACATTTGCATTTCCACAATGCTTAAACGGACTCTAAGAAAGAAGTGACATGTTTCCATTGGTCAAATGTAGATGCGTGTTGTGAGTACAGGAGTCTCTCATGACTGCCACACATTCCAGCAGATGTCACTGAAACCTCAACGTAGCATTCGCTGCAGTCTCTCTGGCCATGCCTTTAACTCTGTCCACTCTTACCACTACCCATCATGACTGTCATCATCACCACTATAATCATCCTATACATACACACAGTACACTGATGGCAGGATAACCAAGCTGCAAAGACGTAAAGTAGGTATGGTGGTAATAAGCATAGAAAATGTCACCATAAATATACATTGAGTGTTTAAAATGATTACATAACACAACACAAGGGTAAGGCTACAACTGTCTGTTTAATTGAGTAGGAGGGCAGCTAACCACTTTTCAATGCCAATTAAACTCCTGAAGTCTGTGCATGAAATGTGGAAAAATACTGAAAAATGCCCATTACTTTCACTCCAAGAGTCCAAGATGATACACTATTTTTTTTCTCTGCCCAGCAGACCAAAAACAAAAGATATTTACTTTACTCTAAATAAACCCTTTCCTCTAAACTAAATAGCTTCTCAAGCTATCACATCTGAGAAGCTGGATCTCGGGAGTGTTTGGCATTTTGGCTTGAAAAATGCTTGAGATGAATAATTGATTGTCCAAACAGATGCAGATTAATTTTCTGCCAGTCAAATTATTGATGAGCGGACAAATTGTTTCAGCTCAAATTCTTCCTAGAATGAGTTCTGTTTGTTCCCCCAGTAAGATAACTTTTAACTAATGCAAGCAAAACTTGTTTCAGGAACATTTTAGGCAATTAAAATGACTGAATACACGAAACCACGTTGGATATAGGGCCTACATGACTAGACCATTGCTTGATGAATAGATGAATACAAATTTTTAACATAACTGCACAATTGCTTGAGGCTTCATTATTTTTCTGCTTTATTTTCTGTTTTTCCTAATTGTATCAGCAGCTTTTGGATTGTTGGTTGAAGAAAACAAGTTAGATGACTCATGTCTCAAGGAGATTGTGACAGGCATTTTGAAAGATCTGCTGACAATTTGCTGACTTAACAACAAAAAGTGATCAATAGAACATACTAATTGATCATTTCAGCTGCAGCCTTGATTGGAAACAATAAAAATTCTCTCATCCCTCTCTATTAAGTAAGTGGCCTGCCAGACATTTCCCCACTCATTCATAAGGATTTATTAATTCTACTGCCTTGTGTTGAGTACCCAGCATTTGTACGTTTTCAGTGCACACTTCCCAGCATTTCCAATTTCATCTCTGTTGTGTGATTCACACCTTTTTATTTCTCATAAAAGCTGCTGAGTCACATGGCCGCTCTTCCACTGCGGAGTAAATATAGTGAATGACTGTGTTGCACACTGCTCCACAATACCTCAAGGTCAACAACCTCTGGTGTTTTGGACCAAGTTGAGAGAGTTCAAGATTTATGATATGTGATTTTAAGAGCTCTCCATCGGCGGTGCAGCTGACATCTGCTCCCAAATCGTTCTACCTGTACCGCTTCATGGTTGATGGCAGTACCTGTGTTTACTGTCACCAGCTAGGTTAAATGACTCTAGCTCCTCCATCTGTGGCAGTGTCTGACATTTAGACTTAATGAGGAAGTAAAGCTGTGCAACTATGAAACTCATCAGCAGCTACTCTGAGTTTGAAAATGCCACCAATTTGACTGCATTGTAAAACGAGCGTGCAAGGTCAAGCTCTGTACATAAGAGCGTTTCCAAATCAGTTACTGTACTCA
This sequence comes from Amniataba percoides, assembly GCA_037176925.1. NCBI lineage: Eukaryota > Metazoa > Chordata > Actinopteri > Centrarchiformes > Terapontidae > Amniataba > Amniataba percoides. The sequence goes on along the minus strand of JBAJHX010000031.1, from coordinate 6,995,766 downwards.
GCAACAAGACTCGCCCTGGTGGAAAGTCCTTGTCACCTCTGCAAGAAAGATTGTGCTAAAGCACCATCTCATACTCAGCATGTCAAGTGGAGATTTAAATTGAATCCTGGTGGTTGAGACTGTCACAAATCTGCAGCCGTTAAAGAATGTGCTGAAGAGGAGCTGGCTGAGTGACTATTCTAATTTGTGAGATAGTGGGTTATCTGGGAGATCTCTTGCTGTAAATGGGAGGTGCAGCGGCAGTGAATGGTGGGAGAGATATCGCTTATATTGTGTGCACTGTGTGTGTGGCAGGTATCAGCGTTTACTGCATGCCTGTGCAGGTTGCAGACTGTATGAGCACATTCTAAGACTCACAGAGAAAGTACTGAGCGTGAGTTTATTTGCAAGAACTTCAGAATGCTCTGTATTTAGTAAAGACGGTGTGCAAGATTTAACATGAGTTAACATGAGTGACATTTAATCGTCTTTACAGTAGTTCAAACTACTGTTAGAACATAAACAGAAGCAAACAAGAAAATGCAAGCCAAAAGCACTTTTTGACCAACAAGTTCAAGGTACTGTGGAGCCCCAGGAACAAAACCAAGAGAATCCAAAAAAAGTGAACTATGTTTTTTTTTTTTACCTGCATGTGTGGAGGGACTGAGACAGAGACTCTGGTACAGTTTGTTTGTGTTGTAAAAGAAAATGGACCAAGCTCAGGATTCATTCTTGTGAAACTTCTCACATTTGAGATACGTGATTCTAGCATGAATTTAAAAGCTCGGTTACTAATAGATTCACCTGTTGAACAAGCTCTTATATAATTGATATATTTAAATAAATCATACTGTATGTCTATGCTAATCATTTGGTAACCGTGGTTCAGCTGAGTGGTGAGATTTTCTTTCATCAAAATCCGAATCAGATCAAAAGCAGTTCAAACTTTGGTCTGTTGTGATTGTGTCCTACTGTGTGTACCTTGGTATTTCATTATGTCCATCAAACAGTGTTTGACCTAGCTATCTAGTTGCAAGAGAACTCCTGTTCGCCCTGTCTCTACCTGTGAGATATTATTCATAACTATTCTAATAGTACTTATAAAGCTTATAATCACTTATTTTATTGTGGCTTCTTTTTGATACATATTGGAAACATCACAATGCTGCATGACCTGCTTTCACTAACCAGAATTTGATTTCCCCATTGATTTCTGCCTGTTCTGTGATGCGGTGATGATGCAGGATGACATCACCACAAGTGTTCAATCAATTCATGTGTACAACTTCAGTGTATCAGTGAGAAAGTTGTGAACATGAACCAAAACCAGAACTGGAGTACAATCAATCAAATGAGAAAAAGCACAATAAAAGTCTGTTTTGCACTTGCTTACTGTGTCAGAGAGACACTGGTTGGTGTTTGACCAACCAGTGACCCTGGGAAAGTACTATTCCTGGAACTAAGGGCTTTTGTGGTACAATGAACCACAGCAGAGGGACTGATTTAGAGCCTGGCTACTTTTCTAAACACTGGTAAAGGTTATAATGTTTCCTGGGCCTCTGGAAAGCATCCTGTGTTTAAGTGGGGTGGCAAAAAACAACTTCACAAATCATACGTGCCATATAAGCTGTAGACAACACAACAGGATGTCACAACTGTGGGATCACAGTATCAGAACAAAGTAGGCACTGACACTTCCTTGGTTGCACACTACACCACTGATTGGCGGTTACTGGCTGTAATGTGCCAAGAGTGCCAGCAGTGCACCACCAAAACGGAGGCTGCTTGCCAGATGTTGGCGGGATATACACGGTGCAGGCTTCCAAAAATGTAAGAAAAATCAGTTTTGCAAGTGTGTTACGATGAAGACAAAACACATCCACCATGATCCTTGTTAGGTCACAAAGATCCACACGGTGCATTTTGATGAGAAACACTGAATGCATATGGCAGACCGTTTGTTTACAAGAAAACTTCACAGGGTGCATTAAAAGGTACCATCTGCTCCCACAGTGAGAAAACTCTATCAAAACCCCACGCTTTTACTCGAGTAACATTGTTTTTATATCCTTTATGTAGTCTAGACGAGACAAGGAGAAACATTTCTTTTAAACTTGGACCCAGAATTGATTGTCGCAAACACCCTCACCTTATTACACGAGTTAGCCACACGGCCAGCTGGGCCTGAGTGAACAGAAAATTCACAAAAACTGCATTTGATTGTCTTCTAGCGGAGTACACAGACCCAAGGCTAAACCCACTCACAAATAAATCCTCCCCCAGCTTATCACCCCGAACATTCAGCCACCTTGAAGCACGCTGAACTCCACACCACTGAAGAACAACACACCTAACTGTTTCAGAGAGAGAGGGAGAGAGAGACGGAGAGGGGGAGGAAGACAGCTAATTTGATGGTCGAGTCGTCACGTGTTTTGTCTCTCGCAGCTATCTGCCTTCCATTAATGATAACACACCCAGCGTGATGAGCGCGGATGCAACGGTGGCCACGCTGGCTTGAGCCTGCTAACCAGCACGCCTGGAGACAGGGCTCCCCTCTCGCTGATAGCCGCACTAAAGAGGACACGAAGCCGAATAATGACAAGCCACCCACAGAAATGCAACGCGGAGATAGACAGGTGGTTGTTTGTGTGCCCGCGCTTTGATTTTAACGCGTGGAGGGGGAGCAAACAGTTAAAACCGTCAAAGCAAACCTGGCCGACTGTCTTTTCATTTCGGAGCCAAAAACAGAGCGTGCCTCCGCGAAGCGTGACTTCACATGATAAATGGACGTACTCTGAGCGAACACACGCAGCGACACAGACCGCACCACCCCCCAGCAAGAAAACAAATCACGGCGACCAAATCACTGTGACTCAGCACAACGCCCGAGTGTGTGGTGTAAGCGTATGCAAAGTCAGTGGAGGATGAAGCTGTAAAGATGTCGATGGCGGCCGTCATCGCGCCAGCCTCATTTGGCAAGGGCGTCTCCTCCCTCCGACTGAGCAGGGAGACCACTCAATAAAGCTGGACGGCAATCTGGAGCCCAAATTGAGCCACGTCCCGGCTTCTGACAAGATGAATTCACTTAATAATGAGAGCATTTGGGATTTATGGGTAACGGCGAGGTGAGCCCCATCTCTCAACGGGCGCGGGCACTGAATTCTGGCCAAATCCACTGACTCACGCCCTCTCGGTGGATGTTCGCAGTCATACGCACACCACCTTTCCAATCTGTCTGCGCCGCTCAGCACCGGTGATGGCAGTTCCTCTGTTGAAACCTGTCCTGCTCTATATTTGCACATCATAGCAAGAAGGCCCCCATGCCAAGAAGACAAGACCGTGGAAGACATATTCTGGCAGAGAAATAACTCTCTCCTGTTTTCACTCGCTAACTTTTCCACACCTCACAGGTATCAGAAAAGTGGGATAGGTAGAGTACACATTTGCTAAATATATTCAAACAATGATTATACCCTTAGGAGATAGTTTCGGCCTGGATAATACTGCGCTCATGCCCCCAAAATAAACAGTTTTTTTGTCCCGGGAGTGGTTTCTCATCATGGCAAAACAATTTAAGAGCAGATAGCCGACACGTTTATGGTGCAAAGCAGTGTTTTCAAACCAGGTGGTCGGTATCCCCCAAAGGATCGCACTTCAAATCTGAAAGGTAGGTACATGATTAATAGGATGCACAAAATGAGATTCATTTATCAGACATTAATCTAAGTTTTTTTTTCTTGTCTCGTGCCA
>JBAJHX010000031.1:6978720-6991937 GCA_037176925.1 Amniataba percoides | reverse complement strand
ACATGATTAATAGGATGCACAAAATGAGATTCATTTATCAGACATTAATCTAAGTTTTTTTTTCTTGTCTCGTGCCAGATAACTTTACTGCGTCCCCTAAAACGCTGGTTCTAACCCACAGACATGATGACGTGATGCTGGGTCACAAGTGGACATTGCTTGATTTTAAAGGAATGGTTCAAGAGTTCAACAATCCTGATATGTTTTCAGGGTTCCTGGAGTGATGGTTTGTTAGTTAAGTGGTCACAGGGCAGCTAAAGAGGTGACCTCAAGCTACGCCGCAGGCTATACTGTAACCTATGTGCACCAGCTCTGAAAAGCTATTACTGCACACATCTGGGCTATAGCAGCTACAAAGAGACCATGTGGAGACAGAATGTATCTGAATTTCACTCATTTGAAGATGTCATAATCCACCATCTCTGTATTAATCTAATAAAAGAAACAAAGTTACTCTGTCAAATATGATAAAAGTCACATATCATACATCCTATATGGTTTTGGTTTTGTAGAAGAATTGCTCTGTTACTCTGATGGGATGTTGTGCACATTCGTTGTTTTTTGTTCTTTTTTTACCAAGAAATAGTCTTGTAACTTCACTGAAACCAGAAATTTCCCTTTTTGATTTCTACTTTATGTGCAGGTTAAACAAAGAAGATAGAGCATGTTAAATATAGATTTCTCAACGGATACACGAAGTGTATTTTATCACTCTCAGACAGGCGCAATCCTGCTGTTTTCCCACTTCCTCCAATTTTTATGCTAAAGCTAAACTAATTTCACTCTAGGAAAAGAAGCAAATAAGCATGCAATCAGCAGTACTCCTGAGGAATTTTTTTCTAAGAGGTCACGCGCCAGAAAGGTTGTGAACCATCGATTCGGAGGCAACATCTCCATCTAGGAGGCAACGGGAACTCGCAACCACGTGCATTTCCTGTCTTCGCAAGAACTTGAGAAAACATGTTAATATTGAAGGTGCAGCGGTGAAGGCGGGGAGGCCACAGCAGGATTTTTCGGTCATTACTGCAGCAGGGCCAGGCAGGACTGCTGTTTACTGTGAGCGGAGCATCTTCTTAGTCATATCATTGCCCAGCAGGCTCATTTCCCCTACAACTTCCCCCCATGCTGCTCCAAGGCGAAGCTTTGTACTGTATATAACTCAGGCATAGAGCTGGTGAAAGGGAAAGGCACGCCAGAAAGCGTGCCTATATTCATGTTGTGGTAATATGATGAATAATTGTGTATTGTGCCCAGTGTTTCCCCAAAAACACAAGATGGATCAGAAGTCCCGTTGAAGAGCGCAGATGAAAGCTGCAGTTCTGTATTGGCACAGCTAAGTGTGGCTCACCCTGCCTTAACCATTGTAAATGAGTTCTTGCTCACAAAGGGAGGCTGCCCCACTGCTCGGCCTCGCCGGGCCCCGCCTCGCTCCACTGGCCCCCGGACTCGCCACTCAAAGCCTCCTCTTTTTTTCCATTTTCCAATGCGGCCAGGAGCCAGCTGGCTTTATTGGAGTTTTTAAAAGCTATAGCCTCAAACATTCATCCTCTGTCTCAACACGTTCTAGACAGTTTCCCTTTTTTCTCTCTGCCTCACTTCATCTTCATTTCTCGCTCACCTCCTCCTCCGTGCGCCGCAGACTCCCTCTCTCTCTCTCTCTCTCTGTCTCTGTCTCTCTTTCGAAGCGTCTTTCCCATTCCCCCAACCCGTTCTCCCTTTTTTCCCTTAATCCTCCATCTTATCCCCAGAGCTCACTCCAGCGGTTCGGTCTGGCCTAGCTTCTTCTAAACCCCTCTCATACAGACAATCGATGCAGCCAACACAAATGCTAGTTTCAGCCATATTAAATTCTCTTCCTTCCTTCTCTTGCGCTGAAACAAAAGTCCTCAGAGTACCAGGGGCCTGCTCTCATCTACTTAGATTTAATTTAGGTTTCACAAAATGATACAAACACATTGTCCTGTCTGACTCATGTCGAATGAAAGACCTGAGACTGAGACTGCCCTCAATTTTCTTCCTGTGCTTTATTATTATTCTGCTGGCAGCGTGTCCCAGGGCAAGGTTGTGGTCAGTGGCTCTCTGCGGTGCTCCAACAAAATAATTACAACGGACAATTGGAGAAACCACAATCAGTGGCAGATGAGGTGCATTAGACACAGTTATTCTTTCAATTTGACTCAGTGCTGTGCTTTTACAGGCATGTGTGCTCACATTTTGCACATTCATTAATGCCCTTGAGACTTTATTCTATGGATAACACAGCGCGGGGTGTTTTTCCTCTGATTCCAGCCTATTTACCACTGGAACTTGAAAGTGACATAAGGACACGGTTTGATTCACAGAGCTGTATACATACAAACAAAATTCTTGCCAAATGAGACAGACTGTCCTCGGCAGAATTTCTTAGCCGTGTATTTCTATATCATTAGTGGGGAACATGTCCAGATACTGCACGGAGGCATGTCATTTCCCCTTGCCTAGGGAAATGAGCACATCTGTGGGGGGCTAGAGGCTCTCGGCGAGGCAAACAACGCGGCATCTGTGTTCTTGGAGATGCATATCCGCAACGAGCAGGGCTGCTTCAAAACCCCAATGAATCCCTTAAAAAGAGAGACAAATTGGAATGCCATTCGTAGGATAAATTGGGATGATAATTCAGTGGGAAATTAGCTAAATGCAAGTATGAATCGCAGCTTTGTAACCAATTTGGCCCTTATGCCATTAGTAATATTATACTGAGATAAATGGTTGCTATGGTTGCCTTTCAGCTTTCCATATTGTTCGCCTCTTCGTGAGAGAGCGGCCTCTTAGTGCTGTTGCCCTGACGTGGAAATGAGCTACTGCTGACTTGCAAGGATTATTTAATCACAAAATGGCGTCCATTAGTTTCAGTCTGCCACGAGTTTCTATTCCCTCTGCTTCAGACGTCATTAGTTTGGGTATCTTCACTCTCCGTTGTTTTATTCGTTGTGTTATTTTCACAATCATCATCATATTCCCCATTACATCATTTACATCCACTCACTAAGACCCTTCTGCCCGTCAGCAACAACCACTTGGTTTTGATGATCACACAGAATACCACTGAGTAGCATAACATTTCGAGCCAAATAGCACATTTACTTCTGTAAAATTGTTTTCGAGGAAGATATTCATGAAGTGGAAATGTAGAGAGACAATGTAATTAATATTGTTTTATACAGTAGTACGCCTCAAAAAGGGAAAAAAAATTCAAGTGCTTCAACAAGGGATCCTAACTTACTTTTAAATGTTGCGGTCTGAAAAAACACTTCAGAATTTTTCCACCCACAAATCGCCAAAAACAGCTCACTGGGCTGAGCTGTCAGCAATAAACTAAAAAACTTTGGGAGGAAAAAAAAACACAGAAAGCTAAATCCATAAACTACATTCATTTGAAACAATCCTTATGCTGCATCTATAACCACACGCTCTGCTGTGCCGGCTGTATTGTGCTCCACAATTTCAAATCCATATGCTGTCTTTTCATTAAATCACATATTTATTAATGTGTCTCATCTCATTGATTGTACATTATGTGATTTATAACCATAAGTGAGAAGTCCTAAGTAATGCCAGCTCTTAATTACTGCACAGCAATTTAACAAAAAGGTGATAAATTGATTGCTTTTGGTTATTTTTCACAACCACATCCTCATATAACTGTGAATAAGGTAAAGAAAGTGTAACATGATGTGTTATGTGTCATGTGGACAGAAAAACTGCAAGCTTGAAGCCATGTCAGGATATTGTCTGATATTCTGATAGTATAGCTCCGACTAAAAGCCTTAGAAATAGCACAGTGGAAAACAGAGCCCCCTTTTTTCACTTCTCTGCAGTCATGCTCGTGTCAAATCCCCAAAATACCAAACCGGCACAGGTGAGAAATAAACCTGCATGAGCCAGACAAACATTTGACTCCTCAAAATAACTCTTCCCGGGACGCGTTATTATTAAAAAACCTTATTACTGCCTATTCATCCGTCTCTTTCAACTTATTTGTCATCATTATTAAAGACAGCTTATCATCATCATCATCAGCCTCATAATGATTGTGACCATCATCATTATCATCATCATCATCATCATAAATTATTTCTCCCGCCATAACATTAGTATTCTTGCACTGTCATCATGTCCCCGCTCGTCTTCCAAAGGCTCCGCTCTTTGCTCAAAGAGAATCCGAGTGGCACAGAGGATTCAGCTGAGACCAAATCCGTCGTTAATAAACACATAAATGAACACTAAATTTTAGTTTAGTCAACCACGATATAAAATGAGGAGGAGTTTTGTGTAATCGGAGGAACTGGAGGCAGGCAAATGGAGTAATACAGCGAGAGGTGTTAAAAATGGCTGCACACCCGCATTCAACATGACTGTCACGTTTTGGGGATAAGCAGGGCCCGACCCAAATGCAGAGAGGGCAGACAGAGCTACAGGGTTCAAAGATTTATTTAAATGGGTGGCTTACAGGCAGGCGGGCAGGAGAGCAGGTGGGCTTGTGCGCCTCCAGACGAGCAGGAGGGAGGCGGGCAGGTTCAGGTTCAGGTACGGGGTCGGGGTCAGGTTCGAAGCATGAGGTAACTTTAAGACTCTGGCAGTGGGCGAGTGGGCGCTTAAATGACTGCAGGGATGATTAAGGAAGTGGGAGCAGGTGAGCAGGTGGGCGGTGGCTGGGACCAGAGACCAAGGGCACATCCCACGTTCCCTAATTGGTATTTCCATGCTTGTCAGTCCCAGCCGGCCATGCAAAAACTCGTATCTCTGAGCTGTGGGGGTCCATAAGCGAGGATACACCACAGCAGCCTTCATGGAAATCTCACCGTACTGAAGATCCTTTATTGACTGGACAGTGCAGCTGATCAGTCTGACCCGATGCATCACTGCATTGTCAGAGTTTCATAAAGGAGTGACGACAGGTTGAACTCAAGTTTGCTTGCTTGGTTGAAAAATCTGTTAATTGCAGGTCGGACAACAAAGGGAAGACACAGCAAGCGACTTTCTTCACTTATCAGAAAGATTTATTCATTTCCCGCCATTAACTTTCATTATGGATTCAGTTAAAGTCAGTTACAGAGTGGGAGAGCCTGACTGTCAGCAACAAACACTTTTTTACATAATTTATCCTCATTTCCATTCAGTCACATGCGAGGCTGATCGTTCCCGAGCGTCGGCTTTGATATGATTACATCACTTCAATTTTCCCCGAAGCATTTAGCCTAATAACTAATTTTCAGTGTTCAAAAGACACTATAATCATATTTTTGGTTATTAAATAATGAATTCACAATCAGAATATCAAGAAATAAGGAAGCAAATATTGAATAAATAATATTATGGTATTCTACCAGGAGAAATAGCTTCTGTGCCTCTCAGCAGGACACAGGATAAACACAGAGTACAGAAGAGTCTTTAAACAAGTTTCCTCGTGTCTTTTCTCCTTTTTTGTGTCTCACCCAGTGGTAGCGAGCGAGATACAAGTGAGGGAAACATGAAAGAAATTAAGAGACTTTAGATACTCAAAGTTAGAGGGCATGGTGGACAGAAAGAGGGGAGGAGACGGGGGCGTGGCTGCAGGACGGACAATGGGGCAGACCGTGACAATGATTGGACGTGGCCATTCGGCTGGTGGCCAAACGGCTGATGAATGAGCCAGTGATTGTGAGGCATGAATGAAACAATCAGGCGAAAGCAGGCTCGACCCCAGCGCTCCGCTCGAACTGAAGCCACAATCACTGTTATCGCCGCAATCAGCGTTTACATCGTCAACCTCTTCAACGTCATCATCGAATTAGAGCTCATTCGGAGGGCTGAATTTCTTTGTTTTAATCCAGCAGAGCACGACCACGGGAAAATTAAATGACCTGTTAAAGCGTGGCTCCTGGAGGGTTAGTTCATCCAAATCATCCAAATCCAAACTTGTAAAGTTAATTTTCAGCGCATTGAGTCAGACAACAACAGAGTTCTATTAATATTCACTGTATAGAAAGTCTCACATCAAAATCTTGAATAAAATAAAAATCTGCCAGATCTCACAAGAGGTCAGCAAAAATGTGTGAGATGTGATGAAAAGTGTTTTTCTCTCTAATTTGGGTGCAGTGACCCTTTAGCATTTAAAAGAACGAGGGTGTGAATCCTGCTACATTAACAACATCGGCGCATTGTTGCCATTTCTGTTAGCGTCATCGCAATCATCACTGTGTGCTCACAAAAAGCTTTTCATCCCCTGTATTTCATTGTCCTCGGGCTCTTCATCATCATCATCATCTTCGTCTTCTACTTCATTATCATTGGTATTGCCTCCGATAGTCTGCAGAGGTGTGGAAAAATGAAATGATTTTCCTGCAGCATGTAACAAGGATAGTGGTGGAAATGTCAGAGTAAATAGCCCGCAGGAGAGAGAGAACAAAACAAACAGGGGCGATAGCGAGTTTGATCTGCTATTTATGAGAAAGCAGAAAAACAAAGCAGGACTATGAAATCGATAACTTCCTAAATCACCTAAGAGAGGGTTAGCAGAGGCTCCTGGGCAGCCCTCCAGCTCAGAGACTGGCAGTTTATGGATCCTCCGTCGCATGCACACACACACACACACACACACACACACACACACACACACACACACACAACCAGCAAATCCTGAAAAAAGGCAGATATCTCCATGTGTCTCTCAAGTAAACACACACCCACTTGAGCGCACACCTTCCTTTCTCCCTCAAAATCACGCACACAGGCAGAAAAATGTACGCCCACACACACGTACAGTAATCCCCCCTTTCTGTCACGCATGCACACACATGCTGACATCCACTGTGACAGTCCCTAAAGTAACCCCCTCCCACTCACACACACACACACACACACAGAGAGGGATGCAAATACACACAGAGTTGCACGATGGCGCCCACACACACTCAACCCCACTTTCACAGTGAAAAAAATAATAAATAAACAACCTCACTCACTCTCTATCTTTCCCTCCGTCACACACCTACAGACACACACGCGCACACGGGAGTGCACAGCACTGCTCGCTTTCACCCACACAAAATCATGAATGCACACCTTGTCTCCTCTAACACACACACACACACACACACACACACACACACAGAGTCATACACAAACAACACTCCACCTCACACACAAACACAAACCCTGCTGAGATTGAGTCAATGCTGTAAAAAAAAAACAAACAAACAAAAAAAAAAAACACATCTACTTTCACCTGGAAACTATATTATGCTCGTATTTTTAGGTAAAAGCTGTGTGTTGAAATATGACATGAGGGAGTGGTTGTAAATACACGCAGTAAACCGCAGCATGAAGATATACTGAGCAAATAAAAATGATGTATTCAAGTTTTGATTGTAACTCGCGTCTGTGTACTGTTTACTCACATAACAGCTATAAATAGCTAAGCTGCAATTTCTTTCCCCTATATTACCTTTATTGCCGCTCTTTGACACCACGTTAGTGTTTGAGGAAGTGAGCTTCTGGGCAGAATGAGCTCCAAGTCAATGAGTTTTTTGTTTTTGTCATCAGAGAGAAATGCACCAATTGCGTCGAGCTGATCTTTTGTTGTCTGCGTTTGAAGTCTGTGCTATTTTGTGCGCCTGCATGTTACTCCAGGACTCCGCTGAGGGTTTCCTGTTTGTTTACGCCGTCGGGTTCGCTGGTGTTGCTCACTCAGCACCTTGCAACCGGTGTCACAGAGTGGTTGAGGTGAATGCCTGGTCAGCTAAGTTTAGGCCCTCCACCGAGGGGGGAAACACTCAATTCGTATTGCAGGCTCATCTGCATACATTATGATGATCGGGGATGACACGCAACCAGAGCGTGCTTCCACACTCCCTCGGTGGGTGGTAATTGCAGCTACGGCTCTCGTTACGTCCCACGGAGACCGGACGAGAGTGACAGGTTAGAAGAGGGGAGAGGGATGAAACGAGGCGGAGTGACAAAGAGAAAATGACAGACGGGAGGAAGTAGAAGGGCCGCAGTGTCAGGGAGAGATAGAGAGAGAAGGGGAGGAGAGTCACAGTGCCAGATAAACAAAGGCGGAGGCGAGATGTTTGTTGAGAGACGCAGAGAAAGAAGTGAGAAGCTGTGCCTGCATCCTGCATAATACACTGTGTGTTGTTATATCTTTATGAGGGCTGGTAGGAGTGCAACTGTGAATAGGGAGAAGGAGATGATGAGGAAGAGAGCGAGTGGAGGCCAGAGCTGTTTTCTCCTGGGCAGGAGGCAGGATGTGAATACCTAATCAATAGCCATCAGGACTCGGGAGGATTTACTGTCTTCTGCTGCAGGACCCAGACACCCCAAGGCAAGCCGAGCGCTCAGGCCAGAGCAATGGAGCATGAACGCTCCGGCACAGAGAGCCGCTGTGATACAAACAGGGAGGAGGATCCACAGAGGGCAGAGAGGACAGTCGACCTTGTTTTTTTCTTCTAATTCTGCCCCCAGACAGCACAAATTGTGTCGTGCGGCACGCAGCTATGCATCTTTACATTCAAACTGCTGTCTTCCTCTTTTTGAACTTGAATCCTTCTGAATATAAACCATCTGGTCACCCAGCCAGCCCACCAATAGCATCAGCACTCCTGCTAAAAACAGTGGTTTTGAGAGAAAACTACATTTTTGTGTCACCATATTCACAACTGAGACTTTAAAGACAAAACTTGTACATTAAAGTATAGGTCACGACCTTGCTAAGATTGTGTAACTAAACGATTTAACTACATCTTAAAGGTGTCTGGAAGCATTTTTGGCCACTAGTAGAGCTGTTGAGCTGAGATGCTTCTGTGAGCAGGTCTCTGTTTTGTTGGTGTCTTATACTGAATGAAAACAGAGCTTTATTTGTTTAAGAAAACTCCTTTGACCTCAAATTGGTAGTGATGGATAAATCACAGAATAAGAGAAATGTATGAAACATGTTTGAGGTAATGCCACTTATTGTTTCACTGTAAATGTCCCACTGATTATCATCTGGTATCAACCTTTGTATCATTATTTTGAAACTAGGGCTGTTACTTTTTTTTGTAAATAATACTAAATGTGTTTTTATAGGATATACCAGGGTGTGTAAAAGCCTGAACAGTTTGCATGTAGAGTTTCAGTAGTGAGATCAGTAGTGTGATTCTGATCTAAACACTGGTATCATTACTCAGATGGTATGCAAGTTGTCAGACTGTGCTGTACCTCTTTCCTGCAGCAAAGACTTGAGTAGCTTCCACAAAAAGGACAACACAGTACACTGTGAACAGCTGATGAAGAATTAAATTCTTAGCATGAATATCTCATTGAAAGCTGTGACATATCTAACAATACGGGACTGCCTGAACACTAAACAAAAACAGGCCAAGATATTTATTTTTAAGATTTTTTAGCTTTTTTTGTCTTATCTTGCAGATGGATATAGGGCTTTGTTTTGATTGCACAGTATTAACAACCCACGAAAGACCAACTTTGCAATCATACAACCGTCACGTGTTGAGGAATGATATCGTTGCTCAGAGAGCACAGGTCTCTATGCAGGGGAGAGTGATTTATGCATTCAACATGTTTTAGGACAGAAGGTTTTTCATTTGTGACTCCAGATTTCATCATCATGTAGGAAAAAAAGCCTTTTTTCAGCCTGCATGTCAGTCTTTTGTGTGCCAAAGAAGCTGCTGTCAGGGATGAAGATCAAGGTAGAAAGGAAATTTTAATCAGCGAGTAACAGCGAGCATGCACGTATTTTATAGCAAAAACAGTAATTACTTTAATGATTATGAAATCTGCATAATTATAGATACCCAATTGTACTGCAGGTATCCTTTAAAAAATCCGGCAGTAATTATTGATAATGGTTGTAGATTATATATTGGCAGGATGCTGGCATAAATCGACTAATCCTTTCATTTCTGAAGCAAAGAAAAAAAAAAGATTACATTACCGAGCCTCAGCGAGAGTTTCATCTTTAACAAGCTAACTAGCAATCTGTTTAAACTGAAATCTGTTCGCACACTGAGCGACTGTGACGAGCTGAGCTCGAGGGATAAAACTGGAAGAGAAAACTTGAGGGATGATACTGTCTGTCTGGCACCAGCTCTTGGACGAACTCCATTATGAAGCTGCAGACAGTAAAAAAGAAACGTGTTATTGTGGGCGACGCTGCATGGCTACCACATGGGTGATAATTACTAATAATTACAGACGAAACTGTTTGTATACGGGCTGTTCTGCCTAATTTTGAGAACAGAAACTGGCTGTTAATTACCCCTGTATCTTAAATTTTCAGTGAATTAATCTCAGCTGCTGATGTGGGTGTCTGCGTATATATAGAGCGTATGTGAGAACAAATCAAAGCATAGGCAAATGGATTGAGTTAATTAAGATTTCAAGCCTGATTTATGTTAACAGTTTACACTTACAACCACGCATTGATAAATATGTATCGCGCTGCAAACACACACACATATTGACACCCTAAGCACACACAGACACCCATCTAGGGGCACACACACACACACACACACACAGCTCTCCCCAGAAGACCCCTCAGGCCACGCCAGAGTGGCCTTGACGTTTATGCTGATCTAGCATGGCAACAGCAGATATTGCTCCGCACTCCCTCTTCATATTGTCTGTGCTCGGCCCGGCACGGTTCACTTACTCACCGCTCTACAGCCCGGCGGCAAATAGACTGTGAACATCCAGACTGTCCATCATGGAGGGGAGTTTGACAGTCCTCTGACAGGCACGCTGAATTGATTCTTCAGACCCGCTGTTTATTTTCGCCTGCCTTGCCAGCCCGTTGCTCAGCTGGGTCTGTTCTCTCGCTTGCTTGAATTCAAGGTCCAACCACCCAGAGGCCTCCCCCCTCCTCAGCCCACTCCAAACTATCCTTGTCACTGCGCGAAACAACTGACACTGACAAAACTGCATGTTCCCCCTCGTCTGTTTTCTAGAGCTATTTGCAACATGACAATGAGTTATGAATGGCAGCAGCTGGTAAAAGTGAATGTAGCACAAACCGGGGTCTCCAGTTCACATGTTCGCCTCTAATCCAATTTAGCCGTATCACACTTAAACAAGAATGTTGCCCCATGTCAAACTGTCTGCCCGCTATCGACATGATTAATCAATATAAACACAAACCCCTGGAACCAATCCTGTCTCCTGGAAATTGTGTTTACGCACAACTAAATTAGCGAATGCATCTGAAAACCGTTCACGCACCCATTTCTTCTCGCTGCTCCTCAATGTTCCTGCTGCACCTGCTGCTTTCAATTTAAGCCCTTCCACCTCTCCAGCCTCCTGTGGCATTATTATTAAATGTGCTTTCATTGGAGTTTATTTTGAGAGTTCATGTGAACACTACATGTGAAGCTTGATGTGTGTGGTCTGACTACACTGAACATATCTGCAACACATTCTCCGTAAGGCTGCATCTACCAAGAAAATGTGTTATTTATTAATCCATGTATTCTTCTTTATATATATCATCATCCATCCGTTATTTATACCATTTATCTTGACTCACTCATCTTTTTTCAGTTTCTTCCTTTTCTCTCTTCTTGTTCTTTCTCTTTGTTTTCTTCTTAATTATCATGTGGAGCGCATTGTGTTTTCCCCAGGGATTAAATGTCCTATTCAGTAAGAGAAAATTTGACCAAAAAGGTTGCAGATTAATATTTCATTGATCGATTAATTGTTCCATCTCTTCTTGACTGCAATTCATGCTCCTAGTTATAAGTATGATTAATGGTTTTAGGGTTTGGGTAAAATCGTCAATTTTAAGGTTAGGGAGAGACTGTGGTTAAATAATGATACTTAATTTAAGACGCAGTAAATGGTGTGTGGTGCAAGATGTAAGCTGATGTTTTGGTGTCAAAACTTTGCACTTTGCACACACAAACAGCCTCCCACCACTTAAAAATGTAACTCTTTCTCGAGTGGAAAAAAGAATTGCCTGTGAACTTGGTCTTGGCAGCAATTACATTTCTTCCAGAACTTATTTTGCAAGGCAGGTAAATGTATTTTGTTGTAGATGGGGTTTCCAAAACTCATATGCACAAAAACCAAACTAAACATAACCCCCTGACCCTTCCCCCGTCCACACAGAAATAAGGCAGCCGTGTGCACTGTTCTAGCATCTCGACAGAGGAATGTAATACTCATATTTAGTCTCACAGAAACGTATTCACATAAAGTCTAGACAATTCACTGAACAATCTCCATCTGTCTCTGGCCTTTCCTGCAGCATCTGGAATGCATGAGCGGAAGGGCGGTCATAAATATCTCAGATAGCCCATTCACATTCTCAGTCAATACACTCTCCAGTCAGTCAGGCCGCCGGTAATCAAACTAAGAAGTCGGTGCGATGACAATAACAGTCCGACCTCAGACCCGTCTGGTACAGCCATCAGCACGAGCTCATACTTCTTCCTTCGCTGCGCCAACGTGTGCGGCCTTGACATCTCAACTGTCTCCCCACGAAAAAGAAAAAAATATATATATGAGACAGACTCTTTTATGTTTTGCATCACTAACACAAGTGTACAAGAACAAAGAAGGATTTCCAGTGGGAGTCTTTAAGCTTGCTAGTTTTTATTCAAACTCCATAACCTTTATTTATTCCGTTTGGTTTTCTATGGAGGTCAAATATTTCAAAAAAGGTCTGGAGACATGGTAGCATGTTTCATTACAGACGTAGAATTGATTAAATAGTGTTACTCTATTAACTGTACAAACTAATATCTATTATAATACCGTGCTTCTTGTTAAAAATCTTCGTCTGACGTATTTTAGTCCATAGGTGAATTCTTCTTTCACAGCTACAAAAAAAAGTGAGGTCTTCTGGTTCACATGAATTCATCACATGTGAAATCGGGTTTGGCACCGTGCGTTGAACATTTCAAAGTACTTTTATGTTGTGAGGATGAAAGTGAATGAAAGTGATTGACTTATAAGTGCAAAGCTAACTTACAGCTGAGAGTGATGGGAATATAATTTACTTTGAAGGCATACGGTCATAAACTATCAACCAAGTATTGGAGGGATATAAAGTTTGACTTGATGATGGAGATGAATGAAAAGTCACTGAAGACAGTCATCAAAGCGGAGATATTTCAGTAAAAATAAAATGAGATAGATAGATAGATAGATAGATAGATAGATAGATAGATAGATAGATAGATAGATAGATAGATAGA
>JBAJHX010000031.1:6916982-6975129 GCA_037176925.1 Amniataba percoides | reverse complement strand
AAAAAACGAACTTTCAAAGCCTTTCGTTTTGTGCCTTCTTTTTGTTGTTTGGGAAGGGGGTTCCCTTTTTTGGGGTTCTTGTCGGGGGTAAAAACCCCCCCCCCCCCCCCCCAGCACCACCACCACCACCACCACCATATACACACACACACAAGGGATGTACTCATGAATATTCATCAAAGCTGAAGCCAGCGCCCAGAGGGGAGACTCATTTTGGGGAACTGCAGGGATTGGCCACTTCATCTTCAGGAACAACAGTCAGTTTATTTAGGTCTAGCTGTGGTTGTTGTTTTTTTTCCTCTCCCTCGTCTGTGCCTCACCCTGGCTCTGCTGATGAACTTGCATTATAAGAAAGGTACACTGCAGTGTGTTTTGCATGAGGGTGTGCGTGTTTGTTGTCACTTATGGTGCATTTCTTTACATTCCAGTCAATCTGAGCATAGTGGTTACATATGTATGTCGTGTGTGCCTGCAGGTTGACTGCGAATGTATAAAAGCTTATGATCTTGAATCTCAAAAATCTTTGAAAGGGGGGTTAGATTGCCAGCTCAGAGTACTAATTCCATCACTACAACAGGGTCACGTCATGAGGGAAACATCTATACGCCCAGATCATCTCTTGCTTATTAAGTTTAAGCGCTGATGCCGTACACATGGTCTAACCACAACTCAGCTGTCACCGTGTCAGAGAGAGACGCAGCTGTGCAGCGCTATGCATGTATATTCAGACACATGAAAGGACAAGACCAAGCGAAAGCAAAGCAATGCAGGCACAATCAAAAGCGCAGTCTGATGCATCAGCTTCTCACAGCACAGACACAAAAGGTGTAACCAGCAAACATGGCAGACTCACACCACAGTGTTATGTAGAGTGGATATTTATGTTTGATTATATTTAGTCTATGTGTTATTATACAGTTTCGAGGCAACAAGTGAACTTGCAGAAGTGTAGAAAAATAGGAATAAAGGCCTGTTTATAATTTAAGACTAATCTAAATGAATTAAAGACCCTCTTCTCTCTGTTCAGGTAAAAGGAACATATTGCGTGGGTGGAAACTACGCGACTCATGGTGCGTGTGTAGGTACAGTATCTAAGTGATGAGGCAAATAGGCTCTTCGGAAAAAGAATAATTACTAACTACAGGGCACCTCCACACACTGAATAATCCCACAGGTGCATCTGGATCACTGGCTTTTGTTGCTGTTTTCTAACCGCTATTGCTAGCAGCGCGTCTCCACGCTTGTTAGCATTGCAAACTTATCACATCTCTAGACTGCTGACATCAGAGAAAGGCAAAATCGGTAAAAGTCAACGCGGCTTTGACAGGCAGAGAAGAAAGGGGCTGAACAACAAAGGATGTGTTTTGATATGTTTCACTAGTTATCTGGCAATAACGTGGGGTAAAGTAAAAGCTGGGACTACACAGTAACCTTCTTTTTACTAACTTTTTTCTCCAACTTTGCCCCGGCTCTACATGTGTTTCTGCGGGGCTCCATCCCTTGGGTGGATTGGTCTATGAGTTCAGCGCTGGCTGGTGATCACTGTTGGTGTTTATTTGTATGCTTCTTCCTCTCTGGCAGAGCTCTGACACGCTGCCTCACCAGTACAAAGGTCTCTCTCTCCTTCTCCTTCTACCCTTCCCTCTGGCCTGTGGTATTTTAAGCCCTGTTGCTGGAATTACCTGCAGATGCGATACAAGACCTGGAAGTCAAACACCAGCAGACTGCAAACACACTGTTGTCTAATTCTGGGGTTACAAGATTACCTGCAGGAAGTGTGCAGAACACCACTTTTACTGAACCACATATATATTTATGAGTATGTACTGTACATACAGATACCTCAACACAGCCTTAATGGCAGCACTTACAGCAATTACACTGCAACAGAACATCTGTGGGAACAATGGCAGCTTCTGTGCAGTCCTCCCACCTAGAATCATTTGCTCAAGTCACTAATGGGTCTAATTGCAGGTCCGTTCTGAGATTTTCCCTTATGAATGAGGGTAGAATCCAATAACTGTGCTTCGTGCCATGAAAATCCTCACATTTATAAAAAAAATCTTCCTGTTCATCTGCACCAGAGCAGAATGGATCCACAGCTCCTCTTTTCGGCGCTTAGCAACCGCCTCTTTTTGGGCTTGTTCTCCACTACCCTGCCCTCTTTACTCCTTTTGTCATCTCTCTTTGCTTTTTTCTTTTTTTTTTTTTTGCTCAGGCTCCCATCGCCTCCCCAATCTCACCATAAATTGGATGGCAGGCAATTAAGTGAGTTGTCGGAGGGCTCGCTGACAGCAATTACAAGGTGTGTAGGAATTCATGTGGAGACGCAACGCCCTGCACTTTTGATTTCTAGACAGATGCCTCTCTCTCTCTCTCCCTCTCTCTCCCTCTCTCTCATCCGACAGCGGAGAATAAGTTCAGCAAGGGGAGACAAAGAAAAGTGAGGAAGCTAAAAAGGTTCAGGGAGGGCTTAGAGAGATAAAGCAGGGGCGGGAGGAAGAGAAAGGAGGCAGGATATAGATTGATAAAGAGAGAGGAGTGTGGGATCAGGAGGAAGACAAGAGCGAAAAACAAGAGAGAAAGAGGGTGGCAGAGAGCAGGCTGAGGAGAGGGGAGGGAGCAAAGTGATCAAAGCCCAGTCAGGGTTTTGTCAAAGACTGTGGGGCAAACTCAAAAGAAGATAACCTCCACACACTCTGTACTCATAAACACAAACAAAGGCTCTTATAGAAAAGTGTGGGCACACAAACAGAGTATTTTTCTTGCTCTTCTGGGTAGTTCGGGATGTTTGGGTATAGTTAAGGAAACCAAAAGCACTCGGACACCCACACACATTGCACAGGCACTGTCAAGGCTAAATGGGATTTTCCATTTGATTCTCTGCTGTTTAAGAATCGCAGATTGCCTTTGAAAACCTCCTTCTTTTACTCAGATGATCTGATTGTGATGCAGCTGCTAAGAACCCCACATCTCTCTCAGTCAGCGAGCTCACACGCTTAAGTAACCGTAACAGTTTTCTCCTGTAAGCTGATTTCTTAAACATTGTGTAAGCAAGAATCCCAGTCGTTGTAATCAGAGTTGAGGGGGGGTTGAAAAACTTGATTTCCATAGCGAGGTTTCACTTGGAGAATGGCAATTTCTTTGACACCTTCATAGGGAAAGACTGAATGAGCAGCAGATTGGGTGGATGAAAGGGAGAAAAATCTGCACAATGACTGCATATGTATATGTACATTTATACAGTAACCAGGTAAAACAGTGCATGGTAACTGGCGCTGGTTTCTTATTTCCTATGTAACCTGGCTTCTCTGAGTAACCTGGTTACTAAATGAGCAGCACCTAATAAAAGTTTAACGTATAAAGCCTTTTGTGGCTCTAGAGGGAGCCGCGTGAAGTCTCAAGTGCCTCCGGTGATGTCACTTGAGTCACCCTCTGGTGGGGCTGGGGACTACAGGTTGGAAATTGTGGGTGTGGACTTGAAGCGGCAGTGCCATGTTTTGACAAGGAAAAAGAAAACATGAATATAAAAGGCTGTAACTCTGGCTCTGCTCGATCGCTTTTAAAACCTTGAAAGCGTTGGCTGGCAGGGTTAGAGGGGAGCAGTGCTAAATGGGTAAAGCGCTCGCTTAAGTACATGTAAACAAACTTCTTTCAAATTGATGATACTCAATGAGAAAACTTTCATCACTAGACAGCTGTCTGGAAACACACTCCATTTATCCATTAGAGCTTCATTATTATTGCAATTTACTCTCAACAAAGGGTTTGTCGGGCCGAAGTGGACAAGCCCCCCCGTCCTCCCCTCCCCCATCCCAACAGCTTCTGAATATGAAACGCATCAAAGGATTAAAGGAGCTAATTGATATTTGTTTTCTGTCCATTTGGAGCCGTGTCAAAGACCCAGCTAACACTTTCATTACCATGTAAATCACGCTGCGTTTTTAATTTCAGTAATAGCAGCAAAGTTCCTGGTTCATTAACGGTGCCCTTGTGGCCACAGTCCACAATTGATGAACTCACGGCTCACTCTCGGGCAGTATATAACAACACAACGCTCGCACACACATTCATGCAGGGACGCACATGCATGCGTGTGCGGACATGTTTTTGAAAAGCTTGTTCTGAATTCACTGTTGGATAATAGATCCCTTCACGCACATACAGATGCAATCTCCATACACCCACAGATTTTAAATGCTTTATTTGAATTCACTGTTGAATAATACATTAAAAAATGGTTTAAGGACATAAAGAAGCCTCAGTGCTTGGTTATCTGATGCAGCGACACTAACACATACATTAACTTCTATGCAGCTTTTGTTCTGTTCAATCCAGACAAAACAAATGCAACTCCAGAGCGAAGTGAAATGATGCTACGGCAGCATACAGAGTACAGTAACATAAGGAATATCTAGCACAGGCAAGCTTTCAATCACATTCTCACGCAGGCTGCTAAATCGTCACAATCATGCCACAGACAGACTCCAACTGGTTGATGCAGGGGTCCATTAATCCAAAAGATTTCCTGCGGATGTGTGAATTCCATGTGTGTGTTTGTTAGTTTTAATATGCAGCGGTGTCAAGGCCAATAAAGCTTCAATTTGAAATGCAGTCATTCCACACAGACAACAGAGGATCCAGTTTTCTATGTAAAGATGACATACACTGAATACACAACATTTCTAAAGGTAGAAAATGTCCAATTATCTTTTCATTCACACTTCGGAGAAAATCTGCGCTCTGACATAATTAAAGGTGAAGTGATCTGAACCTTTAGATATACGCACACGTGTCAACACGAGCTAAAGGAATAAACAGTTCTGAAGATCTTGGTAATATAGTGAGTGCACTTTAGGCAGTGACAGTGTGGTATCTGGAGAAGTGGGAGAGGGCTCTGACGACTACAAAAACAGATGAACTCTATATTCCCCACGTAGTCTTCGAGTAGCGCCACAGTTTCAATAAATGATGAACAGCCTTGAAAACCAAGAATTTTCTCACTCTCCTAACTTATGTTATTGCACCACCAACAGCAATATCATGCTGTTGTAGTTGCTTCTTGCCCAGATCACTTTCTGCGCAGCACTTGAGGGCCCCTCTACTCTGATATTCAGACTAAAGTGCCCTTTTGTTTCACATTCATCCCATTCCAGCTTGTTGCCATTGTTGTAGCAGTTTGCATGTTATTTATTTGATGGATATAGGTGTTTCTCAGGCTTTGGTGCGGGAAGATGAGTTCCCTATTTTCAGTCACAGTTCTTATCCGCAAATTGATTCTCCAGTTGCAGGAAACAGTCCAGACTAAACAGGAATGTGAGCATCTGGAAGTGATGCTACCGAGTTTTGCCATCATGAATATTGATGTAAAGCTAAAAATGTTGGGACACCACATAAAGACGGCTGAGTGGAGCAGTTCAGTAGATGAAAAAACTCATTTTAAACACAACGGCGTCCCTGATGAAATCAGCAGCTTTTTGCCGCACGGCTCCTCTTCCTGATGACTGAAAGTGCCATTGTCATCTTGGCCCTGATATAAAGTATGCACCTCCTGGTTAAAAGCTTGCTGAAAGACCTTGAAAACCACAAACAATTGTAATATGATTGTTTCTCATGTCGAGAGTTGTTTGGAATCTTTAAAAAAGAGCACCATGTACTGATAGAAATGACACAACTTGCAGAAGCAACAGATACAAATTGCTTTGTGACGCGTTGACGGAGTGACTGCTTATTGTTTCATGTCAAGTGAGAGCATGTTTGTGCTTGTCGGCACCAGAGATGTATGTATATGTATCAGTCCCATTCAAAACTCCACAGTACTACACAATATGATGTTAACGAAAGGGTAGACTGCTCCGTCTTCTCTTTGGCACTGTCGACCTGTATTACTTTCGGTTGCTTTAGTGGGTTGTGCTTATACTCATACTGTACATGATACAGTGTTCTTACAGGTACATTTGGAAAGAGCAGAGTTGCACAGTAGGCAATATAGGAGCCAGGTTTGACGAGAAAGAAGACTGTGAAATTAAGAAAGACGATATCTCCAGCAGTGTGTGGAAGTGCACATTTTACATCCCAGATTTCTTCATCACCAGAAACTAAAATACATTTTCACAAAAGACCAAATACATTGTCATGCTCAAGGATTCTCAAACACTCCCTAAAAGCCCATTTGTGTCTTTTTGAAATACGCTAACCTGAAATAGTGGCATTTTAGACATAGACTGTTACACAACTCACCGGGTGGGAGCTACATGTCTGTTTGTTTTTTGTGCAGGAATATGTGGACACAGCTCGGGTGATGGATTTACTGAGCCACAGTTAA
Organism: Amniataba percoides; assembly: GCA_037176925.1. Classification (NCBI taxonomy): domain Eukaryota; kingdom Metazoa; phylum Chordata; class Actinopteri; order Centrarchiformes; family Terapontidae; genus Amniataba; species Amniataba percoides. The sequence goes on along the minus strand of JBAJHX010000031.1, from coordinate 6,968,804 downwards.
TCTAAGCTGACAGTGACCTTAACCAGGAAACAAAGCTCTGGGCTATGAGCTGGAACGGGAAGAGAGAGAGGGGAGGAGGGACAGCAGGTGATAATGGAGACAAAAAGACACCGAGAGAGGAAGACGGGGGGGCCAGAGATACGGAGGCAGTGCTGGACGGATGGAAGGAAAAGGAGGATGGGACAAGGAATAGGAATGTAGAAGAGATAGGAGAGTGGATAGGAAAAAAGTGTTAACAGAAGATGAAGAGAGAGACAGAAGGAGAGGGACAGTAATCGACTATATGGCAAAAAGTATATAGACACCTTTTGGTGGTCAAATTGAGTATTTTCTTTAACAAAATCCGTATTTCTTTCTATTACTGTTACACATAAACATATTTTCTATGACTCATCTTGAACTCTGACACACTTAGATTGATTTTTCCAGTGAAAAGTTACTTGGGTATTTGGGAGATGGCTAACTGAGCACATCATGTGAAATCTGTGTTGACCCTTAGTGCGTGGCTCATAGCCGGCAGCAGAGCACTATCACAGGCGGTGTGTGTGTGTTTGGCTGTTACTTGGTGAAATCTTTGTTTACATGTTGAGGTCAAATTCATTCACCTCCTCCTGATCTGACATCTGTTTTCGCCAATTGACACTCATGTTAGAGCTTCGATCTTAAGGCTTGGATATAAATTGCCTTATAAACTTAACGCGTCCACATATTCTGTTTTACATAATACATCACATTACAGACAATAAAGCCACTCTAGTTCCTCTCATACTGTGAATTTAATGCTTCCCTGTGCAATAATATATTAAATAACAGTGTGCTTCCAACTCTGTGGTAACAATTTGGGGAAGGCCCCTTTGGGAACAGCACAAAGCAAATTCTTACATTACATTTATTTGCTTTAGCTTTAAATTGCTTCAATATTTTTTTGCATTAATTTACTCTGGGAGCAATTCGAGCTTTAGCACCTTGCTCAAGGACATCAAACATGTGGAGATCAAACCAACTTGAATTAACAGCCCAGTGGCTTTTCCAACCCCCTTTCACTGGCCTGAGCCCTGATCTCAACCCCATCTGACACCTTTTGGGATGAAGGCTTCTGCTTATCACCAAACATCAGTGTTCAGCCTCACTAATGCTCTCGCGGCTGAACGTGAACAAATCTCTGTAGCCAGTAGCCAAAATATTGTGGTAGAACTTCAGAGGCACATTCATGCCCATTTTTTCAGAATGAGATGTCCAAAAATCACGTAGGTGTGTGATGTTTGGGCGCCTGCATACCTTCGTCCAGTGTGTATGAAGAGCGGAGGACAGGAACAGAGGGCTAACATGATAAAAGGAGGAAAGGGTGGAGGGTTAAAGATAGAGACGGATGGATGGAGAGGAGAGATGTAGAGAGAGAGGGGAAAAGAGGTAATGTGGGAGGCATCCAGGGTGATTTGTATGGATGAAAGAAAGAGTAGCTAGAGAGGAAAAAAGGCAGATGAATGGGAGCCAGAAGGAGCTGGGATAGGACAGGTGAGGTAGATGGATACACGGATAGAAAGAGAGAAGGGGAGAGGCGGGGTGAACTGAGGGGACTGAAGGCAATGTGTGGCCCTGGCTGTGTCACTGCAGGGTGCAGCGCCGGGCGGGCAGCCAGCCAGCCACGGGGGGAGAACCAATCCAATCAGCTGTAATGGAGTCAAAGGTCACTGTTCACTCCTGCAAAATTGCTATGGCCAACTGCCTGAGCAAGAGACATTGAGCTAAAAAGCACACACACACATACACACACACACACACAGATCACTCAACTTCCCAGCAGCTGTAGTATATCCTGATAACAAGAAGGGTTCACATGCGTGTGTGTGTGGGTGTGTGTGGGCGTGTGCTCTTGTCCTTGTGTGTCCTCATGGAATATAAAGCGTGAGCAGAGAGGAAGAGGGATGTTTTATGCCTTTGGTCTTGTGTGTGTCCACCGGCATAAGATGTACAGTCAGAAAATGATTGATGATTAGTTGTTAAGAACAGAGGTTATGCTGCTGTAATAAGTGAGAGCCACATGTTGAACTAAGCTTGGTTATGTGTTTGCTTTATACGCTTCAAGGAAAGGTCTTCAAACCTCTCTACATTTCTTAATGTCAATAATCCTGTGAAAACAATGTGTATATCTGTGACTCTTTTTAGAGATATATAGATATATGTTTGCTGGTTGAACCCCCTCTGAATACTTTCTGATGTTGAGCCAAGACTTGAACTTCTCTCTCAAGCTGTATTTTATTTCTCTCTTTACAGCTATTTCTGTCACTTTCTGTGCGAACAAATGAGTGCAGCACTATGAATACCTTCCAGGAGAGCCTGCCTGGAAATGTTATCTCCATATGTAAATGATTGTTGCATCTCGGCTCTCTCTCTCTGTGACAGCCGGCTCTCCACTCTGCCTACAAAGTGCGGCCATTCAGAACGGCTATGAACACGTTTGGCTTCAGACGCGGTCGGACAGCGTGTCGCACAAACCGGTCTGATTGTAGCATAAGCCGAGCCTCACAACAGAGGAATGACAAGAGCTTCAGTGCTCTTTGGCTCTTTGATTGCACGCGTCTCTGTTGTGGTGAAGTTGTGAACACTGTTCTTCCAACAGAAAGGCAAATAGGTTTCTGACTGTTTGAAGACAGATGAGGGGGGGGGAGACGCAGAGAAACACAGCAGTGGGCCAGCGAAGAGGAAGACGAAGGCCGCTGGGCAAATTCGTGTAAGCGTGGATGTAAATATTGCAGGTTTTAAAATACACAAAGCACTTGCTCGGCAAATGTTTCAAAAGTACCCATTCAACACATTTGTTGGCCCTCAAGGATTTATACAGTGCGGTTTGGTGAGAAAGACAGAAGGTAAACATAACTGTGTTTATTTACTAAGAAAACTCCACAGGGCTTTCAATTTTCTGTCAGCTGTATTTCTTAGATGCTATTCTCAGCTCAAACGCCACAGATCAGTCACAGTTCAAATCGTACAGGTGGTCCTGCTCCAGGTACTCGGTGGCATTCACTCATCTTTTTAAAGATGACTTCAGTTCTAATGTACTACTCGAGTTCATGAAATGTTAATTCCTCCCAGTAGCCTGTACCCCCGATAGCTGCTTTTCATTATCTTTGAAAAGATGTAAAACATTGGGCAGCTCCTTCCACTGCTCACCTGAAGCCAGCTGAAAACCTTTAATTGTTCACTGAAACACTACATTATGCTTGTAGGTGAGGTTTTCCTACCAAAGCAGACCCATATTTCCCATTTTGTGCAACCCTGAATTACGGTGAATTGAGGGATTACATTTCACGCTGAAACACTGCTGGAGGAGAGGAGGGTTGAAGGAACAGGGGAGTATATTACTGCCCGTGCTTCATATAACACACAATTGAATTTCACTTTGTTTGGTAACTCCACTTTCTCCCAGATTGTGGGGATTCCCTCCTTGATTTGAGCCAAAACAATAACTAGAGGCAAACAATGTACATCAAACTAAACCTATGGGTGTGCTCTGCTATAATTCAAGCTCTGGTATTGAATGTAAACATAAGAGCATGTTGTTGGTGTTGCTTTTCCTAAGCTACAGTTTTAATAACATTTTTTTCTCTTAACCCTGTAAAGCCTGAACCATGTTTTTTTATTATTGAAACTGGAGTGTTTATTGAGCCTGTGTATATTCAAGCCAGACAGCACACATTTTCATACATGATACATGCTACGTATGGCATTTTTATTTATTTTTTGGTCATTTATTATTTCCCATTATTTTGATTGTACACATCAGGTTTTTCAGGGAAAGAAATATCACACTGATGATGTAGATGCTCTTCTCTCACAAAATTCCACCAAGTAAAGATATAAACCAAGCTTTTTTTAACATTTTTTCCTCCAAAATCCCACATTTGTCATTGCATTTAAGTCTACAGCTGAACTGAAACAGGCTGTAGTGTAAATGTCTCTTTGAGTTACAGGGGAAAATGTGCAGCCTTACAGCAGCCTCTGATCCACTGTGAGCTTGCGTGCGAGTGTGGGGCAGAGGGCAACAAGAAAAGCCTTTTAGAATAATACACGCGTTATAATCATTATCATTTCCCCTCAAGCCAAACAGCACAAAAATAACCCCGTCAATAGTTCCAGATGGGGCAACAGTATCTGTTCCCGTTCTGAGTAATGATCACTGGGCTGCAGCGCACCAGAAAAAAATCATACTGTTCAAAGGCAGAGCCCAGAGGCGGCAGGCGGCAGGGCGGCCGAGCTCGTGCTGCTCTCATCCTCTTTGCCTCTCAGGGTCCAAGAGTCAGAGATTGTCAAGTAATTAGATACTACACACTGGCATGACGCGTGTCGTCTCTAATTATTATCTGGACACCCCCTTGACAGGCTGATTAATGTCTGGGCACACCGCTCCCTTTTGTTTCATGCCTCATCCGCAACTTTGTTGACTTGCCCACTCCCGATCGCATCTTTGGCTAATCTCAGAGTGCATTTCGGGCATGAAATATGGCCGCTTTATTGTTTTTAATTAAAAGCACATTTTGCTCAATTTCCCCTCATTACCACATGCGGTGAGGAAAAGAAGAGAGGCGTCGTTTTCGAAAGAGCAGCTAGGACCTTCCTGCTCAAGGGTGTCAATTTGTGGTGATTTAAAACTACTTTTGGATTAATGGGGAGAAAACAACATTAGAGCCTTTTTATGAGGTGCTTAAGGGACAAATGGTCTGTTATTTCCAAACTGTCCTATCATTTAGTAGGGAGCCAGTCTTTGAAGTTACTCAGCAGGGGCTCCAGCATGAGACCTCCCAACGAAACCTTGAAATCCCCCTCGGTTGGAAGCCGCGGAAGAGCTTCAATGTCAGCGGCATCTCGCGCATTGCAATGTCGGGAATTAAAATCCAATAGGCGGCGCGATTGATCCCCCTTCATTGACCTAAAAGAACCTTTGTGCTCTGCCTGCAACATAAGTGAAAAAGACAGCCAGATGCGCAGCGAGAAGTAGCCGGGATAGAAATCAATAGGTCTCAGCATCTATTACCAGCAGAGGAGATGGAGTGAGGTGAGAGAAAGACAGGCGAGAGGGACACAGACAGCTCGACAAGGCAGCGATAGCCTGGCCAGTGAGCCTGACAAGGAGGTAGCAGCACGTAATGAACACGTGTACTGTGATGTGCAGGGATGTAGTGGAGCCGATGGAAAATGGGCCTCCGTTTATTCACCTCGCCAGTTCAGAGGAGTTTTTAGCCGTGAGGCCTTGAGCAGAGGTGAAGCTCGTCGGGGGTCGTTATTGATTTTAGAGGCTCTCTTATATTTTCACAAAGTACAGTTGCGACTGTGAGCTGAGGTGATGATGAGACCCATTTTCACATATCAAAGAGTGCGAGGATTTCAGCCCCTTGACAGAGACATTTAGCTTTTTGCAATTAACAGATTTTTGTTTGCGTGAATTTTTAGGACTGTTTGTGATTTCCCTGGAGGGCGCGCATGAGGGCACGAAATGAGGTTTAAAGAAAGGGGATAGGTGAAGAAAACGCTAAACCATAATTGTTATGGGTTTTTCTGTTGGCTCTTGTCTGTCTTCTTTGCAAGTCCACTAATGAGGGTTGTAAAAGTGGCAATAAAGTGACTTTCAGCCCCAAATTAAAACCCTCTCTCACTAATTAGAAAATATTACTGCACTTGACTTGCCGCCTTTCTTTTTTTTTTTTAACAGCCTCATATCCACTTTTCTATATTTATTTTCAACTTCAGTAAAAGTTGGAAAAATCATCTCATACTGCGAGAAACATTTATACTTTATGAGTCAAAGTGAAATATGTGTGAAATATCCAAACAGCCAGACTTCCATTCTTCCATCTGTAACTCTTTACTTTAACCCCGCCATTTCTCATTTCCAAACAGGACATATGGAAAACAACGCACCAGAGATATATAAAGACATATTATATTATCACAACTGTCATACATCATATTGCCATCCATTATCTTTTTAATGATCAGCTTCCAATTATGGATACTTCATAAGTGCAATCAAAGTTGTTTATCATGTCCTTATATCTGTTTACGACTACATTATTTCATTACAGTATGTTTACTAATGTATCACGCATCATTGTGTTCACACTGGCAGAGCAGAGTCTACATCATTTATCATCATATGATATTCAGCTGCCTTTGGGATTAAAATTTTGTAAATAAAAGTCTAACAACATCAATTGTTTTCGACGACTGTTATTTCAAATACTAATCAGTTTTATCTATGAAGATTGTGCTGTCAACACCAGTAAACATGGCCAGTGAAAAACTTTTGCTGGCGAGAAGTGTGTTGATTACCTGAGTCATTCTCCGTTTATTTGGAGCTAATAAGGCTGTACAAAACACTTCCCAGGAAATAAAAAAGTCACAAGTACTAGCTTGTCTCTTGTGTCCTTACTCGCTTTGTGTCGGCAGCTCCTCTCAGTAACTTTACTGTTTGCACTCGTGTGGCCTCGCTAAATGCACGAGTTTGGGACAAGTGGTCTGTTATTGAGCTGGCATCGTACTTTATTGCGCAGTTGCGTGTGTTTGTTGCAAAAGCAGGAGATAGACTTGCTCAAGGCAAGAAAACAAACTAACAAACAAACTGCATTGGATTTATTTGACTTTTTCGACACTTTCATGGAGAATCTGGTTCGAATCTGTGGCCAAATCTTTAGCTTGAATCGATTTTTTCACCCCTGTACATTTGGTATCTTTGGAAACTTTGTGATCTCCACTAAAATTTTAAAGGAAAAGTTCAGTGAGTTTGGAGGGTGTTTGGCCCCCAGAGCGTGACTTTGTAATGACGCTGGCGGGTCAGCTGGGTTTCACAAGTTAAAAGCACGGAGTGTGTGGAGGGGTTACACCCTCGGGGGTATAATCGAGTTTCTGTTGGTGCTAGTTTTTCTCCTATCCATTCTTAATAAGCCGCACTGCATCAGCAATGCAGTGTGTTCTTTGAGCAGGCTAACGAGGGTCTGTGAGCATTTTGAGAGAGCAAACACCCCCTGGAGATGTAGCCGAGCCGGACAGGTGATCCGCAAAAGGTCGGGGGGCGCAGCCAAAAAGGTCAGCTCCCTCCGAAGCTCCGCTGCTCTCTGCAACAGCTCGGTGACAGCCACTTCTCAGCTGCACGAGCCTCGGAGGTCAGACCGAGGCTACTGTACACACATTTTGCGCATACGTGCATCCGCGTATCTCCTTTGAGCCCGCTTGTGTCCGAGGGCACGTGGGCGCATTCAGCCGTCTGGTTACGTGTGTGCCTCCGGGACGTGTGTGTGTGTGTGTGTGTGTGTGTGCAGTAAGCAAAGACCTCGCCTCGCGCCCCTTCCAGCTCTCTCATCAGCATTCTGTCCTCCTCCCGCCTGCCACCTCCGCTGGTGACCACCGGTGTGTGTTGCTGACATTTCTGGCAGCCTGAGGACAAAAAAAAAAAAAAAACACCCCACACATCTCGCTGCTCTGTCACCCCACTGGTAAGGGAAAAGGTGAGTAGCTGTTGTTATTGTTGCTATTCCCCTTTTTCACTCTCGCACAAACACAGCGCACCGTCATTTGACCAAAAACCCTGCTGAGGCTACCTATTGGGGGGGAGGGAGGGGGGATACGGCTGTAGCGGTTTGTTTAGGTCTGCTCGAGACAATCAACCAGCCCTGACATCAACCAAGTCTGACTGAAATTCTCCCATGGCAACAGGAAAACACGCTGCAATGACATTTAAATCAAGGCCACTCTTTATTAGGCGCATTTATGTTTTCATTCCAGGAGACAATGGAGAAATTGAAAAGAATCTGCAGGCCTTCAGTCTCCACAGGGTTTCTTAGTGCAGCACCGAGTCTATCAGCGCTCTATATTAAGTCTACCAGTAATTTGTCAGCAGCATAAAGCTCATCAGGAAAGCGGGATCCACTCATTACTTTCCCCTAGACTATTTCATTTCCGATTTGAACCTCATTTGTCTCTCACATTTCGGATGCTCCCTTGGGGTTTGTCTTTTAAAGCAGGCAAGCAGACTGATTGCTTTTTAAACAAGATGATATAGACAGAGAGGAGTATTTAACCAGTCCATTTGTCATGACGCAACATTCTGTTCACCTCGCTCCCGCAAATATTGAAAGAGTCCCGCCTCGTATTTCTAACCAGGCAGACAGCAGCAGCAATAAGACTCGGCTCTAATGCTCCCAACCCGAGGAAGTTAATACACAGCAGAGCCAACCGCTGTAGCTATTTTTCTCTCTCGCCGCGTCTCCTCATTTCCTTTCTTCTCATCTCAACTTGCTCCCTTCTCTTTCATTCCCCTCTCCCCGTTTTCTACTTCTCTCAAGTTGTTCCCACTAAATCTATGATTCAGCCACTGAAATCATCTTCTTTCATTTCTATTTCTGGGCGCTTCCCTCCTTTCACTGAAGGTGTACGTGGGGGAGCGATGAATGGGAAGGTTATCGGGAGAGAGCTGAAATGGAACCGTCTCTTCAGATTAAGATGCGTGGTACCGTGCAACGTGCAGTGAATGAGAAAATATTGTAAGGCTGAGTCGGCGGGGAGGGGGCAGAGGGGTGGGGTGTGTTTGTGTGTGTGTGTGTTTGGAGGGGTACGTGGTTGGTGTGCGTGTGTACCCGAGGCACGCCGGCTGCCGGATTGAGGGCAACACTGTGAAACATCAACAGTGATTCGGCTGTAATTTGCTCTACTTTGTCCATTTGAGCCTGAAACCTTCTGTTTACTCTGACTTTTAGGGCTCTGTTGAGTCAACTGCTAAATGCCAAGAAGCAGAATTGAAAAGCTGCGTTTCACACTCTTCAAGGCAAGCGTCGAAGTGGGCTATTTGGTGGCGAGTGTGACATTATCAAGATGGGACTGTGGGCTGGGATTACACATTCGAGGAAAAAAAACTAACAATGCACTTTAAGATTGGCCACCAAAGTCAGCCACTGGTGAGCGAGGACGGAAAGTTTTGCCCTCAGATTAGAACTCATCTGCCCACAGTTTGGATGAAAATTTGCTCCTTTATACTCGCGTTGACCGACACCAGATGAACCTCGTGAATCCTGGGACAAGTGCAGCTGCTCCGAGCTCTCCCTCCTTGAATTAATCACTGCCTCCACCAATGACTTTTCCCTTTTCATTACAAGTTGCTCTTGACCAGTCCCAGTCATAAACGCTCCCTCCACTCACGGGCACACCAGTTAACCATATGCTCAGGTTGCCTCCCCCGGCGCCTCCTCAGGGGAAAACCAGACGAGTCACGTGAAAAGTCTAATTCGAACCACCACCTGGTTAATGAGCGAATACTAGGGGGGGTGATTCATGGCAGCTGGATACAGGTTATCACTCTTTGACTCTCTGTGGCACTCGGGGGCTGACTGACTGATGGATACGGAGGCATGGCATAACAGAAAATAACAACAAAATTCTCACCTCAGCAATAAATTGTCGGCTAATGGATATGGACAACGTGCCACAGGAATTTATGACATTTGAGCCCTCATTTGTTGGAGCGGGGTGATATTGCAGATGACATTAAATGCGTCCGGCTGCAGCTGCAGCTCACATTAATCATACTCTCGGAGTCAGGACCTGTCAGACCAGATTAGGGAGGGAGCGGAGCTAGCTTTATTACGCCTCTCCCTCGCTCCTGGGTCAGGCAAGATCACGGAAAGTTAAGTGCGGGAAGTTAAGTGTTTGTGTGTTTTGGCGCGGGAGGCCTCGTGAAGCGCTCACAAAGCTCTGAATCTGTGCGTTTACGTGCTCGTTTTTGCTCGCGTGTCTTTGGTAATAAACCGTGATAGGTGCTGGGCTGTTGTGACATGGGCGGCTTGGTGGGCTGGCGGCTCCGATTGGTCGCGCCCGGAGAGAGACGCAGGGGAGGCGATCGACTCCGGCAGCAGTTAGCCACAGCCCATCAGCGGGGTGACCTTACCGCCGCTCTGTAAATTTCACAGCTGCTTTTCGGGTGTCATAAAGATTACACTTAAACACCAGATAGCAGCTGATAAACAGTGATGCCTCATAAACTTCCAAGCATCTGATAAAACCTCTTGCTGCAAACAGGACATATTTGATACCAAAAAAAACCCTTATCCCTTATCATCAGGCTGTGATTTTTCTTTTTTTTTTTAATAGAGTTGAACTTCAGCGTGATTGACTGCAGAGGAAATAGAGTGTCGGAGCTTGCGGCTGTATTCTACTCTGATACTAGGAGTAGGGCCTCAGCCAAAAAATGTTGCCTCAAATTCAGAGATAAGAATTTCTATTGCAGTTCTGACAGATGTTGTGCCGCGGACAGTGTTAAACGCAACAGGCTGTGCCGAGGCACCCGGACACGAAAGGATGGAAGAAATTACGAGCAAGCGACAGAGAGGTGGAGAATGAGAAAACAGAAGAAGCGCAGGAGAACACAAATCACAAATTCAATCCATTCAATCCAATGTGTCACCTGTAGACTAGTAGAACATCCAAGGCAAAGATTGCTTTAACTTTTTTTCCTCATGCACATCAATGCGTATTGTTCAAATTCTCCCTTACAATCAATGAGCCATTCATGTCCTCAAACATCAAAAATTACTGTAAGCCACCGGGACGCCCTCCTTCTGTGTCGCCACGATGATTCAGCAGTGCGTGCTGACAGATTGGTGGAATAATGAACAGCGGCGTGCTGGGTGAATGCGGGTGCAAGCACATGCCTTCTCTTGCTCTTCAAACCTCTGTATGCCAGCTCCAGCAGCGTCCGTCCATCCTCCCTCCTCCTCTGCTCCTGCTGTTCCTGGAACGGTAGACGCTCAAGCATAGAAACTCTTTGAGCGAGTGCGACAAAACAAACAGGTTTGAAAACTTCCTCTCCTTTAGCGGCCCCAGGTGACTTTACCGCCTTTGTGTGATCTGGGCGCCTTTCTTGTTCTGTCACACTTTTCTTTACTTATTAATCCATCTCCGTCTCGCTGTGGCTTTGATGCTGCTGACGGCGGAGCTGTCCTGATTCTGTCACCAAAGACGCTCTAAAGGTGGGGTACAGTCACTGTGATGAGGACTACAAGGGCTTTGGAGAACCCCAGCGGTGAGATGAGAGGATGTAAAACAGCCGAGAGTCCACGCAGACCATTTTCGGAGCAGCATCTGAAGGCCTCCCTGCAACAAAGGCGAGGTACATTTCCTGACAATTTGTCAGTTAATGTACAGTAGAGCTCTGCTGGGCTATTTGGGGCAAGGAAGAGTTTTCCGAAATGTCACACAAACATGGACCCGCACACAAACAGACTTCAGTTACATTTGCAGAGGTAGATACATTAGTGCATTAGACATTTCTCCTCCACACGAAACCCTCTGTAATCCCCCCCTGTGGATAGAACTGGCTTCACGTTTGTGATTCCTTTGGAAGAAAGCGAGATTGAAGGCTGGCAGGATGGAGAACATGTAAGAAATGGTTCAGCAAGATTGCAGCCAGTGGAAATATGTTTCAGAAAGGGACATAATGCACCCTCTGGGTGGATTAGTTTGCACTGATACTCACAGGAGGGTGGCCTGTCAGAGCTCCCAGGAACGTGCAACTGTAGTGAGTCTGCTGTTGACATAGTATCTTCGTGTCTGTGCATGTTATGTGACAGAACATGGAAATAATTGATGCGAAAAACTTGTAAGGGATTAATCGAGATTATTTGCTTTGTTTTGCTCTCTGTTGACAGACAAGTAGCCTCTGGCTGCAGCTATGTATGTCGTTTCTCTTCCAAACAAACCGAGAGGCTATTTCAGAGATGGCGGCTGTCCCAGTTGTAAATTACCTTGGAGTGGAGTCAAGGGTGAATGTCTATCTCCGTGTGTGTGTGTCTGTGTGTTTTTGTGTGTGGGCAAGTAGTCTGGGGACAACGTCTGTCCATCATTTCACATGGGGCTAAGATCATGTCATAGTGGTGAAATAAGAAATGATGACACTGGAAGAAAGAACTTCAGAGTGCATTGGTTGAATTAATTTGCTCAGTACAAGAACAGTTGTTTGTCTCTGTACCCCAAGTCTAGCAAAGACAAACAAACAAGTCATTTGATATGATGAGCGAGATCTGCTCCATTTGATTTTCCTTTTAGTGACTCTCCTCCATTCTGAGCTGCTGTTTCTCCAGTCCTCTCATAGATGTAGAGGTATGTTGTTGATTGAGCTCCTATGGGGACTCTCTGCAAATTATAGCATCAAATACCATAAACACAAGCTGTTCAAGTCTGCAAACTGATGAGAATCTTAACACTTTTCAAGGCGGGAAATCACTTTTGATTAATAAGTTTATGGAAATCCCATGCAAGAAGGAATGAGATGGATTGTCAAGTCATTTAATATTGATGCAGGGATGTAAATGTTATCCAGACGAGGAAATTGCCTCAACTAATTAGACATCACACATATACCAGGGGACAGGGCATCCGAAGTGGCAGCGATTCAGATCGATGAAAGGTGCACCTTTGAGGATGTCTGGTGGCAAAATGTCAGGTGTAATTGTCTTGTACTGTCATGACAATGCACATTAACAAGGGTTCAGTCACTTAACTGCCCCTCTTGGCGCCAGCCTTATGTAACAGTGCTGTGTCACATGTGCATGCAAGTGACAAAGGACATATTAGTCTAGTCTACTTGTCTGCTAAAGGAACCGAGTTAACCTTCATTGTTAATGCATCTATTGTGTATCTCTGTGAATTAGTAATTCAGATATTTTTTATAGTGGTGGAAAATTTGAAAAAAGAAAATTTGGCATTACACAACAGGACTCTGGCATTGAGACCAAAATTTGAAGGGGAATGAAAAATGAAGCTTTGGCTTTGAGAAAGTTAAAGAAACTTGTACTGGCAACATTTGCACTGGCACTGAAAAAAGGTTCCAATGAAAACTAAGACACTGGCATTAAAACATCACAACTTGGAATAAAGAATGTAAGTAAAATGCTCAGCTTTGACCATCGACTTATAATCATCCACTGGGGGCAAGAAGCCTGTGCAGGCCACCAGTCTATGATTATTAGAGCTAAATATAAAGGGAAGCTTCAACCAGAAGCAACAAATATGAAATCAAATCCACATACATAATGCACATGCATTCGCATGAGAGTGACAAACAGACCCAATTGCAAATTAGGCAGGTGACAAAAGAAGTGTTGTCTCATGGAAACAACAACTAAAAGGGTGTCTGATCAAAACAATGAATTGTACAACAACAACAAAATTGAAACAGCAAAAACAAAGAATGCACTCCAAAACTCACAAAAGACAAAGGAGACAAAAGAGGAACTACAAAACCTGCAAAACTCTCAAAATGGAAGCCAACAAATTCGCAAATATTTCTTTCTCTGTTTTCCTGTTAATAATGAATCCATTATGAATCCAAATTCAAGATAATAAAAAAGGCAGGTTTGTGCTCTGATGCTGTTGTTATATTTGATGGATTCAGGTGGTGTGCATGAACATTTGTACAGATTATAAATTTGTACTTCCAAAATTAAGGAAGACTTTTTTTTTCTGGCCCTGCTGACATCCTGTCCTCTGTGTTCATACTGCAACTGGGTGAAGGGACTTAATTCAAGTGTGTAACATCTCATAAGATTAAAATTGGTTTAATTTGTCGGCAGAATTACAAAGTTGACAGTGGAGTGATACCAGGGCAATAATATGGTGGTTACTCATCCATATTACTCATCCATAGACTTAACCCCATACATCTAAATTATACATAAGCACAAAGCACATGCATAAACCATTACCACATGTGAACTGGTTTAAAAAAGGCTGTGTGCACTTTGCACATGAGGCCAGACATACTTGACATGAAGCTGATGAGATGTAACCTTTGAGTAAAACAGTGTCTTTAGGTTGTTTGCCAGTTTCACTTTTGTGCTGTTACTTTGCAGCCTACACAATGCTCTGTAAAATGTCAACGCCGGGTGAGATTTATATACATCTGGGCCATCATCTCCCTGTTAATGATCTTTTAATAACGTCCTGATTTGTGAAGCACCTTGTAGACCCTGTTGCAATATGAGCCCTATAAATTAATCATTGATCATCCCTCTGACGTTTAATAATGACGGCTGAGATAACATCCCGATGACGGTTCACGGGCGCCTGTGGTGAATTAGTGGTACAGACCCTATAAATAGCCCGGGCCACGCATAATGGTCACACTTAATGACAGCTGCTCTGACGCTGTCGGAGAAAGTCGTCGATGCGACAGAGTCGGTGAAATTGCATTTCCTCTTTGCCGTTCTTCTCATTGACAGGTCTAATGAGTTGTGCCGCGTGCAGCAGTATTGTTTAACAGTGTTTCTACGTTCGTTTGGGGCCAGTATAGGAGTGGAAATGGGGCTCATACACGTGCACCCGGTCCAACAATGACTCAGATCTATGAAAGCAGAAGCAGGCATTTTCAAAGCTTTACAGAGCTGATTAAAAGTAGGAATATGCATAATTCTGTCCTCGTGCACATATATTAAGTTTGAGTTATGGTTTGAGTTTTATGCATCTGGCCACAGGTGTACTTGACAGCTCTTCACAAGCTGCATAAGACACTCTGACAGTGATCAGGGACACTGTGTCGTGGATGTGAAGCATGCTGCGTATGACAATGCTTCCTCATGAGTCGCAAACCAAAGTGGGATAAATCCACTGACTGCTATCAAACTGCTGAGAGTTGAGGGGCTGGTATCAAAGAGAAGAGGACTGAATCAAGAATGACTTCTTTTCTCCAGGAGATCGAGGGAGCCACGACAGCTCTGGAGGTTCCTGCAGGTTCTGTATTTCTTGAACTTCTCCTTTTTTTCACACTGAGACACAGCAGCTGTAATTTACCTTTTACTGCTGAGGCCCTTCTGTCTGCCAATACCATCATGGCCTTGTCTCCTGCTGCCACCATCATGAGTTTGTGCCTGCTGTGAACATTTTTAGCCACATGCCTGCTCTTACGATGCTGATCCAGCCACCATGACTCCAGCGCCACAAGTCTACACTGCCTGAGGTCAAATGCTTGTCTCTTGCATTGCTGCCCATTGCAGCACTCACTCCTCTCGCAATCAGCGCAGACATGGGGCCTCTCTCTGGTGTCATGATTTCTGCACCCTCCTGTGCCAACCTTTTCTTTTGCTGTTGCCTCCAGTGTGCGCCCTCTGGTTCATCTGCAGCTGAATCTCCCTGGGGCCAGGTGAAACCAGGTATCAGGTGCCGTGGATGCGGCCAGCATGCTCCTCTTAATTCCTTTGGAGACTGATGCCAAGCAGGCACAAGATGAGGCAAATTATGAAGACACGCTGTCTGCCAGAAGCCTCGTGCCAGTTCCCACTACAAACAGAGACTGAAAATGTAGCAGGTCCTTTATGACGCATTTGTGTTGAAAATACAGTTTGTTTTTTGTGTGCTTAAACCTTGGATTTGTTACATCTAGTGAAGACAAATGATCTGCTCTTCAGTCCCGGTCTGCCTGTTGTTTGTTTTGCCACAAATAAAGTTGGAGCTGTGAAAACATCATGAAATACATACATTCATACATGAAATATTTGGCTTTAGAGTCTTAGTGACATACAGACAACTCACAGTGCTAGTTATTAAACTACTGTAGGAAGTGAGAAAGTCAGATTCAACATCTGACTATAAGAATACTGTAATTTGCAGTTTATATATTTATTGTGTGAAAGGATCAGTGTGTAGGATTCAGTGGTGTCTAGTGGTGAGGTTGCATATTGCAACACAGAACTTTCTTTCCAAGCGTGTAGGAGAACTTATGGTGACTGCTGCTAAAAATACAAAAGGTCCTCAGTGTAGCTAATGCTTAGTTTGTCCATTCTGGGCTACTATAGAAAAATGATAGTGAGACATGCTGCCTACCACAACAATTTTAGGATTTAGGTGATTAGACAATAATAGAAACATAATTAAGAATATTATATTCCATTTCTGCCCTAAATCCTACAAATTTGCCCTTAAAAAAAGAGTGTGTGAAGAGCCCACAGTCGTTGGCTGTCAACATATCTAGTTTTGCGTCTCTGTGGTTTATACAACAATAGCTTTTTCTTCATACTGATCTTGAGAAAATGAAGAGGAATTGCCAGTCCAGCCATATTATTATCATACTGACCAATATTAAAGTAGTCTTAGTCAGTGCTGTCCTCAGAGTCTATGTGGTTACGTATCTGAAAGAAACTTAGTTCTGCAGTTTTTGTTGAACAGAAAATGATTCCTCAATTTTGAGAAGACGTTTCATTCTGCTGAAACAACAATCATCCATTATCTATGACACCACACCACCATGGGGAAAAAAAGAGAGTTTTGGCAGTGAAATAATAAAATGTAAATGCGAGGATTGTGCATGAAACACATCATCTTTGGCTGTGCTTCACCTTTTGTTTTCCTCTCTTGATACAGTATTCATCTGTCAGCAGGCTTGTGAGTGTGAACAGAAAGATTTGGATGCTTGTTCCATTTCAGTACTGAAGAGAGACTGTGGTTTTATGGAACTCATTAGTATCTGTTGTCCAAGTTTTTTACCAGTGAAATATATTTTTTAGTCACTTTCTTCAGTTTATTCTTCTTGGTTTGAGTTTCTATTTTTTTAAATCTTTTTTTTAGTCACGTTCTTCAGTTTCTCCTTCTCTATTAGATTTTTTATTTAGTTGGTGTAAAATCTTGCCTTATACAGGCACATATGAAGTACTGTTATATCATTATCATAGACAGTAGTTACTGACCAGCAGATTTTGATTTCTCTGGTCTGTTGACACTATGCCAGGAAACTCCGGTTCAATAACGGGTCAATCTCTGTGTGTTGGGATTTGATAAGGTGTGTACATTGTAGACATATGATGGGGAAAGATAGGTAAGAATGAGTGTGTTACCTTGGAGATATAGTGGAAAAACGGCTACGGCCTTTTATCTAATAACATCTTCATTGGTTCATGGCTTTGTGAGCACCTATACTGTCTGACCTGGAGAGCACTAAGCTCACAGGAGCAAGGGCTCAGAGAGGAAGATAAGGTGGTTAATGTAGCCTTATAAATATATATTTCCAAGCCTGATATAATCTACAAACAGACTAAATACGACATTAAGTCACTCTGAAATTGTTGTTTTACAGGGGGTAGTTGGCGGATGTGTCACTGCTTTCTGCCGTGGACTTCTCATGCTCTGTGGCTTCAGGGCAGTCCTCCAGTAGCAGCTTTAGTTGCCTTTCTTACGTTTGATAAATCCTCCACTGGGATGCCAATTGTGCTCTGTACAGTCTGTAATCAAAAACATGGGTTTGAAGCTGGCATT
This sequence comes from Amniataba percoides, assembly GCA_037176925.1. Classification (NCBI taxonomy): domain Eukaryota; kingdom Metazoa; phylum Chordata; class Actinopteri; order Centrarchiformes; family Terapontidae; genus Amniataba; species Amniataba percoides. Next base: position 6,951,521 of record JBAJHX010000031.1, on the reverse strand, counting down.
CAGACTATGAACTCATCAGGTTAATCTCAGGGGGAAGGCCTTGTCCCGGGTCCTCAGCTCTTGGCGTAAGTGGAATTAACAGTGAGATGTTCTAGTCTCGGTCAAAAGTGCAGCAGCACCAGTCTTCTTGCCAGAGGCACCAACATCACTGACTTGGAAGCAGTAGTTTGCAAGAACAACAGCCAAGAGCATGATGGCTCCCTTTATGGTTGTAGTACTGTGACCCTGAATGGCAATGTGCTTGCTGTCAATGGTGCCAGCACAATTTAGAAAGCTTTATCTTTCCAGGAACACAGTAGCATTGGATGTCTGGTAAACTCACCTTGAGATCTGTTTGGGATGGTTGCAATTATGGATCATTAATTTGAGAAAGAAAAAGCAATCTCTCTGTTTTGAGGCCAGCTGAGGCTCCACAGATACAGAGCATGTATTTCTATGAATCAGAGGGCTGACAGGTTGAGCATGACTCCTGTCCACATGTCCTTGACCAAGACACCAAAGGCCAGTATGTCCTGGTGGTTAGGCCGGCGCATTGCATCGTACCTCACTGTCATTGATGAGCACTAAATGCACTAAATGAGTCCAAAAATGTTTGTCGCTTTCTTATGAGCAACACTAGCAAAGTCAACAGCATCAGTCGCTTCAGTATTTACTCTCAAGTGACAAAGACCTTCAACTACTGCAAGTAATTATGACAGGAGTAAAGGAGGAAACAAATTGACTTTATAGAACAAAAGATTTTAACACCACAGACTGCTGTTCATTTCAGCTTACACCACTGAATGTTTCTTTTAACCAGGACAACAATCACTCCCTTAATTTAACCACATGCTTATTATTGCAACCATGATGACAAAGGTCCCTTAAATTCATTTAGGTATCTGTACCAACACCTACGACAGTGGTTTATGTGCCTGAACCTAAATGAAATACTTAACGATAGAAATGTCATTTCATAAAACAGAATTATCTGCCAACAGTGATTAAACTGTTTTATATTTAGATGCTGACTCACTTAAGAGGTTTTCACAGTTTTCTACCAGCTACATTTTAATGCCAGTTTTTTCTGGTAAAGTTTCAATATGTGTCCTATAAAGTTCTACTATTCTATTTTCAGCGCTGAATGCTAAAGCCGCAGTCTGAGGTAAAGTTTTGTGTTAATAGTGATGCTGGTCCAGACCTTGTGAGATGGTCTAAGAGACAGGGCCATTTGTATGGTTCAGGTCTTTTACAAGGAGAGGGCAGCCCAAGGCTATGTTGCATTAGAGCCACAATTAACTTTGTTAATATGTACTGGATCCTCCCTGCTTTCAGCTTTCTGACAGCCAGCGGTGGCTCTGACCCTCATTAACCCGGCCACTGTACCTGCTTCTCAGCTCATATCAATAACCAGCTGGTCCTCACATTGGACAGAAATAATGTTGGACAAAGTCATATCTGCAGAAAGTATGTTACTCAGGAGTGGAGGGGAAAAAAAGTTAATTTCTCATTTATACTCTTCTCTATAGAAAATGGGCTCCCAAACCCTGCAGGCAATGACACGCCAATGACTGTGTGAGCTTTTAATTTAGTTAAGAAAAAGCAAAACTATGAAATTGAAAATTATCAATGTTTTACCCATTGGCAGGGACAGATGGAAAGTAGGGAGAAAGGCCAAGGGATTTACTTAAGCGAAGTACAATGGTGGCAAAATGCTTGTAAGATAATTAAGAGCTGGTATGTAAAGCACCATCCATGCCACCAGAACTGACCAAGCATCACTTTTCCCCCCTTCAGAATACTAAAATGTTGCTGTTGCTGCATTTATTTATGTGCCTTCGTGACCCCATTTGGATTCTTACCATAATTCTGAGTTTAAATGGCTGTTTTTCTAATCCTAGGTTGCTTAAAAATACATACTAAAGTACTGGTAATGAAATTATGTGCATTCTTTTTGGCTAAATGTTTTTTTCAGCAGAGCGGAAAAATGAGTGAAAATGCATGTTTGTTTACGCATTCAGAACACTTTTGAAGCTGAATTATACATCATACAGGATCCGTACACAGACAACTTAACTCTTATGCAGAGTAAATCCATTAGCTGCAGGCGTGACCGAGTGTGAAAGGGGCAGATGCAGGACAAAACGCAGGTTGGCGGGCTGGACTCACATTCTGGGAATGGATGCCATGAACATGAGCCAGTGGATGGCAGATCATAGGAGAGGAGTTGCCAGTGAAGTGAGCAGTTGCTCTCTTTTAACCCCCCCCCCCAACTCCATTTTTCCTTCCATGTCGTGCTACCTTTTTTTTTCCTGCTCTTTCGCTGTCTCTCTGGGGATTAGATGCAGCTGCCTGCCTGTGTACAGTTTGTATCTGTCGGTCTGTCTGGTACCTTTACAAACACACTCGTCTCTTTTCCTCCACATCTCCTCTCTCTCCTCCACCTGTCTCTCTGACCCTCTGGTTGCAACATCCACAGCCAGAAAAGCAACATCTGGCTTTTTAAAAGGATCCACTTATGGATCTAAAAGCCCCACAGAGCCATCCTGAATAATGACTGAAGCGTTTCCTCTCATGTAAAGATGGCTGCCACATCATTTGTTCCCTCATTCACTGGTACCAGCTGGCCACACAAAATGTCTGAAAGTAAAAAAAAAAAAAAAAAATCTCAAGATTTTCTGCACTTTCTCTGAACCAGGTGACTGTGATCAGATAACACAGAGGACTAGCGGGCAGAACTGATTGTTTATGCATAGCAGCCTCTTTCAAACTGGCACAATGGAGTGGAGATGTGGTCCTTGACCCAGTTAATTAAAATACTGGTGGAGATGTAACAAAATAACATCTTTGAAGTTAAACACAACAGTCCAATTCATGTTCGCAGATTAGCATTCCTCTCTCACCAGTTTGATTTAATTTACCGCGGATTGTGGAATTACTCCGCATCAGGAGCACGCCGGCACCACACTGCAGTAAGTAGACCCGTGAGTGACAATTAAAATTCACTTTGGCTGAGAAAACAGCACACGTTGTCTTTGGGGTTTGTTTTGACTCGTGTGATTATTTAGTAAAAATCTGATTAGTTTTGACACGTCACAGTATGAGAAGCACTGGAGCAAATAGTACATGATTGTATGACTGTGCATGCTGCTTCCATGTCACAGTTACTGGGACACTTTGACAGAGCAGAGCCATTGTTAACCGTTATTAGTGACACCTGTGTATTTCCAAGTATAACAAGGCACATGTCAGCTGTGAAAAACGGCATGTTAACCCGCAAAAAAGAAAGACACAAAGAAGGAGTGTCAGAGAAAAAGAGATTTGTTTCTGCTGTGATAGCCCCCCTTACATTGTGCTCCATGGAAACATGGAAGCTGTCAGTATTAGTCACTGGATTAGTTCATGTGGCTTGGCAGATATTGAAAGTAATCTAAAATAACCACTTTAGTTCATTTTGCCACAGCTGGGCTGACGTTGTGTTTCTCTGTGACTCTGCATATTACTATTATATTAGTCACTCTATGTCATAAAATTCCATATGTAAAATGTGCCAAAGTAACAAGATCACCTTTTTGCTGATTTTTGACAGACTATGTTTTTAACAACAGCCTGTCAAATAAACGTTATTATTAGCTAAACCCCATTGATGTGGGCTATGCACAGCTCTATACATCCAAACCACACACAGACTTTGGAAGGTGCTGAAATGACTTGCAGCGCTAATGCTTCCTGAAAAAGGGGGAAAACTTCTTGTATCAGCGTTCGAATGATAAACAGTGTGATGTGCTCATATAAAGAGCACGCCAAAGAAGCTGTTATTGTTGGCATGTCTGTCTGCAGCCGACTCTCAGATGTCATTCAGCCACTGCGTTGGCAAATGGCCAGGCAGAGGCTTTCAGTTCAGTTTACACAAATATGTCCAATGTCGAACATGCACATCCTCAACTGAGAATAATTACAGGTTGTAGGTTTTTAACTGGTAGTGAAACAGTTTAAATTTAATAGTGATGCCACCATATGACTAACATTAGCAAACAAGACCAATAGTGAAAAGACTGCCTCTTTCTATTAGTTTCCAGTAGTGCTGAGGTTTGTTCTGGCTGAATTCGAGTTGCTTCAGGCACTAACTGAAGGTCCATCTGCAGAGCTGCTGCCTGCTTTCCTCTCGCCAAAGTAGTCTAAGTAGGAGTGAGGCAGAGGAAATGTGACCTCATATTAGGTGAAACAGTACTACATTTCTCCACAGGGACCGCCAAAAACACCACAAAATAAAAAAAGTTCCACTGTGCTGCTTTAAGCAAAAAGTGAGTACTCAGATTTCCGTGTATGTAAAACTCATACAAGTAGTGCAACATTTATCAACTACACGTCGTGTGTATGTCAAATTGCTGGGTGTGGCAGAGTGTTGTATGCAGAGGAGGACAGCCACAGTGCGCTAAGTGTGAGGAAATGAGACGTGGAAGTTGCATCCAGGTGACAGGACTGGGGCTCCGTGCAGATGGATTGTCTTCTGACAGACAGAGGCCGGCCCTCCACCTCTCTTCTTCGCAGATAAATAATAGGAGGGAGCAACGAGCAGCGACAGCCAGGAGGGATTGAGTCTCTGAGAGCCGCTGCTCAAAGTGCAACGCCATTTATCAGTGTCACAGCAGACAATCCACGTTAGCCAAACACACCGCAGACACATGCAGTGTACACATTCACGTAATGACTGCAGGCAACAGGCAAGGACATACAGTCTGTAAGAGATGTCGATTCTGGCTTCAAGCAATTTTTATCAAGATAAACGGACAAGAACTGGGTTGAACTGATTTTGAGACTATTTATTTTATCCTGAAACACCCCAGATTTTTCAGGTTTGAGGCTGCAATAAAAACTTTAACTGCAAAAGCAAAAAAAATAAATAAATAAATTAAAAAAACGATGTCCAGTTTCTAAAAGCACAGCTCAGAAAAACTTGGTAATATAAAGTGAAGAGAAAATTGGGGCGAAAACTCAAATATGCTGCTGATTATGCAGTCCTTGGGGTTGAAAAAGAAAGTTTAGTATTTTAAAGTTTGATTTCTATGCAGATATTTGAATCATTGATTTTTTTTTTTCTTGAACCAGAATTTTTTCATTATTCAGAGCGATAAAGTATGAAAGTAATGAAACCCATGGACGCGGAGCACGGTGTTACTCGTACTTTTAGATATTCACATAAACAAAGTCAGGGATTTAAATAATCATATTTCCCCATGGCTTATTGCACAGGATGGAGCAAATAATCCAAAGCTAAACCTTCCATGCATTCATATAAAGCAAAGAGAGAACAGAACATCATAAAACATTAAACAAAAATCATACAGCGGGCGAGGATGCCCAGCTCCTCACACAAGCCAGACTCTGATGCTGAAATGATAAAAAAAAAAAAAAAAAAAACCTTAGTTCCTCCGTACAATCACTAATGCATAAGATGGAATACTTAGTATTCTGAGCAGTCGGATTTCAATATAAATGTGAGTCCCGCTGCGTGTGACCTCTTGTATAGCATACGGAGCCTGATGACGGAAGTCTTCCTTCAACACGTGTGACAGCTCAATCCGTCGTTCGTCTTTATACGTGTACCTCTCCAGGCGACCGGCTGACAGCTCTGCAGCAGCTACAATGAAAAAAAAAAAGAAAAAAAAAGCACAGCAACCTCACTCCTTCACTCCGGCACACCCGCCACTCCTTCCTCTTTGACGCGCCAAACAGAGAGGAATATTGAGAGACAGACAGTGGAGATGGGAGGGAAGGCATACACACATATATTGTGCTGGGAGAGGAAAAGACTAGAAGAGAATTTAAAACGGAGACGCCATTTGTCTTCAGAGCAGCTGCTTTGGATTTCTGTCACATGCCTCTTTAGCAGAGTGGAGCGGACGCTGGACATTTCTTCAGGCCTCCAGCTCTTAGAGGGGTAAAGACTGTGCAAATCTAACTTCCGATCAAAGGTTCAGTGGTAATTACGTTTGACGATGTGGGAGGCTGTCGAAATTATGCCGGGAACGTCGTGAGGCAGCAGACTTTGCACCTGCATCGATTTCTCGGCCACAAATAATCTGACCTTGAGCCAGGGGATCACACGGAGAGATTCACAGGTTAGCTGGCAGCCCTCAGTGAGTCAGGTTTTTCTGGTACCGCTGAGCCAGTGTGATGGATTGATTTAATCTATCATTGGTATGAGTTCAATAAGTAGCAGAAAGATGCATAGGGGCATAAAAAGGTCTCTCATTAATAAGGAGCTCATAACTGTAAAGTGTAAAAATGCATAAGGATACCTACGACCCAGAGGAGTTCATCCGGGATGTTTTTGTTGGGACTTTCTGAGAGATGACGCCTGTGATTGATTAGCCATGCCTGCAGAGGCCAGAGAGGGGAGCTCTCAGCAACACGCCTCATTTTCAGTGTAGCACCATGTCTTTATTGATATCTTCCCTTTTCAGGTACAAAATGAATATATTTGATCTTGAACTTTGGAATATGTTTACTAATGTGTTTGTTTGTGTTATGTTAACGTACCAACTGAATACACTACTACAACATTATTTGGATGTTTAGATCACTATCTGATAAACACTTAACACCTAGTTTAAACTCGCTCAGTTCCCTCAGTCGCTGGCACAGAACCAGCATGGTCGCAACACATGTGTGCAGGTTGATCGGGTTTAGCACAGTAAGACGCACATACGGAGTGTGAGGCTGCTGATGCCCATGTTTGTGGTTAATTTTATGTTTAAAATGATCTGCTAAAGCGTTTGTGTGTTTATTTCTAAAGCAATTGCCTCTGGAAGGGAACAAAGAATATAACAAATAAGAGACAAACAGCTACTCGTGTTTTAAAAGATATTCTTGTGTATTTCAAATACCCGTAAAGAAAAGGGAAAAGAGAAAATTAGACTGGAACATTGACATTAAAATGGGAAGGAAATGCACATCAAGATTAGAATGAACTACTGTGTATTGAACCTTTTAAACTATGTAAATACTTACATACTTAATAATAATACAGACTCTCTATGAAGCGATCAGAGAGGAAGCATTGTGTCCAAGCATCTTTATTCATATCTCCCCTTTTACAGGATGTAACAGCAGCAGATAGAAAACCCGTGCTCACAAATCATAAATCACGTCACGTCTTACGAATGATTGTCATGCTTGGAAATCTCTGATAAACGTGCAGGTCGGGGTTCTCCTGCAGGTCACGAGTACTGTGCTGCTTTTGATTAGTAACACTTGTCAAAAGGAGCAACAAGAGTTGGGTGGAAACGGGCCCTGTGGGGTAAGCTGGATGAAAGCGTGTTAACGGACTGGCCACTGATCATCCACATCACTGGATAAATGGAGGCATCATTGCTACGGTGCGTTTACAGAAAACACAGAGTGGCATGTTTACAGAAGAGTAGAAACCTCTCTTTCCATAATAATAATGCCGACGAGGGTAAACAGAGAGGCTGACTGTGCTAACGGCCTTTAGATTTGTTTATAGCTGCATATTAATTTCAAGTGAGAATGAAGTTTCCCTGACAGTGTGGAGATGTTTTTAGGCTCAATAAGATGATGCTTCTAAATAAAAAACTATTTCCATGTTAGGGGTTCAAAAATATCTTCACACTGTTAATTAGCTCCCAGTCAGTTTGTTTGAGTCTTTTGCCTGCAGGTAGAATATCTGTAGTTTTCCTGTCTTGCTCTGTACTCAGAAAATATTCTTAAATGTTTTGCTTATCCTTAATTAATCATCACAATATCAAAGAGCACTAACACCTGTTATCTATTTATTTCTAATACTGGGACACAGAATATGTTATTTATAGCTGCGGTCGTCTTTTAGTGTGTGGATATCTATTTTTGTTTGTTTGTTTTTTTCACCTTTCTTCCATTTTACTTGTGTGATTATATTGCAGATATCCTTACCTCCCCAGATATTACTTTCTTGTCACAGCAGCAATAACACCCACCCACCCCTAAAAACACTGCTTCATATTATGTCATATGAAATACTCTTGATGTGAGATCTTGCCTGTCTTTTTCATATGAACACAATGAACACATGGACTGAAAAACCCAGGGTGTGCTGAGCCAGTTGATAGTCAGTGTCATCACAGCAGAGAGCCAGATTAAGTTGTGATACAGACTCCAGGTATCCCCAAACATACCACGCGTATACTGCGTTTATGGCATCTGGTGTTATTTCTCTCCAAATGTTGTCCACATGTTAGAAAACACAGCAGGACTCGATTTGTGTTGCCCACACAACAGGAAATCTGTTTAGTTGTTTTGGGCTTGGATAAAAATAGTATAACACACTGGTGTGAAGCTGTTGTGGTAAGCGCCTACCATCATCCTTTTCAGTGAGCTTTAACTTGTGACCTCTATTACTCTTTGCCAATTCCATTTGTCTGCGTTTCCACACACTTCAAAAGGCCCCGCACACCCGCAGCACACAGGTGAATTTTAATTATTTTGGTTGATTAGACCTCCTCTCAGGACTGTGTGTACGGACTGCTCCTGATTCATATCTCCCTCGCTCTCCTGTTAGCTTTGTTGAATTCGTCATGGTGGGGCGAGATACTCATTTATATTTTTGTATTAGTGCACAGTGTGGGGTGTAATTCCCATCCCAACTCGGCCCCGTTTCAACCCGAGGTCTAATCAGCAGGATTAACAGAAAACACCTGTGTGGGAGTGCATGGCCTTGAAGGCTGAACTGAAACTGAAGTCAGTGTCCTCAGTATTGTCGGTGTTTCTTATTTGGTCAATATTTCAACTATCAAAAACACAAGATTTTATTCTTATTGAAATTTCTGCCTCGACAGCTCCCCCTTATTGGTAGTGGTGGATTTTTGGTTGTGACTGATGATGTTTGAAACGTTATTTGATTAGTGCAATATCTGTGTGGGGAGGCCCTGCAGATTATTTGGAACACCACTTCAGTTCCAACAGTCACACAGGGACTTAACCAGCTCAGGTGGCAACATTATTGTTACGTCTAACTCAGACACCAGGCAAGGCAGGACCCAAAAGCTGGACACGACTCTGAAGCAAGCTTCTGAGAGGTTTTAATAATTAACAAAAGGGTCTCTCAAAGCTTGGCTTCAGAAAACAAGAGTAATCAAAAAACCCTTTAACCTGAGAAACCCAAAACTCACATGGACAGTTAGAACAGCCATGGCATGAAACATGAGGCACAAGAAACACAGAACATGACTCAATGACCTGGCAGAACTATATAAGCACAAGAGGTAACAAGGAACAGGTGGACACAATCAGGGCGGGGCAGACAATCAGACAGGCGGGAAACTCACTGTGGCAGGAAGTCAAGGGACCTGAAACATGATAGACAGAAGAGACAGAACAAGAAACTAGACATGACATTCAACCGTAAATCAGGACATGACAATCCAACAAGAAAACCAACTAAACAAAAAGAACACCAGACAACATGTAACACTGGAAACAGACATGGAAACTTAAACATAACAAAAGAAACATGATGGACATGAAAACACCAACATGACAAGATATAACTAGGCATGGAAAATACAACAAACATGGAACAAAACATGACATGAAAAACCGAGACAAGACCAGAAAACAAACCAGACCAGAAACGAAACATGAAAATTATCATCTGTTGCTCAGCCTGTGAATACTCTGTTGACTCTGTAACTTTGTGTAATAAAGGTACAGCTGTGTGTATATATACATACATATATATACATATATATATATATATATCTACACACCTACACACACATATATGTGTGTGTGTGTGTGTGTGTATAAATATAGTTTACAATGTGTCTTTGCAAAACAGATGTCAACTGACATGGTAGACAACCCATTGAGAGGCCTTACTCTTAGTCATTGTTCCCACTTTGATGTCCAAAATAGTTTTCTATCATCTGACTTAATTGGAAGGAGTCTGTCCTTTTGATTATCTAGACCACCAATCGACTTCACACTCAATACATAGTTAGAGAGCTGATACACAGCTGAGTCTCACCATTCAAATGAAGACGTCTATCCTTTTACACATGCGGAACATACTACATGTAAAGAAAAAAATACAACTGTAATAACGTTTTCCTGAAATGCTTTCAGTCACTATTTATAACATGAACCTTTACTGGAATTTGAACACATGCTGTGCTTTTCAACTCAGAGGAACATCGCTTCTGCAGCACTGGACAGATTGAAAACCAGCTTCTGTGAATCTGAAGTGAATGAAGTTTCGCCGCCAGCAGTCCCAGCAAGCAGTGGCTTTGATTGACCATCGCGGGCGAACAGAGGTTCAATGACACTTCAGTAAGACACTAATAAGGACTTTGGGTCGGGCGGGCATCGTAGAGAACGTCCCCTCTTCAAACAGTAAATGGGTTTATTGGCAGGTTGCTGTCGTTCAGCGGGAGGGAGAGCGGTTTAAACACACTGCTGGAGGGACACTGCAGTGCCACAGTCACTCACAATCTGATTTCTGGGTCCCGGTTCAGGAAAGCGTCCAATTGGGAATCACTTATGAAGTGTCTGGTGATAACAAGTGAGGCTGAGGCTTCTATCAGGGGCAGACAGATTCTCGCTTGGAGCCCGAGTCCAAATGCAAACCCTTTTCTGCTCAGAGGGGGAAACTGAATCCGAGCCACTGGCGGATCAACGGCCTCAGAGTTTCCATACACCTGTGGACGGCTGAAACAGAAAGAGTAAGACAGAGTAAGTTGACCAAGAGAAGGCAGACAATGCAAAAAATCTGACAAAAAGTGAAAGAGACATGAACAAGGGAGCAATTCTGTCCGGGCTCATAGCACAGTTTGGTACAAGTAGAAGATAATGAAGCTATTTGAAGTGAAAACCCTTTTTTTTTTTTTTGTCCATAAATAAACGTTCTTCACTGCAATCACGTATACACCAGTCCAACCACGCTGATTGATGTTTGATTCATCTCTTCGATCTCTCCCACAGCAGAAAAGAAGTTTGATTTCTTCTCCTCAGGACAGCCACTAGTTCCAATCTTGTTTGTTCAGATAAGGATTTTTTAACACAGCAGAGGTTCTCACAGAGTTCATAAGTTCTTTAACTAAATGTGATATGTGCTGAATCTTTTGAAGGATGGATGGATCTGTCCGTCGTGTGAGCTCAGCAGTACTTTGAGGACTTCTTGCTCCCGTTGGCTTAAAAATGAAGCATGAAAGTTGATTTTATGTTCACTCTTCGATGCTTCACTTTGTGTCCATATGAGCGGCTACATCTCCATGACAAACGGTGTCATACAGCTGAACGCCCTGCAAAAGGTAAGTGAGTGGCTCCTGAGTTAGAACTGTTTTGACAACCTACTATTTTCACTGTGCTTGCTGTCTTTTTCGAATGGGCTACATGCTATATATTTCTTTCTTTCCTGTGGTAGAATCTACAGCGGTGGTCACCAACCTGATGTTTAAGACTGATCTGAGTTTAATTGGTTTCATTTCAGCTGAAAGGTAGTTTGTTACTTTTCATCAATCAAAATGAAATAAACTGACTGATAAAGCGAGAGAGTGAATCCCCCTTTTAACTTAAAAAACAGTGTGTAAATAAGATAAGATATTATCAATTTATTTTGATTTCATTGCCGTAGTACTGAAAAAGCACCCATGTACCGACTCCTAGAAGTGTCCAGCAACAGTTAAGCTGTCGCAGTCAAAGTGAAGATTACCTGCGGATCGATCACAGAAGTGGCATTTCACATATATGCTTCTTTCATTCTCACTTGAAAGTCATGTTTGATGGCCTCTTGCCTGCCCGACCTGAATCTGGAGTTCGTCGGCTCCCAACTGAGCCGCGGGAGGAGCAAGACTAAGAGTCGCGAGATAAACTGATGGACGGGAGACAAAGAGCGAGGGATGGATGTGACCGAATTGTTGATTTGGGCACATCACATGGAGGAGAGATGCAAAGGAGGGAGAAAGAGACGCGAAGAGACTTGCCCGTCTTGGAAAGTCTTGCATCACAGCTGGAAGTCCATCAGAGCACAAGAGATGAGGAACTTTTTGAAACGAACCCAAGGGAGACAGAAGGATGGGAGTCAAAGGAGCAAGATGAGTTGTAAGATGAAGAGAGGTCAAGAGGATGAGCGTGACTGGGATGTCTAACTCAGAAAAGTTGTGCTCGGCATCTTGAGAAGTTGTTTAGTCAGCTTTCACCGAGACGTTCATATGAACACTGTCATTCCAAAGACGAAGAGCGCTCAAAGAGAACTCTCCACAGAGCAGCAGCCCTTGTTTCCAAAGTGAATATCTAGTGTAAAGCCTTATAGTTTCGGTCCTTTGCCTCTTTGCTCAAGGACTTTGTTCTAAATGTGAGTTCAGGCCATACAGAAAAAGGCAACGACCACTTTTGAATGGGGAAAAAAAAGCGCTGCAGCCTTGTCACTCCTGAACACCACTTATCCTGACTTAACGCCATGTTGAGCCTTGTCAAGCACCTCTAGTCCTCGTCTGAGTGTCTCTGGGGCTGCGATTGGAGTGTCAGGCCGAAGCACAGCACAGCACTGCGTAAGTGGCTATCTGGTGCTCCATTTGGGAACGCTTAAGACTCTCCCTCCGCTAATTACGTAGCTCTAATTAGCTTGCGGGTAGAATCCAGTAAATGCCTAATTGTCTATTGACATTATGCAATGAGCTGCAACAAAACCCTCTATCTCAGTTACCGTATCGCCTCAGCAGCACAAAATATAGGCTGCTGAAAGTGTCAGCCTTTGGGGTTTGAAGTGCTGTCACAAACACAAGCACACAATGGAAAAGAGAATGCGAATATTCATATTCAGTATTCCAATCATCTTTTCAAAGTCAGCGAAGATGTGAAAGACTCAAGTCTGTCAGAGTTAGACAGAAATATTACCCGTCTCCCTTTTTTTTCCCTGGCTCTTTCTGTCTTCATCTCCGTTTCTCTCTTTGTTCTTTCATCAAATCCAAATTACATGAGCTTTACCGAAGTAAAATACTCCTGTCTGAGCGACAAAATTATCAATGTAAAGTTAATGAACAGTGCTGCGTTTTCACAAGACAAGGATACAACGAGACGTGAAAACGATTAACAATAACAAACACTCGCTCTGCCGTTCTGCAGCAGAAGCCCGGCAGGTCCCGCAAGCATTCCCTCCTCAAAAAAGTCACATTTTCTGCACTGACAGAAAGTATATTATGTAGATGTAAGCATCTGCAGATTCTGCTTGTCTAGCTTTGGGACTTAGCACACCTTCAATGCCGGTGTGTGCGCGCTTACATTTATTTTCAAGGCTTTGGATATAATAAGAATTAAGACAGCAACAGCAGTAATTGAGGCATGTTATTTATGCTTTTAATCCAGTCCCTCTGCTTTGCAGGTGGAACATTTGAGGCATCAGCAGCGGCTCGCTGAATGGTCAGCTTTTCATGGCCAAATTTGCCAATTTTAGTCCTCCTAGTGCTCTTTTGATGTTGAAAACAAACTGTGGACGGAGCAGATGCATCAAGGCAGTTTGACGCGGCACTCGAAGCTTTTCAGTTTGCTTATGAAAACAAGAGGCATCACATGTGAGAGCTTTTCCCCACTGCTTTATTTTGGTATGCTGAATAGGATGGAAAATCGCTGTTAATTGAAAGTTTGTTCAGGCTCAGTTGAGGAGCACATCCTGTTAAAGAACACTCCCCCGAGGTTATATTATCAGACCAAAACCAAGAGCATTATGTTCCATACCTGATTTAATAAAATCCTGGAGTGAAACCAAGCCATTTCTGTCTATTGTAATGCTTCCTATACATTGTCTGTATTAAATGACAGATGTATGAATAATATTTATGTTTATTTCTGGTTTAAGTGTACTTTAAGTACCGGTAGAGTAATGAAAACGTGTTCCTCTAATGAGACAACTAAAGTTTCCTGTCAGCTAAAAAGCCTCTAATGATGATGAGCGGTTACTGAAATATTTAAGCACATAGATGTCACGCTAACCAGATGATGATTATTGCCAATACAGGACACTGTGGGGATAAATGGTTTATACTGCTGCTGTTGTTGTGGTCACATCAGAAAATCCTTCCTGCTCTCAAGTTGTTGTTTTTTTCCACTCTATCAAAATAACACAAGGAGGCCCTGAATCAAATTCAGCGAGAGCCGCAGAGGAGCAGATTCGGGCGGTAATGTGCTGACTCGACTGTTAGCTGACAGGAGCTAACATTAGCTCATAACCCTGAATTTTTTTTTGACACAGTACCTTCTGTCAGACAAGCTGCAGATTGGTACCAACACCCCCTGACACGCATACTGCAGGTCTTGTGGGACAGATCTGGCAGAATCTGAGAAAACAAGTAACAGACCTACAGCTGGAAACTCCTGAATACGGACGGTCCCAGGTTGTTTTCCTGTTCGTGTGTCATCTTTTATTGTTGTTTACAAGCCAAACAAACAAACAGTGACATCCCGCACCATCACCGGCTGGAGTACCTTCAACCAGTAGTGAGAACCTATAGACATATTATAAATAATTTATATAAAAGCACATTTCTTACAGCTCTGTAAGTGATTTAACCTCCAACTTCACACACTTTAATGCTCACAACATAATAAACCCGTCTGTTATAGGTCAGTAAAGTGTACCTTTATTCTGACATCGCCGTCTGACCAATTATTACATTACCGCCCTCGACCATGATTAACTTTTATCCATGAAACAATTTGGTCTGCTTTGCTGCTTTTGCTGCTCACAGAGCAGCGTGACAAATCACTGTTGATTTACTGTAACAATGTCGCAACAATAAACAAGCAGAAACCAGACCTTTTCATAATTCGCAGTCCTACTTACAACATGCCATCATTTTAACACGTAAATGTAGTTCAAGAAAACATCCGCTTCCATTTATCGACGCAATATCTAACTCAAAGATTTCCAAAAAGTAAATGACTGTAGGATAAAATTAAATGTACATAATGCACAAAATGATTAAAAGTGCCTTGGAATATTCATGCTGGCTTGCAGATATAATACAGAATATATACAGTTTAATATATATTATATCATGGCATCTTGCAATTTTAACAGTGAGGGAAATGCTAACTCCCACTGTGTGTCACTGTGCATCTCCCACTTCATACGTAGAGATTCTTTTTCATGTGAATTTGTTTCTCTCTTCCTCCTGTCCTCTTTGTCTCAGCCTCCCTCTCCAGCGCGCTCCTCTAAACAGCTGAAGGTCAGCCGTGATATCCTTTTTGTTGCACTTCATTCCCGAGAGGGCGAACATTAAAAAAAGGCAGATAAAAAATAAAGAACTGAATTGCAGTTGAGTGCAGAGGACATTAAAAATGCATTTGATATTTAAAAATTAAATTACAGTACTGCGGTAAACCCGGGAAAGGCGAAGGGAGGACGTAACATTGTATGTATATGAAAACTGCAACCAATCTGAGACAGTTTAATGTTAAACAACACAAATCTAATTATCTTATAATTAATTGTACTGGGGCATCAAATCTATGACTACAAACAAAAAATATCCAGTCTTTCATTTTAGTTTCATGGAG
This sequence comes from Amniataba percoides, assembly GCA_037176925.1. Classification (NCBI taxonomy): domain Eukaryota; kingdom Metazoa; phylum Chordata; class Actinopteri; order Centrarchiformes; family Terapontidae; genus Amniataba; species Amniataba percoides. Next base: position 6,935,990 of record JBAJHX010000031.1, on the reverse strand, counting down.
CGGCAGACTGCTTTTAGTGTTTTTTTGTAGATCACCTTGAGAGTCTGCAGAGAGTGTGTTGAACTTGTAGTGTAATGCAGTCCTATTAAAAAATACCAACCACTGCCTCAAAAAAAAAGACCACAGCGCGCATCCTGACACAGTAACACTGAGAGACTACCACTCTCTCTGAGTATCTCCGAAGTGCAGCCAGTACTTGAGAAGAGCTCACTGTGTACGGGGCACCATAATCTCATGACATACCATTTATTTGCAAGTAGTGGGGTAACATTAAAATGTTCCTCTGTCCTAAGGTGGATTTTGGTACAGTTCTAATGAAAAAACAACAACTTTGCAATTGAAATGAATGGCAAACAAATGAATGGCATTTTAAGCAGTTCTGAACAATACAATATTGACTTCAAATTCATTTCACGTAGCTTTATTGATTTGAGTCCATTCCAAATTATTTAGGAAGCTCTGCCGAGTCTAAAGGCGGCATCAGCACACCGCTCGAACTGTAGATACTGTTAACATGAACCCTGAAAAGGAACCCACCGAATATTTTTCAATACTTTTGTTTTAAGAAGTCTAAGCATGTGAAACTATCCTAATAAATGTTTTATGTTCTTTTAATTGACAACCATCCATTTGTGTTAGTTTAGCATAGATTTCTAGCTGAGCACAAAATGTTTCCAATTGATAAGTAATTGTGCCTGCGTTGGTTTTCTCTGCATAGTCCAGCTTCCTCTTACAATCTGAAGATGAATGTGAGTGTTTGATAGATTCAGGATGGATGGATGGATGGATGGATGTCTCTTTATGATGTAGATTAGTCTCTATAAGTTATTCCTAATATCTGCCACAGAGTAAAATTCGTCCATTTCAGATTTGCTCTGTCTGCTCTCCTCTCAGGGTAGTAGTCTTCTCTCAGCAGGGAGTTAAGTGGAGGTATCATGTAATTTAATGTTGAAGTGAAACACGGCCTTTGTCCACAGGGACTGCCAAAATCAACAAAAAAATGAAAAGTTCAATTCAACTGCTTCACTGTCATTTTTTAAATTCATTTCTTTAATTAAGTTTTTCTGTATGTGTTACAGAGAAGACATGCTTGTTTCAAATAAATGCGTCCCACATGCTCCTGAAATGGTTGTTCCTCATTAAATATTAAATATTTTGGCATTAAAGATGCCTGTGGACATAACGAGGAAACATACATAGTCAATGTTTTTTTCAGTGTTGAAAAAATGGTATTGAAGCAACACTGTGCAAGTTTTCTACATATGACGTTTGACTGCTTTAAAAGTAAAATTTTGAACCATCCAGAAACCTTTCTGACCAAAACTCAATGGTAAAGTCACAAGGTTTTCCATCTGGGGACTGTCTTGTTTCCATTAGTATGTGAAAGCTGGTGTTCAGCGATAAAAGCAGTTGTCTGTCACACTCAGTTTTCACTTGTAAAATCACTGATGTTTGAAACATTTTCTTGGAAATCAGAAAACGACTATTTTATCCACCCTCCCATCTGTCTTTCCCACTTGCATGGTCCATCAAAGATTATTTAAATGAGAAGATGTGGATCTGGGAGTTCAGAGGCTCTTATACAGAAGCGCTAATTAGCACGTTTGCACTTATACAAGTGAACATGATTGAGGATCATATTGTAGTAAACATGTACTGCAGCTACTCTCCGGCTCTGCTTTACATTCCACTCTTGCTACCTTAGCCTCTGAAGAGAATCAAGTGTTGTTCTTGCTGTACACAGCAAGTACAAAAGAAAATATGTTTTTCATTTCACCTCACACCCAATTCTCATTCATTCTGTGCTGCCATTGGCTTCCCAGGACTCACATCATTCACTATGGCAACAAACTTAAATAAGTCTCGTCTAAAGAGTGATCGTGAGGGGAGTTATTGACATTTCAATTGAACTTGCCTGATTTGCCTAAGGGTATCGAAAGATAAAAGAAGTGCAACTTTACTTGCTGCTTTGATGAGTATCTGAGTCCCGATCTGCCTGTGTAGAGACTGAGTGACAAGGAGGTGCCATGTGAGGAGAGTTTTGCCTGGATACAGTGGTGTGAGCGGAGACTTTCTTTTGACAGCGTCATTACTAATTCATTGGTGTGTTTATGAATCTTATTGCAGCTTTTTTTTTCTCTTTCACAAGCTCAAAAGCATCCTTCATGGTTGGCATGTGTGTGAACAGGCGTGCATGTGTGTGTGGACGCATATATGAATGTCCATCTGTGTGTATTGGCTTGCTGGTATCTCTTGGGGCCAAAACAACACTTCAACTAAAAAACAAACACAGCAGCTCTGCAGAACCCAGAGGAGAATTACATTGCTGCAGGTGTTTTTTAAGGTGTTGAGGCCCCGCTGAGAGGACCTCTGTATGTCGGCACACATGTACACGTGTGTATGCTCATGCCAACGTGTGAAGGTGTGTGTGTGTGTGTGTGTGTGTGTGTGTGTGTGGTTGTGAAGCCGCAGGTGTTTTGTCTCACTTTGTCAGGCTGCACAGATGTCACCCTCCCTCAGGCAGTAACTACTGGTCATTCTGCAAAACTCAGACCTGACAGTACTCCTTTGATATCAAGGTGCACCTCCTCAGCACGCTGTACCACCACACGGGGGGGGGGATTCTGTAAAGATGTGAGGTGTATTAAGTTCAGAAATCTGCCCTAAAGCCTTTTCATTGGAGAACACACACACACGAAACACCCACAAACACACATATGCCTGCACCAGGGGCCCCTCGGTTTAAACTATGGTAATAATTCAAAGTAATTACCAGTGAGCGGTGTCTGAAAACTCCCTTTAAAGCAGCTTTTTCTGCCAAACACCATCTCACAGACATAATTACTGCAAGCACTCAAGGCACATTAACAATGGCAGGCTAAAAAGATTCACATATATGCGTACTGAGTATATATGTATTCATTACACATGATATTCTGCCTTTATATGAGGTGGCATGTGTGTGTCTTTTATACAAAGATACAAAGTAAATGGTTGAGTAGAGCTTCGATATTGGCAGCAGGTATGGCAGCTGCGTGTCAAAGGGGTTGCCATGGTGACTGGGCACAGACAGCTCAGCCATTCCCTCCCTCCCTCACTCTGTGTGCCTGTCTCTCTCACTTTATCGCTTTCCCTCACTTTTTTTTTTGCTCCCAGTTATTCCGTTTCATTCTTTATTTGACCGCGTCGGCCCTGTGGACGTTGCAGACGAAAGCATAGTTGCAGAACATTCTCAGAGCATCATTAATGTGCAGCAACACAAGATCTCCACGTCCCATTCCTGGTGAGAGGATGCGTCTGTGCGGAGAGCGGCGCTGGCTCTGGCATCACGTCTTTATGTCTTGATGGCGTTTTCTCTCAGAGGACCATAATTGGGGTAAAAAAAAAAAAAAAGGACCAAAGCGAGCCCAGAGCAGATAATCACATCCTGACAAGAGAAATGATCATGTTCGGCTGCAGAGCGGGACAGTTGCGTCTCAGACACAAATGTCACATCGTTTTCTGCTGCTGTGCCTTACACGCTCAGGTCATCAAGTGCCTCTGTGTTAATTGCTTCACCACCTCTCTTGGTGCTGCACCCCTTTAAGACTTCTTGAGATCACGGCTGGTGCAGCTCTATATCCTCAGAGAGTTTACAAAGCCCCTGCTTCCCGGTCTCAACCCACTCTTCGATTGTGAGCCGGCCTCGACCCGCTGCATTTATGCAAAGCCTTCCTCTCCTTCACTGTATTCACTGGCCTGTCATTAATGCCATTTACTATGGTCTTTAACCCGCTCGTTAACACAGTCGATTAGTGCAGAGGAGCTAGGACAGGCTAGGACGGTGGCAGAGCATAATGGCTAAATGTCAGCCATATTCAGTCTGCAGTGTGAGCCCGTAATGAGAGCGAGGGAGCTCTGAAAATAGGAGCTATTGCTTGTAATGGGAGTCTCACGCGATGACTCAATGGGTTCTTTGTCTTGCTGAGCTCGCATACAGGAGCACGGTGACACGCGCGCACGTGCCTGCACCCACACTGTCACACGGACATTTAGATAGGCACACACACACACACACACTGAGGCACATGCAAAGCTTTCATTTCCACTTGCAATGAGTGCTGGAGTGCACAGTGACTCAGAATGTCACACACAAAGCCAAGACAGCACACACACACTCATTTAGTGAGCAAACACGGAAACATACGTGGACTTTGAGTATTTGAACCATATTATGCACAGCTTCTTCACAACATCAAATTAACCCAGCTCACATAATCTCCCCATTTTTCTTTTCTTGAGCAAAGAAAAGGGCGCAGCATGCTAAGAGAGGTCTTCCTTCTTTTACAAATGAGGCTGTGGCTCGCAGAGGACAGTGGGGAAGAGCAGAAAGGTACAGAGATCTGCCACAGAGAGTCTTTTGGAGCAGGACACAAGCTGCAGCCAGCCAGCATTGGCCGTCACTCCCATGTTGCTAGTGTCTAAAGACAGAACAGTGTGTACCAAAACAGTTCTCTGTGCTTCGGAGACATAATTTGCGCCTTGAGGACCAACTATATAAAATGTTGGAATTGTGATCCGATGTTTCACTGTGGCAACAAAATCAACCCTTTGAAAAGCTGCCCGCAGGATTAACGTCAGATCTGCTGTCAGACTACGGCCTTGTGCTGGGTGACTTTACTAAAAACACCCTTCAGTGTTTTTTAGTACTGACGGCTACGGTGAGAGTTAGACCCCACTCCACATGGATTATATAATATTTGGCACAGGTCCTTCAAACGTGTTTATTTCTTAAACTGCAGTCTGATTGAGAGAGCTGCTAATGTGGGAATGAATAGCCAGCTATTAAATGTAATTATCAGTGGTTACTGCTCACTTGTCAAATATAAAAGAGCTCAATATGGTGAACCTGCCTTTGTGGAAATATTTTGCTGTCACAGTCTGCCTTCCAGGTAACTTTCCGACCGATCATCCCAGTTTTTAAGCTCCCGCCTCTCATTCCAGATTCATGCCAGATTGTTCTTTGTCATCTCCTTGCTCCATTTCATCTAGTGAGAGTGACTTTGTAACATGCCAACTTCCGGACGCTGATGTTGAGTCCTGCCTATGGTTGATCAAGGTTTAAGTATGACCACATTATTCTGTTTGAGAGATCAAACAAAGTTCTCCAGCAATAAAAGCAACACTTCAGAAACAAATCTTGGAAAATAAGACTACACTGGTCTCACGCTGATAAGCTGCTGAGCTAGTTAAACACTCAACTCAATAAATAACCACAGTAGAGGCCAACAACGGAGGTTTAGCAGATACCTACAAACAGTGTCTACAATGTAAATATAATACCAATGCACACAATATAAATACCACAGAGACTAGAATAAGTTTTCTGTAAATGAAAATGTTGCAGAGTTTCTCTTATTGATAATATATAAGCCTAATAAACAAATATAATAAAGTATATAAAGAGAATGGAGAAAGATTACAGTTTGGACCCTGTTAGATGTACAGTTATAGCACCACTGATCTAAACACTATATTCAGTCTGGACAGGAAATAAGATAAGTTTAACACTACACATACAAATGAGTTGGGGGACTCCAAACAAAAAACACAGAACTGATGTGCAGACTGCAGTTATACCCGCCAGGTAGGTCGGGTCATAAAATGACCTTCTGATTAATAGGTGATGGTTTGTGGATGGGTGAAATATTACATCATTGATGAGGCAAATATATGTTTCTGAGTTTATGTGTGGCGATCCCACCGCAGCACAAACGATAAGCAGGTCTCCCCATTAAGAGAGACACTGGGCGCATTTATGCTTCGAAGCACGGCAGCGTAACTTCATTGATTATTTAAGTCTCCAGACATGCTGACAGGATCGGTCAGGATCTAATGTAAATTCATGTTCAACAAATCAAAAAGGCCTCACACACACACACAGTCCACATTAAAGTAAAGAGTAAAGCAGTGTCCCCCTGATAAATCCTGAGCTCCATCAGAGCTGTCTAAAAAAATTTATTTCAGAAGCTGAAGTTCAAGTCTGTTTCCCCTGACAGTTTCCTCTGTCCTGGATTTGTCCGGTATGTGCTGCGGTGACATTACTGCGGTCATGGAAACATTTACAATGACTGAAAGCAGCCGCTGTGATCTTTAAAGTGAATTGCTGAAGAAGCCATTCACACATCAACACAACACACAGTAAAGACACCATCCACGTTATCTAACATAGAAATACAGGTGGGGGCGAGTCAGGTCACCAAATCGGAGACGTAATATGTTCTGTTGGGTGGCGGGTGGATGATTTATGAGTACATGTGGATTGGGATGACGTCACAGCCCAAAGTTCAGCTTCTGTCAAAAGTGTCACTCTTTTATTTGATGCCAGATGATTAATAAACTTTTTTTCCTGAAATACACAATAGAAGTCCTTTTTCAACAATACAAAGAGCTTGCTAACATTCTGCCAAGCTAGATGCTGGCAGAAACTTTTTTGTTTTTGGGGGGATGAGATTTGGAGATGCTTGTGTGTTCGATGCACCAAATGCTTCCTTTTGTGTGTGTGTTGTGGAAAGGGGGGGGCGGCAATAACAAATCCACACCAGTATCCTTCTCTGGCTGAAACCCAAAGCTAATCTTTGGACCTAATGGTTAACATTTTGACAAGAGTCAGAGATGATTGATTTGATTGATAGTCAGCACATTTTCTGCATTGTTCCACTGTTATAGCTGTAATGGCCTTGTAACTTCAAACTGGCTAGTTAAGTGACCCTTTGAGTCTGCAGAACTAGGAGGAGGAATCATGGATTAGATGCCTCCATCTATTTCTTTTCTGCCAGTTATTGTCTGTAAAGAAAAAAAAAACATATACATATATACATATATATATAAATGTGAACTTGTTAGTCACACAATTGGCTCAATACAGTCACCTTAAACCCAACAAGCTATAAAAGATCTTTATGATCACACATTCATGATCTCTATTTAAAAGAACAGCTAGCTCGGGCTTTCAATTAACAACCATTATACAACCAATATACACACCATACATGCATTCATACTTTCAGCAATCTACCCTGACTCTCTTGAACTGCATGCAGCTACTGACAGCTTACAAAGCTGTACTACTGAATCTATAGCTGGTTGAATCACCATTACATATGAGCGAATGTCTTTCAGGGCCCAAGACCATCTCTCGCTGTTTCCACTGTAGCCATTAGCGCTGTGTCTGGGGGCTTGTTTGTGAGTGCTGGCCTGTGGACAGAGGACAACTTCCTACTTCCCCAACCACTGTCTGGATCATCTCCAGCCCAGCATGCTCTGTCCAGAGACAGCATCCACACAAGAGGAGCAATTTGCCAAATCCATTGTTCAGGCACAGGCAGCCGTGACAGGTAAGGAGGACAATGAGGAAGACAAAAGGGAAAACAAGGAGAAGGAGTTTCAGCAGGTCCAGTATCAAAGGACCAATTTTGCAAAACATATATGGGGGTGATTTCCAGGGAGGTACGGAGATGCTTTGGCCACAATCCCTCGTTCATCCCCCTTTATATTCAGTGGAACGCATTTCCGGGTGACAGCCAACCCACCTGCCTGGACAGCTGCCACGCTGGGAGAACATGAGGCGGGAAGTTCATCTCTCTGGGGGTCCTCCACATCAGTCACGGTCCCACACTGAGATCTTTGAGGGTTGTTTTCCATCAACTCAGAGCCATTTGGCCATGAAACTCCAGACACTGGATCTATCAAGCTCCTCACGTTACTCACAGCGTGTGCAAGCCGGGGAAGTAATTTATCAGCCTTCTTCAGTTAAAGGGGTTAAAAACCATCCACTAAACTTTAGTACATCTTTCCTCCCGACTTCTGGGTCCATTTCCTGTGCAAGGCTGTGTGCTGCTACTTTAAGCGGGCTTTGATTGTCAGATGGGCTGATAACCCTTCTGCCTCCCTTCCCAGCATCTGTCAATCACCGCCGAGCCTGTGAGCCACGAGGAGCATAAGAAGCTGCACAGCCAGAAGGGAAGTGACACACAGAGAGAGAATTAGAGCCAAACACACACACACACACACACACACACACACAGAGACAGAAGTAGAAACCTACTTTGGAGCCATTAGAGGTCCAGCAGCCAGTGCATTGGCTGAACTCAATCGAAGCCTGTTTCAGCATTTCTGATAATTAAACTAATGCCCAGAGTTAGGGATGGAACTCCCGTTCCCCGTTGTCTCCATTAATCTATTAGTGTTTATTGACTGGTCTAGTTTCTTGCTTGGAGATAATCATGTTTGTCCAACACGCCCTATTTACTCTTCCTTCCTTTGCTGATTTGACAGAGTTGCTAGTTGCTGAGAAAGACCAACATGTCCAAACTGTCACATGCTGTGTGTTCAGACTCTGCTGGGGATGCTCTGTGTCCTCGACACATCCTAGTCCTAACATTGTAGATGAGAGTGTGTGCTGAGGCCTGTCTGGGCCGCTTTGCAAAAATGATTTAAACATTACAATGGTTTATAAAGGGGGAGATCAATGCGGTATCAAAATATATAATAGAACCAAGCAGAAATTATTCATTTAATCTGTATTTCTTCCTCTTAAAAAAGCCTTTTTTTCTCTGACTTGCTTTCATGTTGGATGCTCAGAGTTGAATTTATGCTGTATTTATGTTGCCTTAATTACTCATCTAGATTTGACAACTGTAAGATAATTTGATTCATCCAATTTATAGTGCTGAGTAAATCAGAACACAAAGTTTTCAAATTAAAAGCTCAGCCACACCAGCATTTACAACATCAGGGATCAGTTAAAGCTGCACTAATCAGTACCTTTAATAAATTATGGTTCAAATGTGTGAAGATGGTCTTGACAAATCCAGACATCTTTCCCTCTGACTCTGCAATTTAGCCCCTTTTAAGCATTGTTTTGTTTTTATGGACTGCAACCTGTGAAGGCAGTTAAAAAAATGTGATGAACCCACTGTGAGTTAGCTGTGCCACACAACAGCAGGTTTAATTTTAATGGGACTAGAAGTATGCGGTAGTGTGTCTATCTGCAGGTACTCTGCCTGGATTTTCTTATTTTGCTGTGTTGGGCAGTGGTGCATGAGGGTTAGACTCCATAAAAACACAGAGATCAGTTGTCAGAGCATGTGACACCACCAGCCTGGGAGGAGGGGCCAATTCTGCACATTGTGTTTAAAAAGAGCAACCAACAACCAGCTTTGCTGAACAAACTCATTTGCACCACTGACCAACTGGAAAGTGTCTGCACGGTGCTAACCTATGAGGGATTGGAGAGACAGGAGAGTTCAAAATGGATGGAGGGGTCAAGTTAACTCCCACCATCCGATCTTATGTAACTGTCCTCTGCAGAATTAGAGGCAATGCCAAGAGAGCTTTTTGACTAACATGGTAAATTTGCATTCTTTTAAAGCCATCACTTACCAATGAAGAGAATATTTTCTTTTACACACACTTCTTTTAGATTTTAATTAGATAAATATTAATAAAAGTAGTTGTACTACTTTCTTACGAACAAATTCATGGAAACCTTTTACACACAGCTCCACCTGCCAACACCTACTCTGCACAGGATTTTTTTTCTCTTCCTCTCTCCAGCATCAGCAGAGGGCAAATTCAGCAAATTAATGGTTGCACGCTGCCTTCATGACGCCTGCCCCCTTCATCAAATTCTAATGACAGGATTGTGAAAAGCCCAGACAGGATTATACAAACAAAGAGTGGAGGTGTGATGAGGTGTCAGAGCAAAAAGAAATTATTGTCAACACGTGTCAGACGCCCACCAGTAATTACGCAACAATATGTACATGCACATAAATGCATGTAAATTAAATTCATGCATATGTCTACTTATGCATGCATTTGCATTTTATTGATGTGTATGTCTGTTTTTTAGAGCATTTGAGGGCATCTGTGCATGTGGGGGAATGTGTACGCTTCTGAGCCTGTGTGTGTGTGTGACAGTAATAAATGTGGCGAGAGGGAGGTGGCAGCGGAGAGTGATGGATCGTCCGTGTGCTGCAGGCTGAATCTCCTGGGAGGGACACTGCTACATCCTACCAGGGAGGGACAACTTAGAGTAATTGGGTCACTGGTACTGGGAGGAGAGTTTCCACCCAGCCATGCTTTTAAGTGAGCGAGAGGCACAGAAGGTAAGGAGAAAGGAGAAGAGAGGGAGGATAAGCAGCGAGGTAGGAAGAGTGATAAATAATGAGAATGTGGTCTGTGTGAAAGAGACGAGCGGAGGCAGAGGAAAGCAGAAAAATAGAAGCAGGGGAAAAAAATGGGAGCAATAAAAAACAGGGTGCACAAGCAGAGTTGGCAAGAAATAAGCTGCTATTTTGTTTTTTGATACCTCCTAGAAAAGCTGCCGTGATTACAGACAGCGATGGATTTTTTTTTTCCTGCTCAGACTGGAGCGTGGTGGGATTTCTGTCTGCATGGCCTCCTACTGTATCGGGAACTATACAATATGCAAAACGACCGGCTGAGCTAACTCTTACATGCATCCTCTTCTGTTCTCCTTCCAGCGGAGCTCAGCGGTTAAATCAGATCAAACTCTCCTTTAATGAACACAAAGAGGTGCAAACGACCGGGCGGGAAATGAAAGGAGCGTCTTCAGGCCGCTTACGGGTTCTGAGAAGGAGACTTGAGAGGTTGGGAGGAGAGAGGTAAAGATGGAGGGAGGGAGGCTGAGAGAAATGTGGGCGTCCTCTGCTGCCTTGGCAAGACTGAAAGGTCAGAGATTGAGTATTGTGTAAATCTATCACTACAACGCCGGGAGGCTAGTACACTCGAGCTGGCTGCCACCCTGCTGTTTCTGGCCTTGTCTCCTACTCCAGCCTGAACAGGTCAACTGTCTCTTTTCTTGAATTTATGAAGACACACTGCACACGGAAATCTCCCATTCTGTTGAATTTGCATCTTTAGTTCAGGTTTAGATGTTTTATCTTCAGCTGCATCAGCCTCTTACCACAAAGTAAAAAGCACGCAGACCAGGTGGATTTGAATTGCCGGTGGGTGTATGCAGTATGTGTTTGGATGAATCTGAAGCCCAGTGCACGCTGGGATGGGCCGTGGTCCAATGTGACCCGAGATAGGAATGACTAAACACAATATAACACTGGATGTGATGTAAGAAATAAAGCCCTTTATAGCTGAAAGATAAACTTGAAGAGGCTCACTGCTACTGATGTAATGGTGACAGATTGTTTCTTCAATTAATAGATTTATCAGTATAAAATGTCCCAAAAAAATAGATATCACAATGTCCAAAAACCTGAGGTCAGTGCTTGTTTTAAAGGACAAGAAAAGAAACAAATTCTCTCAGTTGAGAATTAATGCTTGGCATCTTTGTTTGACAAACAACTTCTAAAATGGTTTCTAATTGTAACGTAAGTTGTAAAATCCTCAGTCCAATTATGAAAGCAAGTTGTTATTGCCACTCAAAAGCGACAAATATTATTCAGCAGCCACATCATGTCACAACGAAAGCCATCTTTGATAAACAGACAAATGAAACAGCAGCCCTGATAGAAATTCTGGCCTCATCAATAAAAAAAGAAGAAAAACATCATCACGGTGGACATATTAATGAGTGATTTCTGAGAAAGGCAGTGGAAAAATACCACCGCAGCAAAGATGAAATAATAACGAATACCACAAATTGCCACATTAATAGGCGCTGCAAACGTTGGATCCATAATTTTGAAATAGAAAGGTTAGTTTTGATTGTTGAATCGTTACCTGGAATGCTTCGTGGTGAAAAGAGAGAGGAGAGACGAGACATAAAGGTCAAAGCCTTGATTCAAACCTGTGATGAAGCAAACCTGACACAAGAAACTTTCACTTCTATAAAGATGGTCTGTGTCTCACATTTGCTCGTTTTTGTACCTTATCTTGCTCTCCTGTCCTTCACCTCTTCTTCTCACTTTATCTTCCCCTCACATCTTCGCTCCCACTCTCATTGTCTTCTAATCATTCCACCTGCAGCCCCATCTGTTCCAGCAGCCCTCGGACCTTTTGCTCTTTTTCACCGAATCGCTACAATCACGAGTAGAGTTAGTGCACGTCCACTTAGTGGAAAACACAGCTGAACTTTGTTATTCTTAATGCTCATTTGTTTGAGCGTCTGTTTTTCTTAATCTGATCCAGTTATTTCATTTGCATAATGACAAAAAAAAATGTTGAGACGCAAAAAACACTTTTGCTCTGATTAGCTGTTGTGGTTTACGCATGCAATTAAATCAATTCTTAAGCCACAAATTAGATTGAGCGCAACAATTCATAAAGCATGCAAGTTTCATGCTTTAATTGGGTCGAGAACCAGAATTCCTAAACATTTAATTATTTCGAGTGGACCTTATTACCAAGATTTCTTGGGGGGAGATGCTGCATGAAGGTTTTATTTCCTGTGTGTTAATACTTTTTTAAGTTTTATAGGCAAGTAACCAAAAAGACATTTAGGTTCCTTTGCTGCTATCAAACTGTATGATTTATGATCAGCCAAGCAAATGTGAGCTGCATAGTCAATAAAATTCATTAACTCATGACTCCTGGACATGAATTGACTTTGTGTCTAAAATCAAAACCAGCTGTCAAACTCAGTTTAGAAAACTCACAAATGAAGGGAGGGATCGGATGAAATATACATTTATTATGTTGTAATTCTTCTAGAAAATACTGTTATTCTCTGTTTATTTGCCTCCCAATTTATGGATCTGCAAGATCGCAGCACTCGGAAACATCATAACTGGATGCCATTATAATTCCCCGCAGAGAGTATTAATTATTAAAGAACATACTGACGCTTGTCTTTATAATGCATTTTTAAATTGCAGACATGGATAATAAATAATAAACTCTCACTTCACTTAACTTCAAAAGATCTCAGGGGAAATGTTGCAGAGACAGAGATGAGAGCTGACCTGTCACCTGAGAATCAGTCGCTTTATTTCTGATTCTTCAGCTCACCTACAAACTCAGCGTTGACGCCCCAGAGTGTCATTTGAGTGTTTTGCAAGATGATTCAATGTGGGTTCAAATGTCCACAATTTACCTCTGTGATTTGGTTTGGAGATTTGAAGTTTTACTCTCCAACAACAAGCTGAGCTTTTCCTCAAAAAATTCATTTCATTGGAATATATCAAATATGTCTGCAAAATTAAGGATATTCTCGTCAACCACTGTTTATGTTTTGTGCCAATACGCAAATGTTAGCATGCTGACACATTTAACTATGGTGGTGAACAAAAGTAAACATTATACCTGCTAAACGTCCGCATTAGCATTGTCATTGCATGTGAGTCTGTGGTTAGTATTTAAGTACAGGGCTGCTGGTGTGGCTTTGTCTTGTTGACAACATCTTTTTACCAAACAACGAATTAAACTGTTCATGACAGATTTTCACTTCTATGTATGAACAGGCAGCTGTCATCACCCTCACTTATAAAATAAAAACATAGTCATCTAAGCACAAATTTCTCTGGAGTCTGGAGAGGCACCTGTTGTACATTTTAAATAACGTGGTTCAGCACTGTGCTCAAGAGCCCCTCAGCAGTCATAGCGAAGACCGTGCTAATTACATCCAGACCCAAGTTATTAATCAGCCTGTCTACCTCCAGGCGAGCTTGCAATTTGAGACTGTCAATCTAAAGAAACAGCATCAATCAAAGTGAGATGAAAGCCTGGTGGAAAAGCTAATTAGTGTTGGTAATGGTGGGGTGACTGCGCGTTTGAGCTGTCTTACACAAGATTTCATCACTGCACAGATATCATAGGCTGCTCGGGGAGGGGACAATCATGAGGTCTCTGCCCGCCTCCTGCTCGGGCTTAGCCGGTTGCACCTCAACGCCGCTGGAGGCTGATCAAACAGGTGGTCTGGGAGTGTGTGTGTGTAGCTCCGGAAAATATCAGTATTAAAGACATAAACACCAAAACCTCAATCAGTATGTATCTTGTATTAATGTTTTGTGTTTCTGTTGGAACATCCCTCCTTTTCTAACCAAAGAGACACAGATGTTTACTGTACACGCGGCATGTTAATGACATACAGTGTGTCTCAGGCGTTCTTTTGTAAAAGAGGGTAAAAATGGTGTAAAAAAATCTATAATATTTAGTTTTATAAAGTTCAGACTTAAGCAGTTTGACAGCCTCTCAAAGCCAAACACAAACAGAGGCCGCAAGTTCAAACTAACATATAGGGAAAAGATAGAAATAAACACTACATACGTAAAAGGGCTCCTAATTGGCATGCAGCAAAACATTATCCACCTGTGTATCTGTCTGAAATACTTGAAGTATATGTAATATATATAGTATATGTAATATGAAGTTCTCTCAGAGCTGTATGAATGATGTATGTGCAGAGGTTGATGCTAGAATATAGATGTCATATTCATCTGCAGGGAGAGGAGTGTTTTTTTGTTTTTGTTTTTTATGTTTGCACAGCAGCATGATTTAGTGACATAAGAACAGTAGTAATCTGATAGCCAGCTGCGGTCCTAAATGTAGTTTACATGAGTGAGACATCAGTGAAAATGGTCGCAGGTATCTTGGCTTCAGTCTCAGTTTTATCGTTATCAGTCTTTTCTTTGTTTGTTCGGCCATAGTAACCTCAAAACACTGGTGGAGATTGGAGAAAAACAGCAAGCCGCTTCACACACAAGAGCGAGTCTTTTGCGTTAAAAGCCAAACTGTGCGCTGCTTGTGATTTTTCTCGGAAAGTCCCTGCTGACACCCAGTAGGTGATACTGCAAATGCTGCAGGCTTTGATCAGTGGGCCATAGACTCAGTCGCTGTTGTGTTGCCTCATTCAGCAGCAGATAGTGACCTAGCAGACATTTACTTAAATGGAAATCTTTGAGATGATATATAGCAGTAATCACATATTCATGGATTCTGATGTACATGTAATTGTAATATACAACAGATACAAATTATTATTCCGAGTGGGTATTGTGTGCATCTCATAACATGTCCTGAGGGGTTCTTTCAAGATTTATATTGTTTAGAGGGAACGAGAGGGCTTTAGGGTGAGTGCCACGAACAGAAAGTACTGAGAGATGGACAGACATTGCTGGTTGTATCTTTTTCAAGTGATCTAATAACAATAAGGAAGGCTTCATCCTTTAAGTCACCTTTAGTGAACATTAAGTGTTTCTGACCACTTCCTAAATGTAATTCTTACTACCAGAATAAAAGAATAAATTAAATTTTCCTGATAATAGATTAGATTCTTTGCTCTTGAGAAACCTGATAGGGTCTCGTAAGTTCACATTTTCTCACCAGTCCTGCATTTTTTTGTGCTGGCACACCTACGCGAGATTATACTGAGCCTAACGCCTCCCTTTCCCTTTCATCCACCCTCCCCTCAATCACTCTCCCCAATCCTGTTCCTCACACTTCCACCATCTATCAGCACCCCTTCAATCAGCCGCTGCCCTCTCTCCTTGGCAACTTGTTTCCGAACATGCTGATCCAAGGACGAGGCAACGAGGCACAACCGGACGCTGGGTCACCACGGCGATCGAGCTGCGGGAGGCGAAAAGCTTCGCGGTTTCTAACAACGTGTCCCCCTGATTGACCTGTGACCGGTCTGTTATAATCTCTGAAAGCTTTGCCTCACCTCACGGCTCACCTGGCAGAGCAATACTCTTTCTCTTTCACTCTGCCCTCTACTAATCCTCCACCTCCCCCCTCTAATCTCACTTCCTCCCAAATGCTCTCCTATTCTACCTCTTGCTCTCATCCTACACGTTCATTCAATTCATCCACACAATTCAATTTCATTTGCTATATGAGCGCGGGGCAAGAAATGCTTATCTTGTCAAAACATGTCTATAAGAAACAAGTAGAAAAACATAAAACAACAGGCCATAAATATGAGCAGGGATTAAAGTTCGTAAGCCGTCAAATTTACTCACAGCCAAAGGAAGTTTTGCGACAAAGGATTCATATTCATGAAGCCATATGTGCCGCAAGAGATGGATATTAGTCCCTTGGCTGTGATAAACAATGTTATATTTTACATTCAGCTTTATCAAATACACAATCAATATGCAAATGATTTTTTTAGGGAGCTCATTCTGCCAAAAACTCAACGTGCTGATCTAAGTCTAGTTTTCTTTCTTGGAACAGGCCCTCCCTGTCTCCCCAAAGACAGTGCCAGGCAGGCTTTTAATGCACTTCACCACCTCCACTCGCATATCAGCGTGCGCACAAACACACACGCAGGGATGCGCACAATATGCTTCAAAGCCCCCCTAGCTGCCTTCCAAAATGCCAAATGTCTGCCTAATAAATACAAACACAAATGCATTAACACACGCGCAATGACATGCAGCCACTTCCCCCGGAATATTTCACTGAAATCCTCCCACATTTACACATTCCTTCACTATAAACAAGCCGGGGATACATGTGTCAGACGGCGCGCACGCTCAAATCCACCTCATTGTTAACCTGCTGTGCTCTGCGGAGTATAATCCTTCATACTTAAAGTATAATCTTATTTCTCTTTTGACTGTCTCGGCGCTTCCTCTTTCTCAGGCTCTTTATCGTCCCCTGTACACTCTTCACCCCTGGCCAAAACACACCACCTGTGCGTTCAGGTCCGGTTCGGCCGCCCTCGGGGGTGCTGTCTGTCCCGCTGCAGATGTGAGGCGCGAGAGAGAGAGAGAAAGAGAGAGAGGGAGAGATGAGGCATTACAGGTATGAGCTTTGAAATGGTAAGGAGCTCTGTTTATAGAGCAGAGCAGATGAAAGTGAGCCGCGAGGAGATGCGCAAGGCCGAGGGGGAGGTGGGGGTGGCAGCGGGTGGTGTACACGGAAGGGGAGAGGAGGATAAGAGGGGGCTTGTTTAGGCAGCCAACACCTCACCTACAGTACTGCTACTGTTACCTGGGGAGGATTTACTTTTTTATCTTTTTCCCCTCCTTCTTCTTATCTCTCGTTCTCCATCGCATCTTTGATAAAAGATGAAGAAATATGAAACAGGTTCACGCTGGGGTGAAAAAAAATGAGAACCGCAAAAATGCATGGACATCCACACAGGAATCTGTAAATGGCCCAAATCTATACTCTCCATATTATTCAGACATTATTATGCATGAGAGTGTGTACTTATGTGCATTATGTAGCAGCGGTGAGCACGGAGCAGAGCGCTGTAGCCTCCGTCTCTTTACTTACACCGCATTGCTACATTTTGTTACTCTGCACTGCCCAATCTCCCCATGGGGATCATTAAAGTTTCATCTTACTGTACCTTATTAGGTATCCTCAATCACAAGAGAGCTGTAGAGAAATCACTCCATCATGATGTTTGGTGTACAGATTGATTTTAATGAGCACACAGGTGAAATTTAAGTATACCTTAAAAGGGAAGTTTCAAGGTCTCTTTTCAATGCCTTTGCACCGATTTTCATTAAAATATTTTATCTGCCTCTTTTCTGAATAAGTTAAAATGCTCAAGTGCGCAACACAGATAATTCAAGTTGTGTGTATGTGTGGGGTCTTGGCCATGAAGGGTATTTAAGTTCCACTGAATTTTAAGTGCTTTAAACTGTTATTAAGTAACTCTGAATAAATCCCAGCTCACCTGGTCCAGACAGCTGGGCTGGGCCGGCACCATGACATCAAAGCACTGCTCAGAGCAAACACAGAAGGGAAGCTGGGGGAAAATAAAAGCTTAACATGAGAAAAAGCCTAAAAGCGAGAAAAGGCAAGTTGTGTGTGGAGAAAACATGAATAATGGATAGCAAGTAGAAATCATGCAGATGAGTACAAATAGCAGACTCCCCAAAAGAGCTGCATTATAACAGACAATATGACACACATAACCGCAGTGTAGAGTGCAGAGTACTTTTGTGGATGTGGTGGCGCATACATGCGCATTAATGTGCACCAAACGGAGGCACCGTCTCTTGATGTGTTTGACATTAATGAGGCACAGGCAGAGTGCCGGATTTGAGGAGCAGAGCCTGCAAGCGACAGACAGGCAAGCAGAGCATGTCAAATCACCCTTATGTGGGACAAAATCATTATGTCACCACAGACTAATCTGGCAGCCACAAACCGCAATTGGTCTTTTGGCAAAACAAGGGTCAGTGGCAGATGGGTAGAGGCTGGAACTGTGGAAGTAGCTGCTGGCCACACAAGCACAGTGACTGAAACGCTAACCTCATTTACACCAGTTTCTGTTTGGCTCCCGGGGACTCAACCGAAGTTCTGAGCCCAAGTAAATTTAGGCCAGGCCGGGGGAGACCGTGGCATCAACGCCTCTGGTCGCTGGGGGGTCGCTTGCAGCTGTCACAGTGTGCACATCAAGCGTTAAAAATGCACATTTGCTGCAGAAGTAAAAAATATCAGAAGAATGTAAGTGCAAAAAAAAAAAGTTCTTTTGCTGCAGAGGAAGAAATAGAGGGAAAGAAAACAACCTGGAGGGAAAGACTAGAAGGAGACTCTTTCTGATTTCGTCCTTCTACTGAAGTTGTCATAGTCTTTTGAGTATTATATTATTTATTTAGACTGAACTATTCTTCAAGTGCAAAAAATACTTTCCTCTCTTCTTTCTGGAGAAAAAGAAAACATTTGTCAAGCTGTGAAGAGTCACAACAAATGTAGCATGGTGTGAAATAAGACTACGTTTCTGTTAAAAACAGACCTTATTGGGAGAAACTTGTCTTCTTATGTCCTGTAAACTGTGATGAAATTTGACTGAGCTGACACGAAACACAAGAACACTTTAGTGATTATTTCGAAGAAGTGCACAGTAGATAAAGTCAATTTATTTCAGTTCTGTGTCATTAAGTTAATGTTAAATACCTCTGAATGCAAGTTGGAATTAATAAAGCACCTATTTAGCCACAAAATAAGTGGATCAATAGACACATTAAAGCCTGGATCTGCATGACTGTGTTCAAATTTCAGTCTTAAAGAAAGAAAGAAAGAAAGAAAGAAAGAAAGAAAGAAAGAAAGAAAGAAAGAAAGAAAAAGTTGATTTTAGGGTGT